>CM042687.1:274556946-275198352 GCA_023614405.1 Avena insularis | reverse complement strand
TTTGGCTCCAGTTTTTTGTTGTCAGGTAATGCGCATTACCGCTTAGTTACCAGCGTATTGTCAGCCGCTTCGCCGCGACGCGACCAGCAAGCAGGCTGCTGCCCGTCTCTCTGGCCCCATCTCCACTACTGCCGCTTCTGCGTTTTTCCTAGAGCATACGGTACTACCGGTTAAATCCGGTTGTACCGGACCGTTCCGAAAAATGCCCCAAACGGCTAGTTTTGTGTGGCCCCTATTTAAGGCTTTGCCCGTTTTGAGTTTAGTTGGCTTATTTCTCCTCTATTAGGCTAAGCTTTGTCCACACTTGATCTAGATCTTGATGCTTGCCTAATCTTTTCCCTCCGATGATTCTTGCCCATATTTGAGTGGAATAGAGAGGAGATCTAGATCCGTGTTTTGACCTAACCTATTCATCTCTTTGTGAGTGCATCTTTGGGGATCTAGATTTTGGGGAATTTTGTGTCTCTCTTTGATTCCTCCTCCCTTGTTCCCCCAATAGCTTTAGTAGCTTTGTTGGAACTTGAGAGTGAGGGATTTGAGCACCTTTGTGGTGTTCTTGCCATTTGCATTTGGTGCATCGGTTTGAGTTCTCCTCGGAGGATTTGGTTTGGGTTACTCATTGGAGTTTGTCCCTCTTGGGTTCTTGGAACCCTATACGGTTTTGTGGCCTTGGTGGCATTGTGGACTTTTGTGGCATTTGTTGGGAGCCTCCAATTAAGTTGTGGAGAAGTGCCCCAACCTTGTGAGAGGTTCCGGTTGCCACCGACAAGTGCACCGATAGTGGAAGCATGGATCGATCCCATTGGGGTGAGATTCACCGGAGAATAAGGGAGGCCTTTTGTGGCGTTGGTGGTTTGATACCACCCCCTATCCAAACGAGACATACTCCATGTTGGGAGGAACTCGGTAAAATATCGGTGTCCCCGCGTGCCTCGGTTATCTCTATACCCGAGCTCTTTACTTATGCATTTTACATTGTGATAGCCTTTGTGCTTGAAGTAATATATATCTTGCTATCACTTTGTTGCTTGTATTGCTTAGCATAAGTTGTTGGTGCACATAGGTGAACCTTAGTTGTTCTAGGTTGTGATTAACAAAGTAAACACTAGTTTGATTCCACCTTTGTTGAGCCACTCTAGGAAAAGTTTTAATCGCCTATTCACCCCCCCTCTAGGCGACATCCGTATCCTTTCAAACGGCAACATCAACAAGAAAGGTATATCTGATATACATGTTATGATGTGTATCTTACTAGTAGTCGTAGTAGTGCCTGGGTATTTGATATTGGTTGGGTTGCTCACATTTGTAACTCGAAACAGGTGCTACAGAATAGACGGAAACTAGCGAAAAACAAGGTGACGATGCACGCTGGAAATGGATCAAAGGTTGATGTGATCACGGTCGGCACGCTACCTCTTCATCTACCATCGGGATTAGTTTTATACTGAAATAATTGTTATTTGGTGCCTGCGTTGAGCATGAAAATAATATCCGGATCATGTTTATTGCGAGACGGTTACTTATTTAAGTCTAAGAATAATGGTTGTTTGATTTATATGAGTAATATATTTTATCGTCATGTACCTTTGATAGATGGTCTATTCTTATTGAATCTCGATTGTAGTGATACACATGTTCATAATATAGAAGCTAAACGTTTGAAATTGAATGATAATTCTACATACATGTTGCATTGTCGTCTTGGTCACATTGGAGTGAAGCGTATGAAGAAACTCCATTCCGATGGACTTCTTGAATCAGTTGATTTCAAATCACTTGAAATATGCAAAGCATGCCTGATGGGAAAAATGACTAAGACTCCATTTTCTCGTATGATGGAGCGAGCTACGGACTTATTGGAAATCATACATACCGATGAGTGTAGCATCCCGCGGTGGTTATCGTTATGTTCTTACTTTCACGGATGACTTGAGTAGATATGGGTATATCTATTTCATGAAACATAAGTCCGAAGCTTTCAAGAAGTTTAAGGAATTTCAAAGTGAAGTAGAGAACCAACATAACAAGAAGATTAAATTTCTATGATCTGATCATGGAGGTGAATATCTAAGTTACGTGTTTGGCTAGTATTTGAAGAAATGAGAAATACTTTCACAATTGACATCGCCAGGAACGCCACAACGTAATGGTGTGTCCGAACATCGTAATCGAACTCTCTTAGATATGGTTCGTTCTATGATGTCACTTACAGATTTGCAGTTATCATTTTGAGGTTATGCATGAGAAACAACCGCATTCACTTTAAATAGGGAACCATCTAAATCCGTTGAAACGACACCGTATGAATTATGGTTTGGGAAGAAACCTATATTGTCATTCCTTAAAGTTTGGGGTTGCGAAGCTTATGTAAAGAAGTTACAGCCCGACAAGCTTGAACCTAAAGCGGAAAAATGCGTCTTCATAGGATACCCGAAGGAAACTATTGGGTAAACATTCTATCATAGATCCGAAGGCAAAATCATCGTTGCCAAGAATGGAACCTTTCTAGAGAAGGAGTTTCTCTCGAAAGAAGTGATTGGAAGGAAAGTATAACTCGACGAGGTTGTCGAACCTTCTCTCGAATTTGAGAGTAGCGCAACACCGGAAGAAGTTCCTGTGGAACCTACACCAATAAGAGATGAAGCTAATGATGATGATCATGAAACTTCGGTCGAAGTTACTATGGAACCTCACAGGTCGACAAGGACTCATACCACTCCTGATTGGATGATCCCGTTATGAATATCATGTTGGTGGACAACACCAACGACCCTGCGACATATGAGGAAGCGATGATGAGCCCAGATTCCAATAAATGGCAAGAAGCCATGAAATCCGAGATTGGATCCATGTACGAAAACCAAGTATGGACTCTGGTGGACTTACCGGATGGCCGAAAGGCTATCGAGAACAAATGGATTTTCAAGAAGAAAACATATGTTGATGGTAATGTAACCGTCTCTAAAGCTCGACTTGTCACAAAAGGGTTTCGACAAATTCAAGGAGTTAACTACGATGAGACTTTCTAACCGGTAGCAAAGCTAAAGTGTGTGAGGATTTTGTTAGCAATCGCTGCATATTATGATTATGAGATATGGCAGATGGATGTCAAAACGGTGTTCCTCAATGGAGACATTGATGAAGAGTTGTATATGGTACAACCCAAAGGTTTTGTCGATCCTAAAGATGCTAACAAGGTATGCAAACTTCAACGATCCATTTATGGATTGAAGCAAGCATCCCGAAGTTGGAATCAATGTTTTTATAAGGTGATCAAAAGTTTTGGTTTTATACAAACTTATGGATAAGCTTGTATTTACAAGAAAGTGAGTGAGAGCTCTATAGCATTCATAGTACTATATGTGGAAGACATATTGTTGATTCGGAATGACGTAGACCTTCTTAAAAGTGTCAAAGATTATTTGAATAATAGTTTTTCAATGAAGGATCTTGGTGAAGCTTCTTACATATTAGGCATAAAGATTTATAGAGATAGATCGAGACGCCTAATATCTGTAAAGGTCCCAACCTGATAAGGTAGAGATCCCTGTGTTTACAATGCTAGTCCCTGGATCAATAGCTAGCATCCACAGTTTAAGATGTAATATCAAGAAACAAAGGTCATAATACAACTTTATAACCAGGAATAAAATAATTCATTACATCTTACATAGCTCATTTGGCTATCTCATTACAATGCAGCAGAAATATCTATATAGCATGGAGTCCTTCATCTTCAAAGTGCCACGGGCAATCATGTTGGTTGTAGACTTGTAATCCTATTCAACACACTTCACTAACATCAAACAAACCTGCAACATAATAAGTTACAGCCACAAGGGTCAATACATTTGAATTGTATTGGCAAGTGATACTATGGTAGAGTAGTGGTATCTATCATCTATATGCATTTGGCTAAGTGGAGCTTAGGCTTGCTTTGCTCAAAATAGATTTTCCTTATCATTTGAAAACACTAAGTTTTTGTTTGTCAAAATCACCCAAGGCATCTACCAATCAAAGGTTTAAGATCCTTTAACCCTTGTTTAACCACAAGTTTTTAACTTAGAAATTGGGATGAAGAGATCCTTGATAGCTTCCATGTCTTGATGCTCAAATTGTCCATTGCCGGAGACACGGCTAAGTACTTAGATTTTACTCTCTCGAGAGGTGGTGCACTTTCCCCGCAAGACTCGACATGCATCGAGACAAGATCTTTCATAAGCCTTCCCTTAGACCAAATGGACGCGTTCCATCCTATCACCCTCTACCACCTACTGTCCATCTGGCTAAGTTATTACAACCTATATGATCCAGGCAGAGCCCATAATGCCATGTGGCTGCACTTGAAGCTTCTCAACACTTGACATCTCAAATTTCTTTGTTCTTGGGTGGCATTCCACAAGTGCGATACCAAGTTTTCCCCAGTATACTGGACTTGTGATACACAAGTTTTCTCCAATATACTAGATTTGTGTAACCACTCAACACAAACCTTTCATTCCATTCCACCCACGTGATTCATTCACATAGTTGTTTTATTAAACAAAACACAAGTCATAGACTTATAAATATTTCATAGTATGAATATAATCCAACCTTGTTTTCTACTAGCTAGGCTAAGCATAATAGTATCAAGAATATTATATTAGGGAAAATTCTACTAAGGCATCATCTGCTAGGATTTCCCATGGCATATCATACTTAGTAAAAATTCCATGCAAGTCCTACTTAGAAATATCACTAATGCATAGTCAAAATATTAGGACAAAATGTATGAAGCACCACTTGCCTTTTTAGTAGATAATATAGGTTCACTCCTTGATCTTGTAATGGTCACACTCCTCAAAGTTCACTACAATTAAATCAAGCAAGGCACAATTCAAAACTAGCATTCAAACAATTCACCACATGGAATAAAGAAAACAAAGCAATGCATGCAAGCATGCAAAAGATTGTTTTATTTGGAAAAGTGGTTTCTAATAGGCTATAAACATTTTAAAACACCTATTGGTCATTTATAAAAGTGGCAAAACCATTTAAAATCAAGTTAGTGAAAATGGCCATTTAAATCATTTTTGTTTTGCTAGAATGATTTAGATCAAAGTAATATTTTGTAGAGTTAACCAAATATATTTTTAAACACAATGTTAGTGTTTATGGTCAAAGTGTTTAAAACAATCCATTTTCAAAAGGTTTAACTCAAAACCATTTTTAAATCAAAGCAACCTTTTATTTTACTAGAAATGCCTTTAATCAAAGTAATAATTTTCTAGGGTTAATCAAATACATTTTTAAATCAAAAACCTAGTGTTTAGGGTCAGAGAGTTTATATCAAACCATTGGCAAAAGGTTTTACTCAAAAACTATGTTTAAAACATAATCAACAATTTTTGTTTTATGAGAAAATGCTTCTATTCAAGGAATAATTCCTTAGTGTTACCAAATTTACTTTTAAATCGTTGGTTTTTATGGTCAGTAGGTTTAAAACAAACCATTTTCAAAAGATTTTACCCTAAAATCATTTTTAGAATAATTTTTATACTCAAAATACGCCTAAACATGTTTCTGCAAAAGCATTCAATTTTCCAGAATCAAAACACTAAACCAAGGCATGGTTGCAACGTTTGCATTTTTGTGAATCCATTGATATAAAATTTGGCCAAGCAGAACAATAGTTATAAATTTTACAAAATCAAACAACTAATAGAAAAGTTTCTATTTTTAAAACAAAATGCAGGCCACGTGTCGAATTATTACTGGTGCATACCGGTTCGCATGGATCGATTAGTACAGACTGTTGGATTTAAGTGGGATCAGTATAGATCTAGCATACCCCTTCGTTTAAGTGAATCTATCGCATCCCTATGATCCATCTGATCGTGACGAGCGGTGACCTAAAAATGGCGCTGGCGATGATGGTGGCCGGCGGCCTTCAGCGATGACGTTGCCGGTGAAATAGGAAGTGAGAGAGATAGGGGAAAGGCTCACTGGGTTTGCCGTGGAGTGCTGATTTTCGAAGTGGTCGTTGCAAGGACAGGGGCGCACGGTCGTGTCGGCAATCTCTTGCCGGAGAAGCTCCTGTGACGGGTGCGCTCAGGCGTCGACGTTGGCGAGGCTACGGTGCATGCCAGGGTAAGATAGAGGTTGCGTTAGACGCGCGAAGGAACGTAGAGTGCAGGGGTATCTTCCAGAGAGAGAGAGGGAAGGATGGGGTTTACGGGGAGAGGTCGCCGAGCCTCTGGGGCATGCGCGGGCTATCTAGGGATACTGGCAGATACGAGGGACGCTGGGGAACATGCTCGTGGAGGGTAGGGGTAGTGGGGCGGTGAGGGTTGGATGGAATCGGACGGAAAGCTCACTGGAGTCAGTGGCGTTGCCGCGAGCAATTAGTGCAGCTTGGGGGCAGAGAGGGATCAGCGAGTGAGGGGAAAGAGAGAGGGGAGCATGGAGATTAAGTACGGCGTAGTTGCAGGGAGAGTTATGGGCGCAATAACACGAATTTTATGAGCATTCAATGGCGGCAGAAACAGCCAGGGGAGGTTGGGGGCGGGTTCAGCGGGTGGAGACGATGAAGCTGAGGTGGCATGGGGCCGGCGTGTTAGTGAGACGAGAGGGTGTGCACGTGAGTGAGAAAACGGTTCGCGGGGAGGCGGAGAGAGTGGCCTTGCTGGGCTTCCTGGGCTAGGGTTTCTGGGCTATTTCTTTTTTTCTCCTTCTGTTTTCTTTTTCCTTTTTCTTTTTCTGATTTTTCTGTTTTGAATCCATACCTCATTTGAATTCAGATTTCTTTTCAAATCTTTTTCCCAAATTTTAGTAGGTTTAATAATATATTCTAAAGTCCATTTTGGAATATTTATTTTATTCTCTTTATGGTTTATTATTATTTATTTAAATTAGACATTTGTCTTTATTTAAAGATTTTAAATATGTTTTCAATCCACAATATTTCATTCAAATGATTTGTTTAAATCCAATTGTTTCTCAACCTTTTCAGTAGGTTTTAATATTGTGATTAAATAGTCTACTTGAATTATTTCAAATAGTTTCTTATGATTTAATATTTTTTAATTTGGCCTTTTGCCTTATTTAAATGAATTTGAATATGGTTCCAAACCATATTATTTTATTTAGTTAATCCTTTATTCTTTTTAAGTTAATTAGATAACTTTTAATCCATTTTGGCAATTTCAATTATTATTTTCTCATGATTTAATTAATCATTTATATTAGGGATTTTGTCTTCTTTTAAATTAAATATGGTTCCAGTCCATATAAGTTTTTATTCCAATAATCCTTATTCCTTTATTATGTTTGGTTTATTTTTATTCCATTTTTTTATGGATTTGGCCAAGATTTTTAATTTGGCTTTTAAATATTCCTTATTTATTTAATTCTTTCTTTATCTATGAAATCCATATCTTTTTATTTATAGATCCAAAATTGGTGCTTCCAATTTGTATGATTTTATTTAATATTTGTTTATATTTTTAAATCCTTTTAGGATTACTTTGCTCAAGATTTGGTATGGATTTTAGCTAGGATCTTTATTAGCTTTGAAATATATTTTCTTTATCTTATTAAATTCATAAGTTTTTATCCTTGGCTCCAAATTGAATGAAACCAATTTCTATGATCTTATATTATTTTTGTTTATCATTCCTGATCATTTATAAATGTTTGTTGCTGAATTTTTATATGGATCAAATCCATAGTCTTAGAGAGATCTTGGAAATAATTTTCTTCCATTAGGGTTTTAGGGTTTTGGTTTATTTTCCAAGTGTTTAAATTTCAAGATACATTCATTGATGAATGCATTTCACTTGATTGAAATTTTGTTGGATTCCCTTTTCATTCAAATTTTGTTTAAGAAGGGTTTTGAAGTTTCTATTTAGAAACCAAAAACTTTCTTTTCACCCTAAATTTCAACCATTATATATTTTGTTTATTTAATTTTCACATTTCAAAATTTGGAAAATTTTGGGAAGTGACAATATCGCTTCGACAGAGTACATATTTGAACAAAATTCTAAAGAGGTTTGGAATGGAAGATAGCAAGAAAGGGTTCTTGCCCATGTTGCCCAATACGACCTTAAGTAAAACTCAAAGTCCTGCTATGACAGAAGAGAGAGGATGAGTAAGACTCCCTATGCCTCAGCCATAGGATCTATCATGTATGACATGCTATGTACTAGACCCGACATTGCATATGTTGTTAGTTTAACTAGCAGATATCAAAGTGATCCAGGAGTGGATCATTGGACAACGGTCAAAAACATACTTAAGTACTTAAGAAGAACTAAGGATATGGTTCTTCCTTATGGAGGTGATGAATAGCTCGTTGTTAATGGTTACACCGAGTCTAGTTGGAACACCAATTCGAATGATTCTAAATCTCAATCCGGACACATATTTACTTTGAATGCTGCAGCAGTGAGCTGGAGGAGTGCAAAGCAAAGCGTTCTGGCGAGATCTTCAACTGAATCAAAATACATAGCTACTTCAGAGGCTTCACAAGAGGCGATATGGATGAAAAGAGTTCATTACGGAGATCGGTGGGGTTCCCAGTGCGCTGGACCCAATGTCTATCTATTGTGATAACATGGGCGCCATAGCTAATGCGCAGGAGCCAAGGTCACACAAGAAGCTGAAGCATATCAAGCTACGTTTTCACGCTATTTGAGAGCATGTCCAAGATGGTGACATAAAGATTTGCAAAGTATACATAGATCTGAATGTGGCGGATCCGTTGACTAAACCTCTCCCGAGGGCAAAACATGACCAACACCAAACCGCCATGGGTGTTTGGTATATTACCATGTAATCTAGATTCGTTGACTCTAGTGCAAGTGGGAGACAGTTTGAGATATGCCCTAGAGGCAATAATAAAAATAGTTATTATTATATCTTTGTGTTTATGATAAATATTTACATTCATGCTATAATTGTATTAACCGGAAACATTAATACTTGTGTTATTTGTAAACTTGTTAGAGTCCCTAGTAAAGCCTCTTTGTAATACTAGCTTGTTGGTTAATAGATGATCATGGTTTCCTGATCATGAACATTGAGATGTTATTAACAACAAGATCATATCATTAGGAGAATGGTGTGATGGACATACACCTATAAATAAGCATAGCATAAAGATCAAGTCATTTCAATAGTTTGTTTGCTATAAGCTTTTAGATTCATAGTAACCTGATTCCTTTGACCATGAGATCATGCTAATCACCATCACCAGATGGATGCTTTGATGACATCAAACACCACTTCATAACTGGGTGGTTACAAAGGTGGCTGATGTCTACGCACTTCTATTCTTGTAGACAGTTGTTGGGCATCCAAGTGCAGAGGTTTGTAGAACAGCAGCAAGTTTCCCTTAAGCGGATAACCCAAGGTTTATCGAACTCAGGGAGGAAGTGGCAAAGGTATCCCTATCAAGCAACCCTGCAATCAAGATACAAGAAATCTCTTGTGTCCCCAACACACCCAATACACTTGTCAGGTGTATAGGTGCACTAGTTCGGCGAAGAGATAGTGAAATACAGGTGGTATGGATGATTATAAGTGGTAACGGTGCTAGAAAAGAGCTTTTGACGGGGAGGAAAAGACTAAAGGCAAAATGATGGAAGAAAGCAAACATGTAATAGATCTAGATGCAAACGGTGTTTCAATGCTTAGAAACAAGGCCTAGGGATCATACTTTCAAGATGCTACCCTTAACTACTCTCTGGTTGGACACTCTAATCCATGGTAGGGCTATAGCAGTACACCTCAAAGTCCGCCTTCCCCATCTAGATAACCCCACACTGTCACCTTGAGCGCTAGATGGTTCCAACAAACACCACAATTTTATAAAGACATCCAACTCCAAAAATAACTCATGATAAATATATATGTAATCTAGCCTAAGTGCCACACACGGTGTGCACGCTGTCACTTTCACACACATGGGGAAATGCATAGATCTATTAAAGCACGATGAGTATTATGTAGACTCTAGCCTAAGTTCCACCATGGCGTGCACTCTGTCACTTTCACACACATGGGGAGAGTAGAGATCTATTGAAGCACTTGAGTAATAGAGTAGATCTACTTGATTACAAAGCTCATGGCCACAACAAGATCACGCATAGAGAGAGATGAACACATAGCTACCGGTAGAGCCCTTAGCCTCGAGGAAGAACTACTCCCTCCTCATCATGGAAATCAGCAACAACGATGGAGATGGTGATGGAGATCGATGGAGATGGCTCCAGGGCACTTCCCCGTCCAGGCAGGGTGCCCGAACAGAGACTTCTGTCCCCCAGATCTCCCCTCCGGTGGCGGCGGTGCTACGGAACTTTTCGTGGCTTTCTGGCCAATCCTTTAGGGTTTCTGAGTCGGGGGCTTCTTATAGGCAAAGGAGGCAAGGTCGGTGGAGGGCCAAGGGGCCGAGACCCCCATGGGCGTGACCAGGGTGGGCACCGTGCCCACCTAGGGTGTAGCCACCTTGGTGTCCTCCTCCGTCTCATCTTCGATTTTCCGTATCATTTAGGGGAAAAAATATGAACTTTGTCTTTTGTCCCGTCCAATTCCGAGAATATTCATTTTTAGCTTTCTAAAACCAAAAACAGCAAAAAACAGATAACTGGCACTATGGCATCTTTTACTTCCAAAAAGTGTATAAAAATACCTCAAAGTGTAGACAAAACATAGCAAAGTGTATAATAAACAAGCATGGAATATAAAAAATTATAGATACGTTTACGACGTATCAAGCATCCCCAAGCTTAACTCCTGCTCGTCCTCGAGTAGGTAAGTGATAAAAAGAATAATTTTTGAGGTGACATGCACCATCACAATCATGATCAAACCATTTCAAACATTTAAAGCTGGGATTAAAATACTCTAAACATGAGCAAGAAAGATGAAGTTCTAACAATAAGACATAGTAACTATGCATGCACCATGAAAGGCTACAAACAAAGATCATGAATAACAATGCATTGAAAGACGTTTGTTTGTTTCACATATAGAAAACATAGCATAATGGCATTCAGCTTGTCCCTCATGGAGTAGAAAAACATAAATGCATAGGACACCTTCAAAGTTCATAAGGGTGACTAGATACAAATAGTTCAAGAACAAGCAATATCAACAATATGAATCAATCAATAAGTTTTGGGACAATGCACATAGAAATAAGAGTGGCAACTATGCTCTCTCAATTGGTGCCTAAGTATAGAAGGTGGAGACTCAATATAAAAGTGGAAGAAAGACCCTTCAAAGGGAAGCAAGGATTTCAAGTCTCAAAAAGAGATTCCAAAAATTATGGCACTTGTTAGCTTTCAGCTCTCATTGCCCCTATCATAAGCATCTTGAAGTGATTAAGGTTAAAGTGAACAAACTATGGAGTATATGCTTGACAAAGTATAAGTTGGCAATCTCATGTCCCTTGAATACGAGGGGCGCTCCTCATTCTACTCAAATTTAGTCACCTGTAAGTTCTTGTCATAATAAGTACATGTGTATCATAGAGAACCGCCAACGGGGTACTCCTTGCCCCATGACACAGGAGCTATCCCATATCAAAATGACAAGGCAAGCAGACAATGAGCATCTCATCAATCTTCTTATTTACCATGGGAACATGGTGCTTTTTTTCTCTCTGTCCTCTTTTCAATATGTCGCTTTTTTTATAAGAAGAAAGCTTCATAGATGTCATTATGGTGATGCTGCAAATTTCCACCATGATTAGGCATGGCTTAGGCTAGCGGCCCAGGCGTTTCTATAACACACATACATAACTCCATGGGCTTACAAGATCGCCTTATATTTCACACTAGCGACATCCATAGACAAAAGAGCATGATATCAACTGTGTACAAAGTACAAGTGAAATGTTGAAAGCATTCCCGTTGACAGCACGGTTTTGCTAATTCCAATGTATAAGTGAAAGCATATACAACATAGATGACACAATGGTTCAAGTTTATTAGGGGAAAGAAAATAAAGTGTGCCATCAAGTTTGTGAGAGCTTTAATCATTAACTTTCACATAACAAGTTTAATTTGGAAGATAAATGAAACAAGAATATACTTGGAATGGTGTAACACACCATGCATAGGAATTAATAGTGGACACTTTGGAATAACTTGGTTTCTTGGGAGTTGGATGCATGAGTAGAGCTTACTCAATACAAGTGGAGGCTAGCAAAAGACTGGGAGCGACCAACTAAGAGAGCAATAATGGCCATAATCATGCAAAGCGACAAAACATTACTAATCAAAGCATAAAGTGGTGCTACAAGTTAAAAACTAAATGATCATAGAGGCTAAGGTGACTTGTTCATAGTCATAACATGGTGTGAGCATGTGCCAAGTCAACCCAAATGAAGCATCAAAGGAGAATACCACAATACTATGCTTTTGTATGCTAAAACAACGCATGATTCCTTCAAGGCACACTAAGCAATCCCAATTGTTTGGAACAAGTCATGCTACATCAATAATCACTAAGCATAGTATCAAAACAACACCTAGCATGACATGATAAAGGCTAAGTCACAGTCAAAGCAAGCTCCCTTTTGTACCACTATAAGCTTGAAGCTTCCTACTCTTTTCCAACACCAATCAACTTATTTGAAACAACTCACAAGGATAATAATCAATAAAGATAGGTGAGCTTGTCTCGCAAATCCACAAATAAGAACTAAAAAGTTATAAGCTGAAAGCACAAGAAAACTAAGGCTAAACACAGTGCTAGCAAAAGAGAACACTCACAAAACAATAAGAGTGAAAACTAGAGTGTTCTATGCAATGAAAACAGAGTGTGTCTCTCTCCAAAAGGAGTGTGCTATGATCAACCAACTTTATTCAAGCAAACTAAGGGAACAAAAACTACAAAAAAAAACTAAGACGCTCCAAGAACAACACAATTGTGCATGTAACAATAAAAACGAAGTGTCTAGAAAGACTTGAGATTTTTATTGATGAAGAAGGGGATGCCTTGGGCATCCCCAAGCTTTGACGCTTGTACCTCTTGGATATTTCTTGGGCTGACACGGGTGGTATCCCCAACCTTAAGCTTTTGTCCATTCTTCGTCTCATTACATCATTCTTTCTCTACACCTGAAAATTTTCCTTCATACAAAAGTTCACACAATCTTCATTAGCAACATTAGTGTATTCAAAAGATAATAGACCCTTGGGTTTTGGTTTTGAAACAGCAAAAATTTAAATAAAAACACAAGCTACTGTAGAAATTCCCTCAAAAATCTCAATTTCCCAAAAAGAACCCAAAAAGGAATCTATAACAAGCAAATGCAAATAATGGTAGAAATCTGTCAAAACAGACTAGCAGGTATGTCAACACCCGGATTTTTAATCCCAGATGCCTGTTATGCCATACATCGCAATCCCAGGATTACCATTTTTGCGAGACATAACAGAATTGGATACCACAGTACATCATCCATTACAAACCATACATAAGGTCTTACACAAATAGGGATCTCATGATCTAGTTCTTAATACAACTTCAAGCAGCATAATACGTAATAATAACGGTAGCGTAGGCGAAGCTCCATCTTCGGGGTCATAGGCAATGCTGACGATGGGAGATGATCCTAGTTGTCGTAACCTTCCTGGGGTCCATCCTCCAGGTACTCCTCTTCATAGTCTGGCCATGGGAATAGCCAGGGACAAAGCCATGAGTACTCTTTAAGTACTCGCAAACTAATACTAACAAGTGAAAGGGGTTTTTGATAATAGGACACTAGGCTCTAGGGTTGTTTTGCAAAAGCCAGATTTATCTCTACTAAGCTGAGAAGCAAGAGAAGTTAGTCACAATTTTATAACTCCTAAGTGGGAAACTTGTATTTCATATCACAACCCTGTTGTGGTCAAGTCAAAGTCTCAATTCATTTCACAAGTCTTTTGAAAACATCTGACGGAGGAACAGTATGGCCACTCCAACTGTCCATAACCGCGGACACGGCTATTCGAATAGTTTGACACTCTACAGAGATTGTACACTTTCACCACAATATTCGATACATCCGTCAGGAACAAATCCTGAATTCACCATACTCAGTATGCGGATAATCAATCCTAACCTTTCAATTACACGCCCTAGTATAGGCACCTCTCCTGTGAGTTTGGCCTCCCAACCATGACCAACTGTCATCTTGGGTACTGCACAGGTGGACAATCTTCACAAGGTAGCCTCAGCTCAGACCTTGGCCGTGAGGGAACTAATACTAAGGTATATAAGTTTCCAGTCAAGCCCTACCCAATCTTCGGGTATTGTGATTGTACGATAAAATTTGGAATGGTATCGCATCCAGACAACCATCAGTTTTATAAAGGGCTAAGGCTCATGCCTCAACATTTTCATCACCAAAATCATCTGGTGTTCGGAAACACATGTCAAAAACATCACAGTAGAATGATCCATCATTCTAAGGTTTTCATAACCATTTTCACCAAGTATTCTCATCTAATGTTGGTCAAGTTTTATGCTTAGCACTAGCATCTACAAGTGGGGGTAAGCACTAATGGGGGATAGTAAACTAGTGGAGTTTCCACTAAGTTCAATCTTATGCCTTAGGATGACATCAAGATTTTCTAGCTTAGGCCAAATTTTATGCTCTTTATGCAACCTTCAATATATCTTTCTAGAATCTACAAGTCACTTAAGTCAACTCTATGTTAAAGCTTTGATAAAGAAATAAAGTAGAGGGCTTGCAAGTAAAACTAGGATTGGTTTATCAAGTGGATATGATCACATATGCTTAAGGCATATAATTGACATAGTAGCAAGTAAGTATTAGCTTGCCCAATTGCAAGTATAATATTGCATAGGTCAACTTGATTAGTAAGGCTTGCTAAAATAGAGAATCTTGAAAGTGTTAGCTTGCCTTGTGCAGAGCAGTGGTGGAAGTTCTCCTCGGCTTCTTCTTCGTAGTATCCTCCTTCCTCCTCGTATCCTTGGTCGGTACTAGCGTCTATGAATAAATACGAGGTACACAATCACCAAACAATACTTAACTACTTGCATTCATCAGACACAAGGGTCCTATAGATGATCTAGCATCATCACTAACATTACAAAATTAAAGCTTGGTTTAATTCCTTTTATTTTTAGAAAAGTAATTTCTACTCATTGAAAAACTACTTAAGATTTAATATTCTCCAAACCAAACATGGTATCATGTTGACACTTGTCATCACCACATATTTTAGTCTATGGGAATGTGATTTAAAGTGGTGTCACAATTTAATAAGGTTTTTCTCTTTTATTTTAATTAATTAAAGTGGCTAGAAATGCCTATGTGACATTCTTTTATTACTTGGTCATTATTTCTGTAAGTAAACCTATATATTTTTATATATTCTGAAAGGTATGGTTAAATGTGATTTTTGAGAGTTGGAATCAACTCAAAAGCTATTATGGTTTAAATTTGAAAAATATTTGAATGCAGAAAAGCTTCTGCCTTGTTATTTTTACCATGGATGATCTACAGATCCAAATGACTTGAATCCGACGGGCTTGGATTCAGCATTCCCAGGCCTTTCTAACAAAATTGCTTTCATTCAATTTGGTTCACTGAATCGACCTGGGTTGATTTTTGAAACTGGGTACAGAAGTGTGTTTGAAATAAAATGAAAAAGGTTAAATTCAAATAACTGGGTTGCGCGGGAAGCGATACTGGGCCGGCCTGCTAAGCACAGCGCTTACGCGGGCTGGTTAAGTCGTTGTCCCCATGCGTCAGTGAGACAGGGGGTGCGAAGCGGTATGGGGCGATGTGGTGCGTTCGATCTGGTTCTAATCCAACGGTTGAGGGTCATCGTTGAGGTCGGCGAGACAGAAACCTAGCGCGGTAGGTGGGGGTCGTTGGGGGCTCACCGGGGCTCATGGGAGGGTCGGCGAGGCGGGCGAACGACAAAGTCGACGACGGCAAACCTCCTGGTACCGGCAGCTTCTCCTGGGGCGGCTCCAATCGCTGGCTCCCTTCTTCTCGAGAGGCGGCAGGCTCCGGCGAAATTCCGGCGAAGTGCTGCTCGCCTTGCTTCGGGAATGGGGTGGCACGATCAGTGAGGAGAGGGGAGTGAGATGGTGTGCTCAATTCGGCTGGGGGTGGCCTCTATTTATAGTCGCGACGGCGAGACAGAACGGCATGGGCAGGCGACATGGCTACGAGCGGCTAGAGGCATGACCGG
Organism: Avena insularis; assembly: GCA_023614405.1. Lineage (NCBI taxonomy): Eukaryota > Viridiplantae > Streptophyta > Magnoliopsida > Poales > Poaceae > Avena > Avena insularis. The sequence continues at coordinate 275,182,147 of CM042687.1, read as the reverse complement.
CGGTGGCGATCGCTTGGTGGTCTCCTGGCGATGCTCTACGGCTTTAATGCGCGCGTAGGGGCGGTGCGGTTTGGTCTGGAACGCGCGATGCACTATGCGGCAGATGCGGCGTCTTCGACGGCGAGCAGTGGCTGTGTGGCATGGGGCGGCGAACGGGGATGTCTGGCGGTCTCCTGGGTTGGTGGCGATCATGTATGCACGCGACGAGGGCGGTGCGCTGTCTGTGGGCGTCGGTCGAGCGTGGCGCTCTGGTGCATGCTCGGCATGGTTGCTGGCGAGCTGGACGCGGTCCGTGCGTGTGGTCCAGGGTTTGGCAACGCTCGCGGTTGGGACAGGGAGTGGCAGTGGATGGTGGGCTGCCTCCCAGATAAGGTTGGCACGGCTAAATCTCCTTCTAGCTTGCTGTCTCCACTGGGGTGGCATGGTGAGCTTCGGCTGTTAACCAATAATGTCATTGCCCAGCTTATAGTGAGGCTAGTGCTTGGTTTAACTTGCTAGATGATCTACTGAGATGGTTGTGAGCTAGAGAGGGGACAAGTTAGGCTTCAATCACTGCTCACAATAGTGTTTAAGATTTTGATGATTTGTGTCTGCAAAGTGTTTGATGAAATGGCCGCAAGAATTCAAGTTTTGAATTTTGAAAAGATTTTTGGTGGGTGTGCTAGGTTGCTGCTGGTGAGTCTGCAGATCTTGGGTTTTGAAAGTTGAGCTTGTTTGAGTGGTTTTTGAAAAAGTGGGATCTTCTCATATGATAAAGATTCAATTTTGAACTGTCATTTAAACTATGCATTTGAAATTTTCTGGATGATCACAAAGTGGGCCTTGATACTTTGTTATGAGTACAATCAAGGGGTGCAAAGATCCAAACAAGTTTCTGTTAAGTTCTGAAAGTTTGGGACAACCAAAGTAGGCATGGGAGTTAAATTGGTCAAAATGACCATTCCCTTATTTTATTTGTTTTGATTTATTTGTCTTTGGGAAAAGTTTGGGAAATGTTTAGATGATGTTTATTTCACCTAAGAATCCATTTACAAGCAAAGAAACACACAAACAAGGTGGTTCAAAAGAAATCAAAATTGGAATGCACACACACATGCATGCTTTCATATTTTTATTTAGAAAAGTTTTTGTTAACCCTAAATTTGATGATTAGAGTTTGATGATTCAAGTTTAGTATTTTTGGGATGTTACAAGGTAGAAACCGATTTTTTTGAAGACCTTCTGTTGCTCAAATAAAAAAGTGTTGAACTAACTGAAGTTAGCTAACATAATGGGGGATTTATTCAAAAAATATCAGATCAATCCGACATAGATATTCCTCACGAATTTTACGGTGGAGCACAAAAATCTGTTTCGGGACAACAACAACTCCCCAAATCTTACTTCTCTCTCATTAGAGGTTATTCTTGGCACAAAAAGCAAACAAAAAGAATAAGGAGAGGTTATTATAGAAGTAATTACTTCCAAGACTCAAGAAAACTATTGGGTTATCTCCCAAGAAGTACTTTTCTTTAACGCCTTTAAGTTAGGCTTGATAGTTTGAGAAGATGCTCACATAATAAATATGAATTGAAGTAAAAGAGAGCATCAAGAAGCAAATTAAAAACACATTTAAGTCTAACCCACTTCCTATTTATAGGAATCTTGTAAAGAAACAAGTCATGAAAGCACAAAGCAACAAGCATAGGAAAGCAAAACAAGTTCAATTTCAAGATTTTAAACATAAAGAGGGGAAACTTAATATTGTTGAGATACATAAGACCATGTTTCCCTCTCTCATAATAACTTTCAGTAGCATCATGGATAAAATTAAAAATATAACTATCACATAAAACATTCTTATCATGAGCCACATGCATAAAATGATTATTACTCTCCACATAAGCATAGTCATTCTTATTAGTTGTAGTGGGAACAAATTCAGCAAAATAGCTATCATTAATATTCTCATCACCACAATCATCAAATATAGGAGGCATATTGTAATCACAATTAATTTTCTCCTCAATAGTATGCGGACTGAAAATATCATATTCATCATTGTAATCATCATATATTGGAGGTTTGGTATCATCATAAGCAATAGAATAGCTATCTTCCAAAGCTGGGGGGCTAAAAAGATCATTTTCGTAAAAACTAGCTTCCCCAAGCTTAGATGTTTCCATAGCATTAGCAATAATGGTGTCCAAAGAATTCATACTAATAACATTGCTATTAGCATGCAAATAAAGCTCCATAGGTTTTTTAATTTTCTCTTCAAACACTTCATGTCCTAACTCAAGATAAACACTATAAAGCTCTCTAATTTTGTTTTTGTTTTCCATTAAGCCTAACTAGTGAAAACAAGAAACAAAAAGACAAAATTGTAGAATCTAAAGGAAATAACTTCGAGCACTCACACCGGAGGATGTGAGTACATTTTACCTTACCTCCCCAGCAACGGTGCCAGAAAATAGCTTGTTGTTGATGTGGGAGAGAGTGTGTGAGTGCCTTTTACCTTACCTCCCCGGCAACAACGCCAGAAAATAGCTTGATGTATACGCACTTCTATTCTGGTAGACAGTTGTTGGGCCTCCAAGTACAGAGGTTTGTAGAACAGCAGCAAGTTTCCCTTAAGTGGATTACCCAAGGTTTATCGAACTCAAGGAGGAAGTGGTCAAAGGTATCCCTCTTAAGTAACCCTGTAATCAAGATACAAGAAGTCTCTTGTGTCCCAAACACACCCAATACACTTGTCAGGTGTATAGGTGCACTAGTTTGGTGAAGAAATAGTGAAATATAGGTGGTATGGATGATTATAAGTGGTAACGGTGCCAGAAAAGAGATTTTGACGGGGAGGAAAAGACTAAAGGCAAAATGATGGAAGCAAGCAAACATGTAACGGATCTAGATGCAAACGGTGTTTCAATGATTAGAAACAAGGCCTAGGGATCATACTTTCACTAGTGAACACTCTCAATGAAGATAATATATTTATATGAGAGAATGTTCACTAGTGAAAGTATGATCCCTAGGCCTTGTTTCTAAGTATTGAAACACCGTTTGCAACTAGATTTGTTACATGTTTGCTTGCTTATATCATTTTACCGTTATTCTTTTCCTCCCCGTCAGAAGCTCTTTTCTGGCACTGTTACCACTTATAATCATCTGTACCACTTGTATTTCGCTATGTCTTCGCCAAACTAGTGCACCTATACACTTGACAAGTGTATTGGGTGTGTTGGGGACACAAGAGACTTCTTGTATCTTGATTGCAGGGTTGCTTGAGAGGGATACCTTTGACCACTTCCTCCCTGAGTTTGGTAAACCTTGGGTAATCCACTTCAGGGAAACTTGTTGTTCTACAAACCCTCTGCACTTGGAGGCCCAACAACTGTCTACAAGAATAGAAGCGCGTAGACATCAGAGAGATCTCAAACCTTTGCATACTTAGCATCATCATTTCATGGTTGTTATTTGTATCTTATCCATGTGAGGTTCTAGAGCTTGTGGTAATATTCATAACAAGCTCTAGTTCATCAAAAATGGATCTCCCTTTTATATCTTATTGTGTTTTTGATCTTGGAGGTTTTACGGTTTCTCACCAAGGGAGGTATCTCACATTATAATACATAAAATATTCTCACTTTGTGGCATCCAACATTGTCAACAAAATTTGTTTCGGGTCAATTGGAGTTTCGAAACTCTAGATATCTCCATTTGAAGTTTGCCTCTTATTTGGTTCAGACCAGATATTTGGCCAGAATCTCTAGTGTATACTAGTAGGCCGGAATCTCTAGACTTAAAAGTCTGGAGTCTCCAGTGTGCTCAAGTTCAGAGTTCCTGACAAGTCTCTGGAGGGAGCATCATGACCTGGCCCGGGACATTCTGTATAGGGGCCCGGAGATGGTCCGGAGATGGACCGGAATCTCCGTTGTGAGATATGTGCAGACCGGAGTCTCTGGTGTGGAAACCCCCCAATGGGCAGAAAACGGTTAGAAGTAATGGCCCTATAAAAAGGGGCCCTTCTTCCCCAATGAGCTCCCATGATTTCTGCAAGTCTTCTACTCCATTCTTGACCTTCTTGAGCTTGCTTCCCTTCAATCCCTCCTATGATTCTTGCATATTCTTTAGGGATTCGAAAGAGGAGATCTGGATCTACAATCCCACCAATCAATCTCTTCTCTAAGTGAGGGGGACTTCTTGGGATCTAGATCTTGGAGTCTTTTGTGGATTTCCTCCTTTGTAGCTTTGGTGGAATTTGGGAGAGAAGGACTTGAGCACTTCTTGTGTTCTTGCCATTGCATTTGGTGCATCGATTTGAGTTCTCGGTGAGGATTCGATTGAGTGAAAGTTGAGAAGCTTTTTACTCTTGGGTTCTTGGAACCCTAGACAGTTTGGTTATTTTGCAGGTTTGAGGATTACTTGGGGCCTCCAATTTAGAGCTTTCCCCAAGCTTGTTTGTTGGGAGCCTACAATTGAGTTGTGGAGAACTGCCCCAACCTTTGTAGGGGTTCGTAGCATGGAAAACAAAATATTTCTACCGCATGAACACATACAAGCCAAGATCTATCTACTAGATTGTAGCAACGAGTCGATGGAGTACTCACCCTCAAAGATTCCAAAGCGGTTAACGAGAGCAGATTCTCGTGGGTGATGTAGTCGTTCACTTGCCAATCTCAAGATCGTGTAGACGATCCTTCCGACGCCGCGTTCTGACAGCGCTCCCGCAGTCGGTCACACGTTTGGTACTCGATGAAGACCTTCCTCTCCCTTGTTCCAGTAGGCAGCAGAGGTTGTAGCTCTCTCCTCCCAATTCCGGCAGCATGACGACGTGGTGTCGGAAGTAGAGGGGAGATCCCGCAGGGCTTCGCCTAAGCCCGAAGCGAGTATGGTGGAGTAGAAGAGGGCCTCAGTGATCTAGGTTTTATAGGGCCGAGGGTTGGAGGTGGACGGTGGCTAGAGAGGGCTAGGCGGCGGCGACTTGGGAGATCCCTAGGGCGGCGGCGACTTGGGGTGGCAAGGGCAAGCGGCTAGGGTTTGTTGTGAGGGGTAAGGGGGCGCCCTACCCCTCCTTTTATAGGTAGGGAGGCGGCAAGGGGGAGGGAATCCTCCCCCAACTCCACTTCGTTTGGCCGGCGGCAAGGAGAGGGAGGAATCCTCCCTTAGGTAGGATTCCTTCACTCCCTCCACTTGGAAACCAAAGTTCCACGTTGAGTTTTTCAAACTGCCTTTTGACTTTCAAATTATTGTTTGATTTCTCTCTTCCAAGTGTCCAGCCAAGTGACGTAGGACATGATGCAACCATTCCAATTTGTCATGACACATCCATGTACCCTTCACCTTCCGGATTGGTGAACCTTCTAGACCCTTCTAGAACATTCCGGTGAAAACATCGAAACCATTCCCGAACTCTGGAATCGGACTTTCCTTATATGAATCTTATTCTCCAGACCATTCCGAATCTCCTCGTGATATCTTGGATCCCATCCGAGACCCCGAACTACATTTGGTCTCTTTACTCACTTTCCATATCTACTAAACAACATCGAATCCTTAAGTGTGTCTCCCTACGGTTCGTGAATTTATGCAGACATGATCGAGACTCTTCTCCGATCAATAACCAATATAGGAATCTAGAAATTCATATGGATCCCACATATTTATACGATTACTTCGTGATCAAATGAACCATTTACATACGGTACCAATTTCCCTTTGTCTCGTGATACTTTAAATATCCGAGGTTTGGTCGTCGGTATCTCTGCATACCTAGTTCAACCTCGTTACCGATAAGTACTCTTTACTCGTTCCTATGATATGTGATCCCTTGTGAGCCAGTCACATGCTTGCAAGCTAATTGGATGACATTCCATCGAGAGGGCCCAGAGTATATCTATCTGTCATATGGATGGACAAATCCCACTCTTGATCCATATGCCTCAACACATACTTTCCGAACACTCAATGCCACATTTATAACCACCCAGTTACGGAGTAATGTTTGATGTCATCAAAGCATCCATCTGATGATGGTGATTAACATGGTCTCATGGTCGAAGGATTTAAGTTACTATGTATTTGGAAGCTTATAGCAAACGAACTATTGAAATGACTTGATCTTTATGCTACGCTTAACTATAGGAATATGTCCATCACACCATTCTCCTAATGATATGATCTCATTGTTAATAACATCTCAATGTTAATGATCAGGAAACCATGATATCTATTAGCCAACAAGCTAGTATTACAAAGAGGCTTTACTAGGGACTCTAACACGTTTACAAATCACACAAGTATTAATGTTTCTGATTAATACAATTATAGCATGAATGTAAAAAATTATCATAAACACAAAGATATAATAATAACTACTTTTATTATTGTCACTTGGGCATATCTCCAACAATCTCCCACTTGCACTAGAGTCAATAATCTATATTACATGGTAATATACCGAACACCCATGGCGGTTTGGTGATGGTCATGTGTTGCCCTCGGGAGAGGTTTAGTCAACGGATCCGCCACATTCAGATTTGTCTGTACTTTGCAAATATTTATGTCACCATCTTGGACATGCTCTCGAATAGCGTGAAAATGCAGCTTGATATGCTTCAGCTTCTTGTGTGACCTTGGCTCCTGCGCATTGGTTATGGCACCCATGTTATCACAGTAGATAGACATTGGGTCCAGTGCACTAGGAACCACACCAAGCTCTATAATGAACTCCTTCAGCCATATCGCCTCTTGTGAAGCCTCTGAAGTAGCTATGTATTCCAATTCAGTTGAAGATCTTGCCACAATGCTTTGCTTTGCACTCCTCCATCTCATTGCTGCACCATTCAAAGTAAATACGTATCCAGATTGAGATTTAAAATCATCCGGATTGGTGTTCCAACTAGCATCGGTGTAACTATTAACAACGAGTTGTTCATCACCTTCATAAGAAATAACCATATCCTTATTTCTTCTCAAGTACTTAAGGATGTTTTTGACCGTTGTCCAATGATCCACTCCTGGATCACTTTGATATCTGCTAGTCAAACTGACAACATATGCAATGTCAGGTCTAGTACATAGCATGACATACATGATAGATCCTATGGCTGAGGAATAGGGAGTCTTACTCATCCTCTCTCTATCTTCTGTTATTGCAGGACTTTGAGTTTTACTCAAGGTCGTATTGGGCAACATGGGTAAGAACCCTTTCTTGCTATCTTCCATTCCAAACCTCTTTAGAACTATGTTCAAACATGTACTCTGTGAAAGCGATATTAGGCGTCTAGATCTATCTCTATAAATCTTTATGCCTAATATGTAAGCAGCTTCGCCAAGATCATTCATTGGAAAACTATTATTCAAATAATATTTGACACTTTTAAGAAGGTCTACATCATTCCCAATCAACAATATGTCGTCCACATATAGTACTAGGAATGCTATAGAGCTAAAGCTCACTTTCTTGTAAATACAAGCTTCTCCATAAGTTTGTATAAAACCAAAACTTTTGATCACCTCATCAAAACACTGATTACAACTTCAGGATGCTTGCTTCAATCCATAAATGGATCATTGAAGTTTGCATACCTTGTTAGCATCCTTAGGATCGACAAAACCTTTGGGTTGTACCATATATAACTCTTCATCAATGTCTCCATTGAGGAACGTCATTTTGACATCCATCTGCCATATCTCATAATCATAATATGCAATGATTGCTAACAAAATCCTCACAGACTTTAACTTCAGTACCGGTGAGAAAGTCTCATCGTAATTAACTCCTTGAATTTGTCGAAACCCTTTTGCGACAAGTCAAGCTTTATAGACGGTTACATTACCATCAGGATCTGTTTTCTTCTTGAAAATCCATTTGTTCTTGATAGCTTTTCAGCCATCCGGTAAGTCCACCAAAGTCCATACTTGGTTTTCGTACATGGATCCAATCTCAGATTTCATGGCTTCTTGCCATTTATTGGAATCTAGGCTCATCATTGCTTCCTCATATGTTGTAGGGTCGTCAGTGTTGTCCACCAATATGACACTCATAACAGGATCATACCAATTGGGAGTGGTATGAGTCCTCGTCGACCTACGAGGTTTCATAGTAACTTCAACCGAAGTTTCATGATCACCATCATTATCTTCCTCTCTTATTGGTGTAGGCACCACAGGAACTTCTTCTGGTGCTATGCTAATCTCAAATCCGAGAGAAGGTTCGACAACTTCGTCGAGTTCTACTTTCCTTCCAGTCACTTCTTTCGAGAGAAACTCCTTCTCTAGAAAGGATCCATTCTTGGCAACGAAGATTTTTCCTTCGGGTCTATGATAGAAAGTATACCCAATAGTTTCCTTCAGGTATCCTATGAAGACGCATTTTTCTGTTTTGGGTTCAAGCTTGTCAGGGTGTAACTTCTTTACATAAGCTTCACAACCCCAAACTTTAAGGAATAACAATTTAGGTTTATTTACAAACCATAATTCATACAGTGTCATTTCAATGGTTTTAGATGGTGCCCTATTTAAAGTGAATGCGGATGTTTCTAATGCATAACCCTAAAATGATAACGGTAAATCTGTAAGTGACATTATAGAATGAACCATATCTAAGAGAGTTCGATTACAATGTTCGGACACACCATTACGTTGTGGTGTTCCTGGCTGTGTCAATTGTGAAAGTATTCCACATTTCTTCAAATGCTCGCCAAACTCGTAACTTAGATATTCACCTCCACGATCAGATCGTAGAAATTTAATCTTCTTGTTACGTTGATTCTCTAATTCACTTTGAAATTCCTTAATCTTCTTAAAAGTTTCAGACTTATATTTCATAAAATAGATATACCCATATCTACTCAAGTCATCCGTGAAAGTAAGAACATAACGATAACCACCGCGCGATGCTACGCTCATCGAGCACACACATCAGTATGTATGATTTCCAATAAGTCCATAGCTCGCTCCATCATACCAGAAAATGGTGTCTTAGTCATTTTTCCCATTAGACATGCTTCGCATCTTTCAAGTGATTCGAAATCAAGTGATTCAAGAAGTCCATCAGAATGGAGTTTCTTCATACGCTTCACTCCAATGTGACTAAGACGACAATGTCACATGTATATAGAATTATCATTCAATTTCAAACGTTTAGCTTCTATATTATGAACATGTGTATCACTACAATCGAGATTCAATAAGAATATACCATCTATCAAAGGTACATGACCATAAAATATATTACTCATATAAATCGAACAACCATTATTCTCAGACTTAAACAAGTAACCGTCTCGCAATAAATATGATCTGGATATAATGTTCATGCTCAACGTAGGCACCAAATAACAATTATTTAAGTATAAAACTAATCCCGATGGTAGATGAAGAGGTAGCGTGCCGACCGCGATCACATCAACCTTTGATCCATTTCCAACGCACATCGTCAACTCGTTCTTCGCTAGTCTATATTTATTCTGCAGCACCTGTTTCGAGTTACAAATATGAGCAACCAAACTAGTATCAAATACCTAGGCACTACTACGATTACTAGCAAGATACACATCAATAACATGTATATCGGATATACGTTTCTTCTTGATGATGTCGTTCTTCAGATTCTCCAAGTACTTGGGGCAATTATTCGCTCAAAGGACCTTCTCTCCTTGCGAAAAGCACCCAAGACGGATTAGGCCCAGCCTTGGTCTTCTTCGTCGGCGCGGTAATTTTCTTACCTCCCTTCTTGAAGTTTCCCTTTTTCTTAGGCTTTCCTTGCTTCTTGAAATTGGTGGTCTTATTGACCATCAACACTTGGAGCTCTTTCTTGATCTCCACTTCCGCAGACTTCAACATAAAGAAGAGTTTTGGTAATGACTTATCCATGCGCTGCATGTTGTAGTTCATCACAAAGTTCTTGTAACTTGGTGGTAGTGATTGGAGGACACGGTGAATCCCCAAATCATTAGGAATCACTATACCCAAGCTCTGGAGCTTATTGGCGTGCCCAGACATCTTAAGCACATGCTCACTTACGAAGCTTCCCTCTTCCATCTCACAGTTAAAGAACATTTCAGAAGCCTCATAACTCTCAATAGCCGCATGAGCCTCAAATATCATTTAGAGTTCACGGACAATATCATGTGGGTCAAAGTTCTCAAACCTTTTCTAAAGCTCCGATTCCAAACCATACAAGATAGCACACTGAACTGTGGAGTACTGATTCTTCTGAGTAAGGTAAACATTTTTCACCTCATCGTTAGCATCAGCTGCAGGTGGGTCACCTAGCGGTGCATCCAGCACATAGGTCAACTGACCAGCATTAAGGACAATCCTCAAATTGCAGAACCAATCCGCGAAGTTGCTTCCATTGTTTTTCAACTTTTCTTTCTCTAGGAACGCATTAAAATTGATGGTAGGGGCCGCCATTGATCTACAACATATTTGCAATAGTTTAGACTAAGTTTATGATAAATTGAGTTCTAATTAATACTTAAATTAATCTAGGTGAACTCCCACTCTAAACAATATCCCTCACTTTTTTTAGTGATCACATGAACCAAATCCACTACATCAAGTCTGATCATCATGAAAGATGATGTAGTTTCAAAGGCGAATAGTCAACATGTTCATCATATCTACTATATGACTCATGCTTTACCTTTCGGTGATCCGTGTGCCGAGACCATGTTTGTACATGCTAGGCTCGTCAATATTAACCTTAGTTTCTGCATGAGCAAATCTGGCTTGCTCCCGTTGTATGCACACGTTGAATCTAGCACACCCGATCATCACGTGGTGCTTCGAAACAACGAGTCTTGATAACAGTGCTAACTAAGGATGAACACTTTATTACTTGATATTTTGTGAGAGGGAAGTCACATCTAGAGACTCGGCCCCCGCATCGCTCTCTATGGGCGACACAGGCGGCGACTCCCACCTTCACCGGCCACCCTCCCCACCTCCCCCGCATCCTCTCCCTCGTCGCTGCCAGAGGATGCCGCCGGTGAAGCCTGCGTGGCGAACGGCGGCAGCGAGTTCTCCTTTTTCCTTTGGTTTTCCCCCGCGAGCTGGAGGACATGCAGCAGTTCTGGCAGTTTCTCGGCGCAGCTGTGCGTGGGGGTGGCGGCGAGGCTGGTAGGCGCGCATGTGGGCATTCTGGCGGCTGCTTGGGCGGCGGGGATGCAGCTGAGGTGTGTGGTGGCGATAGGGCAGTGCATGGGCTCGTTTGGGCCTAGATCTGGGCCCGTCAGGGCCGGCTCGGGCGCCTCTCTCCCACGAACAGCGTGTGGTGGCAGTCGGTCTCCGGTTGGCGGCGGAAGTGGTTGTGGTTTTGGTGGTGCTTGGGCATGGCCGGCTGTGCTTTCGCTGCTCACGATGTGCTGGCCGATGATGGTCAATGGTGTGCTCTCCGGTGGTGGCAAGGGTCGATGCCTCCTCTTTCGGACATCATCTTGCAGCGGGGTTTCCCATTGTAGGCTGGCTGGTGCTATGGCTTCGCAGATGGCGGCCATGGTGGTGACGCGCTCCCTACCCGGGGGTTGTCGTGGCTGAGCGTGGAGCCCCTCTGTCTTGCCATCAGTTTCAGCGGGCGCTGCTCTCGCCTGTTCTGGTGTGCCCCATGGTTTTGCAGATGGCAGCCATGGGAGCGGCCTTCTCTCCAAGTGTGAGGTGAGCCGTGGCAGTGGTGGATTCTCCTTGCCGGGTTCCAAGCTCTTGTGTCGGATCCTTGTCAGAGCTCTACGGCGTACCTGGCGTGGGGTGGTATTTTGCGCGTGCTCTCGGCTAGCCCACCCTTCTGGTATATCGGACCCATGTGGGGTTGGGGTTGCCCTCGGTGTTGCTATGCCTTTCGACTATGGCAGCGACCCCCAGCGTGCGGTGTGGGTGCTCCATGTGTGAGTGCTCAATGGTGTGACTCTGCCCTGTGATGCCCTTCGACTCCATCCGATGGCACAGAGGCGTCATGGGGTCGTCTCAGCCGCACGTGCCCCTTCAGCCACACCCACGACACAGGCGGTGTCGGTGCATTGTGTGGTATCGGATGTGCGTTGCCCTTCGATTACGTCGATGGTGTAGTGTCGAGGCTGGGTCTCGGCTGATCAAGGCCGTTCATTTACTCCGGCGATGACTCGAGCTGGATTGTCCCCCCGCGGTCGTGTCCTGCTAGTTCTTCCTTGTGATCGTTGTGCTTGGGTTGTGATGAGTTTTCTCATCAGTCAACCGCCTCCGAGGATTCTCAAAGTAGCCCCTTTTCCTCTTAATCTTTGTTGGGGGTGGTGTGTATGTGTTTTTTCTCCTTTATTTCTCTTCTCTTGTAACCCCCTGTAAATTTCGGTTCATTTGAACCCTATCTTGTAGAGGCTGAGAAGCCTCATAGGCAACTTTGAATGAAATAATTCCACTAAAAAATATATTTTGTGAGTGGGATCATCTTATAATGCTACTGTTGCGATCTAAGCAATACAAGATGCATAAAAGGATTAACATCACATGCAATTCATAATATATGATATGATATAGCCTTTCTTCTTGTGCTTCCGATCTCCATCTTCAAGCATGAACATGATCTCCATCATCACCGGTGTGGCATCAGGTCAATGGCATCGCTCTATGGTTGTTGTCCACCAGCATCAACTATTACAACTACTTTGAATAATAGACACACATGTCTAAACGAAATTAAAAGACAACCATAAGGCTCCTACCAGTTGCCGACTTACAATAAGGATCATTGCATACTGTAACACCCTCAGAATCGACCCTATGCAAGTTTCAGCGACTCCCGCTAAACCCGCATAGAAACGATTCAAAGGTGCCCACCAGGCACTTTCGTGCGGGTGGAAAACGAAGTAATACCATTGCACAATAGTCCACGATGGAACCCACAGAACGTTTATATACAACAATGACTCAAAGAGTCGAGAATACAGATATACAATACAAAGATCCAAATCACCTTTAAAACAATACAGCGTCCGAGTACGGACAAGATGCAAATTGAGCTAAGAGCCCTGAAGAATAACCAATGGCGTCCATAACCCTGCCCAGGCCAAGCCGGAAGGGTAACCCTGATAACGACGTTGATCTCAAAACCTGCTTAACAAAAGGGGTGCCGACAAAGGCGAAGGAAAAAGGGAGCACAAGATCGAGGCCAAGACACTACGAGACTAGAATTCGGCGGTCCTCGCCTACATAGGTATGGTGGACTGAAGCGGCAGCGTAGCATGCACTAAACAACCTATAGAGACTCAATACAGCTGGCGGCTATCAGATAGGGATAAGAAATACCTATTCGGATCCAACCTGAAACTATCACCAAGCATACCCATCTTGGTATTTCCCCCTCGAGGCCAAACAAGGAAGTCAACCGAGGAACTCACAGAGTTGGCAGTTTTATTCATTCCGTTATAGTTGCGGCAATTACTAGTCAGGTATAGATAGCATGAGTCATCCTGATATAATAAGCAGTGCACAGTTTTAGTTAACCATTCCGTTGTAGTTGTAGTACTTACTAGTCAGATACATATAGCATGAGGCATCCCAAAACCCAGCAGTTGTTGGTACTTTTATTTAGCCATTCCATTATAGTGAAGCTGATTACTAGTCATTATAAAGTCAAATTTATAGCACTACTTTAGTTATAGTTTTCTATGATCGAGATACTGTGCTCCAAGTCGTCCATAACCGCGGACACGGCTTTCAGAAAGTTTTACCCTGCAGGGGGCACAAATAGCAACACACGCACGATCAACCTCGAGAAAAACCAAATGAAAACCCAACGAGGCATCACGACAGAGCAATTTCAAGATTCATATAATATTTCAGGGGGCCACCCCACTAAGCTACCCGCGACGAAGTTAGCCGGCTCCGATACGGACCTAGAGGTTTGTGACAACCGATGTAAACGACCGGGGACCCGAAAGTGTGACTAGGCTTGTCGATACCGTGAAAACGTGGCACGGGGTTCCAAAACAGTACAGCCGCTCCACGCGCAATAGTAAATAAAGCAATAAAGCATGGCATAAGTACAGGATAGTAATAAAGCCCCAAACTAGTTTGTGGCCCCAAGAAATAATATATGACTCAAGCTCTGGCTAGGGGGATTCATGGTCCCACATGCGGATAGTGCGAATATTCAAAGAAGAGGTATCAAGTACTCGGGGTCCTACGGGACACAAGTGGACGGTTAAAAACCAAATAACATCTATTTCCCACTTGTGCATCTGCATTATTTACCTACTTCAATTTTAGTTATTAAACAGTAATTAAAACCATGATCATCTCCATCATTAAACATGCGGCATTACTTTAACAACTATGGTACTTGATGACACGCAACCGCACCTGAGCAAGCGACTACGACACGCAAGTCCAACTATCTACCAAACAACAGGTAATAGGATGTGTCCAAGGCAATATAAGGCTGCAAGGGATATCACGGGTACGAAAACTAGAGCATCGCAACACAGATAGCAATAGATCAACAGGAGGAAATAAAGACTATAAAGTAAAATAGGTAGAAAGAGGGAGAATGCTCACCTGAAAACATTGCCAAAGGTTCATCCGAAGATCGGTTCGACACTCGCATCAACTCATCGGCCTAATCCGTGAAGAATCAAAGCACTAGAAGAAACACCGGATGCACTATTTAATACTACGGCAAAAGATCGGGCATGATGCATGTATGATGTATGACATGGCAAAGATGCGGTACGATTAGGCAATATTAAACGAAACCAGGGTTCCGACATTTATTAGATGGTGCAAGTTGTTTAGATACCCCGCAATTTAAATGTTGTCTTAACAAGGCAAAATTATATCACCGATTCGATGCACAAATTTAAATGGGACCAATATTGGACTAGATTCGCCTGCATATGGTCTCCATATTTAATTTAGGTGAATCGACATAATGTCCCCAAACCACATGATATGATGCGAGCATGAAAATTTATATGCACCAGATATTTTGTATGGCAATTTATAAAATAGGGCTCGAGAAGGGGGTCACACATCTCGGTTTCGAAGATCTTGGGGCTCCGAGGGTTCGGGTTTGGTCTTGATCTTTGGACTCCGGGCGCGGGTCTTCGGTTTCCATGTGGGCGATCTTGGCGTCCGTGATGAAGGTCTTGATACTCCGGTCTATTGTCGACCTCCGGATACCGCGAGTCTACGGCGTTGTTTTCTCGGGTGGCTCCATGTACATCCTTCGGAATCATCGGCATCAAGCCGGTCTTGCCAGCGAGAGGATCTTGATGCGTCTTGTCGGCAGGCGTCCACGTTTGCCGATCTAGAGATTAGGACACGATACATGGCAGGTGGGGAATCGATGTTGCGAGGCAAACTTGATTACCGGAGTCCCTGGGCTGAGATGCGGTACTCCAGAGAAAACAAAAGGAACCTCCGAGACAAAACGTAGCTAGGCTCGCGGTCGCTGTATGATGGAGAACAGAACAACAGCGATGCCCTCACAGGAAACAAGCGGTATGGAGGCGGGGTCGGGAAGCTTAAGGAGCGCGTCGTGCCTAGTGCTGGACAGGGGCGGTCACGCTCACGGGCAGCGGCAGGCCGGCGACGGGCTCAACGACGAGGAGGAGCGGGGTGCTGCGCCTGCAAGGGGTAGCAGAGGAGGCGGCCACGCAGAGGGAGGCGCGGGACGACGGCTGCCGGACGCAGGGCAGCGACAGGGGCTGAGGAGGCGGGTGACGACACGGCCGGACACGGGGAGGCGCGGGGTCCCTCCTGCGAGCTGGTGGCCGGCGTTGGCTCGCGAAGGGGAGGCAGGGGCGACCAATGGCGAAGAGGGCGACGGGCAGAGGCGGGGTGGCCGATGGGGGAGGTGGAAGCCGACGGTGCAGGCGAGTTTGTATGGGGCTACGACGGGCTCGCCGGGGGCCCTACCGGTGCACGGAGGTCGTGGGAGGCGCAGAGGATGCTGGTGCAGCGAAGGGAGGCGGGGGCTCGCGGTGGTTGGCGGCGGTGTCCTGCGCAAGGTGGGAAGGAGGAAAATGCGAGGGGATTGAGGGAGGAGAGACGAGGTGGGGCGCGTGGCTCGGTCACGCGAGGGAGCGGGGTACAGGGGATCGCGGGGTGGGGCCAGGGAGCGACAAGAGCTAGGGATCGAGTACCGCGTGCGTGGTGTCGTGTGGAGGTCTGGTGGGTCGTGTCCAGGGGATGGCGGCGGAAATGGGGAGAGGTGGGATTAGGGTTAGGTAGGGGTAAGGCTAGGGTTTGTTCTAGGAATCAAGGGCCATGATTAGCTGGGGTGGTAGGCTGCTGCCAGCTGGGCCTTTGGGCCTGGCCGGTGGCGGCCTCCCCCATGGTTTTAAAATTAGTTTTATTTTATTTATAAAGTTGTTTAATATAATGCCTTTGTAAATAGTTTTTTTAGACAAAACAATTTATCCGGAAGAGGCCGGGTTTGACATTTGAAATAAGGACAGGGATATTTCGAAAACAAAACTAGGCTTTTAGAGAAAGAGTGTTAGACAGATCGATGCATGCTAATGTCATGATGATGCACATAATACAAAACAACAGCAATTTATAGTAGCGGTTTTACTGGGGTGCTACACATACATCATATATAATCACAATCATGGCCATATCACGTCATAGCACACCCCTTCAAAACAAAGTTCGACGCCTCTAATTTTCTTTGCATATTTTACGTGGTTTGGGGCTTTCAATAAGTACCATTCTAACTTACGAACAAGAACCACAACATTGATGCATGAACTATCAAGTGCCCGTTGTAAAATGGATCTTCACTATGATGGGAGAGACAGACACCTGCAAAGCCACTTATGCAATACAAGTTGCATGTCGAGCGTGGAGCAAGTCTCATGAATGATGTCATGTAAGGTTAGCCCGGGCCGCTTCATAGATCCGCCTTTATAACCACCTAGTTATGAAGTGGTGTTTGATGTCATCAAAGCATCCATCCAGTGATGGTGATTAACATGATCTCATGGTCGAAGGATTTAGGTTACTATGTATCTGAAAGCTTATAGCAAACAAACTATTGAAATGACTTGATCTTTATGCTACACTTAACTATAGGAGTATATCCATTACACCATTCTCCTAATGATATGATCTCGTTTTTAATAACATCTCAATGTTAATGATCAGGAAACCATGATCATCTAACCAAGAAGCTAGTATTACAAAGAGGCTTTACTAGGGACTCTAACAAGTTTACAAATCACACAAGTATTAATGTTTCCGGTTAATACAATTATAGAATGAAAGTAAACATTTATGATAAACACAAATATATAATAATAACTACTTTTATTATTGCCTCTTGGGCATATCTCCAACAACCTTGTGAGAGGTTCCGAATTGCCACCGACAAGTGCACCGATAGTGGAAGTGTGGATCGAACCCATTGGGGTGAGATTCACCAGAGAACAAGGGAGGCCTTTTGTGGCATTGGTGGTTTGATACCACCCCCTCTCCAAACAAGACATACTCCATGTTGGGAGGAACTCGGTAAAACATCGTCGCCTCTGCGTGCCTCGGTAATCTCTATATCCGAGCTCTTACTTATGCACCTTACTTTGTGATAGCCATCGTGATTGAAGTATATATATCTTGCTATCACATAGTTGTTTGTCTTGATTAGCATAAGTTGTTGGTGCACATAGGTTAACCTTAGTTGTTCTAGGTTTTGTGCTTGACAAAGTAAACTCTAGTTTAATTCCGCCTTTGTTGAGCCACTTTCGAAAAAGTTTTAAACCGCCTATTCAACCCCCCCTCTAGGCGTCATCTGTATCCTTTCAGGGCTCCTCCAAGCTAGGTGGCCGCAAGATTTTCACTCGAACAGCTGCATGAGATCCTTTAGTCTTCGGGTGACCATGTAAGTTTCCCTTGTCCTCCTTATGGATCCCCCCAAGTCTTCTGGTTTGATCAGAGATGTTTTCATGTATCCTTTTCTTCGGAACATGGTGCTCATGGGCCAGCAGTATGTGCGTCTAGACTCTGACTTCAAACAGCTCCAGGGTGAGTTACTTTGTACTTGTCCTTTGGCTTGTCACACTTGCAGGAACTAGTTTATGAACTGTGTCTTGTCTGTGTTAGAGGAAAACAATCAGGTTCGGTGTCGCTTGTAAGCTCTTAAAAAGGGCATCCGCACGACGGATACGAAGGAGAAGAATGATGTGGAAACTCTTAAGAGATTCAAGTCGGAGTCGAAGCAGCATGAGGAGGGTCTAGGGGTGGATGCAACTGAGTGGTAGAAGGGCCTCGTTGACCAGCTCATGGCGGCTGCCCATGTTCTGTCTGGTAAGTTTCTAGTGCAAGTTTCTCGCCCTTCTTGCCTCCTTTTGACTTATCTATGATTTATTTTTGATTGTCGTGCATCTGCATATGCGGTTGATGTTGATTTTGACTGTCAGGCACTTGAGCACGATGACCCCTTGGTTGGCATTGTAGCCGCAGTCGAAGACCGCAGCAACTCTGTCAAAGGCGTCCTTCTCAAGGCCAAGGCTGTGCTCGAGCGTTTCCACCAGGAGATGTTCCCGAAGGCCGCGGCTGTGGAAGACGTTGGCGGCCTTGCTAATGCCTTCGTGGGGGACGCGCCCACGAAGTACAAGCAGATGTAGAAGGGGGCGAGTGCCTCTCGGATTGGCGATGTCACTGGCTTGTGGTGCTGACTTGGATATCGGCAAGGTCTCCTCCAAAATACCGGTGGCGTTGGAAGGTAAGGAGGTAGCTTTCGCTCCTTTTGCCAAGCGTTGCAAGAAGTACGTCCTGTGACATTTTACGAAAATTGGCACATATGTTGGTCGAGGCTCCTAAACATTGTTACGGCCCACACAACCACCACTGAAAAGAACCATTGGATAACTTAGTTCTGCATGAGCAAGTTGGTAGAAAGGTGGTAAGAGTCACTTGGTCAAATGGACACGCCCCGTAAGGTTGGTTGAGGTTGAAATCTCAATCCACATGTATTCACTCACCACTTCTGAGATGTTCACTGAAAGTTCTGGAGGCTCACATTCTACAGGTACGACAGGAGGCATCCTTGTGACTTGGAAATCATCGGTTGCTATGGTTAACACGCACCGGATCGACACCTTCTCGCTCACAATCTCACTAAGCCTAGCGGATGAGGAGCAGTGGTGTCTAACTATCGTCTATGGCCCAACTGACACTAGACTTAAGGATGATTTTCTAGATGAGCTGATAATCACCAGAGGTGCCTGTGTAGGCCCTTGGTCCATTTCAGGCGACTTTAACATGATCATTAATGTTGCGGACAAGAACAATAACAGGTTGAACCGACGTCAAATGGCCAGATTCCGTCGATTCCTAAACGATATGGAGTTGAAGGATCACACCTCATCGGTCGTCGCTTTACATGGAGCAATGAAAGGGATACTCCCACTATGGAGAAACTTGATAGGTGGTTTAGTTCGATGGATGTAACATCCCAGCATTAGAGCTTAGAATTAAGATGGACCCAGATGTGTGCATTGCATTCATGCATAGAAAATCTGAATAATTTTCACGCTTTTGAACAAAACTTGTCAAAGTGATTGAAGCTTCTCTCAACTTGATGAAATGGAAGTAGATCATCAAGTTGACTGCGATAAGCTTCAATATGACCTTTGTTAAAACCTTATTTTGGGTAATCATGATTTGATCTAAGGGTAGATCAAATTTACTAAAACTAAACCACCACATATTACTTGATGTTTGATGTTAATCTTTAAGAGATCATATCCTAGTATTCATTACACAACTCATGAATACTAAGTTATAAGTATAACTTAAGTAATAAGAATGTAACAACCAATTCTTGATCTATCTTAATCTCATCTACTTATACCATGGGTATCATGGTAATACCTAACTTTAACTCTTTAGTGAGATTGGGTAGGAAAGAAACCAAGTCAAGATAATTCACCATATATCCTTCTTTCCATATCAATCCTTATTATCCCTATTAAACCCTATTTTCATATTTGTTGTTCATCAAAGTTGAGTAATCAACTATTGATTCACCAATTCTTAACCTATCAATACTTGAGCTATTAACTCTTGTTCTTGTCATAGCATTCACTTAAAATCCTTTAGAGAAGGAGGTAAGGAAAGGTAAGTGGTAATGCTAGATTTAAATATCATCTATAGGATGGGAGTGTTGAAACAAAATTGAATCAATAGGATTATTGATGGAGTTAACTCACTCCTGAAATGATAGAAGAGTATCTGAGGTAAAGATTACAAGGATGAATATTGAAGATAGTTAATAGGAGTAATCTTATGGGATAAAGTATGTATAGTCAATGAATTATATCTCTTAACCCAATAGAGATATTAAGAAGATAATTCCAATACAACTATAATGTTGTATTGATGAAACTTTGTTTAGCCAATTAGAAACCTAAACCATAAATGATCAAAGGATTATAATGATCATGCCTTATTCACCAAGGTTGAATGCTTATATCCAGTATAAGTAACATTGGTGGGTAACACAGGATTGGACTCTAATATAAGATATTGGAGTCAAGTTGAGATAAGATAGTATGTTTAGAATGATGTTAGAGCAGAAGTGAGTTATAGAGTTAGTATTTTCCTCTTGGGAAATATTAAACACTTGAGGTGAAGTAAAATTTGATATATATAATTATAAATGAATCTATTAGAGTAATGCTGGCGATGGATGATAAAGGAAGGGTATAAATTGAGGCAATTGTAACCATCTATTGGGTTGGAAAGTATTAGTAGTAGAATAGTTTAATAACCAAATATAGATTTAGAAGAATTAAAGGTGGATAAGATTATGCTTGTGAAGTAAAGCTCATCATTTTAACACATGATGATGGATATGAAGAAGTAGAATATCTAGGAAAGGAATTCCTTAATCAGAAGTCTAGAATTATGAAATATGCAAGATAGGAATTCTTGGTAAACACTAAACCCTAAATCTATGATCAAGATTAACATTCATCTCATCTGTTGGATAAATCATTTTATCTTCACAATGTTTTATAGGAATATTTCCCTATAGCAAATCACTTAAGCACATCTCTGTCATTTCCAAGTATCATAACCATATGTGCTTAGGAGTTATCTTTATCAAAACCTTTCCATAAGATATTCCAGATAATAACTTCCTATTTTAAAATGTGATATCATTAAAGATTACAAACATAAAGACAATATGTTTAGCTATTAATATTTACACCCTCGGTTCATGGGAATGATGGTAAGCAATTACAATTCACACCCTAACTCTTATGCTAGTTATAACAAAATATAAACCTTGGTATTTGCTAGATTCATGGGAATGATGTTAACCATATTAAATCCTTAGGATATCATGCATCAAATAATAATATAGGATCATTATATAAAATTTTCCCTCCAAACTATAAGATAACTAGAATTAAATTCTATCATTAAATAAAGAAATATCATAATATAAATCCATGGCTTATTATGGACAGAAAATTAATAACAAAGGCCTTCCAAAATATTAAAAGAATATATATTAAATAAATAAAGAAATTATTTATCATAAAGGTTTACAAAATGAATCTCAATCAATATAAATTGTTGATGCAAGTATTCAGCAAATAAACTTTGTTAGAGAAGTTCAAAACAAATGTTAAAATACTAACCTAAAAATAAAACAGAAAATGGAAAATAAATAGGAAGAAAAAAATAGAGGAAATAGGTTCTGGCCCGTGGCCCATTTCTTCTCTCCACTATCTACCACTCACGTGCATCCCTTTTCGGCCCAACAGCGAGCACAGCTCATTCACACAGTGACTAACGAGTGGGACCAGATATAGGACTGCGGGTTCAGTTTGAAATTTTACCAAGGGGTTTTCTACAAAATGAGCATCGTCGTCTTCCTCCAGCTGGAAGCAGCTCGGTGGCGATGCCGAGGTCGTCCACCGTCGTCAGTGCGTCAAGATGCATGCCGCCGTCACCGGGAGAGGATAAGGAGGCCACGACGATGTCTCTGCTTGTCCTCATCCCCATTTCCCTCTCTGAAACCCTCTCTCTCGGGTTATTCTTCTGAACCGAGAACCCTAGCTCGGAGGTGAGACGGTGTCGGCGATTCTGTGCTCGCCTCAGCCAGATAAGACCACGGTGGTGACTGCCGTGCTCCTCTCGTTCTTTTTCCCCAACTCGCACTAGCGGAGGAGGCATGACTCAACCCAATTGCACCCTCGGTTCCTGGCACTGTTCGTCGACCTCACCGTCGTCTCCAACCTCGCCTCTCTTCACCGGCCACACCATCGTGTTCCTGGTGAGTTGCTGAACACGCCAGTGTCGCCTTTCTTCTGGATTGCTTCCGAAATCACCACCGTAGTGGCCATCTGCCTGCGTCGCCATGGTACCTCGTCGCCGGTCATCCTCCGATGACCATATACTAGCGGCTCCACCACAATTAGCTTCACCGTAGTGTACTGATTCGAACCATATCCGTCACATTCGTTTGAAGCCACCAGATCATCGCCGTCATTCGCCGTCTGAGCATCACCGGCGAGGTAATGTCATCATGACGTCGGGCTCCCGTTGAGTCAACCAGTCAACTGCTTTGACTAGTCTTGCCCATGTGGCATGTGACATGGCCTAGGGCCCATCTGTCAATGACTGTGAGTATAAATAGACTCGATAACAAATGAATTTACTAAAATGGGGTATGTGATGTGGCCACTGGTCCACCAGTCAGTGACGTGGTCTAGGTTTAGCTCGGTATAAAAAGTATCTCATGTTTAGGAAATAAATGAATGATATAAACCCAAATTCAAATATTCTAGAAATAAAATAAAAGCATTAAATCTTATTAAATCAATAACTTTTTTTTTATAATTCAGAAAAAATATGTATAATATATGTAATGTTTAGAAAAATAAAATCTACCACTTAAAACTATTATCAAACATTATTATGATAATTATTTAAATAAATATTATTTAATAAAAGTTTTATAAGTAATAAAACTTAGATAATCCATATTTTAATATTGGTAAATATTAAAAATATAAACAAAATACCAAAAATGTTAGAAAAATAAGAACTATAATTTAAAACTATAATCATGTATTCTAATTTCACTTAATTAAATATTTATTATTTATTAAGTATTTATTGAGTAATGAACCTTATAAAAATCATATCTTATTATTTAAAATTCATAAAAAATACATATAATATACCAAAATGATCACAAAAATAATACCTACACGTTAAAAATATAATATCCCACTCTTGAGGTAAATAAAAATTCAAAACACTCTAGCAACTTAAATTTAAACTTATTTCCTTAGTTGTTAATTCATATAATGGTAAATAAAATTTGTTAATATTCCTAAAATTAGTCAAATAAGTCTAATAAATAGTATTAGTCTTAAATATGGATAGTATTAAGTCAAAATGGTTTAACACATTTGAAATGCAATTTTATTGAATTATCCTTCAACCATAAGTGTAAATTATTTTCTAAAAAGATTCTTATTCATTATAAAATCCTCCAAGAATAATTCTGACTAAATTAAATCTTTTCCATTTACTTTAACCACAAGTTTATCAACATACCCAAAACACTATAGTGAATTCATAAAGAGTTAAGTAATGTCATTACCATGATTATAAACTATAACCATTCATTCACAAAAGGATAAATGATTTTATCCCATTATAAAATCAAGAAACCACTACACCAAGTAAAAGTATAACCATTCTTAAGTAACCTTAAGGAAACATTATAAAGTACACAAGGTATAAATATCATAAGCATTACACCTTAAATCCATCCATGTTTTTTTAAAGTTAACTTTAGTCTACAAGACTTTAAATATAATGCTAAAGACATTATTCTATGCTTTATAGTTAACTTTGGTCTGTTATAGTTAAGTCATAAAGCATCCCAAGTCCAAACTATTCAAGCAAGCACAAAAACCTCGACCACATTTGAGTAACCACAAAGATTATTTAGACCTTAGAAAAGGAATCTTTTCTTCAAAATTTATTCGTTTTGCCACTTCAATCAACAAACCTTATAATAATATTTCCAACTCTTAACAAATTCGTTTTGCCACTTCAATCAATAAACCTTATAATAATATCAAAAGGACTCTCATCATAATCAACAGATGACAATTAATCACAATCACATTGTTTCAAACTGTACTTGCATACCTAAAATTGTAAACACTTAAGTTCCTTATAAATGTCAATACTTGTAAAGTAAGATTTAAAAAAATAAGGCAATTCTTATACAAGTAGTCTTTGAGTAGCATTCCACATTCGTGTATCTTATTGTTGTATACCCTTATAATTATATGTCGTTTCACACACACTCACCAGCCTTAATAAGAAGCACAAGTGCGAAACTTAATATAAAAAGGGCAACACATTCCAAATAAACCATTTCCAGTATCCAAAACCTAGATCAACGTTATCCCCGGGATTCGCGTTTATAAAATGCATTTACATTACGTATGCATAAAAGCATCCTGCTTCTTTAAACATTAGTCCTTACCAGACAAATGATGCTGATTTCAGATATTGGATCTTATATTGTCTTGAAGACCGTGAATGCATAATCTTGCAATCACAAAAGGCAAGTTCACACTTGCTCATGTCCTTTGATTATTTTCAGTAAAGTATTTTGCAAATCCAGTGTTGTCATCACCTGCATTTGAAAAAGGTCAGAAAACACTATTTTCATAATAATATGATTATAGGTTATTTACCATGAGGTAATAACCTACTATGGAAGTTTCGGTGGTAAAGAAACATATTATCTAGGACTTAACAACCAATGTTGCCAGTGATTCTTGCGACGTATATTACGCGTTAACCATGACATTTGGAATGGGACGGAGAAGTCAGCTATATCCTCTTCCTCTCATATGGAGGCAAGACGACCTTAACGTGACGTTGTGATTCCTTGTGCGGATCCAACATATGGGTGCGCACCCTTACGCCCCACACTTTTGGTGTCTAGATTATCTATGAATGGTGTTTAGTGGTATAGTCCATTTAATATGGTACTTGCCAGGGAATCACTAGGTCATAGAGTCTTCGGGAACTCGTCAGGATTTTAGCCTGCCCGAAAGGGGGCTTAACGGAGGTGAGTCGGCCCCGAAGGATCGTGCAGACATATGGGGTCGCGAAGAGGGCAGTGATTGGATTGGATCTTAGTCTGGGCCTCATACCAAGGAAGTATGAACGGGTTGGCCGCTCGGATGTGCAACAAAGCTAAGATCTCTCATGGGTAAAGTAACGCACCTCTGCAGAGTGTAAGAACTATAACTTGTTATTCCCTATTCCGGGAAGGAGCTGCGAACGCTGCGGGAAAGGAACTCCATGAAAGTTCTGGTAAACCCGTGAAGGCTAACGGACATAGCTTTTCAGAATAAAAGCAACCTTTGAAGAAATGTTTATGAAAACCTGCAATGCCTACGACCTATGGTCTGTGGCTGTAGATATAGTGCATCAAACACACCTTTTCTAGTGAACTTGCTGAGTATGCTCGTACTCAACGTATCTTCTTAACCCTTGCTAGATTCTAAAGACAGTACAGACAACATCTACATCAATTTATGCTCCAGGAATCATCATCCAAAGCTAAAGCTCTTCAACAAAGACAAGGAAGTCAACATACACATCAACTCAAATGAAGACAAAGTTACTGATTATATAGGAATATACTCTCTAGCCAAAAGAACCTATTTCTGTAGTGTATTGCAATAGCAGCAAAGCCAACCCCTTAGCTAAAATACTAGTCTTAATAGTATAACAGTTTTTGCGTTGTTTATCTTTGAGTCTTCTTTGTAAGAAGTTCTTTCTCTCTCTTTAACCTAGAGTGTTCTCTGGATCTTGTGTATAGAGTGAGTTGTAACCTTTAGCCATGTATTGGACCCGCTGTGTTTCTGTTGCACCACTCTGAGGGATGTAATACTAGTGAACGGTGTTTCATTAGTGTTATATCAACGACTATAGTGTACTACATCATGCAGTGGTATGCTGTGTCACCGCAGTTGGTATCAGAGCATATTCTTTGACCTTAGTTGGAAACCTAGTAAATGGGTAGAACCTATAGGACACTGTCAACACCCGGATTTTTAATCCCAGATGCCTGTTATGCCATACATCGCAATCCCATGATTACCATTTTTGCGAGACATAATAGATTTGGATACCACAGTACATCATCCATTACAAACCATACATAAGGTCTTACACAAATAAGGATCTCATGATCCAGTTCTTAATACAACTCAAGCAGCGGAAATACGTAATAATAAGGGTAGCATAGGCGAAGCTCCATCTTCGGGGTCACAGGCAATGCTGACGATGGGAGATGATCCTATTTATCGTAACCTTCCTGGGGTCCTTCGTCCTGGTACTCCTCTTCATAGTCTGGCCACGGGAATAGCTAGGGACAAAGCCATGAGTACTCTTTAAGTACTCGCAAACTAATACTAACAAGTTATGGGGGGTTTTGTAGTAGGACACTAAGCTCTAGGGTTGTTTTGCAAAAAGCCAAATTTACCTCTACTAAGTTCAGAAGCAAAGAATGCTAGTTAAAGTTTTATGGCACCTAAGTGGGAACTTGTATTTCATATCACAACTCTGTTGTGGTCAAGTCAAATTCTCAATCCATTTCACAAGTCATTTTGAAAACATCTGACGGGGGAACAGTATGGCCATCTAATCGTCCATAATCATGACGCTGCTATTCGAATAGTTTGACACTCTGAGATTGTACACTTTCACCACAACATTCGATACATCCGTCAGAACAAATCCTGAATTCACCATACTCAAAGATGCGGATAATCAATCCTAACCTTTCAATTACACGCCCTAGTATAGGCACCTCTCCTGTGAGTTTGGCCTCCCAACCATGACCAACTGTCATCTTGGGTACTGCACAGGTGGACAATCTTCACAAGGTAGCCTCAGCTCAGACCTTGGCCATGAGGGAACCCATACTAGAGTATATAAGTTTCCAGTCAAGCCCTACCCAATTTTCGGGTATTATGGTTGTACGGTAAAATTGGAATGGTATCGCATCAAGACAACCATCAGTTTTATAAAGGGCTAAGGCTCGTGCCTCAACATTTTCATCATCAAAATCATCTGGTGTTCGGGAACACATGTCAAAACATCTCAATAGAATGACTCATCATTCTAAGGTTTTCATAACCATTTTTACCAAGTATTCCCATCTGAAGTTGATCAAGTTTTATGCTTAGCACTAGCATCTACAAATGGGGGTAAGTACTAATGAAGGGTGGTAAACAAGTGGAGTTTAACTAAGTTCCATCTCATGCCTTAGGATGATATGAAGATTTTCTAGCTTAGGCCAAATTTAATGCTCTTTATGCAACCTTCAATTATCTTTCTAGTATATACAATTCACTATGTAAACTCTAAGAGAAAGCTTTGATAAAGAAATAAAGTAGAAAGCTTGGAAGTAAAACTAGGATTGGGTTATCAAATGAGTATGATCACATATGCTTAAGGCATATAGTTGGTATGGTAACAAGCAAGTATTAGCTTGCATAGGTCAACTTGATTAGTAAGGCTTGCTAAGTTAATATCTTGCAAGTATTGGCTTGCATAAGTATCAGTATAAGCTTGCAAGTGTTAGCTTGCATAAGTATCAGTATAAGCTTGCAAGTGTTAGATTGCATAAGTATCAGTATAAGCTTGCAAGTGTTAGCTTGCATTGTGCAGAGCAGTGGTTGAAGTTCTCCTCGACTTCTTCTTCGTAGTATCCTCCTTCCTCCTCGTATCCTTGGTCGGTACTAACGTCTATAAATAAATACGAGGTACACAATCACCAAACAATACTTAACTACTTTCAATCATCACACAAAGGTGCACTATAGATGATCTAGTATCATCACTAGCATTACAAGATTAAAGCCTTTGCCTTATTTATTTTAATTTGAGAAAAGTAATTTCTACTCATTGAAAAACTACTTAAGATTTAATATTCTCCAAATCAAACATGGGATCATGTTGACACATGTCATCACCACATATTTCAGTACATGGGAATGTGATTTAAAGTGGTGTCACAATTTAATAAGGTTTAACCTTTTTATTTTAAATAATTAAAGTGACTAGAAATGCCTATGTGGCATTCTTTTAATACTTGAACATTATTTCTGTAAGTAAACCCATATATTTTTATATATTCTGAAAGGTATGATCAAATGTGATTTTTGAGAGTTGAAATCAACTCAAAAGCTATTATGGTTTAAATTTGAAAAAAAATTGAATGCAGAAAAGCTTCTGCCTTGTTATTTTTACCAAGGTTGATCTACAGATCCAAATGATTTGAATCCAACGGGCTTGGATTAAGCATTTCAGTACCTTTCTAACAAAATTGGTTTCATGCAATTTGGTTCAATGAATCGAGATGGGTTGATTTTTGAAACTAGGTACAGAACTGAGTTTGAATTAAAATAGAAAAAGCTAAATTCAAACGGTTGGGCTGCGCGGGAAAGGTTAATGGGCCGGCCCGGTGTCACTCCGCAGCGCGGGGCTCAACTGACAGGGGGGTCTACCGGTCAGTGGCTCATAACACGCGAAGCGGTACGGGGTGATGTGCGTTGGATTAGAAGTGAGATTAACGGCTGAGGGTCATCATCGACGATGAACATGTCACCGGCGAGCTCGAACCCTAGCGGCTTGGTGGGGGTGCATAGGGGGCATACCGGGGCTCCAGTGACGACGGCGAGGCGGGCAAATGACGAAGTCAACGACGGCGAACTCAGGAATGGTCGCGGCAGCTCCGGGGGTAGTCAAAATCAACGGCTCCCTTCTTCTCTAGAGGCGGCCTGCTCCGGCGCAATTCCGGCGAGCTGCTGCTCCTCGTGCTCCGGCTAAGGGGTGGAAGGATCAGTGAGGTGAGGGGAGTGAGAAGGTGTGAAGAAATCGAGCGGGGGTCGTCTCCTTTTATAGGATCGACGGTGAGACCGAGAGGGTGGGCAGGCAATAGTGGTGACACGGCTACGGGCGGCTAGAGGCATGGCCGAGGTTGGCGATCGACGGGCGGTCTCCTAGCGATGCTCTAGAGCTTAAATGCGCGTGTAGGGGCGGTGGAAATTGGTCGGGAACGTGCGATGCTCAGGAGGCGGAGGGCGGAACTCCTCGGAGGTGGTGGCCTATGCAGGCGGTGAAACAAACATGTCTGGTGGTCTCCTAGGACGGTGGGGTGCATGCTGGCGGGCGGCAAGGTCTCGAGGTGGTCGGGTTGCGTGGGAACGGTGCGCGCTCTGCGGTGCGCGTCGGCATGGTCGACAGCGGTGTGGGCGTGGCGTTCCTAGCGGTTCTGGTCGCTGTCTTCGAGCTAGGGCTGGTCGAGAGAGGGCGGTGAGGCATGGGCAGCATGCTAGACAAGGTTGGCACGGCTAGTTCTTATCCTAGCTTGTTGTCCACACTGGGGTGACATGGTGAGGCTCGGCCTGCTCACCATTGATGACAATGGCCAGCTTACAGTGGTGCTAGAGGTTAGTTAAGGGTGCTATATGATCTACTAAGGCTAGTTGTAACCAGAGAGGGAACAAGGTTGGCCAAAACACTGCTCAAAATAGTGTTTGTGATTTTGTTGATTTGAATCTGCAACCTATTTGATGAAATGGCCGCATGAACTTGAGTTTTGAATTTTGAAAATATTTTTGGTGGGTGTGCTAGGCATGTGTTGAGGGTTCTGTGGATGCTTGGGTTTTTAAAATTGAGCTGGTTTGAGTGGTTTTTGAAATAGTGGGATCTTCCCATATGACATAGATTCAATTTTAAACTGTCATTTAAACTAAGCATTTGAATGTTTTTGGATGATCACAAAGTGGGCCTTGGTACCTTATTATGAGTAATCTCAAGGGGTGCAAATATCCATACATGTTTCTGTTAAGTTCTGAAAGTTAAGGATAGCCAAAGTAGGCATGGGAGTTAATTTGGCCAAAGTGACCATTCACTTAATTTATTTGTTTTGACTTGTTTGTCTATGGGGAAAGTTTGGGGATTGTTTAGATGATGTTTATTTCACCTAAGAATCATTTTACAAGAAAAGAAACACATAATCATGGCAATTTAAAAATAATCCAAATTTTAATACACACACATATGAATGCTTTCATACTTTTAATTGGAAAAGTTTTTGTTAACCCTAATTTTGATGATTAGAGTTTGATAATCCAAGTTTAGTATTTTTGGGATGTTACAAACCTTCCCCCCTTAAACAAAATCTCGTCCCAAGATTTGAAAAAGGACGAATAAGATTACCTAAGATTTGAAGAGATCGGGAAACTCCGTC
Organism: Avena insularis; assembly: GCA_023614405.1. Lineage (NCBI taxonomy): Eukaryota > Viridiplantae > Streptophyta > Magnoliopsida > Poales > Poaceae > Avena > Avena insularis. Next base: position 275,151,864 of record CM042687.1, on the reverse strand, counting down.
CTGATATGATCTTCGTGCTCCCACGTAGCTTCTTCTTCTGTGTGGTTGCTCCACTGAATCTTGAGAAACTTGATGCTTCGGGTTCTGGTAGTTCTGAAAGCTTCTTACAAAATATGGATGGCTACTTCGGGATACGTCAGGTCATCGTTGATCTCTATGGTCCGGTGATCAATGTTCTTGAACACTTCGGTCTTCTCTGGGACTTCGAGGCACTTGCAAAGTAATGAGATACGGAACACATTGTGCACGGCTGACATCTCTTCGGGCAGTTCCAATTGATACGACACTTCTCCTCGATGGTTCAGAATCTTAAAGGGGCTGATATATCTGGGGGCTAACTTTCCTTTGAGCTGGAAACGCTGCATTCCCTTCAATGGCGAAACTTTTAGATACACAAAATCTCCTATGTTGAAGGCGAGGTCTCGACGTCTCTTGTAGGCGTAACTCTTCTGTCTGGACTGGGCTGTCTTGGGGTGCTCAGGAATCTTGTGAACCTTCTCTTTTGCTTCTCGTAGGATGTCGGGTCCGAAAATCTGACTCTCTCCTACTTCCGACCAGTTCAAAGGGGTGCGACACTTCCTTCCATACATGAATTCAAATTGGGCCATTTGCAAACTAGCTTGATAACTGTTGTTGTATGAAAATTCTGCGAACGGCAGACAGTCTTCCCATTTATATCCATACTCTAACACACATGCTCTCAACATATCTTCGAGTATTTGATTTACTCGCTTCGTTTGTCCGTCGGTCTGAGGGTGATAAGTTGTGCTGAAATCTAGTCGGGTTCCTAAACCTTCTTGGACTTTCTTCCAGAATCTCGAGGTAAACTGAGTTCCTCAATTCGATACGATGTTCTTGGGGAGTCCGTGCAAACTAACGATTCTAGCGATGTATAACTCCGCTAGCTTCGAACTCTGATATGTGGTCTTGACTGGTAAGAAATGGGCGAATTTGGACAATCTGTCCACTATGACCCAGATAGAGTCATTTCCCCTAGTAGAAGTAGGCAATCCGGTGATAAAGTCCATTCCAACGGAATCCCATTTCCATTCCGGAATCTGCAATGTTTGCAACAATCCTGCGGGTCTTTGATGTCCCGCCTTGAACCGCTGACATATATCACACTTGGCGATATAGCTTCCGATTTCTCTCTTCATCTTATGCCACCAAAATTATTCTTTCAAATCTTGATACATCTTCGTTCCTCCGGGGTGGATAGAATAAAGAGTATCATGAGCTTCCTTCAGAATAACTTCTTTCAACTTAGAATCTGCTAGTACACAAAGGCGTCCTTTGTACCACAGAACTCCTTCTTCGTCTTCCATGAATCCGGGTACTTTGCCTGTACCGATACGACGCTTGATTCCATCGATACTAGCATTTCCTTTCTGCGCCTCCTTGATCTGGCTGATCAAAGTGGGTTGTAGTTCTATGCTAGCCAAAAATCCTTCACTCACTAATTCCATTCGAAAATCTTCCATCTCTTTGTGCAAACTTGGTTGCTCCTTCAAAATCATGGAGTTCAAGCGGCACGGCAATCTGCTAAGGGCATCTCCTACCACGTTGGCTTTACCAGGGTGATAGTGAATGTCCAGATCATAATCCTTGATTAGCTCAATCCATCTTCTCTGTCTCATATTCAGCTCCTTCTAAGTGAATATATACTTCAGTCTCTTGTGATCCGAATAAATCTCGCAATGGTTTCCCATCAGGTAATGCCTCCATGTTATCAGGGCTAGAACTACGGCTGTGAGTTCAAGGTCATGGGTTGGGTAATTCTGCTCATGTTGTGTCAGTTGTCGAGATAGATAAGATATAACTTTGCCTTCTTGCATTAGCACACATCCGAGACCAATCTTGGATGCATCACAATACACGTCAAAGGGCTTCGTGATATTCGGCATGATTAAGATTGGGGCTGAAATCAATCTTCTCTTGAGTTCTTGAAAACTCGCTTCACATTTGTCTGTCCATTCAAACTTCTTGTCCTTCTTCAGCAATTGGGTCATGGGTCTGGCGATACTCGAGAATCCTTCTACGAACTTGCGGTAGTATCCCGCCAATCCGAGAAATGCACGAACTTGGGTTTGAGTGGTTGGGGCTTGCCAATCTTCGACATCTTTCACCTTTGCAAGGTCAACGGCAATTCCTCCGGCTGATACAATGTGGCCGAGGAATCCTACCTCCTGTAACCAGAATTCACATTTGCTAAACTTGGCATACAACTGATGCTCTCTAAGGGTTCCAAGAATGGTCCTTAGGTGCAGCTCATGTTCTTCTTCTGATTTGGAATAAATCAGAATGTCATCAATGAAAACAACGACAAACTTATCCAGGAAGTCCATAAAAATCTTATTCATGAGATTCATGAAATAAGCGGGGGCATTGGTTAATCCAAAAGACATGATAGTATACTCATATAATCCATATCTGGTGGTAAAGGCAGTCTTTGGAATATCCTCTGCACGAATCTTGAGTTGATGATAGCCTGTTCTAAGATCAATCTTAGAAAACACTTTGGCACCGGTCAACTGATCAAACAAATCCTCTATCTTGGGCAATGGGTACTTGTTCTTGATAGTGACATCATTCAACTTCCGATAATCCGTACACAAATACCTCCATCTTTCTTGTCCACAAACAAGACAGGTGCTCTCCATGGTGACGCACTTGGTTGAATCAATCCAATTTCCAACATGTCATCTAGTTGCTTCTTCAGTTCTGCTAGTTCAGACGGGTTCATACTATATGGTCTCTGGGCTATGGGTCCGGTTATGGGGATTAGTTCAATGATAAACTCGATATCCCGATCTGGGGGCATACCGGGCAAAACATCTGGAAATACATCGGGGTATTCACAGACTATCCGGACTTGGTCAATGGTAGGTTGGGCTATACTCTTGTTGCACTTGAATTGACGAGGTAAGGTTTCAGATACATGCTCGTCGATATTCCCAGTCTTGGTCATGGTTATGGCTTTCTTGGCACAGTCAATTAATCCTTTATGTTTGGACATCCAATCCATTCCTAGTACTACTTCCAAACCTTTAGTTTCGAGTACTATCAGATTAGCATAAAAATCTATGCCATGGATTCGGATAGGGACGGCTTTGCAAATTTGCCTAGCTTTGGCGGTTGAACCGGGGATTTGAACAATCATAACATGCTTCAGTTTGGTTGGTTGAATCTTACTAGTGAATGCAAATTCTTCGGTGACAAATGAGTGCGATGCACCAGAATCAAAAAACACTCTAGCAAGTACTGAATTAACAGAAAACATACCCAGCACGACATCTGGCGCTTCCTGAGCTTCTTCAGCATGCATGAGAAAAAGGTCGTTGCGGTTGAGTGAATTCCCTGTGGCAAACCTTCTTTCTGGCTGAACACGGCGCTGCTGCTGAGCTGGGGCATTTGCATTGGGGGTTGTGGCATTCTTCTTGGGGCACTCATTGGAGTAGTGACCCTTATTTCCACAGTCATAACAAGTCACTTGCGACTTGTCCTTTGCTGCAATAGGCATAGCATTGCTTCCAGTCCTCGGGGCAGTGTTGGTGTTGGCGGCAGCATTGTTGTTGTTGAACTTTGGTGGTGCACGGTTGAAATTGTTAGAGTTGCCGGGGTTGTTGTGATTTCCTCTGGGCCTTGGGTTTCCACGGTTGGGATAGGTAGGATGGTTCATCGGGGGTCTGTTGGTTCTCGGGGCAAATCCTGGAGATGGGTTGGGGCGATACTTTGGGGTCTGATGGGTTCCTGGCTGATGCATCATGCGACGCTTGCGGTTCTCATTGGCTTGGCTGATCTTTACTTCCATCTGGATGGCAGAGTCGACAAGGGCTTCAATATCGGCAAAGGGGATATTGACCAACACTGTCTGCATCTCATCGTGCAGACCATTCAGGAATCTCTCCTTCTTCTTGGCTTCGGTGTCGATCTCATCGCGGGGCATACCTAGCTAAGGACAAGAATTTGTCACGGTATTCCACTACGGTCACCCTTCCTTGCATCAGTTCTCTGAACTCATCTCTCATTCTCTTGATCAAACCCGGTGGCACATGGGTTCTGCTGAACTTGACCTTGAATTCCTCCCAGGTCATCATTTGTCCTCTGGTCATTGCACAAACACTGTTCCACCATTCTCTTGCATCTTCGGCTAGATAGTGGGTGGCGAATATAAATTTCTCGTTAGCTTCCACTCCGGCGACTTCTAGGTTGTTTTCCATGGTTTACAGCCAATCATCTGCGTCTAAGGGATCTTCCGACTTAGTGAAAACAGGTCGGTTCGTGTTCTGGGAATTCTTGAGCTTAGATCCATGGTTGTCCTGATTTCCTTGGCCTTGATTGTTGTGGGCTAGCTGAGCTATCTGCTGAAGGGTGGCTAGGTTGGCTTGACGTTCGGCTCTTTCAGCTTCACGGTCAGAAACCAACATTTGCAGGATCTGTAACATCGGGTCCGGGGATGAACCAGTTCCTCCGCGTGGCATCTGAAGATTGAGATAGATCATGAGAAAAGAGGGAAATTTCTAAGGTTCAGGGACTTTGAAATGTTTTTAGAGTTTGACTCAGATTTTCTAGCAACTTGCTTTTCATTCATTCATAGCACACGGTACAACACACACCACAAAACAAGGAAAACAGATGGTTTTAAGAACCATTCTAGAAACTATGATACAGTGGGGCCGAATACAACTCACTACGCTAGTGCTCAAGTGCTACTACTCCTCGGAGTCGGTGTAGTCGTCATCCTCATCATCCTCATCGTCATCGATGAAGGCAAAATCATCCTCATCGGTGAAGAAGTCCATAGCCTGATCCTCCAGAAAATCATCATCATCGCTGAGATAGGAGTAGGGGTCTCCACGAAGATCCTCTCCGGCATTCTCTCTTTCCTCCAGCTGCATATCTCTCTCATGGATGGTCTCCTCCAAATCCGAGATACGGTGGTGAAGACGGGCAATGATGCACTCCTTCTTGTCAAGCTGACGGCGGCGAGACTTGCGATCCTTCGCTAGCATGGTGATGGTCTGATCTTTCGTCTTGATGATGGCGGACTTGTGGTTGGAGTAGTCACGGAAATTGTCCAATTCTTGCTGACGATCATATATCATGAAGCTAAGGTGGTCCAACTGAGTCTTTAGCTCGTGGTGGTATGGGGCTTCCAGTGGCTGTCCCATAGCATCACGCCTTGGAAAGAACTCAAAGCGGGTACCCTTGATCTGGTTGATACTCTGCCCACACAGACGGGCAAGAGCTTCCTGCATGGCCCTGGCAAGTCCATCTAGCCAGTTGTTCTCTCTTAAGGTGAACTGAATTCCCTCGGCAGTGGGAGGTTCAATCTTTCCTCGGAGACTTGCAACAATTATCCACTGCAGATCTTCTCCTCCTTGATCATTGAGCTGATCTCTGAAGAACTCGGGGTGTGGACGCTCCAGAAGTTCCGAAAGCTGGTCCAAAACCCGCTCAAAGATGAGGTCTCCTCCATTCCCCAACTAATAAAATTTGGTGTACTTCATGTCCATCTATAAGGATATAGGATGAGTGAGTTAGTAGAGTGATCAAGTGTGTCAAATTTTAGGTATTTTGCAAGAGTTTGTGAGGAACATGAATTTTTATGAAAGAAACAAAGTGATAAGAATGGGAAATAGTTTTTGTAAATATTTGCTTCCTTTGGTTTTGAAACCAAGTTTTTGATTCAAACGTCCAGTCTAACTAGGGTCTCCTATGGTCAGGATGGCTCTGATACCAACTTGTCAACACCCGGATTTTTAATCCCAGATGCCTGTTATGCCATACATCGCAATCCTAGGATTACCATTTTTGCGAGACATAACAGATTTGGATACCACGGTACATCATCCATTACAAACCATACATAAGGTCTTACACAAATAAGGATCTCATGATCCAGTTCTTAATACAACTCAAGCAGCAGAAATACGTAATAATAATGGTAGCATAGGCGAAGCTCCATCTTCGGGGTCACAGGCAATGCCGACGATGGGAGATGATCCTAGTTACCGTAACCTTCCTGGGGTCCTTCGTCCTGGTACTCCTCTTCATAGTCTGTCCACGGGAATATCCACGGATAAAGCCATGAGTACTCTTTAACTACTCGCAAACTAATACTAACAAGTGAAAGGGGTTTTTGATAATAGGACACTAGGCTCTAGGGTTGTTTTGCAAAAGCCAGATTTATCTCTACTAAGCTGAGAAGCAAGAGAAGTTAGTCACAATTTTATAACTCCTAAGTGGGAAACTTGTATTTCATATCACAACCCTGTTGTGGTCAAGTCAAAGTCTCAATTCATTTCACAAGTCTTTTGAAAACATCTGACGGGGGAACAGTATGGCCACTCCAACTGTCCATAACCGCGGACACGGCTATTCGAATAGTTTGACACTCTGCAGAGATTGTACACTTTCACCACAATATTCGATACATCCGAGAACAAATCCTGAATTCACCATACTCGATGTGATAATCAATCCTAACCTTTCAATTACACGCCCTAGTATAGGCACCTCTCCTGTGAGTTTGGCCTCCCAACCATGACCAACTGTCATCTTGGGTACTGCACAGGTGGACAATCTTCACAAGGTAGCCTCAGCTCAGACCTTGGCCGTGAGGGAACCCATACTAGAGTATATAAGTTTCCAGTCAAGCCCTACCCAATTTTCGGGTATTGTGGTTGTACGGTAAAATTGGAATGGTATCGCATCCAGACAACCATCAGTTTTATAAAGGGCTAAGGCTCATGCCTCAACATTTTCATCATCAAAATCATCTGGTGTTTGGGAACACATGTCAAATCATCTCAATAGAATGACTCATCATTCTAAGGTTTTCATAACCATTTTTACCAAGTATTCCCATATGGAGTTGATCAAGTTTTATGCTTAGCACTAGCATCTACAAATGGGGGTAAGTACTAATGAAGGGTGGTAAACAAGTGGAGTTTAACTAAGTTCCATCTCATGCCTTAGGATGACATCAAGATTTGCTAGCTTAGGCCAAATTTAATGCTCTTTATGCAACCTTAAATTATCTTTCTAGTATCTATAATTCACTATGTAAACTCTAAGAGAAAGCTTTGATAAAGAAATAAAGTAGAAAGCTTGCAAGTAAAACTAGGATTGGGTTATCAAGTGGGTATGATCACATATGCTTAAGGCATATAGTTGGTATGGTAACAAGCAAGTATTAGCTTGCATAGGTCAACTTGATTAGTGAGTCTTGCTAAGTTAATAGCTTGCAAGTATTGGCTTGCATAAGTATCAGTATAGGCTTGCAAGTGTTAGCTTGCATAAGTATCAGTATAAGCTTGCAAGTGTTAGCTTGCATAAGTATTAGTATAAGCTTGCAAGTGTTAGCTTGCATAAGTATCAGTATAAGCTTGCAAGTGTTAGCTTGCATTGTGCAGAGCAGTGGTTGAAGTTCTCCTCGGCTTCTTCTTCGTAGTATCCTCCTTCCTCCTCGTATCCTTGGTCGGTACTAGCGTCTATAAATAAATACGAGGTACACAATCACCAAACAATACTTAACTACTTTCAATCATCACACAAAGGTTCACTATAGATGATCTAGTATCATCACTAGCATTACAAGATTAAAGCCTTTGCCTTATTTATTTTAATTTGAGAAAAGTAATTTCTACTCATTGAAAAACTACTTAAGATTTAATATTCTCTAACTCAAACATGGGATCATGTTGACACATGTCATCACCACATATTTCAGTACATGGGAATGTGATTTAAAGTGGTGTCACAATTTAATAAGGTTTAACCTTTTTATTTTAAATAATTAAAGTGACTAGAAATGCCTATGTGGCATTCTTTTATTACTTGAACATTATTTCTGTAAGTTAACCCATATGTTTTTATATATTCTGAAAGGTATGATCAAATGTGATTTTTGAGAGTTGAAATCAACTCAAAAGCTATTATGGTTTAAATTTGAAAAATGTTTGAATGAAGAAAAGCTTCTACCTTGTTATTTTTACCAAGGTTGATCTACAGATCCAAATTATTTGAATCCAACGGGCTTGGATTAAGCATTTCAGTACCTTTCTAACAAAATTGGTTTCATGCAATTTGGTTCACTGAATCGAGCTGGGTTGATTTTTGAAAATAGGTACAGAACTAAGTTTGAATTAAAATAGAAAAGGCTAAATTCAAACGGTTGGGCTGCGCGGGAAAGGTTAATGGGCCGGCCGGTGTCACTCCATGGCTGTGAGCTCAACCGACAGGGGTCTTCGGTCGGTGGCTCATAACACGCTTGCGAAGCGATGTGGTGCGTTGGATTAGAAGTGAGATTAACGGCTGAGGGTCGTCGTCGACGATGAACATGTCACCGGCGAGCTCGAACCCTAGCGGCTCTGTGGGGGTGCATAGGGGGGCATACCGGAGCTCCAGTGACGACGGCGAGGCGGGCAAACGACGAAGTCAACGACGGCAAACTCAGGGATGGTCGCGGCAGCTCCGGGGGTGGTCGAAATCAACGGCTCCCTTCTTCTCTAGAGGCGGCCTGCTCTGGCGCAATTCCGGTGAGCTGCTACTCCTCGTGCTCCGGCTAAGGGGTGGAAGGATCAGTGAGGTGAGGGGAGTGAGATGGTGTGAAGAAATCGAGCGGGGGTCGTCTCCTTTTATAGGCTCGACGGCGAGACCGACAGGGATGGGCAGGCGACGGTGGCAACACGGCTACGGGCGGCTAGAGGCAAGGCCGAGGTTGGCGATCGACGGGCGGTCTCCTGGCGATGCTCTAGAGCTTAAATGTGCGTGTAGGGGCGGTGCCAATTGGTCGGAAACGTGCGATGCTCTTCGAGGCAGAGGCGGTGAACTCCGCGGCGAGCGGTGGCTACGGGGTATGGGCGGTGAAACGAACATGTCTGGTGGTCTCCTGGGATGGTGGGGTGCATGCTGGCGGGCTGCGAGGGCTCGAGGTGGTCGGGTTGCATGGGAACGGCGCGTGCTCTGCGGTGGGCGTCGGCATGGTCGACAACGGCGCGGGCGCAGCGTTCCTGGCGGTTCCCGTCGCTGTCTTCGAGCTAGGGCTGGTCGAGAGGGGGCGGTGAGGCATGGGTTGCATGCTAGACAAGGTTGGCACGGCTAGTTCTTCTCCTAGCTTGCTGTCTACACTGGGGTGACATGGTGAGGCTCGGCCTGCTCACCATTGATGACAATGGCCAGCTTACAGTGTGCTAGAGGTTAGTTAAGGGTGCTAGATGATCTACTAAGGCTAGTTGTAACCAGAGAGGGAACAAGGTTGGCCAAAACACTGCTCAAAATAGTGTTTGTGATTTTGTTGATTTGAATCTGCAACCTGTTTGATGAAATGGCCGCATGAACTTGAGTTTTGAATTTTGAAAATATTTTTGGTGGGTGTGCTAGGCATGTGTTGAGGGTTCTGTGGATGCTTGGGTTTTGAAAATTGAGCTGGTTTGAGTGGTTTTTCAAATAGTGGGATCTTCCCATATGAGATAGATTCAATTTTAAACTGTCATTTAAACTAAGCATTTGAATGTTTTTGGATGACCACAAAGTGGGCCTTGGTACCTTATTATGAGTACTATCAAGGGGTGCAAAGATCCATACATGTTTCTGTTAAGTTCTGAAAGTTAAGGATAGCCAAAGTAGGCATGGGAGTTAATTTGGCCAAAGTGACCATTCACTTAATTTATTTATTTTTTTGACTTGTTTGTCTTTGGGAAAAGTTTGGTGATTGTTTAGATGATGTTTATTTCACCTAAGAATCATTTTACAAGCAAAGAAACACAGAATCATGGCAATTTAAAAAGAATCCAAATTTTAATACACACATATGAATGCTTTCATACTTTTAATTGGAAAAGTTTTTGTTAACCCTAATTTTGATGATTAGAGTTTGATAATCCAAGTTTAGTATTTTTGGGATGTTACAGACACATACCTACAATAATAAAGAGTTCTCTAGTGATATGAGGGATATTCACTTGAGAATAATCCTGTCATGTTGCTAGTGCGATAATTCTTTAGTATGATTGCAATCCCGATCATGACCCAAGAGTTTTAACTCTATGTGACCGATGATAATTTCTTATCTACAGTTCCACATGGCACCTAGATATCCACCCCGGAATGTTCAAGTGATGAACAAGACTCTGAATGACTATGGAGGGGATTGGACAAATAATCTCCGACAACTTCTATGGAGTTTGGAATGTGAATCGAGACTTTTGGTCAAGATTTACAGTTTCTATGATGGGCATGTATTAGCTAAATACCGTGGCATGATCATGTTACCCAAGAAGTTAGGACTTAAGGGATAAATGCCATCAGGAGAGGCAAGGTGCATGGCATCTGCATATCAGATTGCCGTAGCAGCAGCTATAACCATGATCAACGAATAGAAATCCCAAGATCTAGAAGGTAGTACTCACACCACTATACCTCATGAAACCTCAAACCCAGAGCATGAGTTAGATCACTCTACTCTAGTCCAAACTGAACCTACTCTAGCTGTAGAGTATATGGATCGTTATCGGTCTTTGCTAAACACTTATCATAACACTCACCAAGTCTTAGTTCAGGAACTGGATACGGTCATTAAGGATTTTACTGATCCTGATAAAGCAATGTCAAGTAGGAAGAAGTTAGATAAAGAAGCTAGGCATCCCAAATACATACCTTCAGGAGAAGTGTATGAGGAAACTGAGTTTGGTGATCCACACACAGAAAACTATGCCTACTACCAAAATGAATCCCAGCCACCTGAAGATCTATGGACCAAGTACAACTCTGAACAAAAGGAATGGGCTGGAACTATTCCAAATAACCCTCAACAAAACCAGTACGAATGGGGAGTAGAATCTCAAGGTGGAGCCATAGGAAATCCTATACCTTGTGATACAGGTATCGGAGAAGAGACCAACTATAACCATAGAGAGCCTTATGGACCATATGGGGGTGACACCAACCCAATAGATTTAGAAGAGTATTCTGGTAGTTACTATACCAATATGTACGAGTGGATCCAAGAAAAGGCTAAGGAACCATCTTACTTTGAGGAAGCGTTGCCGGAAAACCAGGAAAATCCTGTAGAAGATTACGCCAACTCTAGTCATTTTTCAATGACTAATCTCAATCTCGGTACTTCTAATCAAGAATACGCACCTCCTGGATGCTCTTACGCTCCAGAAGGCAGTCGTAGTACTTCACCTCATCATGGACAGAACTCCAGGAAGCACTAGAGGAAGATGAAAGTAAGAAAGAAACGACATCCCAAGGGATGAGTGCTTGAATCATGTACATAGAGGGTAATGCGTATTTAGTTTGAAAGGTTTGCTGAAATAAGTGAGGATATAATCACAAGAACAGGAAGTTCTTGTAAGATAGTTGTGTGATGTATATGTGAGGCAAACCGTTGGAAAGGTCAGTTCGTCTGTAAATTATTTAAAACCTATGTATAATACAGGGTATATGTTTTGTTGTTTATCGACTTTTGGATTTTCTTGAATCTTCTTGATTGGCTAGATCTGTACATAAAGTTTAACTTGGTGTGCAAATGCATGATGTAACACCCAGTTATTACTTGATGCTATAGACCTAGATAGGAATGGGAATCCGTGTAAGGGAGTGAAGAATTCCGTATACCAAGGAGGTTTACACATAGAATAAACAACAAGAAGTAGTGAAATTAAATTCACCAGAAATGGGATGATAGATCAATTAGATGAAATGGATATTATGTTTGGTTAAAGATTTAGGGTTTAGTATTTACCAAGGATTCCTATCTTCCATACTTCATAATTCTGGACTTCTGATTAAGGAATTCCTTTCCTAGATATACTACTTCTCCATATCCATCATCATGTGTTAACATGATGAGTTTTACTTCTTAAGAATATTCTTATCCACCTTTTATTCTTCTCATTCCATTTATAAATCTAAATGATCTTGACACTAAAGCTTTTCATAATCTTCTCATATCCATACTTGGTTATATCAACTACTCTATTGTTGATAACCTCCAATCCAATAAGTAGTTACTTCTAACTCCATTCATACTCTTCCTTAATCATCCATCACTAATATTACTCCAATGGATGTATATATCAGATTACTTTCCTCAAAATCTTACTATCCTTTAAGAGGAATAACACTACTTCAATAACTCCATGCTACTCTAGCTTCAACTTAATTATACTGTCTTGTCTCTACTTAACTCCAGTATCTAATACTCCAACCTCACATTATATTAATGTGACCTGTCATGGCTAACCTAGAATAACATATCTATACTAGGGTTCAATCATATTCTATCCACCAGTGTCACGTATACATGATATAAGCATTCAATCTTGGTGACTAAAGCATGATCATTATAATCCTTTGATCCATTATGGTTTAGGTTTCCAGTTGGCTAATGAAGGCTTTCATCCATACAACATTACAGTTGTATTATAATTACCTTCTATTTATCTCTATTGGACTAGGAGATATTATTCACTGACTATACCTACTTGATCCAATAGGATTACTCCTTGATAACTATCTTCAGAATTCCTCCTAATAATCCTCTTGTTACTACCTATAATTATATCTTCCAGATTACTCTTCTATCCATTCAGGAGAGAGTTAACTCCATCAACTACCATAATGATTTCATTCTCTTCAAACTCTTCCATCCTATAGATGCTATCTAAGACTAGCATTATCATCTATCTCTTCTTACTTCATTCTCTAAAGGACTTAGAGTGATTGTTATGATAAGGACAAGAGTTAATAGATCAAGAATTGATAGGTTAAGAATTGGTGAATCAATAGTTGATTAATCAACATTGATGAACAACAAATATTAGAATAAGGTTCAATAGAGATGATAAGGATTTATATGGAAAGAAAGATATATGGTGAATGGTCTTGAATTGGTTTCTGTCCTACTCAATCTCACTAAAGAGTTAAGGTTATGTATTACCATGATACTCATGGTATAAGTAGATGAGATTAAGATTTAGTTGTTACATTCCTTTTTATTAAGTTATATTTATAACTTGGTATTCATGAGGGATGGTAATGAATACTAGGATATGATCTCTTAAAGATCAAATATTAATCTTTAAACAATTTATTGTGGTTTAATTTTATTATATTTGATTTACCCTTAGATCAAATCATGTTTACCCAAAATAAGGTTTTAGCAAAGGTCATATTGAAACTTATCGCAGTCAACTTGATGATCTACTTCAATTCCATCAAGTTGAGAGAAGCTTTAATCACTTTGGCAAGTTTTTTATTTAAAAGCGCGAAAATTATTCGGATTTTCTATGCATGAATACAATGCACACATCTGTGTTCAGCTTATTTCTAAGATCTAATGCTGGGATGTTACAGACTCTCCCCCTTAAAATGAACTTCATCCTCGAAGTTCGTATACTCTCATGTTTCAGAGTAAGGAATTGTCTTGCAATGATTACAATATGTCTCAACTCCCTGGTAACCTCAATGGGAATAATTGTAATATCCCATATCCAAATCCTTTCCTTGTATTCTCATCGTTCTTGGCAATCTTCAAGTTGTTGTCTCCAATACTCCAAAGTTCCTTTTACTTTACTCCCTTAGGGATATGTCCTTATTATAAACTCCTTAGTTTGGGTTCTCTTCTTTGGTTCCTTATCCTAATCCAACTCCTTTTATTAAATCATCGAACTTTCTTACTATATTGTGTAAGGTATAGGAAGTCTCACTAAAATAGGGTTTTAAATTTTATTAGTCAATAGTGGTGGCCAAAAGACTAATCTTTGACTTATCATTGTATGGCTTATACTGGTATTCCTTCTGAAGTTTAGTTTTGAACAAATTTAGTCCATACTCATCGGAATTTCTTGTTCCACTACACATGTCCAATTGAATATGTTTTATTCCCTCTTAAGGATTACTTAAGAGTTGTTTATTTTAGAAGTAGTTTGTTAGGACTATTCTATTTTATCACCTTTAAGATTTCACCTTATCAAGCTTTAGCTACTCTTTTATTATTTCCTTAAGTACTTCTACAACTTCCATTTATTAATTACCTTAAGGTTTGAGTACTACTACCATGAAGTAACTTCGATCTTTCATCCAGACATACTTCCAATAGTACTTCTATAATGATGACTTCTTTTAACCTTATGAAAATAAGATTTAATGTTGTTGTAGGTTAGTATTTTTTTCTCCAACCTTTACTTGGAATTCGGATAACAGTACTTCTGTTTACTGTTTACTCTCCCCCTTAGGGTTTACTAATGGCCTCTAAACTGCATAAATAGTAACCATTGGCTTTATAATTAGATTGTTGGTCTTGTCTAGCTTATTTTCTACCTAGTTGGATTCTCATGAAAGATTGTATGGTGTATCCACACAATTGTGGATCTCCGAAGTGAATCTTTCAGCATTATTTGTCTTACTTACTATTTGGACATTTTCTCTGATAGATCTGACTTCGCGAAGCGCTTCGAAAGACGGTCACCTTAAATTTTATACTCCTTCATGCTTTCCTTAATTTAGGCCAAGTTTTATGCTCTTTATGCAACAATCAGGATAATCTGGTTAACTATGTTAACCAAATACCAGCTGCGGACAAAATACCAGCTGTGAACCATCCTAGGGTGTATGAATTTCCCTACGGTTTCTTACATACTACTGGCATTCTCTCTGAATTGTCAGGGCTTGAACACCACTTTGGTTCCAAAGCTTCTTCTTTGTACTAATTCATGAGGCTTCCATGGACTAGATACTACTAATCCATTAACTTATTAGCAACATCACCTACTTTGATTGAACATTAAGTTCATCACTTCTTGTTGCTCCATGTACTTCCTACACTAATCTTCCTTCTTATTGTTATTTAGTAATAATCTGAACTTGATCCATCCTTCAAATTGTGTTGATACTCCTTATACTTGGCTTCATTCTTCAAGTAAGTCTTCATCTTGGTCTTCGGAACTCGTCACTCCCTTACATGAATTCCCATTCCTATCTAGGTCTATAACATCAAGTAGTAACTGGATGTTGCAACATGCATTTGCACACCAAGTCATACTTCATGTACAGATCTAGTAAATCAAGAAGATCCAAGAAAACCCAATAAATCCAAATGTGGTTCATATAACACATAATATTCTAAGCCCAGAATATAGTAGTTGAGTATAGTATCTCTAGAATTCAGGCTTAGTTGTGTAGTATATGAAACCTCCTCGTGTAGGTTTACATTGTGATACTTAGCACTTAAGGTCAAACTATACATTGTCTCAATATTTACCCAAATTTCTCAATTTGCAACAGGATAATTTTTAAGCGAAGTGATCTCAATTTGGTTTCGACTAACCTTGTGTCTCACTTTTAGAATGACTAACTATAACTAACCTTTCTTTATTAGTAAACTAACCTCACATGATCTCTTAAAAAGACTAATCAGATTCTATTTGCTAACTTAAACCAAAGAGTATTAGAAATTTCTAGCACCTTTAACTTCTATCATAGCTCTACCATGTTATTTTCATACTTCTACTCCAAGATAATTCACTAAGTACTTGTCATATTTATACTCTCATCATGGTTTCGGAGCTAATCTCACCATGATCTCATTATGTTTTACCTACACATCATGATTTAGGAGTTAATCTCACCATGATGACTTTGTTTCTCATTGAACTATCATTGAGTCTTAACATAATTTCACTTCATCACGTCGAATTCTCAAGTGAATCCCACATGATTACTACTCATTACATCAACACTTATCCTAATGATATTCATCATGTTGTCGTTGGTTATCAACTATCCATAAGATTCCACTGTCTTACATGAATTCTAGGCTTAGGCTACACCATTAAGACTACTTCCATATGATGTCTTACACTTTCCTATAGTATCTTGGTGGTTTATGTCTCCTTCGGAAGACACTAAATATCACTATACTGAGAAAAGATAAAATAATTACTCCTAAGAAAGAATGACTTAAGCATCTAACTTAGGTGTGGCAAGGTTATCCTCAAGTGGATACTCATCACAAGTCATAAAAATATTTGGTTTAGATAAGATGGCTCCTATAGTCACTATCCAACCTATAGATCTTACTAAAAGGGTTTTAATCCTAAGGTCAAAGCATATGCTCTGATACCAGCTGCGGTGACCAACATACCAGTGCATGATGTAGTACACTATAATCGTTGACATAACACCAATGAAACACCGTTCACTAGTATTACATCCCTCAGAGTGGTACAACAAAAACACAGCAGGTCCAAGACATGACTATAGGTTACAACTCAACTCTTTACACAAGATCTAGAGAACACTCTAGGTTAAAGAGAGAGAAAGAAACTTCTTACAAAGAAGAATCATAAATAAATAACTCAAAAAAACTATCATACTATTAAGACTAGTATCTTAATTAATGGTCTGGCATTGCTGCTATTGCAATACACTACAGAAATAGGTTCTATGGCTAGGGATTATATTCCTAGCTAATCAATAACTTCGTCTTCACTTGAGTTGATGTATATGTTGACCTTCTTGACTTCATTGAAGAGCTTTAGCTTTTGATGATGATTCCTGGAGCACAACTGATGTAGACGTCGTCTTAATGGCTTCAGAATCTAGCAAGGGTTAAGAAGATACGTTGAGTACGAGCGTACTCAGCAAGTTCACTAGAAAAGGAGTGTTTGATGCACTATATCTATAGCCACAGACCATAGGTCGTAGGCAATGCAGGTTTTCGTAAACATTTCTTCAAAGGTTGCTTTTACTCTAAAAAACTATGTCCGTCAGCCTTCACGGGTTTACCAGAACTTTCATGGAGTTCCTTTCCCGCCGCATTCGCAGCTCCTTCCCGGAACAGGGAGTAACAAGTTACAGTTCTTACACTCTGCAGATGTGTGTCACTTTACCCATGAGAGGCCTTAGGCTTTGTTGCACGGCCGGGAGTATGTTCATGTTCAAACTTCCTTGGTTTGAGGCCCAACCTAAGATCCAAGCCAATCACTGCCCCCTTCGCGACCTCGCATGCCTCCTTGGTGTACACCATGCCCACATATTGAATTACGGCAATGGTTTGTACAGACCGTTAGATGCCAGAACTATCGTGGGACGTTGAGGGTTCCCACCCATATGTTGCATATCCTCTATGAATTACCAATTAATATGCACGCTACGAGTGATAACAGCCACGACCTGCACATCCGTCTACATGCGAGAGGAAGAAGATACAGCTGACTTCTCTGTCCCATTCCAAATATCATGGTCAACGTGTAATATACGGTGCAAGAATCACTAGCGACATTGGTTGTTAAATCCTAGGTGATATAGTCCTAAACAGTGATATTCCAACTGCCAGATTTAATAGATTAGTTGATCACCCTGGATCAGTAACCAATAGTTCACATTATTATTATCAAAAATAGTGTTTTCTGAACTTTTCAAATGCAGGTGATGACAACACTGGATTTGCAAAATACTTTACAAAAAATAATCAAAGGACATGAGCAAGTGTGAACTTGCCTTTTGTGATTGCAAGATTATGCACTCATGGTCTTCAAGACAATATAAGATCCAATATCTGAAATCAGCATCATTTGTCCGGTAAGGACTAATGTTTAAAGAAGAAAGATGCTATTATGCATAAATAATGTAATGCAATTTCGTAAACTCGAATCCCAGGGATAATGTTGTTCTAGGGTTTGAATACTGGAATTGGTTTCTTTGGAATGTGTTGTCCTTTTAGATAAGTTTCACACTTGTGCTTCTTATTAGGGCTCGTGAATGTGGGTGAAACAATATGTAACTATAATATCATACAACAATAATATACAAAGTTGTGGAATGTTATTCAAAGATTACATATATGAGTATTATCTTATCTTCAAGTTTTACTTTGCAAGTAATGGCATTTATAAGGAACTTAAGTATTAACAATCTTAATATACAAGTAAAGTATAAAGTAATATGATTATGATTAATTGTTATCTGTTGATTATGATGAGAGTCATTGAATTTAATTTGTTAGGAGTTGGAAATATTATTATAAGGTTTGTCGATTGAAGTAGTGAAACGAATAACTTTTGAAGAAAAGATTCCTTTTTTAAGGTCTAAACCATCTTTGTGGTTAATCAAATGTGGTCGAGGTTGTTTGTGCTTGCTTGAATAGTTTGGACTTGAGATGCTTTATGACTTAACTATAACAGACCAAAGTTAACTATAAAACACATAATAAGGTTTTTAGCATTATACTTAAAGTCTTGTAGACTAAAGTTAACTTTAAAGACATAGATGGACTTAAGGTGTAATGCTTATGTTATTTGTACCTTGTGTACTTTATAATGTTTCCTTAAAGTCACTTAAGAATGGTTATACTTTTATTTGGTAGTGGTTTCTTTACATTATAAATGTATAAAGGGATTTATCTCCCTATAAGGGTGTGGTTATGGTTTGTGAATAAGTAAACAATATTATTTACTACTTATGAATTATCTTTGGATTGAGTCCATTATAAAATTGTGAGTGAAACAATGGTAAAAGATTTTATTTGGTTAAATTATCATTCTTGAAGATTTTATAATTGTTAAAGATCTTTTTTAGAAAATAAACTACACATATGGTTGAAGGATAATTCAATAAAATTGTATTTAAAATGTGTTGGACCAATTTGACTTTATATTATAAATATTTAAGACTAGTATTACTTATTAGACCTAAATTGGCAATTTTAGGAATATTAACTAGTATTGCTTATTAGACCGAAAATAGGTTTAAATTCGAGTTATTAAAGTATTTTAATTTTTTATTTACCTCAAAAGTGGAATATTATATTTTTAACATGTAGTTATTATTTTTGTGATCATTTTGGTATATTACATTTATTTTTGTGATTTATAAATAATAAGATATGATTTTTATAAGATTTATTACTTTATAAATACTCAATAAATAATAAATATTTAATTAAGTGAAATAATAATGCATGATTATAGTTTTAAATTATAGTTCTTATTTTTCTAAGATTTTTGGTATTTTATTTATATTTTTAACATTTACCATTATTAAAATATGAATTATCAAAGTTTTATTACTTATAAATTCTTTATTAAATAATAAATTTTTAAATTGTTGACATAATAATGTTTGATAATAGTTTAATGTTATAGATTTTATTTTTCTAAAAAAATTCATATATTACACATA
This sequence comes from Avena insularis, assembly GCA_023614405.1. Classification (NCBI taxonomy): domain Eukaryota; kingdom Viridiplantae; phylum Streptophyta; class Magnoliopsida; order Poales; family Poaceae; genus Avena; species Avena insularis. The sequence goes on along the minus strand of CM042687.1, from coordinate 275,132,670 downwards.
TTTTTCTGAATTATAAAACAAAAGTTATTAAATTTACAAGATTTAATCATTTTATTTCATTTCTGGAATATTGATATTTGAATTTATATTGTTTTAATTATTTCCTAAACAGGCACTGACTTTTTTTATATAAACCCACCTAGCCCGACCATCGATTTGGGCCTAGCCACGCCACACTCCACCTCAAATAAGACCGTCAACCTCAGACACGATGCAAGCATGACGTCGTTGTGACGCCATCTCGCCGGTGATGGTCAGGTGGCTAGCAGCGGCGGCGATCTAGTGAAGTTTGGCATACGCGGTTGTTACGGTTCGAAAGAGCACACGCCGAGGAACCTATTAGCAGCGGCGGCGCCCGGATATGGTCACTGGAGGATGGCCGGCGGCGAGCGTTTGCGACGGTACATTCGGAATCCTCATGGGTCGATAGCTACAGCACGCGAGCAACAAATCGGACAGGACCACGAGGTCCAGAGGCTCACCAGGAGCACGATTAAGGGCTCGGTAAGGCCGGAGGTGGTCGGGAGCGATCTAATCGTCGATGATGATCTCCGTCGGAGTCGGAGAAGATGGTCTCGATTCGGTCGACTCTGTGCATCCCGGATCGATTCCTTCATCTAGGATAACGAGGGCGATGACACGGAGCTCATAGCATCCTCGGACGGCTCCGGGGGTGGTCTCTAGACGGCGGCGTGCATCGGCAATTGAAGCTAGGGTTTGGCCTCTAAGAGGAGACAGAGAGGAAGAGGAGAGAAGTGGGGATAGGGATGATGCAGGGTGTCGTGGTGGCCTTCTTATCCACCTCCGAGACGGCGGCGAGGATCTCCATGCAACGCTGATGACGGCGATGACATCGGGCGGCGGCGGTCCTTCCAGCGAGCTGCTTGTGACCCCTAGCAAAACATTACACTCAACCCGCAGTCCTACATCTGGTCCCACTCGTCAGTCACTGCGTGGATGAGCTGGGCTCGCTGTTGGGCCGAAGAGGGTTGCACATGAGTGGTAGATAGTGGAGAGGAGAAATGGGTTGGTCTGATACCAGTTTTTTTATTAAGCAACTCTTTTTGTTTTTTGTTTTGTTCCCAGATTTGTATTTTCATACTTGGTTGAAATTTTATTTATATAATTTATTGGTTAAATAGTTGCAGCAATTATGAATGGTATTAAAGTCATTTTATGAGCTTTTATTAATTAATGTTGTATTTCTTTATTTTGTTTATATAGATCGTTCTAATATTTGGTAAGGGACTTTTTTATTAATTTTCTTTCCATCATAATCCATGGATTTATTTTAGGATATTGTCTTATTTGTTTATAAAACTTAATTTTAGTTAGCTCATAGTTTGGAGGAAAAATTTATATAATGATCCTATATTATTATTTGATGCATGATATCCAAAGGATTTAACATGGTTAATATCATCCCCATGAATCTAGTAAATACCAAGGTTTATATTTTGTTATAACTAGCAAAAGAGATAGGGTTTGAATTTTAAATGCTTACCCTAGGGTTTAGGATTCTTAATATACTTATATTCGTTTATGGATGTGAATAAAGATTAATGGCTAAACATAGTGTATTTATGTTTGTGATTTTTAATGATATCTCCTTTAAAAATAGAAAGTTATTATCTGGAATGTCTGATGGAAAAGAATTGATAAAGATAACTCCTAAGCACATATTGTTGTGATAATTGGAATTGACAGAGATGTGCTTAAGTGATTTGCTATAGGAAAATATTCCTATAAATCTTTGTGGAAATACGATGATAGATCAATCAGATGAAATGGATATTATGTTTGGTTAAAGATTTAGGGTTTAGTATTTACCAAGGATTCCTATCTTCCATACTTCATAATTCTAGACTTCTGATTAAGGAATTCCTTTCCTAGATATACTACTTCTCCATATCCATTATCATGTGTTAACATGATGAACTTTACTTCTCAAGAATATTCTTATCCACCTTTTATTCTTCTCATTCCATTTATAAATCTAATGAGCTTGACACTAAAGCTTTTCATAATCTTCTCATATCCATACTTGGTTATATCAACTACTCTATTGCTGATAACCTCCAATCCAATAAGTAGTTACTTCTAACTCCACTCATACTCTTCCTTAATCATCCATCACTAATATTACTCCAATGTATGTATATATCAGATTACTTTCCTCGAAAGCTTAGTATCCTTTAAGAGGAATAACACTACTTCAATAACTCCATGCTACTCTAGCTTCAACTTAATTATACTGTCTTGTCTCTACTTAACTCCAGTAACTAATACTCCAACCTCACATTATATTAATGTGACCTGTCATGGCTAACCTAGAATAACATATCTATACTAGGGTTCAATCATGTTCTATCCACCAATGTCACTTATACATGATATAAGCATTCAATCTTGGTGACTAAAGCATGATCATTATAATCCTTTGATCCATTATGGTTTAGGTTTCCAGTTGGCTAATGAAGGCTTCATCCATACAACATTACAGTTGTATTATAATTACCTTCTATTTATCTCTATTGGACTAAGAGATATTATTCACTGACTATACCTACTTGATCCAATAGGATTACTCCTTGATAACTATCTTTAGAATTCCTCCTTATAATCCTCTTGTTACTACCTATAATTATATCTTCCAGATTACTGTTCTATCCATTCAGGAGAGAGTTAACTCCATCAACTGCCATAATGATTTCATTCTCTTCAAACTCCTCCATCCTATAGATGATATCTAAGACTAGCATTATCATCTACCTCTTCTTACTTCATTCTCTAAAGGACTTAGAGTGATTGTTATGATAAGGACAAGAGTTAATAGATCAAGAATTGATAGGTTAAGAATTGGTGAATCAATAATTGATTACTCAACATTGATGAACAACAGATATTAGAATAAGGTTCAATAGAGATGATAAGGATTTATATGGAAAGAAAGATATATGGTGAATGGTCTTGAATTGGTTTTTGTCCTACTCAATCTCACTAAAGAGTTAAGCTTAGGTATTACCATGATACTCATGGTATAAGTAGATGAGATTAAGATTTAGTTGTTACATTCCTTTTGCTTAAGTTATATTTATAACTTGGTATTCATGAGGGATGGTAATGAATACTAGGATATGATCTCTTAAAGATCAAATATTAATCTTTAAACAATGTATTGTGGTTTAATTTTATTATATTTGATTTACCATTAGATCAAATCATGTTTACCCAAAATAAGGTTTTAGCAAAGGTCATATTGAAACTTATCGCGGTCAACTTGATGATCTATTTCAATTCCATCAAGTTGAGAGAAGCTTCAATCACTTTGACAAGTTTTTTATTTAAAAGCGCGAAAATTATTCAGATTTTCTATGCATGAATGCAATGCACACATATGTGTTCATCTTATTTCTAAGCTCTAATGCTCGGATGTTACACGAACGCTGCGGGAAAGGAACTCCATGGAAGTTCTGGTAAACCCGTGAAGGCTGACGGAATATAGCTTTTTAGAATAAAAGTAACCTTTGAATAAATGTTTACGAAAACCTGCAATGCCTATGACCTATGGTCTGTGGCTGTAGATATAGTGCATCAAACACTCCTTTTTTAGTGAACTTGCTGAGTACGCTCGTACTCAACGTATCTTCTTAACCCTTGCTAGATTCTGAAGCCAGTACAGACAACATCTACATCAAGTTATGCTCCAGGAATCATCATCCAAAGCTAAAGCTCTTCAACGAAGACAAGGAAGTCAACATACACATCAACTCAAATGAAGACAAAGTTACTGATTAGATAGGAATATACTCTCTAGCCAAAAGAACCTATTTCTATAGTGTATTGCAATAGCAGCAATGCCAACCCCTTAGCTAAAATACTAGTCTTAATAGTATAATAATTTTTGCGTTGTTTATCTTTGATTCTTCTTTGTAAGAAGTTCTTTCTCTCTCTTTAACCTAGAGTCTTCTCTGAATCTTGTGTATAGAGTGAGTTGTAACCTTTAGCCATGTATTGGACCCGCTGTGTTTCTGTTGCACCACTCTGAGGGATGTAATACTAGTGAATGGTGTTTCATTGGTGTTATATCAGCGACTATAGTGTACTACATCATGCAGTGATATGCTGGGTCACCGCAATGGTTTGGGAGGAAATGCACATTGATTCATTGTTGTCCACGATGTCTTCAGATATCTTGGATCACAGCCCGATTATTATGGCGACAGCTGTGGGCTTCAGGTGCAAAGGCCGGTTTCATTTTGATAGTCATTGGCCCCAAGTTGGAGGTTTTTGCGGATGTGGTCGCGACGGCTTGGGCCAGTATTACCACGATCGCTGGTCCTAGGGCTAGACTGCATGCAAAACTATGCGCAACTGCCAAATCCCTGCAACGATGGATCCAAGCAAAAAATGGTAATATACGAGAACAAATCCTTTATGTGAGAGAGATTATTTTCATGCTTGAAGCTTCACAGGATGTTAGGGAATTTTCAAGTGTAGAGACTTGGCTGAGGAGAGAGCTTAAAATAAGCTACTAGGTCTGTCCTCCCTGGAAAGGACAATTGCGAGGCAAAAATCACGCATGACATGGCTAAAAGAAGGAGACACAAACTCATGGTATTTACACATCTGTGCGACTAAGAGGCACAAGAAGAATTTTCTCACTCGTCTAAAGTGGGACCAGATCGAGGTGGATACGCAGACGGAGATGGAGAACCTCGCTTCATCCTTCTTCGAGTCTTTCTTGGGAGAACCGGTTCAACGTCAGCATGCCCTGAACCTCTCGGAGCTTCAGATGCCTCACTACTTGATGAATGAACTTGAGCTTCCATTCTCAAAAGACGAGATCTAGTCTACAATCAGAACCATGCCAGGGGATAGGCGCCATGCCCCGATGGGTTTACTGCCCTTTTCTATCAAACCTGTTGGGGTGTTATCAAATATGACATGATTGAGGCAGTGGATCAGTTCTTAAGATTGGATGGTAGCTCATTCCATCTTTTGAACCTGGCATACATAACCCTGCTACCTAAGAAGGACAGAGCGGTGGACCTGAAGGAGTTTCGACCGATAAGCTTGGTTCATAGCTTTGCCAAGTTAATCACCAAGATGATGTCCAACCGTCTGAGGTCGCGGCTGCCAGAGCTCATTTCCAATAACCAGAGTGCTTTCATGAAGGAGAGAAGGATCCAGGATAACGTTTTCCTAGTACAACAATATGTCAAGCTCCTCCACAGGAAAAAGATACCGGCTATTATCCTCAAATTAGATCTGGCTCGTGCTTTTGATTCGGTTTCCTGGCCTTTCCTCGTGGAAGTTTTGCAATGGTGTGGATTTGGACCAAGATGCAAGGAGATGATTGCCTTGTTGTTGCGCACCTCGGGCTCTAGGGTTTTGGTTAATGGGAGTCCTGGAGAGTGCATTGCGCATGCTAGGGGTCTTCGACAGGGATACCCTATCTCGCCAATGCTATTCATATTGGTTATTCAGGTGTTTGGCGCCATCATTGATTGGTGTGAGCGACTACATCCGTTTGAACCAATGGATCAAATTGGCATCAAACATAGGGTCTCTTTATTCGTGGATGATGTGGCTCTTTTCTTGAAGCCAAGCGAAAGGGACCTCAGAACTCTGAGTAGGTATTTGGAAATGTTTGCAGCAGCCTCGGGTTTGGAGGTAAACTTGAACAAAACCGAGCTAGTCCCTATCAGGTACAAGATTGGGGATTTTCAGGATCTACTTCATATCTTCCCTTGCCACACGACTATGTTTCCAGTAAAGTATTTAGGTCTTCCTTTGTCATATCGGCGACTTTCAAAGAAAGACCTACAGCCCCTGGTGGATAAAGTGGCAAACAAACTTCCCACTTGGAAAGCCGGCCTAATCAAACAAAGTGGTAGGAGCATCCTAGTCAAAGCAGTCATTACTTCGATGTAGGGTTATCATATGATGGCTCTTGATATTCCCCCTTGGCTTATATATCTACTAAACAAGCTTGCCAGAGGATTTTTTTTTAGGCTGCATCAAACTGTACTAGGCGCGGTTAATGTGTGGTGGCTTGGGATTCAATCTATATGCCAGTGGAATATGGTGGATTAGGGTTCTTAAACTTGAAACTCCTCAACGATACTTTCATATCCAAATGGCTATGGGAAGCCAAGACCTTTGATAATCTGCCCTGGACTCATCTAGACTTGGTGGTTTCTAAGGAGGCGAGAGCTATTTTCAGTGACTCGGTCATGATTGAGTTACATGATGGCGAAAAACCCTTTTCTGGATGGACCCGTGGATCTCAAGACAATCGATTCAGGACATCGCTCTGGCTCTGTTTGCCTTCGTCAAACCCAAGGCGGCAAGGAGCCGTCTAGTAGCTGATGCGAGGGTGGGGAATGCTTGGACGATGCAATACCCCAATGTCTACGCATTTGGGAACTAATTGCAGCAGAACAACCTCTGACAATTGGTGAGGATAAATGGATTTGGAAGTGGACAAGCTCTGGGATCCACTCATGCAAGTCAGCATACTCGGTGGCTTTTGAAGGAAGGGTCAACTGCGGCTGGACAAGGTATGTTTGGAAGCCTTGGGCGCCGATGAAATTCAAGCTCTTCGTCTGGTTAGCGTTTCACAATCGTTGCTGGACTTCTGACCGTTTAGCATGGCATCGCCTACCTCACCAAGCTACATGCCTGTTGTGTGACCAAGACCAGGAAAACATAAATCATCTCCTTGTCAGCTGCCCCTTTGCACGAGAGAGGTTTGGTCATATTCTCTTAGTTGGATCGGCTTCCAACACTTAGCGCCATCACAAAATGACGTGCTCAATTCATGGTGGGATAACTATCAACAAGATTCCTACAAAGCTAAGGAGTGAAGTAAACTCGGTTATCATGTGTACTTTGCATCTCATTTGGCTTAAGAGGAACAATCGAGTGTTCAAGGCTAAAGGGTGTTCCCCTTGAATAAGATTAAGGAAACTTGTAAAAAGTAGAAGCTTTATAGTAAAGATAGATTGGCGAGAGTAATCCCATAGCCTATCACGGGTGGAGTGGGTCTTGTTGCACGGATGATTTGTAAAACAACAATTCTATTCTATCTTAATATATAGACACGCAGACCGAGGCCTGGCACATAGCTCAGAATGTCCGATCAAACATCCGTTTCTATAGGCTTTTAAGGTTGCGACCAATTTTGTATCACTTTACTAGTTCCAAATCCGGCAGCAAAGGAACCCTGTAACTCTTCATCACTCGTCACTAAGAAACAATAGTAAATCTGGTAGAACTAAAGACAGCGGATGTTTGAAGAGCAGTAACAGTATCATTCTGACGATAGAGGTGCCAAAGATACAGTCTTCTCTTCTCTATATCTAATCCAATAAGGCTATGTCCATTGGTAGAGTCCAGATTCTAGGCGCTGCCTTAGACTCTTCAGGAAGTAGGGCAATTGGCAGGGGAATTTTCCATGGCAGACTGTTCGCGTTTCCACTGGAGATGATGACCAGAGGACTGCATAGGACTTGCCCCTTTCTGGAATGGTGGCGAGTTCCATGGCTGAGGCCTCCCAGTCTGCTGAATAGATGCCAAATATCCTGGCGGTGCTTCTGCTTTCCGCAGTACCTGCAAATACAAGATATTAACAGCAGAACCACTGAGGACATGCTGTGATTTGCATCAGGTAAACTACTCCCGTTGAGCTCACATGATACAGTATTGTACTTACTTAACTTTGCTATGACTCGTTTCATTTCATTTCAGTATGTCTAATGCTACAACTGAAACATCAAATGTTCCAATTTCCATGATAGGGTTTCCTTTGAGAAAATAGTATGGTTCCATGCAAGCCATATAACTAAAGGCACATGACCTAAAGAAAGGTACAGTTTAGCAACCGGTATAATGAACTTGATGGTGAAAACGGCATCCTTACTGTGAGAACTCTAGAGTAAAACGATGTCCCACTCAAAGATACAGCTCTCCCAATAGATTCCTTGTCAGCAAAAGTAACATATGCAGCCCTGGGAAACAACAGATGAGGAGCTTACAGATACCAATAGATAAAGAAAATAAGTTGAAACTTGATATGAGAGAATATACCCTTTTGGATGGCCAGTAATTGCATCTGTCAACATATTGATCTTAAGAACTGTCCCACATTTCATAAAATGTGTTGACACTGCTTCCTTGGTTGCCGCAAAATGCACCTAAAACAATCACCAGAGGAGATGTAACTTACCAAGTTTATAATCCAAGGTGTTAATTACAATGAAGAAGTTTTTTGATAAAAAATCATTATGAAGAAGAGAAAAATCATAGTGACCAGTAGAGAGAACAAAAATAAGGCGATAGGTTGTTTTTCACATACATTTGTCACAAGAACAGTTCTGGCATCGGCATCCTCCTCCAAATTGGAAAGGGGACCTACAAGAAAACAAAAATTCAAAAGACTTCAATCCAACTGTGGTCTCTGAAAAGTACTAAAACTACAAAGATATAGCCAGTGAACAAAAATTTGATTCTGCTGAGTTCGTGAAGAACAATACACAATAAAGGTACATAATGCTTGTTCTAGAGGACACAGTTGCTTCAGAGCACCCAATCAGTTCAATGCTACCGGTCTCAAAAGTTTTGTGAAGTTAAGGGCCAGTTCAAGGTTGCTTAACTGTGTTCTACTTATCTTACTATATAAAAAATAATTGTGGGGAAAACAGTATCATGTTAAGCAAACAAGATCAAAACCTAACAGACTCCCAAAGTATAGCAAATAAAAGTACTACTACATGTACCAGCTTGCCGGATTGATCTCTTACATTTTTCTGCTAGCCTGGGTGCAACTTTAAACTTCTTTTTTTGGATGATTATACCAAAGGACAGGCCGGCGCAGTGGTGAAGTACTCCCACTTGTGCCAAGAGGTCCTGGGTTCGACGCAGCCTCTCTGCATTGCACTTTGCAGGGGTAAGTCTTGCCTCTATAATCCTTCCCCAGACCCCACCCAGTGTGGGAGCTTCTAGCACTGGGTCTTTCCTTTGGATGATTATACCAAAGTCGTGCACCAGGGTGCCCTTTGTTTATACCAAAAGGATTTGCCACACATACGCATACACAAATGGCAAACGTATTCCAGACTGTCTCAGGAATCTTTTATTTAGGGTGTTTATTTTAAGATTCAGTGATGGAGTATCGTCATGGTTTTTGCAGTTTATAGCCAGGAATGTACCATGGGTATGCACCATTGTAGAGCACTTTGCCAATAAACTGCCCTCATGTTTCAACTAGGGAGAGCTTGCTGCCAACGTAGACAAGAGACAATACAAACCAGTGAAAGCACCAACGTACTATAGAATGACCCTTTTTTGGACCACAGTCACAGGTAGCCAAGGTCAACTGATGATAAATCATTAGAAGTGACTACAAATGACTGAAAACCCAAGTCCCAAGTTACACATGATGACCTAGTAGATTTGCAAGAACAAACTCGTAGACCAACTGCACATGGTTAATCATCAAGGATATAATTAACAAATCCAATGTCATCTGTCCTAGGTTCCTTTGAATGAATTCGCCCATGTAGAGAATTAGATACAGAAGGGACAATAAGGAACAACAGGACAAACCTGATGGTAGAGATCCTTGCTTCCCATTGCTTATCTGTGCCTGCATCGAGCGAAGCTTGAGCATGTCCAGCTCCACCTGCTTTAGCTTTAGTTTCACATCCAACATTTCCTGAATGATCAGTTACGAGGACCATTATGGCGCTAGAATATCCCAAAAAGTAAAGAAGTTAATCAGCAGCAAATAGCTTACATCTTTTACTGGTTTGTTACTGTAACTGCCGTCATCTTCACGTACAGAAGATCCACTCTTGGACTGTGCAGGGCTGCTAATTTGCTGACTTTGCAAAACATCAATTCCTGAATTTAGCCGTGTATTTAACTGAGAAAATTTGTTAGATGCTGATACATGTCCTTTTAATGAGTTGCTCGCAAGCCGTGCTGGTTCAGAAATTGCTGCGGGTGAGATCTTCACCTCAGATGTGAACTCATTCAGACTTTGTGAACGATTTTTTTTTACAGGCAATGTTGGATTAGATTTCTGGCTACTTAAATCTCTAACTTGACGATGGTTATGCTCCATGCCACCGAAATCTAACCGACCGCTCAACCTGCTTCTGTTGAACTTCTCCCTGTGCTCATGTGCTTGTACTGTATTTACATCTGGGTAACTACTCGAAAAGTTTCCAGAATTTGCTCTGTCCAATAAATTGCCATCTGTTCTTCGTTCATGCTCAGATACCGGTAACTTAGCCTTCTTATGCACTCTATTTTCAACATGCATGTTGTCAGTTTCTCTAGGTAAACCTTGATCCTCTGCAGCAGGCTTCCCTAGCCTGTCCCAAACATTGCGACGTCTTTTCATGGATTCTGACACTTCATCAACGTCAGTTGACACGGCCACAGGCAAACGCCTTGTGGAAGCATTTGTTCCAAGATATTCATCATGGAGTTCCTCTGCATTAGATTTTTGAAGAACGGTAAATCAGTATCACTTTTGAGCTACAGCTAATCAGCTTTTGGCAGGACAGTGAAGGTCCACACCAGAACTTATAAACAAGCTCCTGTATATTTTAAAAAATGAACTACAAAAGAAATATGGTTCCGTTCAAGGCAGTATTAGTACTTTTGTTATCTTGGATGAAAACAGCAGATAGTAACCATTTGGACCCTCCAATCTATAGTTTTCAAGGATAAGGCATGTTGAGTAATATGACAATGATTCCCTGACGCCATACCATCGGATCAAAGTCCACAACTCCACACAAATTGCAAAATTAAATAGTTTCTTACACAGATTCGGCCAAAAGAGATTAAAGGTATACACTAAGAGAAAGCAAGTCTTCAATTAGATCAGAGGTCAGCACACAAGAGTTTTTCTCATATGTACTCCCTCCGTTTCAAAATATAAGATGTTTTAGCTTTGTGAAGCAAATGTATCTAGACTTTTTTTAGTATGTAGGTTCACTTAGGTTTGGAGTGAATCTACACGCTAAAAGAAGGCTAGATACATTTTTTTCACAAACCTAAAACATCTTATATTTTGAAACGGAGGAAGTAGTACTTATTGCCTTTATTAGTTGCCTCTGTAATGGACTTTGACAGTGGGCCATTTTCGACAACAAAATTATTCTATTTTTCGATATACAATGTTTAATCCATTGGTTGTTCAATTCATCTATAAGCAAACAAACAGAAACGTTTTTTCTCATACAGTATTATTTTCAGCTGCACCTTCAATCATGTAGAAGCCTCAGGGTATGTAAGCCTCTACTGAAAAGAAGAAGAGCTATTGTCTGCTGGCATATTGTTCCTATTCGGGGTTGAGTTAAGGCAAGCCAAACTTGGAGACCAAGCTTGCCTGAGTCAGTACAGCACTTCCACCAAGTTGGCCAGTCACATGAAATAACTCCTTTTAGGGAATATTTGTGAGAAACATAGCCAATCAACTTTCCAGAAATGTATATATAACTGATCTCCATAAATAAAGGAAACCCCATGTTGCTTGTATGTATAGAGCTCAGAGAACAAAACGTTTTCATAATTTAAATAGGATTATCAGAATCTTGATTCCTTCTACTGTCACGCCTAAGCATGCAAGCTAACCTGGGGAGGTCAGTTGAAACAAGAGCAAGGACATAAACCAAAATAACTGTTTACAGTCCATTTTTGCATTCATGCTAAAAAATATTGACGGAATACTGTAGGGATCCCCGGAGAGTATATATTTATTGATACAGAAGAAAAAAATTACAATATAGGAATATTTAAAAAGATATTTCAAAAGGTCATTAACCTACAAAGTAAGAAATCGTCATTATCTTCTTTAGAAATCAGATGATCTAACCTTAAAAAAGCTGGCAAACCTTCCCCAAAAAAATTCGGTGGAAGAAAATGCAGCATGTAATACAAATATTCAATGTACTAACAGAATGCATACAGAACAAAAAGAACTGGTTCTGATATAATAATAGTGACATAAATATTTTACTTCTCCTAGGTGTGTTAAGGAGTAGTTTGAAGTAGATATCATATGACATGCGGTATTAGAACATATTGTCCCGCAATCAAGCTGAGATACTGGCACGGTTGCATAAGAAATAAAATGCTTGCCTTGTGTCAATGCATGTTCAGACCTTGCAACTACACCAGACTTCCGCATGGAAGAACTTCTTCCACCTGATGAACTCCAATCTTTCTGCTCTGACATAGAATCATCAGGTTAGATGCCTCCTTTTCCATAGGACAAGCAACAAAGGGAGGCACTTAACAACAGAAACATGGTCTATTGAGTATTTACCTTCTGATGCTGGCCCTCCAAATAACAATTGTCACCAACCAACATTTCAGGGGATACAATAACAGTTGAACTAATGTGTCGCTGGGCTCCATTTTGTCCTTTAATTGAATCAAGCTTCTGAAGGCCTTTGTGCTCTTGCGGTATTAAGATCTTCGAGTTTAGCTGATCAACAGTGGATGAGTTGGACCGAGTGTTCGTAAGTCATGAAACGTGCAGGATTTGGGCATATTTACATGAAATAAGTAAATGTAATAATGGATGTTCATGCAAGTTCACTTTAGTGGATATCATAGAGAAAATTAAATGTTGTATGCCCACTGATGATCGTAAGGTAAAAACTGTTAAGATCCTTACAATACGAGCATCTCCAGGTTGGGTTTTTGTAACCAGAAGATTTCCCGCGTCATTCAGGTTCCCACTCTCATTTTCCAACCCATGTTGCACACTAGAATCATCAGCCAGTGTTGCAGCCCTTTTGCTTAGGTAGCCCCATAGCCTGCATAGCCATGCAAAATGCATCATGACCTCATAAGAGCACACGGATAAAGAACACAACTAATTGATTAAAGATAGATATAATACCATGCAACAAATTTTGCACTATCATCACCAAGAAAGGCCTCCAGATCATCACGTGCTTGATACTGATGCTTCCCATTACAAACTAAAATTACAATGTACTCCTTTAGTCCGGGAGAAAAGCAAAGAAAAATAATCAGTCGTTATGAAATTAAAAGCTAGTAGAGCATCTGGTTTATATCAACATAAAAAATAACATATCAACAACAACTCAAGGAGCTGAATATTGTGTACTTGACTTAAAACATGCAATTGACACTCACATTTATCCTACAGAACTAAAGAGAATAGGAGGCTCACAACCTGGCATACAACACAGCAAAATAAACTCAGACAGTTGCACCTATAGCTAACATCAACTTAGTAATCAATGATGCCAAGGTTGTGCTCCAATGTGTTTCTTGTTCGAGATTAAGACCCCAAAAATTCTTCTGCAAGATCCGTTTAATAGCAGCTCTCGAGTATCAGTCTTATAGGAGAACAAGACTAAAATATTATTGGACACATCATAGGTGAATTCCCTTTACTTGTAAAACTCAAAGCATGCCCCAAACTGTCGTGCAACAAGGAACATACACCCTTTTCGTAGGGAAGTGGTCTATAAATATGTGTTGACAAACACCATTCCCTCTCCTGTCTCCTTTGCCAATATATTTTTCATTGTCATGAATTGGTCTCAGATCACCAATCTACAAAGGTAATCTGACTGTCTCCAGGTGATGTGGAAACATTACACTCCATTTGTTACCGCCTTCAATATTATTATACAGTATAGCTACGATCTTCCAAGTACGCACACAAACATTTAAGAAACTGGTGAAAAATACTGCTGAACTGAACTCATCAGTATTCCAACATTTGACTCGGTAGATTCATGTAAACCTGGCTACTAATATATTCTGTACCTAGAACTTGTTGGCTTTGTCACCGCAGGGTCTTAGTGGTATTATGAATTAATTGATTTGTGAAGTATCTATAGGCTTGTGCGGCACTACATTTATCTTCATTTGGAAACTGTAGGGCGCATCAAGGGAACAAATACCACATACACAAAGGCCACGTCAATGAAACAATGGCTTGTGAAACTGGAATCGAGGTTATCGGAGATGAAAGGAGACCACGCTGATCCTTTATCTCAGAAACCCACTTTAAAGTATCTGCGCACACTACTGATGCACTTGAGGCTGAGACGAACAATAAGAAGGCTCACATTTCTGAATTCTGATCATATGATGATAATTCAGTCCATTCTTTTGTAGGAAGTCCTATGAAAAGTCGAAAACAAGTCCAACGTTCCAGATAGCCTAATTCATCCCCTCTCCAACTAAAATTCCACTTCACTGCCAATCTCTCGACCCAAGCAGAGCATCCAACAGACCTACCAATTCCTTATCGTCTATTCAGATCCACCCAAACCCGCTTAGTACAGACCCAGACGCGGAGGCCCATCCAAACTCATTTCGTGACGTTCCCGAGGCCGATTAGCACGAGCGACCCCCCGCAGCCACATCGCACCAAACATCCGCACTAGCGAGCTCGAGGGCTCGCGCGCAAGTGAAGGGGGAGGGAAGATTTGGTGCGGTACCGCGAGGGTGTCGTCGGAGTAGCTGCCGAGGAAGCGAGGGAGCACGTCAACGACGGCGGAGAGGAGCGCGTTGGCGGCCTCCGAGCACCGAACCATGCGGAACGACCGCTCCTCGGCGGCGAACACCCGCCGGAGCCGCCGTTGCAGCTGCTCATCCGCATCCGCATCCGCCTCCTGCCCCATCTCTCGCCTTTTGGGGGAAGCAGTAGCCCGTGGGTGAGAACCTTCTAGTGGCTACTGGCCCCGGTCTCTGTTGTGGCGTAAGGCTCACCCTTCATACGTGGATCCGTGTGCCATGAGATTGGGCTGTTTGGTTTGGTTGCGCTTATTTATGTTTTTTTCGCTTTTAGCTTATAAACCGTAAAAACATTTAAACACTCACGATCCAACTTGTCGATCTATATTAGTTAACTCAACTTTGTCTAGATACAAATAAATCTAGATTAGATAATTTACTAGATATATATGAATCTAAATAAAGTTGGGTCAAGTAATACGGGTCGGAGGGAGTAGGTGTTTTTAATTTTGGTTTTTAGCTTATATCATCGTACTACTATGTCTAGTTAAAAATTAAAAGCCAAAGCCAAAAACATTTGTGACTTATAAACTAAACTTCAAAAGCTAGATCAATCCCAACTAAACGGGCCATTAAGATGCGTCTCTAGCAGATACCGCATATCGCGGTACTGCATTCTATGGACGTGGTGTATTGTAAACTTTTTTTTAGTATGGAAAACCTTTTGGTAGAATAGATACATTAATCCAAACTGTATATTTAAAAAATATCACATATTGGCGTTAGATTCATATATATGGGAGGTTTTGATCATCGAGATCGATAAATGTTTAGCAAAAGATAATGTCGTGCCCTGCATCTAGACTAGACCTAGCATCTACGTAGCTCCACCGGTGGTACCTACTCATCGGAGCATCTACGGCGGCGACGGTGTGCGCTTACTCGTCGTCGGTGGCGACGTCATCAGTGTAGTCATCCTCGGTGTAGTCGACAGTGAGGCCCGCAAGCCATGCCTGGTTCTCGCAGGCGGAGAGGCGAATGGCACGACAAATATCACACTTCTCCGCTCTGCGTGTGATGGGTGGCGCTTCCGGCGCTCCACGATGTCCATGAGCATGGTGCATAGGGAGTTGAACTTCGCCTCGTTCACCAAGAGCTCCTTGCTCTCGTGGTCCGAGTTGTAATAGTCGGCGGGAGCGGGCACGTGGACGACCAGCGGGTCCGCAATGATTTCGTTCGGCAAGAGCTCCTCTGCATCGTCCGCGGCAGGGTCGAACAGTGATGGCGCACAGTACTGTCGTGGGACGCTTCATTGGAAACCCCAAGAGAAAGGTGTGATGAGCACAGCAGCAAGTCTTTCCTAAACCTAGGTATCGAACCAGTAGGAGGAAGGAAACGTCTCAAAGATGTTGCAGGCAACGTGGAAACCTACACAACACAAACTCAAGACTTTGCCCCAACAAATTAGTGAGGTTGCCAAGCTCACCGGTTTGCTGTAACAAAGGATTAAACGTATGGTGTGGAAGATGATGATGGTTTCTAGCAAGTAACAGTGGAAGATGTATCAATGGTAAAGATTGGTGATACGCCCCCCTAGGCGCGGGCCCACCTTGCCCCGCGCCTAGGGTAGGTGTGGCCCACCTGAACGGCTCCCGACTCCGCCCTCTCGCCTATATGTTCCTCACGGAACACTAATACCAGGGGAGTGACCATAGAAAGATTTCCGCCGCAGGACGGAAAACACCGAGAGAGAAAGAGCTCTTCGGCAGACAGATTTCTGCCGGGGAAATTCCTTCCCAGAGAGGGGAGATCGTTGCTATCAACACCGTCATCAAGCTAGACTTCATCGGGATCATCATCATCATCCACACCATCATCTCCACCAGCACCATCATCACCACTCCGTTCTGCTATAATAATCGTGTTGGATCTTGCATTAGTTCTTAGGGGAAACTTTCCTAGTGTTAATTACTATTGTAGTTGATGCTTGTGAGTGGAACCATTGGATTATTGTTTATGTTCAGATTGTTATCCATCACCATATTATTTTTTATCTTGATCCATATGATGTCTTGTGAGTAGTTCGTTTAGTTTTTGAGGACATGGGAGAAGTCATGTTGTTAGTAGTGGATTTGTGTTGAGTTATTATTCAATGGTTTAGTATTTAAGTTGTGGTGCTATTCTTCTAGTGGTGTCATGTGAATGTCGACTACATGATACTTCACCATTTATGGGCCTAGGGGAATGCATTGTGTATTTGGCTACTAATTATAGGGTTGCCGGAGTGACAGAAACCTGAACCCCCGTTAGAACACCTAGGATCTCAGAGTTTAAGGCTATGGTTAGGTTTATATCTTAATTACTTTCCGGTAGTTGTGAATGCTTGCAGGGGTTTTAATCACAAATATGTATTAGTCCAAGTAAGGTCGGTACATTAGCACAGGTTCACCCACACAACACTTACAACACCAAAGAAGGGTACTCGGCTATTTGAAGCAAAAGCACTTGACAGAATTCCCACGTGTCCTCGAGAACGTTTGGTCCTTATAAGTATTTCCACCGGCTTGTCCTTTGCTAATAAAGGATTGGGCCACTTGCTGCATTTGTTCGTTGTCTTTATTACTTGCACTTTGTTTTGTTGCCTTATAAAAAAACTAAAAATATGTTTGCTAAGTATTTACAGAGATTTCCTTCTCCTTACCACTAGTAAACACCTTCTGCTCCTCGTTGGGATCGACACTCCTGTTTATCAAAAGTACTACGATACACCCCCTATACTTGTGGGTCATCAAGACTATTTTCTGGTGCCGTTGCCAGGGAGTGAAGCGCTATTGAAGAGTGGAACTGGTAAGGGAAACTTCTACTGTGAGTATTCTTTTGTTTCTGTTTGTTGCTTTGTTTCCAATATGGATAACCCACTTGGTTTTCTGTTTGGGAAAAATACTACCACTGTTAGGGTAGTAGATGAACCACCACCTGTTGAGATAGATCCTTTTAAGATACCTACAAGTATTATTGATCGTGTTATGGATAATTATTATTTTGAGGATGGAACTGTCCATCCTGGTGATCACTTGCTTTTTATCCATGAATTATGCGGGTTGTTTAAGTGTATCACAACCTGGCTGAGCAGTGAAGAAGAAGTTACTCTTTATATCCTTGAAAGGGAGAGTTGAAGAATGGTATAAACTGCTGAAGAATGGACAATCCATGGAATGGGAGGAAATGGCATCTCTCTTTTATTCTAAATTATATCCTCCCAGTGAGATTCATAAGGATAGGAATCTGATATATAACTTTTAGCCTCATGATGGAGAGAGTACAGCTCAAGCTTCGGGGAGATTGAAGTTACTTATGCTTAAATGTCCTATTCATGAACTCCCTAACAATATTATTATCAATAACTTTTATGCTAGGCTTTCTCTTCATGATAAAGATTTACTAGATGCTTCTTGTGCTGGATCATTCACACATATGAAGGAAGAAGCTAAATGGGATCTCCTAGACCGTATTCAAGAAAACACTGAAGCTTGGGAGAATGACAAAGGAAGAAAGTCAGGTATAAACTATGATTATGAATGCATTAAATCTTTTATGGGAACTGATGACTTCCGTGATATTAGCAATGAGTTTGGTCTTGATTCCCAAAGTATTGCCAACTGTTTTAAGGACTTTGCCTCTTACATAGAAATTCCTCAAAAGAAGTGGAATAAGTACCATGCACCTTATAAAGATGTTGTTAATCATGTTCCTGTTAGAAATGCTGAAATTTGTACTACTAATCATATTGTGCCTGAACCTTATGTTGAGAAAATACCTTTCTCAGCTAAGGTAAAGGAGTATTCTATGATGATTAGTGCATATAATAAAGGTACTAAGAAAACTGTGGAGCCTAATGAGCAATTGAATACCGAACCTGTGGTAGCTATTGTGAAAGACCTTGTCACTAGAAATATATGTTGGAATTATGCCCTAGAGGCAATAATAAAGATGTTATTATTATAATTCTTGTTCATGATAATGTTTATATTCCATGCTAGAATTGTATTAAGCGGAAACTTTAATACTTGTGTGGTTTGTGAACAACACCGTGTCCCTAGTACGCCTCTATGGACTAGCTCATTGATCAATGATGGTTAAGGTTTCCTAACCATAGACATGAGTTGTCAATTGATAATGAGATCATATCATTGGGAGAATGATATGATGGGAGACCAAACTAAGCGAAGCAATTAGATCGTGTCATCGTGTTCGTCTTTGCGAAGCTTTTCTTATGTCAAATATTGTATTCCTTAGACCATGAGATAATACAACTCCCTGGTATCGGAAGAAAGCTTTGAGGTCATCAAACGTCATCCTATGAGAGGGTGATCATAAAGGTGTCTCTCAGGTGATCGGAAAGTATCTGTTGGGTTGTATGTATCGAGATGGGATTTGTCCCTCCCAAGTCGGAGAGATATACTTGGGCCCACTTTCGGTCGATATCAACACCGCTTGCAAGCATGTGGTTAAGGAGTTAATCACAAAGTGATATCGGATTACGGAACGAGTAAAGTACTTGCTGTGAACGAGATTGAACTAGGTATGACGGTACCGACGATCGAATCTCGGGCAAGTAAAATATCGCGAGACGAAGGGAATATATATATGGGATTGATTGAATCCTGGAATCATGGTTCATCCGATATGATCATCGATGAATGTGTGGGAGTCAATATGGGTTTCCAGACCCCGCTGTTGATTATTGATAGAAGATCATGTCTGCATATTCTCGAACCCGCAGGGTCACACACTTAACGTGTCTCGGCTAGGATAGATTGGATAATTGGTTTATGAGTTTTTGTTCGAGTCTCGGATGGGATCCGGGACATCACGAGAGGTTCCGGAGTGGTCCGAGAATAAGATTCATATAAGGCGGGCAGTTTTGGAGTTGAATTGTTCCAAGGTTGTCGGTATTGTACCGAAGCTTCTAGAACCTTCGGAAGGGACCAACGTGGCCACACCTTCCGGGAGGGGCATGGGCCTATGAGGGAGTGCCCTGGCACGCATTGGGCCAGGGGCACAAGGCCCATAGGGCCCAGCCGGCCAAGAGAGGTTTAAACTCTAGATGGAGCTTCTAGAAGGGGTTCCTTGCCCCCACTCTTCCTCCTTGGGGGCCGGCCTTGGCTTGGGGAGGGCTAGGCTGCACCCACCCTCTATATATAGAGGGCTGGGCACCAACCTCCTACACCTTCCCTCCAACCCTAGCCGCCTGGCCCTCCTCTCTCCCTCCCGATCGCTTGTGGCGAAGCCTGCTGTGCAGAAATTCTCCACCAATTGCACCGCGCCGCGTTGTAGATCCAACCCATCTCTCCACCATACTTGCTGGACCAAGGAAGGAGGAGACGTCGAGGTGCTGCGTGTGCATCTCACGGAGGCACCGCCACTTGTGGTGCTAGATCGGATCGGATCGCGAGGAGGAGAAGCGAACGACTACATCACCCACGTTCCGACGAACGTTAGTTGTCACAGAATCTTCAAGGGTATGAAGATCTAATCCAATCTCTTGTTGTTTGCATCTCCTAGATTAGATCTTGGCTTCCCTCTGTTCGCATCCGTAGAAAATTTTGATTTACTATGCGCGAAACCCTTGATGGTATCGAGCTAGATCTATGCGTAGATGTGTTTCACGAGTAGAACGCAACATGGTTGTTGCGGGCGTTGATGTTTTCTGTTGCAAGCCTCTTGTTTGTGTTCTTCTTATGGCGGGATAGTGAGATTGAAGCGGTCCAGGCCAACCTTACGCGACGTCGTTTCGAGACCGCTCCGCACTTGACGTGTGGCTTGTTCCACACATGCTGGTGGATGTCAGTTTCTCTCACTATAGTTGTCATGGGATTAACACCGGAGTTTGGCAACCATAATATCACCGTTGTGGCTTTCCGTAGGTAAGAATCGTTCTTAGCATCTACTCCCATAAGCCACGTAAAACATGCAACAACAAAGTAGAGGCGTCTAACTTGTTTTTGCAGGAGTGTTTCTGTGATATGGTATGGCCCAAGATGTGATGTGTATATTGTATGCGATGATCATGTTTTGTAATGTTTCACGACTTGCATGTCGATGAGTACACAACGGCGAGCCATATGGTTGTCTTTATAATTGTGTATGACCTGCGAGTCAACTTCTTACACGCCATGTAATAACTTTACTTTATCGCTAAGTAGTTAGCAATAGTTGTAGTTGCTATTCGTGGTGGAGGCAATCATGGTGGAGTGATGGAGATCATGCCGGAACGCACAAGATGGAGATCATTGCGAAGATTGGCTATACCATGTCACATAAAGTTATATGCATGTGATGTTTATCCTTTTATGTATCTTATTATGCTTAGATCATGACGGTAGCATTATAAGATGATTCCTCACTTAAAGATCAAGATAAAACTGTGTTCTCCCCAAGTATGCACCGCTATGAAAGTTCGTCGTGTCCAAGCATCACGTGATGATCGGGTGCTATAGACTCTACGCTCACATACAACGGGTGCAAGCCAGTTTACTGCACGCGGAAATACTTGGGTCTAACTTGATGAGCCTAGCATGTACAGACATGGCCTCGGAACACAAGAACCGAAAGGTTAAGCATGAGTCATATGAATGATATGATCGACACTTCGTTGTCCACCATTGAAACCACATCTCTTCTCGTGATGATCGGATTAGGTGTGGTGAATTTGGATCGTGTTCACTAAACAACTTGAGGGATGTTGAATTTAGTGGGAGTTCATCTAGTAATTTGATTAAGTTGAACTATTTATCATGAACATAGTCTAAATTGTACTTGCAAATACTGTAGATCACATGGCCAAGTCCAACTTCAACTTCAACGTTTTTGCTGAGATAGAAAATCTTAGAAACAATGGGTCTAACTTCACCAAATGGTTCCGCATTCTGAGAATCATTCTCGCTGGCGGACAAAAGGACTATGTCCTTGAGAAAGCGCTAGGTGACTCCCCTGCTATAGATGCGTCGGCTGATGAAAAAGCTGTTTATCAGTCGCGCAAGGATGATTATGATTTGATTAAGATCGGCATGTTGTATGCTATGGAATCGGATCTTCAAAATCGTTTTGAGGAGTTCGGGCCCTTTGAGATTCTCGAGGAGCTGAAAACATGTTTCGCACTCAAGCCCGTTCGAGAGATATGAGATCTCTAAGAAATTCTTTAACTACAAGATGGAGGAAGGAGTTCCGTTAGTGAGCACGCCATTGAGATGACGGGCTACACTCAACGCCTTTGAGCAACTGGACTGCAAGATTCGGAGGAGCTCAAGATTGACACTCCTACCTACAAAGTTTTGTAGTTGATCACAATCAGATTGGTTCCACGATATGATCACCGAGCTCTTTGCTAAGATGAAAGTAGCGAGGTGAACATCAAAAGAATAATCATGTGTTGATGGTCAATAAGCCCCCACCTTCAAGAAAGGTAAGGGTGCAAGGAAGCCCTTCAAGAAAGGCGGCGTAAGCGCGTTGCCCTCTTGAGAAGAAGCTCAAGTCTGGTCCTAAACGGACACCGAGTGCTTCTATTGCAAGGACAAGGGTCACTAGAAGCATATCGTCCAAGTACTTAGCGGACAAGAAGGCTGGCACCATCAAAGGTATATTTGATATACATGTTATTGATGTTTTCCTTACTATCCTCGTTGTAGTGCTGGGTATTTGATACGGTTCAGTTGCTAATATTTGTAACTCAAACAGGAGCTACGGAATGACGGCGGCTTTGCGAGGATGAGGTGACGATGCGCGTTGGCAACGGATCAAGAGTTGATGTGATGGCCGTCGGCACGCTCTCCTCAGTTTTACCTTCGGGATTAGTTTTAAACCTTAATAAGTGTTATTATGTGCCTGCGTTGAGCATAAACATTATTTTTGGATCTTGTTTATTGCAAGACGGTTATTTATTTAAATCGGAGAATAATGGTTGTTCTATTTATATGAGTAACATCTTTTATGGTCATGCACCTATTGTGAATGGTTTATTTCTTCTAAATCTCGAAACGGATGAAACACACATCCCTAACATTGAGGCTAAGAGATGCAAAGTAGATAGTGATAATACTACTTATTTGTGGCACTGTCGTCTAGGTCATATTGGTGAAAAGCGCATGAAAAAACTCCATTCTGATGGACTTTTGGAGTCTCTTGATTTTGAATCATTTGACACATGCGAACCATGCCTCATGGGCAAGATGATCAAAACCCCGTTCTCCGGTATGATGGAGCGAGCAACGGACTTGTTGGAAATCATACATACCGATGTATGCGGACCGATGAGTGTTTCGGCCACGGTGGATATCGCTATTTTCTCACTTTTACCGATGACTTAAGTAGATATGGGTATATCTATTTAATGAAACATAAATCTAAAACGTTTGAAAAGTTCAAAGAATTTCAGAATGAAGTGGAGAACCATCATAACAGAAAGATTAAGTTTCTACGATCCGATCATGGAGGTGAATATTTGAGTTATGATTTTCTCACGCATCTTAAAGCAAGTGGAATCGTTTCACAACTCACGCCACCCGGAACACCACAGCGCAATGGTGTGTCACGGAATCGAACCCTATTAGATAGGGTCCGATCAATGATGTCTCTTACTGATTTGCCGTTATCATTTTGGGGTTATGCATTAGAAACCGCTGCATTCACTTTAAATAGGGCTCCATCTAAATCCGTTGAGACGACACCGTATGAACTGTGGTTTGGTACTAAACCTAAGTTGTCGTTTCTTAAAGTTTGGGGATGCGAAGCTTACGTCAAGAAGTTGATGCCGGACAAGCTCGAACCCAAAGCGGAGAAATGCGTCTTCATAGGATACCCTAAGGAAACTATTGGGTATACCTTCTATCACAGAACCGAAGGCAAAGTGTTTTGTTTAAAGAACGGTTCCTTTCTTGAGAAGGAGTTTCTCTCGAAAAAAGTGAGTGGGAGGAAAGTAGAGCTAGACGAGGTTATTGAACCTTCTCTTGAATTGGAGAGTAGCGCAACACCTGAAATTGTTCGATGCTTTGCACCAACAATAGAGGAAGCTAATGACAAGGATCATGAAGCTTGGACGATGTTGCTCTTGAACGTCGCAGTCGACAAGGTCGCGTGCCCTCTCCGAGTGGTGGTACGGCAACCACTGTCTTGGTCTTGTTAGTAGAAGACAGTAAACCTACGAACTATGAGGAAGCGATGATGAGCCCAGACTCTGAGAAATGGCTAGAAGCCATGAAATCCGAATTGGGATCCATGAGCGAAAACCAAGTATGGACTTTGGTGGACCCTCCTAGCGACCGAAAGGCCGTTGAGTGCAAATGGATCTTCAAGAAGAAAACAGACGCGGATGGTAATGTTACCGTCTATAAAGCACGGCTTGTCGCGAAAGGTTTTCGACAAGTTCAAGGTGTTGACTACAATGAGACTTTCTCTCCCGTAGCGATGTTTAAGTCCATTCGGATTTTATTAGCAATTGATGCGTTTCATGATTATGAAATATGGCGGATGGATGTCAAGATCGTTCCTCAATGGCAACATTGATGAAGAGTTGTATATGATGCAACCCGAAGGTTTTATCGATCCTAAGGATCTTGATAAAGTATGCAAACTTCAGCGTTCCATTTATGGTGAAGCAAGCATCTCGGAGTTGGAACCTTCGTTTTGATCAAGTGATCAAGAGCTTTGGATTTGTTCCAAATTGCTCTGAAGCTTGTATCTACAAGAAAGTGAGTGGGAGCTCGGTGGCGTTTACGGTACTATATGTGGATGACATATTGATTATTGGGAATGACATCAACATGCTTAACGATGTGAAGAGTTATTTGAACAAGTGTTTTTCAATGAAAGACCTAGGTGAAGCTGCTTATATATTGGGCATCAAAATCTATAGAGATAGACAAAGGCGCTGATAGCTTTAAGCCAAAGTACATACCTAGACAAAGTTCGAAAAGGTTCGAATGGGTAAGGCAAAGAAAGGTTCAAGGCCTATGTTGTCGTAAGATATTGAGCAAGGCTCGGTGTCCATTCTGATGAAATGATAGGGAAGCTATGAGCAAAGTGCCTTATGCCTCGGCCATAGGTTCCATCATGTATGCCATCTTTGTACTAGACGGATGTGTCCAATGCTCTTAGTTTGTGGCGAGATATCAAAGTGATCCGAGTGGAACCTTTGGACAGCTGTGAAGAACATCCTAAAGTACCGAATAGGACTAAAGAAATGTTCTTAGTCTATGGGGTGATGAACGACTTGTCGTAAAGGTTATGTCGACGCTAGTTTCGACAAACAAGGATGATTCTAAATCTCGATAGGATACATGTATATTTTGAATGGAGGAGGCATGTTTGGAGAAGGCTGCAAGCAAAGCGTGAGCACGGGATCTACATGAGAAGCGAAATACATGGCTGCTGCGAGCGTCAAGTGAAGGAGTTTGGATCGAAACTTCATCATCGAGCTTGGCGTGGTTCAAGTGCATTGGACCCATGGAGATATTGTGTGACAACATGGCGCCATAGCACTCGCTAAGGAACCAAGATATCATTCAAAGACCAAGCATATCAACATAAGTTTCATATAATCCGAGATTATATAGCATATGGAGATCTGAAGATTAGCAAAGTACATACAGATCTGAATGTCGCAGATCCGACTAAACCTCTTCCGTGCAAAACATGATCAGCATCTCAGTGCCATGGGTGTGAGATTGTTGCCAAATGTAAACTTGATTATTGACTCTAGTGCAAGTGGGAGACTGTTGGAATTATGCCCTAGAGGCAATAATAAAGATGTTATTATTATAATTCTTGTTCATGATAATGTTTATATTCCATGCTAGAATTGTATTAAGCGGAAACTTTAATACTTGTGTGGTTTGTGAACAACCGTGTCCCTAATGCGCCTCTATGGACTAGCTCATTGATCAATGATGGTTAAGGTTTCCTAACCATAGACATGAGTTGTCAATTGATAATGAGATCATATCATTGGGAGAATGATATGATGGATGACCAAACTAAGCGAAGCAATTAGATCGTGTCATCGTGTTCGTCTTTGCGAAGCTTTTCTTATGTCAAATATTGTATTCCTTAGACCATGAGATAATACAACTCCTGGTATCGGAAGAAAGCTTTGAGGTCATCAAACGTCATCCTATGAGAGGGTGATCATAAAGGTGTCTCTCGGTGATCGGAAAGTATCATTGGGTTGTATGTATCGAGATGGGATTTATCCCTCCCAAGTCGGAGAGATATACTTGGGCCCACTTTCGGTGTCGATATCAACACGCTTGCAAGCATGTGGTTAAGGAGTTAATCACAAAGTGATATCGGATTATGGAGCAGTAAAGTACTTCGTGAATGAGATTGAACTAGGTATGATGCAAACGATCGAATCTCGGGCAAGTAAAATATCGCGAGACGAAGGGAATATATATGGGATTGATTGAATCCTGGCATCGTGGTTCATCCGATATGATCATCGATGAATGTGTGGGAGTCAATATGGGTTTCCAGACCCCGTTGTTGATTATTGATAGAAGATCATGTCTGCATATTCTCGAACCGAGGTCACACATAACGTGTCTCGGCTAGGATAGATTGGATAATTGGTTTATGAGTTTTGTTGGTCTCGGATGGGATCCGGGACATCCTGAGAGGTTCGAGTGGTCCGAGAATAAGATTCATATAAGGCGGTGCAGTTTTGGAGTTCGAATTGTTCGGGTTAATCGGTATTATTGGGAAGCTTCTAGAACCTTCCGAAGGGGACCAACGTGGCCACACCTTCCGGGAGGGGGCATGGGCCTATGAGGGAGTGCCCTGGACGCATTGGGCCAGGGGCACAAGGCCCCATAGGGCCCAGCCGGCCAAGAGAGGTTTAAACTCTAGATAGAGCTTCTAGAAGGGGGGTTTCCTTGCCCCCCACTCTTCCTCCTTGGGTCCGCCGGCCTTGGCTTGGGGGAGGGGCTGGGGCGCACCAACCTCCTGCACCTTCCCCTCCAACCCTAGCCGCCCTGCTGCCCTCCTCTCTCCCTCCCGACTGCTTGTAGGCGAAGCCCTGCTGCAGAAATTCTCCACCAATTGCCAGGTCGCGTTGTAGATCCAACCCATCTCTCCACCATACTTGCTGGAACAAGGAAGGAGGAGACGTCGAGGTGCTGCACGTGTGCATATCACGGAGGCACCGCCACTTGTGGTGCTAGATCGGATCGGATCACGAGGAGGAGAAGCGAGTACGACTACATCACCCACGTTAGGCGAATGTTCATGTCTGCGAATCTTCAAGGGTATGAAGATCTAATCCAATCTCTCTCGTTGTGTGCATCTCCTAGATTAGATCTTGGCTTTCCCTCTATTCGCATCCGTAGAAATTTTTGATTTACTATGCCGCGAAACCCTTCAATATAGAGGATGGGCACATTATCTTCTGTGAAGATGCTTCTAGTATTGTATCTCATCCTAGAAAAGTTAGAAAAGCTAGTGTTCATGTGCTTTCTGTTAAAATTGGTGATCATTGCTATTATGGTTTATGTGATATTGCTGCTAGTTCTAGTGCTATTCCTTACGAGCTTTACAAGGAAATTATGCATGAAATTGGTCCTTGTGAGCTTGAGGACATTGATGTGGTTATTCACCTTGCTAATAAGGAAACCATTTGCCCTATTGGTATTGTGAGAGATGTGGAGGTTGGTAAGATTAAGTATCATGCTGATTTTCTAGTGCTTAATTCAGCAGCTAGCAAAATTTGTCCTATCATTTTTGGTAGACCTTTCTTGAACACTTGTAGAGCTATTATAGATTGTAAGAAGGAGAAATTTTTAACTAAGTTTGATGGAGATTCTTATGAGTTTAACTTTTCCAAATTTCCTAAAGATCCTTGTGAAAATATATTGCCTAATAAAGATTTCAGGATGGAACAACTTGCTTCTATTGATCCAGTTTATGACCTTGGGCCTCTTTTTAATGACTGTAAGTATGCTCATTTTGATGATAGAGTTGTTTCCTGTAACAGTTATATTGTCAACTTTATTCAAAGTGCTACTGAAAGTTATTATGAGAGAGGGAAACATGGTTTTATGCATCTCAATAATGTTAAGTTTCCCCGTTTTATGTTGAAAGCTTTAAAGTTGCATTTGTTTTGTCTTCCTATGCTAGTGGCTTTTTGTTTCAACAATTTGTTTTCTCATGATACCCCCATGCATAGGAAGTGGGTTAGACTCAAATGTGTTGGCTATTTGCTTCTTGATGCTCTTTTTCACTTCAAATATATATCTCATTTGTGAGCATCTTTGAAACTTTCAAGCCTAACTTAAAGACATTAAAGAAAAGTACTTGTTGGGAGATAACCCAAGAGTTTTGTCGAGTCTTGGAAGTTATTACCTCAGTAATAACCGCTCCTTATCCTTTTTTTTGGTTTTTGTGTCAAGTTCAACTACTTTTGAGAAGTGGAGGAGTTGTGAAAATTGGCTGTCCTGGGACAGATTTTTTGTGCTGCATTGTAAAAATTCATGAGGAAGCTCAGTACGTCGGATGGAGCTGTATTGTTTTGAGATTGTTCTCCAAGTTGTTACCCAACTTTCATTAGTTCTGCACTTTTTGATTTGAGCAACATAAGGTTTTTGAAAAAATCAATCTTTACCTGCTGGTCTGTTTTGTCAGATTTCTGTTATCATTTGCATTTGCCTCTTATAGAAGCCCTTGTTTTGATGGATTTCAGTTGAAGTGTGTACCTAAAGGTTTATTGTTTTTGCTTACACTAATGTTGCCCTTGAAGTTTGTGTATTACCTTGAGAAGAAAGGAATTTCCAGGAGAAGAAGAAAAGGAGTCTACAGAGTTCGTCTTTGAATAGGTAAAAGTGGTGAAAACAAAAGGTTCGTGAAAGCCTATTTTTTATATTTTTGATGTTTTTATTACATAAGAAAAGTTACAAGACGGAACAGAGGAGGAAACGGAAGCCGGGTGGCCAAACCCACCCTAGGCGCGGGCCCTAGCTGGCCGCGCCTGGAGGGGGTGTGACCCCCCCCCCCGAGCTCCATCTCCTCCTCGTTTTCGTATGAGCACCTTCCTTATGCTTTGAAAGTTTGTAATATATAACCCCCGGATCCCCCGAGGTTCGTGCATCGTGTTCTCATCGTGTTTTTGTTTCGATCTATTTCTGTCAGGAAATCTTCTCAAGTTTAGAGCACCATGGTCTCCGCCAACGACAAAGGGAAGAAGCCCGTGGAGGAGATAAATTTGGAAGAACAAACCGCTGTAGGGACAAGGGCAAGGAAATATACTTTTGTAGGAGCAATTAACACTGGCCGTGCTTTTTCTCGTAACATGCAGGGGATCATATCCTCCGTTCCAGACTTCAGATCCTACCCTGAGGCAGTGGAAGCCCTTCGAACCACTGACGAGTTCTGTGATAAGTATTGTGCTTTGGGGATGAAGGTGGATATCCTTCAAGAGGAGAATAATAGGCTTCGTAAGATGCTGGAGGATTTTCTGACCCTAAACAAGGGTACACCACCACCATCGAAGGAGTAATTTGTCATCAGGTTTGGCACCCCCTTGGCTTGTTCCAAGCTTGGGGGAGTGTCGCGGTATCACACCATTATCTTTTATCTTTTACCTTTTTAGTGGATTCATGTCTTTGGTAGAGAAGTTATCTTATAGGTTGGTTTACATGTGAAAGTATCTCTCCTTTAGTTGATTATCTATGTATCCCTTGGTGTGAGTGCCTTTATTGGAGTATTAATGAGAAGTTTCGTCTTTTACTTTTTGCACTTCTTATTTTAGTTTGCAATCTCTGTTATATGATGGATCTTGTTGATCGGTATTGGCATCATTGTGGGAGCATCAAGATCTAAATTGGTTTCGGCAAACCGAGCTCTGGTCAGTAGTAACACTTTTTGAGGTTTGAAAGGAAAAGAGAAAAAGCTTACAGGTATTTTGTATGATTTATTTTCTTTCTTGATTGGCTCATAAGCTTAGTATTCTTTATTTAAGATCTTTTGTGTCTCAAGGAATATTGCATGTTTGGCTTTAGCACTTGTAGGTTTGCTTGTTTCTTTCAACTCTTTTGCTTGCTACCCAGCCTTGCTAGTCAAAAACCTGTTTTGAGAAGGCATACTTCTCATGTTTCCAACCCCTTTAAACCAAAACCTGTGCCATTTGTGTCCACCATATCTACCCATTAGCATTACTGCCATTCCAAGCAAATTCTCAGGCTTCATCTATCTTTCGAATTAAAAACTATTTTGTTATGTGAAAACTAGTTAGTAAAGCTCTCACGAACTTGATGGCACACCTTATTTTCTTGCCCCTAATAGACTTGAACCATTGTGTCATCGAAGTTGTATATGCTTGCATCTATACGTTGGGATTAGCAGAACCGTGCTGTCACGGGGAATGCTTTTAACATTGCACATGTACGTTGTACACAATTGATATCATGCTCTTTTGTTTGCGGATGTCGATGGTGTGAAATAAGAAGGGAACTTGTAAGTCCATGGAGTGATGTATGTGTGTTAGATAAACTCTTGGCCGCTAGCCTAAGCCATGCCTAATCATGGTGGAAACTTGCAGCATCACCATAATGAGCATTCTGTGAAGCATCCTCAATAAAAAGCTATGCATATAGTAAATAAAAAGATTGCTGAGATGCTCATTGTCTGCTTGCCTTGTCATTTTGGTTATGGGATAGCTCCTGTACCATGTGCAAGGGGTACCCCGTTGGCGGTTCTTTATGATACACATATACTTACAATAACAAGAACTTACCGGTGACTAAAGTTGAGTGGCATGAGGAGCGGCCCTCATACTCAAGGGATATGAGATTGCCAACTTATATTTCGTTAAGCATATACTCCATCTTTGTGCACTTTAACCTTAATCATCTCAAGATGCCTATGAAAGGGGCAATGAGGGCTCAAAGCTAGTAAGTACCATAATCTTTTGGAAGCTCTTTATGACTTGAAATCCCTGTTTCCATCTATGAAGGGACTTTTCTCTTATTTTCTAGATTGAGTCAGTAAACCTATTTCCTCTCTATCTCCAGCAAGCTTTTGAGTTGTTGTGTTGCAAGCATTCATGTGGTGATTTATTCAATCATGTTCTTTATCTTCCTCGTTTGCACAAGACTCTTATCTATTGAGTATTACTTTGAAAGCCATCATTGTGAAAGACCTTTTTGAGCAAAGAGTACTCCTGTTTTGAAGACTTCTATAAAAAGCTTTTTGTGAAACTGTTTGCCAAGCTGTTCTCTGAACAGGAACAAAGTTTGCCAATTCCAATTATGATTTATCTTTATGAATCTCTATTGTGACTAATGTACTAGTTGCAAGCTAAGTTATATAATGGTGAGTTGCTTTCTTCTATGAGTTGTGTAATGGTAAGTGTGATGCTTCTTGTCCATATTCTTTTATCGACACTTCACTCCATAAACATGTGGACATGTTTACTAAGCTTAGTTTTTGCTTGGGTACAAGCGAAGGTGTAAGCTTGGGGGAGTTGATACGTCCAATTTGCATCACCATTATATTTCATATTTTGCCTCTATTCATTGATATATGCCTTATTATGAGGTATTACTTATGTCTTTTCCTCTGTTTTTGCATGTTGGATGATTCTTGGAGGATGGACTGTCGGAGTCAGGTTTCTGATGGAAAAAAAGGTGTTTTGATGCAATTTCACGAAGATCAGAAAAATACCAGAAAAATCATGGAAAATTATATTTTCCCAAAAGACGAAGGAAGCCAGAAGGGGAGGCGTAGCCGAGCCACAGGGGGCCCACACCCCCTAGCCGCGGGCCCACCTTGCCCCATGCCTAGGGCAGGTGTGGCCCACCTGGCCGGCTCCCGACTCTGCCCTCTCGCCTATATCTTCCTCACGGAACCCTAATACCAGGGAGCAACCACGAAGATTCCACCGCCTCTCTGGCGAAAAACACCGAGAGAAAAGAGCTCTTGACTGCAGATTCTGGGGAAATTCCTTCACGGAGAGGGGAGATCGTTGCCATCAACACCGTCATCAAGCTAGACTTCATCGGGATCATCATCATCCACACCATCATCTCCACCAGCACCATCATCACCACTCCGTCCTGATGTAACAATCATGTTGGATCTTGCATTAGTTCTTAGGGGAAACTTTCCTGGTGTTAATTACTATTGTAGTTGATGCTTGTGAGTGGAACCATTGGATTATTGTTTATGTTCAGATTGTTATCCATCACCATATCATCTTTGATCTTGATCCATATGATGTCTTGTGAGTAGTTCGTTTAGTTCTTGAGGACATGGGAGAAGTCATGTTGTTAGTAGTGGATTTATGTTGAGTTATTATTCAATGGTTTAGTATTTAAGTTGTGGTGCTATTCTTCTAGTGGTGTCATGTGAACGTCGACTACATGATACTTCACCATTTATGGGCCTAGGGGAATGCATTGTGTATTTGGATACTAATTGTGGGGTTGCCAGAGTGACAGAAACCTGAACCCCCGTTTGGACACCTTTACACAAGGGAGTGTAGGATCTGAGAGTCTAAGGCTATGGTTAGGTTTATATCTTAATTACTTTCCTGTAGTTACAGATGCTTGCAGGGGGTTTAATCACAAATATGTATTAGTCCAAGTAAGGTCGGTACATTAGCACAGGTTCACCAACACAACACTTACAACACCAAAGAAGGGTACTCAGCTATTTGAAGCGAAAGCACTTGACAGAATTCCCACGTGTCCTCGAGAATGTTTGGTCCTTATAAGTATTTCCACTGGCTTGTCCTTTGATAAGAAAGGATTGGGCCACTTGCTGCGTTTGTTCGTTGTCTTTATTACTTGAACTTTGTTTTGTTGCCTTATAAAAAAACAAAAATCCGTTTGCTAAGTATTTACAGAGATTTCTTTCTCCTTGCCACTAGTCAACACCTTCTGCTCCTCGTTGGGATCGACACTCCTATTTATCGAAAGTACTATGATACACCCCCTATACTTGTGGGTCATCAATTGGACCGGGGTCCATAGTTCACTAGAGGTGCTATCCTTAGATAAACAACATGGCATGAAGGGTAAACAAATTACAGCAGGGCAATTGACAGGAACTGAGCAAGGCATAACAATGCAATACTAGACAAAAAGATCCTATGAGATTCGATTGGGCAATACAACAATATACATAGACCGCCATCCAAATGCATCTATGACTAGAAGTCCACCTTCAAGTTATCATCCGACCCCCCTCCGGTATTAAGTTGCAAGCAACAAACAACTACTTTAAGCAAAGTGTGTAAGGTAAACAATCCACTTGTTCCATGAGCAAGAGACAGTTGTTTTCTCCCTAGTAGCAACAACACATCTACAACCGAAGAGATTTTTGTCACTTCCCTTGGAAACTAGAGGCATGAACCCACTATCGAGCATAAATACCCCCTCTTGGAGTCACTAGCAACTACTTGTCCAAGATAGCTACTAACAAAGGAGAGCATGCAAGATCACAAACAACACAGACATGATAGAATCAAATAGACAAAACCATTAATCAATCTGACATAGTAATGTCAATATCCATCGGATCCCCGCAAACACAACATGCATGATTACAAATAGATTAGATCTTGATCATGAACGGAGCTCACAAGATCTATACATGAAAGCACAAGGAGGAGATACAACCATCTAGCTACTACATGGACCTGTAGTGCAAGGTGGAACTACTCACGCTTAATAGCGGAGGCTGGCATGATGAAGAAGAAGGCCTTCAGGATGATCTCCCCTCCGGTAGGGTGCCGGGAAGAACTTCAGATCCCCCCAATCTAGGTACGATGGTGGCGGCGGCTACAGAAGGTTTCGTGGAGTTTTGACCGGGTGCCTAGGGTTTCTGCATCGGGGTCTTCTTATAGGCGAAGGGGCGAGCCAGGGGGCCACCAGGGCGGCTGCACCCCCTAGGCGTGGGGTGGGCCCACCCGCGCAGCCAGGGGGTGTGGCCCCCTGGTGATCCTTCTCTGTCTCGTCTTCTGGCTTCGTGTTACCCACAGTAAAATATTGACTTTGGCTTTTGTCCCGTCCAATTCCGAGAATATTGATTTTCTGCCTTTCTAGAACCAAAAACAGAAGAAAACAAGCAACTGGCAATGTGGCAATTTGTTAATAGATTAGTTCCAGAAAACATATAAAAACACCTCAAAGTGTAGACAAAGCAAAGCAAAGTAGATTCTAAACAAGCATGGAGCATCAAAAATTGTAGATACGCTTCTGACGTATAAAACAACAACAACACCCTTGCAGGCAAGGTCATGCGGGTGCGCCTAGGAGCGCCGCGACCGTGTCCCTTCTCGGAGCGGCGCTAGCGCACCTCCTCTCCAAAGGCAGCTGTGGGCGAGCTCGCAAGACAGAGCTCCTGCCACGACGCGAAAAAGCACGACCGCGACCGCCCAAATCACGGCTCGATTGGCCATTCATGGAAATATGGGGGTCGACACGGAGGTGAGCGGAGGCGATTTGTTTTTGGATGGTGGATGTGGCCGAAATCGAAGACGGGGGGGCAGACGACGGCGAGGGTTTTTGGGAGGGAGAGGAAGAGGAAAATGGATGCGGGATACCGCATCGAGCCCCTTCCCTACACATCGAATATATGCGGGACGGATGGGCCTCGATGCGGGATGCCGCAAAAAAATTGCAATTCTCGGCCCTTTAGGGTATCTGTAAAGGCCATTTTTTGGCCTCGATACCGCATATCGGCGCAAATTTTTGCGGTCCGGCCAATATGTGGTATCTGCTAGAGATGCTCTTAGACTCGCCACTCTAGAAAATTCATTCACAAAATAGGGTAGTAAATCTATACTGTATACAGGCACATCGTCAGTCACCGTGTGTCGCGGCGTCGTGTATCGCACCATTTTCGCCGATGCAACAGGTCCACTGTTAGGGTTAGGTCATTATTAGCTAGTCGTAGTCTTCATTAGGAGTTTTCTTGTAAACTATTTGTCTTTGTTATATCTCCCTCTCCTCGCGAAACAATTCCCTTATGTGGGTACCACTACCCCTAACCCTAGCCCAAAATCAACCGTTGTCGCCGGAGCTCGTCTTCCGCTCAAGCTCGTCTGGAGTCATTGCTATAGCTCGTCGTTGGTCGTTGGCATGTCCACGTCAAGATCCATCCGGTATTCGCTCCCTCTCCCACCCCTTCATTCCCTTGCCCCCTTGCAGCGCTTGCAGTGTCATTGTCAATAAGTACTACTTCGGGACAAAGGAGCAAGATGGGTGGATCTTCTACAAGTGTAAAAGGCATGGAGTATGTTCTAGAACTATATATGTAAAAGGTTTCGTGGAGTTTTGATTAGGTGCCTAGGGTTTCTGCATCGGGGGCTTCTTATAGGCGAAGGGGCAAGCTAGGGGAGCCACCAGGGCGGTTGCACCCCCACCAGGCGTGGGGTGGGCCCACCCGCGCGGCCAGGAGGTGTGGCCCCCTGGCGAGCCTTCTCCATCTCGTCTTCTGGCTTCGTGTTGCCCACGGTAAAATATTGACTTTGGCTTTTGTGCCGTCCAATTCCTGGAATAATGATTTTCTGCCTTTTTTGGAACCAAAAACAGAAGAAAACAGGCAACTGGCACTATGACAACTTGTTAATAGGTTAGTTCAAGAAACCATATAAAAACACCTAAAAGTGTAGACAAAGCAAAACAAAGTAGATACTAAACAAGCATGGAGCATAAAAAATTATAGGTACATTTCCGACATATCAAGCATCCGTAGGCTTAACTCCTGCTCATCCTCGAGTAGGTAAGTGATAAAAGAATAATTTTTGAGATGACATGCACCATCAAAACCAATATCAAACCATTTTCTAGCATTGAAAGCTGGGATCAAAGAATTCTAAACATGTGCATGAAAGATGGAGTTCTAACAATAAGACAAGGTAACTATGCATGCAACATGAAAGGCTACAAACAAAGATCATGAATAACATGCAATGAAAAACGTTTGTTTGTTTCACATACAAAAAATATGGCATAGTGGCATTCAACTTGTCCCTCATAGAGTAACAAATATATGCATAGGACACCTTCAAAGTTTATAAGAGTGACTAGATACAAATAGCACAAGAACAAGCAACATCAACAATATGCATCAATCAGTAAGTTTTGGGACACTACACATAGAACTAAGAATGAAAACTATGCTCTCTTAATGGTACCTAAAGGTAAAAGGTGGAGACTCAATATAATAGTGGAAGAAAGGCCCTTCACAAAGGGAAGCAGAGATTTCAAGTTTCAAAAAGAGCTTTCAAAAATTATGCTACTTGTTACTTTCAGCCCTCATTGCCCCTGTCATAAGCATCTTGAAGTGATTAAGGCTAAAGTGTACAAACTATGGAGTATATGCTTGACAAAGTATAAGTTGTCAATCTCAAGTCCCTTGAATACAAGGGCCACACCTCATGCTACTCAACTTAAGTCACCTGTAAGTTCTTGTCATAGTAAGTATATGCGTATCATAGAGAAGCGCCAACGGGGTACCCCTTGCACATGGTACAAGAGCTATCCCATAACCAAAATAACAAGGCAAGCAGACAATGAACATCT
Source organism: Avena insularis (assembly GCA_023614405.1). NCBI lineage: Eukaryota > Viridiplantae > Streptophyta > Magnoliopsida > Poales > Poaceae > Avena > Avena insularis. The sequence goes on along the minus strand of CM042687.1, from coordinate 275,096,566 downwards.
CAGCGATCTTTTTATTTACTATGTGCATAGCTTTTTATTGAGAATGCTTCACAGATAGCTCATTATGGTGATGCTGCAAGTTTCCACCATGATTAGGCATGGCTTAGGCTAGCGGCCCAGGCGTTTATCTAACACAAAAGACATAACTCCATGGACTTACAAGCTCCCTATTTATTTCACACCGGTGACATCCATAGACAAAAGAGCATGATATCAACTGTGTACAACGTACAAGTGCAATGTTGAAAACGTTCTCCATGACAACATGGTTCTGCTAATTCCAACGTATAAGTGCAATCATATACAACATAGATGACACAATGATTCAAGTTTATTAGGGGCAAATAATATAAAGTGTGTCATCAAGTTCGTGAGGGCTTTAATCACTAAGTTTTCTCATAACAGAATACTTTTTAATTGGAAGATAGCTGAAAACAAGAATATACTTGGAATGGTGTAACACACCATGCATAGGATTTTATAGTGGACACTTTGGAATAACTTGGTTTCTTGGAAGTTGGAAGCATGAGTATAACTTACTCATGCAAGTGGATGCTAGCAAAAGACTGGGAGCAACCAAGTAAGAGAGCAATAATGGCCATAATCATGTAGAGCAACAAAACATTACTAATCAAAGCATAGAGTGGTACTACAAGTCAAGGACTAAATGATCATAGAGGTTATGATGACTTGTTCATAGTCACAACATGGTGTAATCATGTGCCAAGTCAACCCAAACAAAGCATCAAAGGAGAATACCACAACACTATGCTTTTGTATGCTAAAACAATGCATGATTCTTTCAAGGCACACTAAGCAATCCCAATTATTTGGAACAAGACATGCTACATCAATAATCACTAAGCATAAGGTCAAAACAACACCTAGCATGTCATGCTAAAGTCTAAGTCACAGTCAATGCAAGCTCCTCTTGCACATTCAAGCAAGAACTTTCTACTCCTTTCCAATACCAATCAACTTATTTGAAACAACACAGCAAGAACGGGAGTCCAAACTACTTTATTCAAGCAAACTAAGCAAACCAAACAAAAACTAAGACGCTCCAAGAACAACATAACAGTGCATGAAACAATAAAAACAAAGTGTCTAGACAGACCTGAGCTTTTTTATTGATAAAGAAGGGGATGCCTTGGGCATCCCCAAGCTTTGACGCTTGTACCTCTTGGATATTTCTTGGGGTCACACCGGTGTGGCATCCCTAATCTTGAGCTTTTGTCCATTCTTCATCTCATTACATCATTCTCTCTCTACACCTGAAAATTTTCCTTCATACAAAACTTCACACAATCTTCATTAGCAACATTAGTGTATTCAAAAGATAATAGACCTTTGGGTTTAGCTTTGGAACAGCAAAACTTTTTACTAAAAATACAAGCTACTGTAGAAACTCCTTCAAAAAGCTCAATTCACCAAAAGAGAACTCAAAAAGGAATCAATAAGAAGCAAATGCAAATAATGGTAGAAATCTGTCAAAACATACCAGCAGGTAGAAACTGATTTGTTCGAAAATCTTCTGTAGCTCAAATCAAAAAGTGTTGAGCTAACAAAAGTTATCTAACATACTGGGGGATTTATTCGTAAATTTGCAGCTCAATACTACTTAAAGAGACTCCTCAAGAATGTTTATGGTGGAGGATAGAAATCTTTTTTGGGACAACAACTCCCCAAATCTTACTTCCCTCTCATTAGAGGCCATTCTTGGCACAAAAAGAAAACAAAAAGGATAAGTAGAGGTCATTATTGAAGTAATAACTTTCAAGTCTCAAGGAAACTCTTGGGTTTTCTCCCAACAAATACTTTTCTTTAACGCCTTTAAGTTAGGCACAAGAAGCTAGAAATCAAGTATTTTCAAATGAGGAATTGAGATCAATACTTGCAAAGTCTTCAACTATGAGAGGTATCTCATCCAAATGAGTCTTGGAGGATCCCTTCTCATTTCTCTTTGGTTTACTACTTTCATCAAAAGGATTTTCAGGAACAATCCAATCAAAATTCTTTTAAAAGGCCTCATGCATCCCAACAAGCTTAAAGGGTATGGGTATCATAAGTACCCACAACATCTACACATGATCCTAGCATATTGAAACGCTCAAATACTTTTTTTGGCTTCCTTAGCAACATCATGGAACTCTTTGAGTAAAGTTTCAAGAATAAATTCTCTCTTTTCAGCATTCTTTTCCTCTTTTAGTTTTAGGAACAAAATTTGCATCATGGGGTTAAGGCTAACAAACCTAGCCTCCAACATATGAACTAAAGAAGCTGTAGCAATTTCATAATTAGGAGCAAGTTCTGATATAGATTTATCCTCAATATCCTCATGCTTGCTAACACGATTAGAGAATTGTTCAATATTATCTTTCCCAATTATGGAGCCACTACCTGTAGAAAGGTCCTCCAGGGTGAACTTGGGGAGCAACATGATGAGCAAAGGCAAGGTAGCAACTAGAGTAGGAACTAATTATTTTGTGTTTTTTATCAGAGAAAGCAAACCAAACTAAACTATTTTTTTGGAGTTTTTGATAAAAGAGGCAAACAAAACCAAGCAAAAGAAACTAAGCAAACTAAAAACAAAGAAAAGAGTAAGGTTGAGGAGGACTCCCCTTGTGAAGACGTCCTTAGCCTCCCCGGCAATGGCTCTAGAAAAGCTTGATGGCACCCAGTGCTGTCGTGGGACGCTTCGTTGGATACCCCAAGAGCAAGGTGTGATGAGCACAACAACAAGTCTTCCCTTAGTAAGAAACCGAGGTTACCGAACTAGTAGGAGGAAGGAAACGTCACACAGGTGTTGCAAGCAACATGGAAACCTACATAACACAAACTCAAGACTTTTCCCCAATGAATCAGTGATGTTGTCAATCTCACCGGTTTGCTGTAACAAAGGATTAAACATGTAACATCCCAAAAATATCAAACTTAGATCATCAAAACACTAATCATCAAGTTTAGGGTTAACAAAAACTTTTCTAAATGAATTCATGAATGCATGTATATGTGTATGCATGAATTTTGAATTTCTTTAAAAACCACCTTGTTTGTGTGAACCATTGCTTGTAAAATGTTTCTTAGGTGAAAATAACATCATCTAAAACATTCCCCACACTTTTCCTAAAGACAAGTAAATCAAAACAAATATATTAAGTGAATGGTCATTTTGACCAATTTAACTCACATGCCTACTTTGGCTGTCTCAAACTTTCAAAACCTAATGTAAACTTTTCGGATCTTTGCACCTTGAATGTACTCATAACAGTATCAAGGCCCACTTTGTGATCATCCAGAAACTTTCAAATGCATAGTTTAAATGACAATTCAAAATTGAATCTTCTTCATATGGGAAGATCCCACTTTTTCAAAACCCACTCAAACAAGCTCAACTTTCAAAACCCAAGCATCTGCAGACTCACCAGAACCAATCTAGCAAACTCACCAAAATTCTTTTCAAAATTCAAAACTTGAGTTCATGCGGCCATTTCATCAAACAGGTTGCAGACACAAATCAAACAAAACCACAAACACTATAGTGTGCAGTGTTTTGAGCCTAACTTGTTCCCTAGTTAGCTCACACACAAACCAGTAGATCATCTAGAAAGATTAGCCCAACACTAGCACCCCTGTGAGCTTGCCATTGCCATTAATGGTGAACAGCCGAGCACCCCCATGTCACCCCATTGTGGACAACAAGCTAGGAGCAGCAGCAAGCCTAGCCAGCATGTCTGGAGGCACCCACTCCACCGCCACTACCGTCCCAGCCATGGCGTTTCAAGCCTGGATCACGCGCGAGACACGCCCAGACCATGCCGGCGTGCGCCAGGCGCCACCGCGACCAGCGTCCACAGACCAGCGCCCGCCCTCACCGCACACACGATCACCACCGACCCAGGACACCGCCAGACACCCCCGTTTGCTGCCCCGTGCCATACAGCCACCGCCCGCCGTCGAAGACGCCGCCTCTGCCGCGCAGAGCGCCGCCCGTTCCAGACCAAACCACACCGCCCCATGCCTCGCGATCATGTCGTTGAGCATCGCCAGGAGACACAGCACCGTCCCCTACCCTTGCCCATGCCATTAGCTGCCTGTAACGTCGCCCCCGACGAGCTCACCTTGCGCCCCGACGGTCCCCTCGCTCGACTATAAATAGAGGCCACCCCCGCATGATTTCTTCACACCATCTCACTCCCCTCTCCCCACTGACCGTGCCACACCATTCTCAGAGCAAGGCAAGCACCATCTCGCCGGAATTTCACCGGAGCCCGCCGCCTCTAAAGAAGAAGGGAGCCAGCGATTGGAGCCGCCCCAGGAGAAGCCACCGGTACCAGGAGGATCGCCTTCCTCGACTTCGTCGTTCGCCCGCCTCGCCGACCCTCGCCCGTACCCCGGTGAGCCCCCAGCACCCCCCACTGGCCGCGCTAGGTTTCGTTCTCGCCGGAGCTGTCTCGTGTCGACGATGACCCTCAGCCGTTGGATTAGAACTAGATCGGACGACCCACGTTGCCCCATACCACTTCGCCCAGCCCCGTGTCACTGACGAGTGGGGACACCCACTTACGCAGCCCGCGGGAGCACTGCGCTTAGCAGGCCGGCCCGTTAGAATTTCCCTTGACCCAGCAATTCAAATTAAACCTTTTCTTTTTAAATTCAAACACACTTCTGTACCCAACTTCAAAAATCAACCCAGATCGATTCAGTGCACCAAATTGGATGAAACCAATTTTGTTGGAAAGGTCTGTGAATGCTTAATCCAAGCCCGTTGGATTCAAGTCATTTGGATCTGTAGATCACTCTTAGTAAAAATAACAAGGCAGAAGCTTTTCTGCATTCAAACATTTTTCAAATTTAAACCATAAAAGCTTTTGAGTTGATTCCAACTCTCAAAAATCACTTTCAACCATACCTTTCAGAATATATAAAAATATATAGGTTTACTTGCAGAAATAATGTTCAAGGAATAAAAGAATGCTACATGAGCATTTCTAGCCACTTTAATCAATTAAAATAAAAGGGTAAAACCTTATTAAATTGTGACACCACTTTAAATCACATTCCCATGGACTACAATATGTGGTGATGACATGTGTCAACATGATCCCATGTTTAGTTTGGAGAATATTAAATCTTAAGTAGTTTTTCAATGAGTAGAAATTACTTTTCTAAAAATAAAAAGAGTTAAACAAATCCTTAACCTTGTAATGTTAGAGATGATGCTAGATCATCTATAGGACCCTGGTGTGTGATGATTGCAAGTAGTTAAGTATTGTTTGGTGATTGTGTACCTCGTATTTATTCATAGACGCTAGTACCGACCAAGGATACTACGAGGAGGAAGGAGGATACTACGAAGAGGAAGCCGAGGAGAACTTCAACCACTGCTCTGCACAAGGCAAGCTTTACTAATCAAGTTGACCAATGCAAGCTAACACTTGCAAGATACCCTATTGTTGCCACAAACCCATACTTGTGATATGAATACTATATGCCTTAAGCATATGTGATCATACCTACTTGCTAAACCAATCCTAGTTTTATGGCAAGCTTCTTATTTTTTTTCTTTATCAAAGCTTACTTAGAGTCCACCTAAGAGTTTGGTAGATGTTAGACAGTTGTGCTCAAGTTTGCCTAAAGAGCATAAAATTTGTCCTAAGCTAGAGACCTTGATCTCAGTCTAAGATATAATGTTGGACTTAGTGAAACTCCACTAGTTACCACCCTCATTAGTACCACCCCCAACTGTAGATGCTAGTGCTAAGCATAAAAATTGATCAACTTTAGATGGGAATACTTGGTGGAAAAATGGTTATGAAAACCTTGGAATGATGGATCATTCTACTAAAATGTTTTGGACATGTGTTTCCAAACACTTAATGCTTTTGGTGATGAAAATGTTGAGGCATGAGCCTTAGCCCTTTATAAAACTGATGGTTGTCTGGATGCGATACCATTCCAATTTTATTGTACAACCACAATACCCGAATATTGGGTAGGGCTTGACTGGAAACTTATATACCTTAGTATTAATTCCCTCACGGCCAAGGTCTGAGCTGAGGCTACCTTGTGAAGATTGTCCACCTGTGCAGTACCCAAGATGATAGTTAGTCATGGTTGGGAGGCCAAACTCACAGGAGAGGTGCTTATACTAGGGCGTGTAATCGAAAGGTTAGGATTGATTATCCGCATACTGAGTATGGTGAATTCAGGATTTGTTCCTGACGGATGTATCGAATGTTGTGGTGAAAGTGTACAATCTCTGCAGAGGGTCAAACTATTCGAATAGCCGCGTCATGATTATGGACAGTTAGAGGTATCTTTGTTCCCCGTCAGACTTTTCAAAATGACTTGTGAACTGAGTTGAGACTTTGACTTGACCACTACAGAGTTGTGACCTGAATTACAAGATCCCACTTAGGAGTTATAAAATTTTGACTAGCTTTGGAACTTAGTAGAGATAAACCTGGCTTTTTGCAAAACAACCCTAGAGCCTAGAGTCCTATTATCCAAAAACCCCTTACTTGTTAGTATTAGTATGCGAGTACTTAAAGAGTACTCATGGCTTTGTCCCAGCTATTCCCATGGCGGACTGAGAGGAGTACCGGAAGATGGACCCCGGAAGGTTACGACAACTAGGATCATCTCCATCGTCGACATTGCACTGTGAACCCGAAGATGGAGCTTCGCCTCGCTACCGTTATTATTACGTATTCATTTGCTTGATGTTGTATTAAGAACTGGATCATGAGATCCCTATTTGTGTAAGAACTTATGTATCGTTGTAATGGATGATGTACTATGGTATCCAATTCTGTTATGTCTACAAAAATGGTAATCCACAGGATTGCGATGTATGGCATAACAGGCATCTAGGATTGAAAAATCCGGGTATTGACAAGTTGGTATCAGAGCCATCCTGACCATAGGAGACCCTAGTTAGGTTGGACGTTGAACCAAAAACTTAGTTTCAAAAACCAAAGAACATAAATATTTACAAAAACCTATTCTCATTCTTATCTCTGTAATTCTTTCATAAAACCTCATGTTCCTCAAAAACTCTTGCAAAATAGATAAAATTTTGACACACTTGATCACTCTGCTAATCTACTCATCCTCTATTTTTATAGATGGACATGAAGTACAACAAGTTTTATCAACTCGGAAATGGGGAGACCTTATCTTTGAGAGGGATCTGGATCAGCTTCGGAACTTACGGGCGTCACTTTTGAGTTCTTGAGCTCGGCTCAATGATCAAGGAGGAGAAGATCTGCGGTGGCTAATTGTTGCAAGTCTCAGGAAAGATTGAACCTCCACAGCGGAGGAATTCAATTTACCTTGAGGAAAACAACTGGCTCGATGGACTTGCCGTGAGCAATGCAGAAGCTCTTTCCGTCTGTAAGGCGAGCATCAATCAGATCAAGGGTACTCGCTTTGAGTTTTTCCCAAGACGTGATGCAAATGGACAACCACTGGAAGCCCCATACCACCCCGAGCTGAAGACTCAATTGGACCACCTCAGCTTCGTGATGTATGACCATCAGCAGGAGTTGGACAACTGCCGTGACTATTGCAACCACAAGTCTGCCATCATCAAGACGAAAGATCGGACCATCGCCATGCTCGCAAAGGATCGCAAGTCTCGCCGCCGTCAGCTCGACAAGAAGGAGCGCATTATTGCCCGTCTTCGCCATCACATCTCATCTCTGGAAGAGACCATCCACGAGAGGGACATGCAGTTGGAGGAAAGGGAGAATGCCGGAGAGGATCTTCGTGGAGACCCTTACTCCTATCTCAGCGATGACGATGATTTTCTGGAGGATCAGGCCATGGACTTCTTCACCGATGAGGATGATTTCGCCTTCATCGATGATCCTGAAGATGATGAAGCCACAGATTCCGAGGAGTAGTAGCACTGAGCACTAGCATAGTGAGTAGTAGTCGGTCCCACTGTATCTTAGATTCCAGAATGGTTCTTAAAACCATCTGTTTTTCCTTGTTGTGGTGTGTGTTGTACTGTGTGCTATGAGTGAATGAATGAAAAAGCAAGTTGCTAGAAAACTTGAGTCAAACTCCAAAAACTTTTCAAAAACCCAAAACCTTAGAAATTTCCCTCTTTTCTCATGATCTATATCAACCTTCAGATGCCACGTGGAGGAAGTGGTTAAGCCCCGGACCCGATGTTGCAGATCCTGCAAATGTTGACTTCTGACCGCGAAGCTGAAAGAGCGGAACGTCAAGCCAACCTAGCCAATCTGCAATAGATAGCCTAGCTAGCCCATAACAACCAAGGCCATGGAAATCAGGACAACCACGAATCTAAGCTCAAGAATTTCCAGAATACCAACCCACCCATTTTCACCAAGTCGGAAGAACCCCTAGACGCCGATGATTGGCTGCAAACCATGGAAAATAACTTAGAAGTAGCCGGAGTGGAAGCCAACGAGAAAGTCTTGTTCGCCACCCATTATCTAGCCGGAGATGCCAGGGCATGGTGGAACAGTGTTCGTGCAATGACCGAGGCGGATGATGACCAGGAGGAATTCAAGGTCAAGTTTAGCGTAACCCATGTGCCACCAGGTTTAATCAAGAGAATGAGAGCGAGTTCGGAGAGTTGAAGCAAGGAAGGATGACTGTAGTGGAATACCGTGACAAATTTTGTCATTAGCTAGGTATGCCCGGACGAGATAGACACCGGCCAAGAAGAAAGAAAGATTCCTGAATGGTCTGCATGACGAGATGCAGATGGTGTTAATCAATATACCCTTTGTTGATATTGAAGCCCTTGTCGACTCTGCTATCCAAATGGAAGGAAAGATCAACCAAGACAATGAGAACCGCAAGCGTCGCATGATGCATCAACCAGGAACCCATCAGACCCCAAAGTATCGCCTGACCCATCTCCGTGATTTGCCCCAGAACCAACAGACCCCCTATGACCCGTCCGACCTATCCCAACCGTGGAAACCCTAGACCCGAGGAAATCACAACAACCCCGCAACTCTAGCAATTTCACCGTGCCCACCCAAGTTCAACACCAACAATACCACCAACCCTAACACTGCCCCAAGGACTGGAAGCAATGATGTGCCTATCGCAGCCAAGGACAAGTCACAAGTGACCTGTTATGACTGTGGAAATAAAGGCCACTATTCCAATGAGTGCCCCAACAAGAAGAATGCCACAGCCCCCAACGCCAATGTCCCAGCTCAGCAGCAGCGTCGTGTCCAGCCAGGGAGAAGATTTGCCCTAGGGAATTCACTCAACCGCAATGGCCGTCTTTTTCTCATGCATCTTTGAAGAAGCTCGAGAAGCGCTAGGCGTCGTCTTTGGGTATGTTTTCGTTAATTCAGTACTTGCAAGAGTGTTGTTTGATTCTGGTGCATCGCATTCATTTGTCACCAAAGAATTTTTGCACTAGTAAAATTCAACCAACCAAATTGAAGCATGTGATGATTGTGCAAATTCGGATCAACCACCAAGGCTAGGCAAATTTGCAAAGCCGTCCCTATCCGAATCCATGGCATAGATTTTTATGCTAACCTAATAGTACTCGGAACTAAAGGTTTGGAAGTAGTACTAGGAATGGATTGGATGTACAAGCATAAAGAATTGATTGACTGTGCCAAGAAAGCCATTACCATGACCAGTACCACCGGAATATCAGTCGAGCATATATCTGAAACCTTACCTCGCCAATTCAAGTGTAACAAGAGTCTAGCCCAACCTACCATTGACCAAGTTCGGATAGTCTACGAATACCCCGATGTATTTCCAGATGTTTTGCCCGGTATGCCCCTAGATCGGGATATCGAGTTTATCATCGAACTAATCCCCGGAACAGGACCCATAGCCCAGAGACCCTATAGTATGAACCCGTCAGAACTAGAAGAACTAAAGAAGCAACTGGATTCCATGTTGGAAATCGGATTGATTCAACCAAGTGCGTCCCCATGGAGATCACCTGTCTTGTTTGTGGACAAGAAGGATGGAGGTAACCGTTTGTGTACGGATTATCGAAAGTTGAATGATGTCACCATCAAGAACAAGTACCCCTTGCCTAAGATAGAAGATTTGTTTGATCAGTTGACCGGTGCCCAGGTGTTTTCTAAGATTGATCTTAGAACCTATCATCAACTCAAAATTAAATGCGAGAGGATATCCCAAAGACGCTTTCACCACGGATATGGATTGTATGAGTATCTGATCATGTCTTTTGGATTAACCAATGCCCCCGCTTATTTCATGAATCTCATGAATAAGATTTTTATGGACTTCCTGGATAAGTTTGTCGTTGTTTTCATTGATGACATTCTGATTTATTCCAAATCGGAAGAAGAACATGAGCTACACGTAAGGACCATTCTTGGAACCCTTAGAGAGCATCAGTTGTATGCAAAGTTTAGCAAATGTGAATTCTGGTTACAGGAAGTAGGATTCCTCGGTCACATTGTATCAGCTGGAGGAATTGCCGTTGACCCTGCCAAAGTGAAAGATGTAGAAGATTGGCAAGCCCCAACCACTCAAACCCAAGTTCGTGCTTTTCTCGGATTGGCGGGATATTACCGCAAATTCGTAGAAGGATTCTCGAGTATAGCCCGACCCATGACCCAATTACTGAAGAAGGACAAGAAGTTTGAATGGACAGACAAGTGTGAAGCGAGTTTTCAAGAACTCAAGAGGAGATTGATTTCAGCCCCAATCTTGATCATGCCGGATATTATGAAGCCCTTCGATGTGTATTGTGACGCATCCAAGATTGGTCTCGGATGTGTGCTAATGCAAGAAGGCAAAGTTATATCTTATCTATCGCGACAATTGAAGCAACATGAACAAAATTACCCAACCCATGACCTCGAACTCGCAGCAGTATTTCTAGCCCTAAAGACATGGAGACATTACCTGATGGGCAACCGTTGTGAGATTTATTCGGATCACAAGAGCCTAAAGTATATATTCACTCAGAAGGAGCTGAATATGAGGCAGAGAAGATGGATTGAGCTAATCAAAGATTACGACCTGGACATTCACTATCACCCTGGAAAAGCCAATGTGGTAGCCGATGCCCTTAGCAGATTGCCGTGCCGCTTGAACTCCATGATTTTAAAGGAGCAACCAAGTTTGCACAAAGAGATGGAAGATTTTCGAATGGAATTAGTAAGTGAAGGATTTTTGGCTAGCATCGAACTTCAGCCCACTTTGATCGGCCAGATTAAAGAAGCGCGGAAGGAAAATGCCGATGTCGACGGAATCAAGCGTCGTGTCGGTCAGCAAAGTACCGGATTCACCGAGGACGAAGAAGGAGTTTTGTGGTACAAAGGACGCCTTTGTGTACCAGCAGATTCAGAATTGAAAGAAGTTATCTTGAAGGAGGCTCATGATACTCTTTATTCTATCCATCCCGGAGGAACTAAGATGTATCAAGATTTGAAAGAGCAATTTTGGTGGCATAAGATGAAGAGAAATCGGAAGCTATATCGCCAAGTGTGACATATGTCGTGAGTCAAAGCGGGACATCAAAGACCACTGGATTGTTGCAACCTTTGCAGATTCGAATGGAAATGGGATTCAGAGGAATGGACTTTATCCTTTGGACTACCTACTTCTAGTAGGGAAATGACTCTATTTGGGTCATAGTGGACAGATTGTCCAAAGTCGCCCATTTCTTGCCCGTCAAAACCACCTATCGAGTTGAAGCTAGAGTTATACATCGCTAGAATAGTTAGTTTGCACGGAGTCCCCAAGAACATAGTCTCGGATCGAGGAACTCAGTTTACCTCGAGATTCTAGAAGAAAGTCCAAGAAGGTTTAGGAACCCGCCTAGATTTCAGTACCGCGTATCACCCTCAGACCGATGGACAAGCGGGCGTAAACCAAATACTCGAAGATATGCTTAGAGCATGTGTGTTAGAATATGGATCCAAATGGGAAGACTGTCTGCCGTTTGCAGAATTTTCATACAACAATAGTTACCAAGCCAGTTTGCAAATGGCCCCATTTGAATTTATGTACGGAAGAAAGTGCCGCACCCCTTTGAACTGGTCGGGAGTAGGAGAGAGTCGATTTTGGACCCGACATCCTCGAGAAGCAGAAGAGAAGGTTCACAAGATTCGTGAACACCTCAAGACAGCCCAATCCCGACAAAAGAGTTACGCCGACAAGAGACGTCGAGACCTCGCCTTCAACATCGGAGATTTTGTTTATCTGAAAGTGTCGCCATTGAAGGGAATGCAACGTTTCCAACTCAAAGGAAAGTTAGCCCCCAGATATATCGGACCTTTCAAAATTTTGAACCGTCGAGGAGAAGTATCGTATCAACTGGAACTACCTGAAGAGATGTCAGCTGTGCACAATGTGTTCCATATCTCGTTACTTCGCAAGTGTCTCGAAGTCCCCGAGAAGACCGAAGTGTTCAAGAATATCGATCACCGGACCATAGAGATCAACGATGACCTAACCTATCCTGAAGTACCCATCCGTATATTGGAGGAAGCCTTTCGAACCACCAGAACCCGGAGCATCAAGTTTCTCAAGATTCAATGGAGCAACCACACAGAAGAGGAGGCTACAGGGCGAAGATCACATCAGAACGGAGTTTCCAGATCTCTTCAAATCCTAGGTAATCTTTTCGTCCTTTTCAAATCTCGGGACGAGATTTTGTTTAAGGGGGGAAGGTTTGTAACATCCCAAAAATATCAAACTTAGATCATCAAAACACTAATCATCAAGTTTAGGGTTAACAAAAACTTTTCTAAATGAATTCATGAATGCATGTATATGTGTATGCATGAATTTTGAATTTCTTTAAAAACCACCTTGTTTGTGTGAACCATTGCTTGTAAAATGTTTCTTAGGTGAAAATAACATCATCTAAAACATTCCCCACACTTTTCCTAAAGACAAGTAAATCAAAACAAATATATTAAGTGAATGGTCATTTTGACCAATTTAACTCACATGCCTACTTTGGCTGTCTCAAACTTTCAAAACCTATGAAACTTTTACGGATCTTTGCACCCTTGAATGTACTCATACAGTATCAAGGCCCACTTTGTGATCATCCAGAAACTTTCAAATGCATAGTTTAAATGACAATTCAAAATTGAATCTTCTTCATATGGGAAGATCCCACTTTTTCAAAACCCACTCAAACAAGCTCAACTTTCAAAACCCAAGCATCTGCAGACTCACCAGAACCAATCTAGCAAACTCACCAAAATTCATTTCAAAATTCAAAACTTGAGTTCATGCGGCCATTTCATCAAACAGGTTGCAGACACAAATCAAACAAAACCACAAACACTATAGTGTGCAGTGTTTTGAGCCTAACTTGTTCCCTAGTTAGCTCACACACAAACCAGTAGATCATCTAGAAAGATTAGCCCAACACTAGCACCCCTGTGAGCTTGCCATTGCCATTAATGGTGAACAGCCGAGCACCCCCATGTCACCCCATTGTGGACAGCAAGCTAGGAGCAGCAAGAAGCCTAGCCCGGCATGTCGGGAGGCGACCACGTCCACCGCCACTACCGTCCCAGCCATGGCGTTTCAAGCCCGGATCACGCGCGAGACACGCCCAGACCATGCCGAAGCGTGCGCCAGAGCGCCACCGCGACCAGCGTCCAGAACCGCGCACCGCCCTCACCCGCGCACACGATCACCACCGACCAGACACGCCAGACACCCCGTTTGCTGCCCGTGCCATACACCGCCACGTCGAAGACGCCGCCTCTGCCGCGTAGAGCGCCGCCCGTTCCAGACCAAACCACACCGCCCCATGCCTCGCGATCATGTCGTTGAGCATCGCCAGGAGACACAGCACCGTCCCCTACCCTTGCCCATGCCATTAGCTGCCTGTAACGTCGCCCCCGACGAGCTCACCTTGCGCCCCGACGGTCCCCTCGCTCGACTATAAATAGAGGCCACCCCCGCATGATTTCTTCACACCATCTCACTCCCCTCTCCCCACTGACCGTGCCACACCATTCTCAGAGCAAGGCAAGCACCACCTCGCCGGAATTTCACCGGAGCCCGCCGCCTCTGGAGAAGAAGGGAGCCAGCGATTGGAGTCGCCCCAGGAGAAGCCACCGGTACCAAGAGGATCACCGTCGTTGACTTCGTCGTTCGCCCGCCTCGCCAACCCTCGCCCGTACCCCGGTGAGCCCCCAGCACCCCCACTGGCCGCGCTAGGTTTCGTTCTCGCCAGAGCTGTCTCGCGTCGACGATGACCCTCAGCCGTTGGATTAGAACTAGATCGGACGACCCACGTTGCCCCATACCGCTTCGCAGCCCGTGTCACCGGCAGTGGGGACACCCACTTACGCAGCCAGCAGAACCACTGCGCTTAGCAGGCCGGCCCGTTAGAATTTCCCGCGCAGCCCAGCAATTCAAATTAAACCTTTTCTTTTTAAATTCAAACACACTTCTGTACCCAACTTCAAAAATCAACCCAGATCTATTCAGTGCACCAAATTGGATGAAACCAATTTTGTTGGAAAGGTCTATGAATGCTTAATCCAAGCCCGTTGGATTCAAGTCATTTGGATCTGTAGATCACTCTTAGTAAAAATAATAAGGCAGAAGCTTTTCTGCATTCAAACATTTTTCAAATTTAAACCATAAAAGCTTTTGAGTTGATTCCAACTCTCAAAAATCACTTTCAACCATACCTTTGAGAATATATAAAAATATATAGGTTTACTTGAAGAAATAATGTTCAAGGAATAAAAGAATGCTACATGAGCATTTCTAGCCACTTTAATCAATTAAAATAAAAGGGTAAAACCTTATTAAATTGTGACACCACTTTAAATCACATTCCCATGGACTACAATATGTGGTGATGACATGTGTCAACATGATCCCATGTTTAATTTGGAGAATATTAAATCTTAAGTAGTTTTTCAATGAGTAGAAATTACTTTTCTAAAAATAAAAAGAGTTAAACAAATCCTTAACCTTGTAATGTTAGAGATGATGCTATATCATCTATAGGACCCTGGCGTGTGATGATTGCAAGTAGTTAAGTATTGTTTGGTGATTGTGTACCTCGTATTTATTCATAGACGCTAGTATCGACCAAGGATACTACAAGGAGGAAGGAGGATACTACGAAGAGGAAGCCGAGGAGAACTTTAACCACTGCTCTGCACAAGGCAAGCTTTACTAATCAAGTTGACCAATGCAAGCTAACACTTGCAAGATACCATATTGTTGCCACAAACCCATACTTGTGATATGAATACTATATGCCTTAAGCATATGTGATCATACCTACTTGCTAAACCAATCCTAGTTTTATGGCAAGCTTCTTATTTTTTTCTTTATCAAAGCTTACTTAGAGTCCACCTAAGAGTTTGGTAGATGTTAGACAGTTGTGCTCAAGTTTGCCTAAAGAGCATAAAATTTGGCCTAAGCTAGAAACCTTGATCTCAGTCTAAGATATAATGTTGGACTTAGTGAAACTCCACTAGTTACCACCCTCATTAGTACCACCCCCAACTGTAGATGCTAGTGCTAAGCATAAAAATTGATCAACTTTAGATGGGAATACTTGGTGGAAAAATGGTTATGAAAACCTTGGAATGATGGATCATTCTACTGAAATGTTTTGGACATGTGTTTCCAAACACTTAATGATTTTGGTGATGAAAATGTTGAGGCATGAGCCTTAGCCCTTTATAAAACTGATGGTTGTCTGGATGCGATACCATTCCAATTTTATCGTACAACCATAATACCCGAATATTGGGTAGGGCTTAACTGGAAACTTATATACCTTAGTATTAGTTCCCTCATGGCCAAGGTCTGAGCTGAGGCTACCTTGTGAAGATTGTCCACCTGTGCAGTACCCAAGATGACAGTTAGTCATGGTTGGGAGGCCAAACTCACAGGAGAGGTGCTTATACTAGGGCGTGTAATCGAAAGGTTAGGATTGATTATCCGCATACTGAGTATGGTGAATTCAGGATTTGTTCCTAACGGATGTATCGAATGTTGTGGTGAAAGTGTACAATCTCTGCAGAGGGTCAAACTATTCGAATAAGCGCATCATGATTATGGACGATTAGAGTGGCCATACTGTTCCCCCGTCAGACTTTTCAAAATGACTTGTGAACTGAGTTGAGACTTTGACTTGACCACAACAGAGTTGTGACCTGAATTACAAGATCCCACTTAGGAGTTATAAAATTTTGACTAGCTTTGGAACTTAGTAGAGATAAACCTGGCTTTTTGCAAAACAACCCTAGAGCCTAGAGTCCTATTATCCAAAAACCCCTTACTTGTTAGTATTAGTTTGCGAGTACTTAAAGAGTACTCATGGCTTTGTCCCTGGCTATTCCCATGGCCCGACTATGAAGAGGAGTACGGAAGATGGACCCCGGAAGGTTACGACAACTAGGATCATCTCCATCGTCGGCATTGCACTGTGACCCGAAGATGGAGCTTCACCTACGCTACCGTTATTATTACGTATTCCGCTGCTTGATGTTGTATTAAGAACTGGATCATGAGATCCCTATTTGTGTAAGAACTTATGTATCGTTGTAATGGATGAAGTACTATGGTATCCAATTCTGTTATGTCTCGCAAAAATGGTAATCCTGGGATTGCGATGTATGACATAACAGGCATCTAGGATTGAAAAATCCGGGTGTTGACAAAACATATGGTGTGGAAGGTGATGATGGTTTGCAGCAAGTAACAGTGGAAGATGTATCAATGGTAAAGATTGGACCAGGGTCCATAGTTCACTAGAGGTGCTCTCCTTAGATAAACAACATGACATGAAGGGTAAAAAAATTACAGCAGGTCAATTGATAGGAACTGAGCAAGGCATAACAATATAATACTAGACAAAAAGTTCCTGTGAGATTCGATTGGGCAGTACACCAATATACATAGACCGCCATCCAACTGCATCTATGACTAGAAGTCCACCTTCAGGTTATCATTCGAACCCCCTCCGGTATTAAGTTGCAAGCAACAAACAACTTCTTTAAGCAAAGTGTGTAAGGTAAACAATCCACTTGTTCCATGAACATTGTTTTCTCCCTAGTGGCAACAACACATCTACAACCGAAGAGATTTCTGTCACTTCCCTTGGAAACTAGAGGCATGAACCCACTATCGAGCATAAATACCCCCTCTTGGAGTCACTAGCAACTACTTGTCCAAGATAGCTACTAACAAAGGAGAGCATGCAAGATCACAAACAACACAGACATGATAGAATCAAATAGACAAAACCATTAATCAATCTGACATAGTAATGTCAATATCCATCGGATCCCCGCAAACATAACATGCATGATTACAAATAGATTAGATCTTGATCATGAACGGAGCTCACAAGATCTATACATGAAAGCACAAGGAGGAGATACAACCATCTAGCTACTACATGGACCTGTAGTGCAAGGTGGAACTACTCACGCTTAATAGCGGAGGCTGGCATGATGAAGAAGAAGGCCTTCAGGATGATCTCCCCTCCGGTAGGGTGCCGGGAAGAACTTCAGATCCCCCCAATCTAGGGACGATGGTGGCGGCGGCTACAGAAGGTTTCGTGGAGTTTTGATCGGGTGCCTAGGGTTTCTGCATCGGGGGATTCTTATAGGCGAAGGGGTGAGCCAGGGGGCCACCAGGGCGGCTGCACCCCCTAGGCGCGGGGTGGGCCCACCCGCGCAGCCAGGGGGTGTGCCCTCCTGGTGATCCTTGTCTGTCTCGTCTTTTGGCTTCGTGTTGCCCACAGTAAAATATTGACTTTGGCTTTTGTCCCGTCCAATTTCGAGAATATTGATTTTCTGCCTTTCTAGAACCAAAAACACAAGAAAACAAGCAACTGGCACCGTGGCAACTTGTTAATATGTTAGTTCCAGAAAACATATAAAAACACCTCAAAGTGTAGATAAAGCAAAGCAAAGTAGATACTAAACAAGCATGGAGTATCAAAAATTATAGATACGTTTCCGACGTATCAAACAACAACGTCGCCCTTGGAGGCAAGGTCATGCAGGTGCGCCCAGGAGCGCCGCGACCGCGTCCCTGCTCGGAGTGGCGCCAGCGCACCTCCTCTCCAAAGGCAGCTGCGGGCAAGCTCGCAAGCCAGAGCTCCTACCGCGACGCGAAAAAGCACGACCGCGACCCCCCAAATCGCGGCTCGATTGGCCAGCCATGGAAAGATGGGGGTCGACACGAAGGTGAGCGGCGGCGATTTGTTTTTGGACGGTGGATGTGGCCGAAATAAAAGACGGGGGCGGACGACGGCGAGGGTTTTTGGGCGGGGAAGGAAGATGAAAATGGATGCGGGATACCGCATCGAGCCCCTCCCCCGCACACCGAATATATGCGGGGCGGATGGGCCTCGATGCGGGATGCCGCAAAAAAATTGCAATTCTCGGCCCTTTAGGGTATCTGTAAAGGCCATTTTTTGGCCTCGATACCGCATATCGGCGCAAATTTTTGCGGGCCGGCCGATATGTGGTATCTGCTAGAGATGCTCTTAGACTCGCCACTCTAGCGAATTCATTCACAAAATAGGGTAGTAAATCTGTACTGTATACAGGCACATCATCAGTCACCGTGTGTCGCGGGGTCGTGTATCGCACCATTTTCGCTGATGCAACGGGTCCATTGTTAGGGTTAGGTCATTATTAGCTAGTCGTGGTCTTCATTAGGGGTTTTCTTGAAAAATATTTATCTTTCTTATATCTCCCTCTCCTCACGAAACAATTCCCTTATGTGTGTATCGCTACCCTAACCCTAGCCGAAAATCAACCGTTGTCGTCGGAGCTTGTCTGGAGTCATCGCTATAGCTCTTCGTTGGTCGTTGGCATGTCCACGTCAAGATCCATCCGGTATTCGCTCCCTCGCCCGCCCCTTCATTCCCTTGCCTCCTTACAGCGCTTGCAGTGTCGTTGTCAATAAGTACTACTTCAGGATAAAGGAGCAAGATGGGTGGATCTTCTACAAGTGTAAAAGGCATGGAGTATGTTCTAGAACTATATATGTTGCATTTTTCTATTTTTCGTCCGAATTTTAGTACAAATTTGTCATTGTTTTTGGATTTTTTCAGTCTTTTGATGCTTGTTGCTCTTCAGTTGACTGCGTGGTTGCAACATCTGGCATTGGGAGTTGCGGTATGTGGAGTACTTGATCGACAACAATGTACTGGAGGCGATCGATGCTACTATTGACGCATATGGTTGTGTAGAGGAGAGAAGGGAAGAGCTTTAGATTAGGAAGGATGAACGTGAAGCAACAAGACCTGGGATTAAGGAGATGTTGATGAAGACAGTGCTCTCAATGGTTAAGCTACCGACTGAAGCACTGTTTCTTTTGAATATAGGTCTGCTAACTATTATGTGCCCGATGCTTCTTTAGAAAAAATGAACAAACATGTTTTGTAAGATAGTTTAGTACTTGTGACGCGTGCCAATGTAGGTGTGTAGTGCTGTCTGTGAGAAACTTATATATTATGGAACCTTAACATGAGTGTTGTTAATGAAGATCTTTTGGAAACATTTTATTTTGTTGTGTGATGTGACGTGTGTGATTTGTGTTGCCATAATGTAGCTAATATAATTGCCTTTTATTTACCAAGTCAACTTGGCATTTATACTCTAGTTTTGCAAAATGATAGTAAAAGGAAGAGACAATTCATTGGCATTTTAAAAACAAATAGATAATTTAACCTGGCATGTAAATTTCAGTTTTGCACAAGCATTACAAAGCCAACACATACATGAAGGAAACTGATAATTTAAGTTGAGTTTTGCACATGCATTACAATTACCAAAACAAACATATGAATCTTCACCTAAACTCATCAAACACGTTAACCCTTTTTCTAACTTGTGGTACACCTTCTTCCTACTCAATGGTAAGATACCAACCTATCAACTTTCTGCATTTCAGCGGAATACTTTGCCCTTTTAGATGCTTTCTACTCCTAAGCTATCTTCTTGTTTGCTTGTTGATAAGTCCAAAATTGAAGCATATTTACCTCTTGTTTTTGCATAAGTTGAGTAGGGTTTTTAGTATTTTACCGTGTTTGCACGCACCTTTTGTCCTTGTTTCAATAGGATACCAAATTATTAAGTCTCTTATGAGCATATCAATTAAGAGTATCATATTATGCCGTAATACGATATTTTTAAGTGATAAAAGTCATTTAATTGATTTATCTTCGCACCTAGAGGAATCGCTTGCCCAGAGGAGGCCACATGGCACTTAACGACCACTAGTACGAGTAGAGCCCTCCCATACCATTTGCCTGTACTAGGTGGTAGCATGTTCCCCTCGTCAAATACTTTTACCTCGCGAAGACGAATCTGAGATCTGACATTCACAGAAACCTCCAGACACGAAAAACACACCAAAAAGGGATCTGGAGGAGGAACTTGGAGAAGGGCAAATCCTTGTTGCTTCACGGATCATTGGAGGACAACACATCATCCCCTTTATCATCAACCACTGCATCACCATCACCACTACTACCCCCACCTTTCATCCATAGATCTTGTTGTAATTCCAGATTCAATTGTGGTTTGCACTAGAGTCATTCCCATACTTTAGTCCATCCATTTTTTATGATGATGTTGTTGATTGATTACATGTGTGAGTAGTTTCCTTCATTCTTGGGGAGATGGAGAAACCCTAGCATTATTATGAAATGTAATAAAGATAATCTATTACATGTGTCTATAATCTATTGATCTATGATGTGTGTTTGATCTCTCTCTCTCTCTCTCTCTCTCTTTATATGGTATATATAGTCGGCCACATATCATTTGCCTTTAGGTCTAAAAAAGATGATGAAATCCTTTGGACGTGCTTGAAAGTGTGCCTAGAGATACTGTGACTAGAATCACGGCTAGCAACCTGTACGGTCTAAGGAGGAATAAAGAGAGATTCACTAAGCTAATTATGATATCTACGGGGAGACCCTTAATTGCGGTGGTATGTATGGGTGACTTCTCTCAGACATGTTTTTTAGATATGACCTCATTCTTGGCTGAACAAAGTGGCTTCCTACGAGTCTTGTAGTGAACATCTTATTATGGAGCTCTCTCCACACATGTCATGACATAAGAAATAGGTTATCCTAATTATGATTAATTACAACATACTAGTGGTGTATCCTACATCCCCGAAAATGCTTTATCCCTATTGAGTTCAACCACCTTTACAAATACTTCTATACTTGTTTAATTTACTTGTTTTATTTACTTTTCTGCATTCAACCCAAAAACCTTTCAAACGCTTTTTACTTGAAATAAAAGGTATCTTACACGCATCGTTTGGTAGATAGTGACTAGGGGCATAAATACCTTAACCAAATAGTTCTTTGTGGGTTTGATAATCTTATTTCAAAACTACTACAATCGATTTGTGTATTTGTAGTCATCAATCTATTTTCTGGCGCCGTTGTTGGGGAGCTAAGCGTTTTAGTCTTTGTTATGAGTTGTTTATTATACTACTTGTTTACTAGTTTCAGGTAAACACCATGGGCGAGTACCGACGTATAATTCAGCTAGAGGCTGTAAAGAATTCTGGTCCAGCCATGGACGCTTACTTAAAATCCAATAACCCTAAGGGGTATGATATTAACCCCATGCTTTTGGATCTTTTGCATGCTAAAATTTTTGTAGGGGACGGTATGGAAGATCCGTATGAGCATGTAGGGTTCTTCGAAGAAACATGTGGGACTTTTCGTCTTAATATATTCACCGAGGATGAGGTTAAATCTGCTCTTTTTGTTCAAACTCTTATTGATGAGGCCCACTCTTGGTATATTCAAAGTCCTAAAAAAATCACTGACTCCTAGGAGAGGTTGGCCTCTTCATTCTTAGTTGATTTATTTCCTAGGACAAAAACTCTTGGAGCTAGACGTATGATCACTAATTTTAAAGGGAGACCTAAAGAAAGCTTGCATGCAGAATACACAAGATTTAGGGAAATTTAAACCTTGGCCCTCGTATGATTGTCCAAATCGTTAAAACCTATGCTGAGCATTTGTAGACCCCAAAGCAGTGGGAATGCTAGACGCCTCCCTATAAGGTAAAGCCCCTAGAGCTAGTCCCTAGGACAAATACTTGCAAATGCAAAAGAAACTACTAGTTGAGGATGAAACTATCCTTACCAAAAGATTATATAGTAAGTGTGAAGAAAAAAAAAGGATATATAAGTTAATCAGGAATCTGGGTACTATCAAGAATAACATTGGCATAGTAAAAGAACTCCTAGAACCTGACATATTTGAGGATGAGGTGATAATGGTAAGTAGATAATCTTCTGATATAATTAAGGGTAAGTATGATTGTAAGAATAAAAGTCAACAGAAAATTCCCTTTTGTTTAGGAGAAGCTACTTATCTTGGGTTTTGTGACTTAAACTCTTTCGTAAACATTATGCCTCACATTATCTATGAAGAATTACGATGTTATCTTGATGAACCAGATCTTGAACCGTCCAAGGTTACCTTTATGATAGAACCTTGTAGCGGACTCATGGGATTCTTCGTAATGTCTGTATCTCTATAGGAGTATTTGTGTATCCGGTTGATTTTTATATTATCGATACGCCTTTGAATTCCTCATGCCCACTAATTTTTGGTAACCATTTTTACAGCTCTATGAATGTTGATATTGATAACAAGAAACAAGTTTTCTCTCTATAGTTTGGGGAAGAAGTTCTAGAGGTTAATTGTAGCCAATTTACAAAGTTGCCTTATGAGAAGAAGATCGAGGTCAAATAAGAAAGGACCATTGAAGAATTAACAACAATATATTTTAACACCCCACAATCCGATATGGAGAGGAGTTTGACATGTAATTATTCACTTCCAAACAATTCTGCAAAAGAATATTTGGATAACATCCTCAACATAGCACCAGAAATTGAGAATCTCCTTAGAGACAAATTTGAAGAGCTAGAAGAAAAGGAGATGAGGATCCACCGCCTCTCATTTTGAAGCCTCTCCCTCAGGTATGAATTCTTAGACAAGGAAGGTAGGTGCCCCATAATTTTAGATGATAAAATCTCTCCTAAAGAAAATAAGAAATTGCTAGAAGTACTTGTTAAATAGCGTGAAGCCTTTGGATACACTCTTAGTGACATAAAAGGGATGGATCCTTCCATAAAATACCTATGTTTGAAGATGCTAAACCTTTTGTTGATAATCAAAATATATTGAATCCTAGAATGAAGGAAGTAGTAAGAAAGGAGGTCATATGTATGTTAGACAATAATATCATCTATCCAATCTTTGATAGCAAATGGGTAACTCCAACCCATTGTATACCCATAGAAGGTTTCATAACCATTAATCCCTGCTAGAACAATAGCAGGGTATAAAATATGTATAGATTTTAGAAAATTAAACAAAGAAACCATAAAAAGTCACAATCAAATACCTCTTATGAATAACATCTTGGAAAGGATGTCTAGTAACTCTCATTTTTGTTTTCTTGACAGTTATTTGGGTTATTTTCTAATTTCTATCTAGCCCGAAGACCAAGAGAAAACTACTTTTACTTGATCTTATGGAACTTATGCTTACAAACTAATGCCTTTTGGTTTATGTAACACAGCTGCTACTTTTCAAGATTGTGTTTTGAAGATATTTGACAGTTTTGTAGAAAGCTCTATGGAAGTTCTCATGGATAAATTTGTTGTGTATGGAACTGCTTTTGAGCAATGTCTTTATAATCTTAATAGAGTTTTGTGGCGGTGTAGGAAAACTAAGATGGTTCTCAATTGGGAGCATTGCCGATTTATGGTAAGAGAAGGTATAGTTTTTGGTCATAGGGTCTCTGAAAAAGGAATTGAGGTTGGCGATTCAAATCTTATTACTTTATAGATATTACCAATACCACAAGATGTAAAAGGGGTTAAGAACTTTCTTGGGCATGAGGGTTTCTATAAGCTCTTTATTAAGGGTTTTTATAAAATGTCTGTTCCTTTAACTTATCTCCTAGATAAGGACATGCCTTCCGCTTTTGATAGAAATTGCATTGATTCTTTTGAACAATTGAAAAAGGCGCTAGTTTTTGCACATGTGATTCAACCGCCAAATTGGGATGAGCCTTTTGAAATTATGTGTGATGCTAGTGACTATGCTATTGGGGTTGTTTTAGGACAAAGGGATGGATTAAATCTAAACATTATCCAATATGCTAGTCGAACTTTCAATGAAGATCAAAGAAATTATGCAACAACTGAAAAAGATTTTTTAGTTGTGGTTTTCGCTTGTGACAAGTTTAGGCACTACATTATCAATTCAAAGGTAGTAGTTCGTACCGACCATCAGGCTTTAAGGCATCACCTAGCTAAGAAAGACGTGAGACCATGTCTAATTAAATGGGTCTTATTATTACAAGAATATGACCTACAAATAGTTGATAGAAGAGGTAAGGATAATCATGTTGGTGCTCATCTCTCACGTATGGAGGGTATTATGGAGGATCCTACCCCTATTAATGAATCTATGCTAGGTAAATATCTTGCTACCTTAGAGTCACATGATCCTCGGTTTGTAGATTATGCTAATTTTCTTGTGGGTAAGTTTCTATCGAAAGGAATGAACTACCATCAAAGGAAGAAATTCTTTAATGATTTAAAACATTACTTTTGGGATGACCCTTATTTATACAAACACATGAAATTGATGGTATAATTATAAAATGTGTACCTGTCATGAGATGAGAGTTATTCTTAAAGCCTGACATGATAGTCCTTATGGGGGACATCACGCTGGTGACCGTATAACAACCAAAGTCCTACAATCAGGATTTTACTGGACGACCTTTACTTAAGGATGCTCATGATTATGTTAGGAGTTGTGATGTGTGTCAACGTATGAGTAACATTGGCAAAATACAAGAAATGTCTATGAACTATAACCTCATAATAGAACCTTTTGATGTTTGGGGGATGGATTTCTTGGGACCTTTCGTTCTAATGTTTATACTCATATTCTTGTTGTTGTTGACTATATTACTAAGTGGGTTAAAGCTATACCCACTTCTCGTGCAGATGCAGACACTTCCATCAAGATGATCAAGGTCATCATTTTTCCCAGGTTTGAAGTTCCCCGATTTTTGATTATTGATGGTGGAACTCATTTATGAAGGGTACTTTCAGGAAGATACTTGAAAAATATGGAGTCGATCATCGTGTAGCCTCACCTTATCACCCATAAACCAGTGGGCAAGTGGAGCTTTCCAACCGAGAAATTAAAGTCATACTCCAAAAGACGACAATGAATAAGTCAAGAAAATATTGGGCTATGAAGCTTAATGACGCATTATGGGCATATAGCACAACATTCATGAATCCAATGGGAATGTCACCATATAAGATGGTCTATAGTAAAGCTTGTGATCTCCCTTTAGAATTAGAACATAAGGCTCGTTAGGCTATTAAAACTATGAATTTCGATTTTAAAACCGCAGAAGAAAAACATCTCTTAGATATTCATGCTTTGGATGAACTCAGAAATGAGGCTTATGAAAATGTAAGGATATTTAAGGAAAAAGTGAAGAGATGGCATGATAGAAAAATAGAAAATAAGGAATTTAAATCTGGATATAAGGTTTTGCTCTACAATTCTAGGCTTAAGATTTTTGCAGGAAAGCTTAAATCCAAGCAGGAATTATGAAGTAGAGGAAGCATACCCCTCGGGGCGGTAAAGTTGAAAAATACTACCCCTTCTTCTTCATCCTAGATTGTTCATGGGCAGCGATTAAAGCACTATAGATTTGAGGAAATCAACATGGCAGAGCTAATGTCCTTAATCACGACCGAGGATTATATCGAACAAAGTGAGGTAAAAAAGTCTTAGTTATTTTGTTTTTGTATTCATGGATACTTTTCAGTTCATCTTGTTAAGTTCTTTGCTTTCCTCTTATTCTTATTATTTTCTCTATTTTTCGATCTAGTATGGGTGGGCCGTATGGACGAACGCGCCGTACCAGTGGTCATTATACACTCTGCGTTCCTTCCCACTTCCCCCACCAGTTCGGTACGACCGGGCGGTACAGACGCGTGTGACCATACCCGTGATCATTATACGGCCAACTGTAGCATCCCATTTGTCTAAAAACTATAGTTCTACATGGATTATTAATAAAATGCTACTTCCTACATGTCATTTATTGCATCATTATTATATCATGCTCATGTCACCGTGCCACCTTGCATTTGAGCATCATATAAACCCCCTTTTTATTTGGTTCTTATCTCATGTGCATTTGTATTCTTACTTGTATTTGCCTCTTGATATATTGTAGTTGGATCTTGATTAATTGCTTGATGCCCAAGTTGAGTTGGGGGCATATCTATTCTAACTCCACCACCTTTTTTTGTCACCACCTTATAATTCCACCATCCAAACTTTATATGAGCATTTGCATTTATTTTGATATTATGTCTAGATCATATGTATTAAAATGGATCCACTTCTAATTCTACTTGATCCCGTATATGATATATATTGTTTTCACGATAATAAGTATGTGGAGACATATTAGCCACCTTTGCATGCTATGTGCGAAGAATTCTTCCTCTATCATCCATACTAGATGGACAGGCGAGCTTCCCCTCGCCGCCTGCCTGGCGTTTCTTTACACATCCTAGCATGCATTGTGCATTAGTGAGTGTTTTAGTTCGAGATGCAACCAGGATACAACATGTTTGTGTTTAGTGAGGCAAGCAACTTAAAAATGGTAAATCGGTCTGATAATGCAAGGACACGTGGATGGACATATGAGCATACACATGTGAAAATGGGACTGATATACTTGAATGGATCACTACGCAAACATGTCCAAATAGGAAAAACAATAGGCAAAACAATATCAATCGCATCTTGAGTTTTACACTAAACAACTGTCTCACTCCCATTCCCTAGGGAAGCCACACATTTTTGTACCATAGATGGCCGTGTGAACAAGAACATGAATTGTTGGAATAGTTCAATAAATCTAACTAAAGACCAGATTCCAAGCTTCGTTTTTGATGCCTTCCTTCGACCTGTAACCACGTCCTCTCTTTGAATTCTTGCACATGGTACAAACGCATCAATGTCTTTGACACAATAGGGATGTATTAAGTAAAGCAACAATGCTCTATGAAATGAGCAATCAACAAACTATATCATCAAAATGCTTATTATAGATATTGCTCTTCATTGTCCACCTATCACCCATATTATAAGGAAAAATAGAGAGTAAACATGGGATTAGGCCTGAATTTGGTGGTAATATGGCCGGAAAAACCTGGTATTATTGATTGTGGGTGGGATACTTTTGGACTTTGATAGTTTACCTCACAAGTAGATGCTAACACGAGAAATATGGAACCTAAAAGCTGGGACGCCCGGACCTGGAAAAGTTCGGTGGAGAGGCCCTACAAAGACGGGTCCTTCACTGGGCTTGCGATTTAGAGGAAATAAATCATCCTTTACCATGAAAATATGCCTTTACAATCATGAAAGAGCAACCATAGAAACAAGTTGCAACATCATAAAGAGGGCTTCTTGGAAAAACCTTATATACACACTAATAGAAAAACCTTGTTTTTGCAGTAGAGCTGATCCAACACTAAGAATCATGAAAGGAAAATATCCTTCTTGAGCAGCCGTTGCACTACAGCATGTGGATATTCTAGTTAGTCTCTTGTAAATAAGTGCCCCTTATTCCCATAGGCATATAGGTGGTGTTGCTTCATGTTACCGCTGCAATCTAAGTCCATAATGTAGTATGTCTGGATAAATAATAATGTTGAATAATTAAGTATGGACAACACAGTAATGGCATATCTCACCAGAAAGCTATGTTCAGAGAAGGGGAAACATATTAAAACATGGCGCTTGCACAACCAATCCCTTTATCATCGAAAAAGGGTTTAGAAATGCATTGTAAAAATTATGAGTAAACTTCAGATACAGGTAATTGTTAGGATTTAAATGATTTTCATAATTAGAAGTTCGGTAAATTCACATATTTATTCTATTATTCTCCCAAAATAGTAAAAACAAATCTAGCAGAAATGGAAATGTATATTCACTTCATCTTGAAAGCACGTATAGTGTGTGTGTATGGCCATAGGAGAAATACATCTTGCAAATGGGTAGTGTCTAATATACACATACATATTATTATATACAATGCTTGTTAGGTACAAACATAATATCCACATCTAGGAAAAATAAATTTCTTTTGTTTCCACAACATTCCCTCATTAAATTGGTCCATCAATCATTTCCTTGTCTAACTAAAGCATGGGGTGTGATCAAAATTCAAAACTAAGAACATACCTCGCTGCCGATTCTCCATATACAAATTGACGAGGTTCGATCTCATCAATGCCCATTGTTATGAACTTGGGTTTTGGAGAAGATGGGGATATTGTAAGTCGCGAGACGGTTAACAGGCAAGCAACACGGGGACACGAAGTTTACCCAGGTTCAGGCCCCCGGAGGGAAAACCCTACTCCTGCTTGTCTATTCTTGATTACGGTGGAACCGAAGGTTACAGGGGTGCGCAGATGCGATCTGGCGTGAGGTGTGTGTATGAGGTGAAGAGATCCTTCTCGTCGTGCCCTCCTGGCCTTTATATAGGTAGGCCAGGTCCCGAGGTTAGGTCGAGTCGGTTACAAGCTAGGGTTGAACCCTTTGAAATTCTATCTATGTCTAATCATGTCCTTCAAGGAGTCGAACTTGTAATGGGCTTGGGCCATCCGAAATCTTCTAGGATGGCAAGTCTTCACGTGGGCCTTCCCTGGGCTGGACCGGGTATACCAATCTAAGGCACCCATAGGGTATATCCATGTCAGTAGCCCCCGAGTGTTCAGTAGAATCATAGATTCGACTGAAGACTCTATAATCTTTCGGGTGCTTCTTATTCAAACCCGTTCTTTTGAATAATCATGTCAGTTCATAGGGATCCTTGATACGTGCGCTTGACTCTCCCGATGGATCAGGGTCAGTTGTCATAGGACAAAACAACACAATCTTCTTCCGACTCGAGTCCCCAAACTCAAATCCGGAACAAATACTGGTGGAATTCGACTCAGGCCATTGAGGTCTTACAGGAGTCAAATTCTAGTGAATTTTAAGTGATGTATCCAACGCGTCCGTTGGGATTTTCATCATGCATGTTGACACGGGAGTTTACTGGCAGAGCGTAGTCTGGTGCGTTACCAGGCCATCAGATGATATATGTATGTCTTATCTTTGCATTGTAGACACAACATCCGAATTTTTATCACCACGGAGGTGTTTCGGGTGACCAAGGAGGCTTATTCTCACTTGGCATTAATTAGGGCAAAGTTGCCAAAAAAGTTTTCTGTGGCACATGATCCGAACGATCTCATTCGAATAGTTCATAGGGTGCGCGACCAACGCTCCCTATGGTAGTAGCCCCCGAGTGTCTGTTCGAGTCGTAGACTCGAGCGGAGACTTTAGTTCATTCATTTGCGGATGCTTCGATTATCTGTCCAAAGGATGCATTTTTTGAATGCGTGACCAGTGCTCCCTATGGGAGTAGCCCCCGAGTCCATAGTGAAGTCGTAGACTTGACGTAGGACTCGAAGATTTCTTCGAGGTGATGTTACCATTTTAATTTCTTAGGGGCGCAGCCAGCGCTCCTGATAGGAGTAGCCCCCGAGTAGTTGGTTGAGTCATAGACTCGAGTAAGTACTTTATGTTTAGTCAAAATCTTTGAGCCATTGCTGGCTTTGCTTTGATGACGTCATTGCTAATGATTGGTGAGCTCAAACGTCTACGGCAGCAGATACGATGAGACGGGACGATCATGGGTCCCACCGCCTAACTTGAATTTGACTCGTCACACGTAATCATGGAGAAAATTACGGTGCCTCCTTGATTTTCGTGCATAGTGGGCGGCGTGCTTGCAACGATTCAGGTTGGTGTTGACACATGGACGGTGAGATCTAGGGCACGCGTTAGGGCTTCTGCATCGACGGCTCCGCTTCATCGTCCTCGCCCTTTTTATACCGTGGGAAAAAATAGAGAAGTTTACCCCTTCATCATTTGCTTCTATCTTCCACCATTGCTTCCATTTCTTGAGCTCTTGCACACTGGACATCCTCCATGTCTTCCCTTCCTCCTTTGTTCGCTCGCACCGCCGCACTCGCCGCTCCTCGATGGGCAAGCCGAATAAGAGCTCATCCGATGAAGCGGGCTCAAGCGCCGCCAGCGCTGCCAAGAAGGTTGCCGCTCTGAGCCGGACCACCGATGGCGGGTGGTGGCACACAGAGATGAGGGAGTCAGGATTGTGCAAATTGTGTGAGGCCGGGTTGATTTCCAAGACCAAGGGCGACACCATCCTGCCGTATCAGGAGATAATCCCGTGCCCACCCGAAGGGTTTCGGGTTATGTTCTTTGCATTTGTCATTCGCGGTCTCTCGCTACCCGTCCATGAATTTATTCGTGGGTTCCTTTTCTTCTATGGGATTCAGCTTCATCATTTGTCTCCCAATTCTCTTCTCCACATCGCCTGCTTCATTAATCTCTGTGAGTGCTAGCTCGGTATCGAGCCTCACCTTGGCCTCTTCCGGAGACTCTACTCCGTGAAGAGGCAATCTGGAACCGGTGGTGTTTATCCACTGGGAGGGTGCGGGATTTCCGTCCGCTCCTCTATCCAGTTCTTCTATTTTTATCTTTGTGAGTCCGTCCAGCAGTGGCAGAGGAAGTGGTTATATATCTGCAACGTCAAGCTGGACGGTCAGAATTACGGGATCGCTCCCTTCAACTCCATGCAGAAGATCATCCGAAAGCATTCGTGGTCGAACGACATTTTGGAGGGTGAATCCGAAGAGGTGGATAAGCTCTACAAGCGGGTGGAGGCCCTTTAGCTGGTGCCATGCAAAGAGTTCAACAGTGTTGATATAATTCGCACCTTCTTTGTGTTGACTGTGGAGTCGAACGACATATCAGATGTGTTTTGCCTGGTGACTAGGGTGCCCTGTTCTCTGTGACCTCCCCGAGCCTTGTGAGTTCTTCCTGCATTCCGAACAACTAAGATATTCTGTTGAAGTCTCTGTCGCAGTTGTCCGACCTGGTGAAGCTTCCTGGGACGATGATGACGCCCCTGGGTCCCGGCATCTTCAGTAGAAGGTACACGTAGTGTGGTACTGCCAGGAATCTTGCGAATGCCACATGCCTGAGGATGGCGTGGTACTGTGAGGGCCAATCCACTAGTTCGAACTCTAGCCGCTCACACCTGAAGTTTTTGGGCTTGCCGAAGATGATGTCGAGCCATATCTTTCCTTGGGGGTAAATGCCCTTCCCTAGGACGACATCGTGGAATGTCGTGTCCGACGGCTCTAGGTTGCATAGAAGGATCCGCATGGCTGCGAGTGTGTCGGCGAACATCAGGTTGATGCCGCTGCTGACATGGTTATACCCTACGGGTACATGATCTCAGCATACCTGGTCTAGCCCAAGGAAGGCCCACGGCAGATGTACGTCGGCCCATGAAGATTTTCGGGTGGCCAAGGCCCATGATGCCTTCGGATCCTTGGAGAGCAAGGCTAGAGTAGATAGGAAATTCAAAGGGGTAAAACCCTAGAACTTGTAACCGACTAGGTCTATGCCCGGGACCTGCCTGAGTCTATATAAAGGATAGGAGGGCACGGCCTAGATCTCGACCTCATACTTTCGCATAGACACCTCCACGCCAGATCGAATCTGTGCACCCCTGTAACCTTCGGTTCCGCCGTAATCAAGAGCAGACAAGCAGGAGTAGGGTTTTCCCTCTGGGGGCCTAAACCTGGGTAAACCTCGTGTCCCTGTGTTGCTTGTTTGCTAACCGTTCCGCGATCTCCAGCATCCCCATCTTCTCCAAAACCCAAGTCCATAACAATGGGCATTGATGAGATCAAACCTCGTCAATTGGCGCCGTCTGTGGGAACTGGGGACGCTGATTGTGCGATTGTGACGGTCCCAACCCGAACGATCTACAACTCTGCAGCGACGGAGAGCCACCTCCTCTTCGGCGCTTTCGACTTCACTGCCCACTCGCCGGCCACCATGAAGGACTTCGAGCCCGTAGG
Organism: Avena insularis; assembly: GCA_023614405.1. Taxonomy (NCBI): domain Eukaryota; kingdom Viridiplantae; phylum Streptophyta; class Magnoliopsida; order Poales; family Poaceae; genus Avena; species Avena insularis. The sequence continues at coordinate 275,064,484 of CM042687.1, read as the reverse complement.
CGACGGACTCGAGATCCTATTCGGGAGCTTCTGCTTCCAGGTGGGTCAGACTGGCACCCTCCGCCTCCCTGAGCGGGTGCCCCTACCATCGATCAGGCCCGCTTCATGGGCTCCACAGCCTGTGCTACGCACATCGTCATCAACAGATGAGTTCTACGACAGCAGCAGCTGCAACTCCGATCTGTGCGATCCACCATCAGATGAAGGGACCTACGGTTCCGGATCCGAAAGCTGCGGCAGCAGCGGACCAATCTATGAGCGCTACCAATGCACCGTAGTCATCCAGAGCGACGTGGAGCAGCAACCTCCTAACCCGCCGCCCAACTCGAACTCCAACCCGCAGGACAAAAACGGTGGGAACAGAAGAAGCCAGTCCCCCCACCCGACGAGGAGGACAATGGCCACGTCATCCGCCTCAACAAGTAGGGATGGGCCCAAGCACGCGCCGCCGTGGCGGGCAACACAGTCTTTCCTGCAGATGCCTCACGTGAACTACTGATGGCATACCACTTCCTCCTCATCGAGGAGCACAAGAAGCAAGTCAAGATGCAAGAAACGCTTGACAAACGCAAGCAAGCAGCCTCTGAGTCCAGCGCGCGACGAGCTGCGCTCTCTGCCATGGGCCCCGGCTCTAGCACAAATGGCAACCAAGGAAACAAGCACCGCTCTCGGGTGGAGAACATGGATCCCAAGGAGCACCGTGAGGTGACCCGAACTCTCCACACATCGTTCATGGATATGGACGCCGACGACAACGTCATCCCGAAAACGCCGCAAGCTGCGATCATGGCAGCCACTGCGTATCTCGCGGCCCACCCACCTCCGGAGGGGGACCCGAAAAGAGCCATGCATAAGTCCGCACTTACCGGACTCGGACTTGTCGGAGCTGCGCTCCACCAAGAAGCTCCTGCGGAGCCGAAGAAGAAAGCTCCGGCCAGAGCCGGCCACCCTTCATCCAAGAAGAAGAGGAACACGACCTTCCTCGAAGGAAGAAGAGCTCGCGTCATCATAAACGCGACTAACGCCGTGGACGCTCACACAGCGCAAAATAGACAAAGCGCGAGCCAAGCGCGCATGCTCGTCTGAATCCGAGATGGACGAAGACGAAGGAGAACTTTGCGGGGCCCGATGCTTCAGCAGATCTGTTCGATGTACAAAGATGCCGTGTAACTTCAAACTTCCTTCGGATACTCCGTAGTTCGACGACACGCAAGACCCAAAGGCATGGCTCAGCGATCATCTGTCATCCGTCAAGCTGCACGGCGGTAACAAAGAAACCGCCATGCAACGCCTTCAGCTGCAGCTGACGGTATTGCCGGATCTGGCTTAGCAGCCTATCCTCAGGGTCCATCCGAAGCTGGGAGGAGCTGGCTTACAGCTTCATCCGAAACTTCAAAGGCACCAGTAAGAGGCCCGCCTCAATCGAAGAGTTGCGAGCCTGCACTCAAAGGACAGGCGAATCCATTCGCTCCTACATACTACGCTGGTCCAACACTAAGAACTCCGCAGCACACATCTCCGATGAGAGGGCCATCGACGCCTTTAAAGACGGCGTCAAGCTCCAGGACTTCAAGGAGGAACTCGGGCGCGTCAAGCCCAAAACACTCGACCACCTCATGGATATCGCTAACAGGTGGGCCGACGGCGAAGACTCCGTCCACCGAGCACACTCGAAAGAAGAAGACGACTACGGCCGATGACGGGAGCGCCGTAGCAAGAGAAGATCACGCGTATACGATGATCGTGACGGACCCGACATGGTCGTGGCTGGCTACGCCGACCGCCGCAACGACGCCAACCGCAACAGCGGAGGATACCGTGGAGGAAACTTCCGCGATGGTGGACGCCTAGCACAGTAGTGGCAGCGCCGCGACCGCGACAACGGACCCTCAGCATATGACAAACTTTCGGGTCCATGCACCATCCACTTCTACATCGACAAGACGGATGGCAAAAAGAAGGCGAGCCACATGCTCAAGGACTGCCGCGAGTTCCAGAAGCTCAGCGAAAGCATGGTTCAGATGAGGCACCAAGCCCTAATTCCTGCGTTCGGAAACGCACCCGCGCCCGGTGAAATAGCGCACGGAGCTCCTCCACCACCACCCGTGGGAGGTCCGCATCAACCAGTCGCACCAGCACAAAACAACGCCGGGAACGGGTATCCCCCGCCGAAGGGAGCACTGATGATCCAGAAAGGGCGGCCCCACGAACAGGGTGCAGAAGAAAATCACTCGCCAGATCAACTTGGTCGTAGCAACTCCACCCGCCATCCCTGAGTACCTCAGCGGATCAGAGTCCTGCATAACGTTCACCGTTCGGATCACCCTTGCCAGATCCCTCGCCCAGGTCATGCTGCCCTGGTGCTGGAGGCGCAGATCGGAGGTTTCGAGATGAGTCGCGTCTTCATGGACGGCGGCAGCAGCATCAACCTGATGTTCGCAAACACTCTAGCAGCAATGCGGATCCCGTAGTGCAGCCTGGAGTAATCAGACACAACGTTCCACGGTATCGTCCCAGGGAAGGGCATATTCCCCCTGGGCAAAATTTGGCTTGATGTCATCTTCGGCAAGCCGGATAACTTCCGACTTGAGCGGCTCGAATTCGAAGTGGTGGACTGGCCATCACAGTACCACGCCATCCTCGGGCGTGTGGCATTCGCAAGGTTTTTGGCCGTCCCACATTACGCATACCTACTACTCAATATGCCAGGACCAAGAGGCGTCATCACAGTCCACGGGAGCTTCACCCGATTGGACCAATGCGATAGGGATTTCAACAGAATCTCCCAGTCCTTCGGCATGCAAGACGAGCTCGTAAAGCTCCGCGACGTGACGGATAATGGGGCACCCCCAATTGCAAGGCAAAACGCACCCGGCATGTCTTTCGACTCCACCGTCAACACAAAAAAGGTGCAGGTCCATCCGACGGATGCCTCCAAGACGACGCTGATCGCCAACGACCTCAGCCCCGCATAGGAAGGCGCGCTCGTTGAATTCCTCCGTGAGCGCTGGGAAATCTTCGCCTGGTGTCCTGCGGACATGCCAGGAGTTCCCAGGGAATTCGCCGAGCATGCACTCAACGTCTTTCCAGACACAAAGCCCGTCAAGCAGTCCATCCGAAGACTGTCCGAGCCACGGGCCGAAGCTATCGGCAAAGAAATCAACAGACTACTCGCTGCAGACTTCATCAGGGAAATCAAAGAAAGCGAGTGGCTTGCAAATACAGTGATGGTCCCAAAGAAAGACACGGACATCCTACGGATGTGCGTGGATTTCACGTCGCTGAAAAAACACTGCCCAAAGGACCACTTCCCTCTTTCTCGGATCGACCAGATCATCGATTCGACTGCAGGATGCGAGAAACTCTCCTTCCTCGACGCCTACTCAGGCTACAACCAGATTCGACTCAAGGTCGAAGATCAGGAAAAAACGGCGTTTATCACACCGTTCGGAGTGTTCTGCTACAACACAATGCCCTTTGGGCTAAAGAACACAGGTGCCACGTACCAGCGATGCATGCAGGCATGCCTAAAAGACCAGATCGGTCGCAACATCCAAGTCTATGTCGACGACATAGTCATCAAAACCAGGGAGGAGAAAACACTCATCGACGATCTCCGCGAGACGTTCGATAATCTCGACCACTATAGGATCAAGCTAAACCCTGAAAAGTGCGCCTTCAGCGTCCCATCAGGACAACTCCTTGGCTACTTCATCTCCCAGCGAGGTATCGAGGCGAACCCGAAGAAAATTCAGGCCATCATGGCAATGGAGAAGCCAAAGAACCTCAAAGGTGTCCAGCAGCTCGCAGGGCGAATAGCGGCATTGAGCAGGTTTATCAGCCGCATGGGCGAGAAGGCCCTGCCATTCTACCAGCTACGCATAAGCGAGATAAATTGAATGGACGCCTCAAGGCGACGACACATTCGAAAGTCTCAAGCGACTACTCTCTACCTCGCCCGTTTTGGTCACACCAAAGGAGCGCGAGCCTCTGTTGCTATACATAGCAGCCACTCATCAGGTGGTAAGCACCGTGCTAGTGGTCGAACGACCCGAAGAAGGCAAAACCCATGGGGTCCAACGCCCAATTTACTACCTCAGCGAGGTATTGACACCAACAAAACAAAGATACCCTCATTACCAAAAACTCGCCTACGGCGTGTTCATGACGGCTTGTCGGTTGAGCCATTACTTCTAGGAGCATCAGGTGATGGTGGTCAACGAGGAACCTTTGAACAGCATTCTGAACAACCCAAAGGCCACATGATGCGTGGCCCTATGGGGAATTGAGATGTCACATCTAGACATCGTCTACGAGAAACGACTAGCAATCAAGTCGCAGGTCCTACCGGACTTCCTTGTACACTGTATGGAGCTACAACTACCAGACACCCAGACATGTCGCAATCGTGGATGATGCACTTCGACGGCTGCAAGCGTGAAGCTGGGGCAGGAGCTGGAGTCATACTGACCTCCCCGCAAGGCGACAATATGAAGTATGTCCTTCGGATGAAATTCCGAGCTTCCAACAACGAGGCCGAATACGAAGCCCTCATCCATGGCATGAGGATGACAAAAATCTGCGGTGCAACACGCCTGGTCATCTACGGTGACTCCAACCTCATCGTCCAATAGACGATGAATGAGTGCAACGCGCACGCAGAAAACATGATCGCGTATCGCGCGCTCTACAACGCACTCGAAGGAGAATTCGACGGCTGCGAGCTTCGGCACGTTGGAAGAGAAAGCAACGAGGAGGCCGATAGACTCGCCAACATCGGCTCCACCTGCGCAAAGGTGCCACCAGGTGTGTTCCTCGAACAGATCTGTGTGCCATCCATTAAGCAAAAATTCCCCAAGGGATCACCCGAAGAAGCAGAACACTCGGGGGCTACGCTGCCCGAAGGTCATGAAGGACCCGAAAAACTGGACACAGAAGTCGCTATGGTTAACCTGATGCAGGCGATGGCAGTCGAAGAAACATGGACATGACCATACCTCCAGTTCCTCATCAACGGAGAACTGCCTGACAGCCCGACAGATGCCCGGCGCATATCTCGCCGGTCGAAAGCTTTCACCATCATCAATGGCGAGCTGTACAAGCGCAGTATTACGGGTGTACTACAAAGATGCATCACCATCGGTGATGAGAAAACCATCCTCCAAGACATCCACGAGGGCATCTGCGGCCATCGCGCAGGCAACCGCTCCCTTGTCGCCAAAGCTCTACGAGCTGGATTCTACTGGCCAACGGCCATGAGGGATGCAAAGGACACCGTCCGAAGATGCAAGGGGTGCCAAAGTTTCACCGATAAACCACACGCACCTGGATCAGAGCTCAGGCCAATACCTATAGCCTGGCCTTTTCTCAATGGGGCCTCGACATGATTGGCAAAGTGCCAAAGTATTCGAAAGGGGGGCACGTCTACCTCCTAGTCGCAGTCGACAAATTCACCAAGTGGGTCGAAGCCATGCCGGTCACTAACCAAAAGGGCAAGACCGCTGTAAAATTCTTTGAGTCCATTGTCTACAGGTTCGGCGTACCGCACAACATCATCACCGACAATGGATCGAACTTTATCTCCAAGGAATTCCAGGACTTCTGCGAAGGCCTCGGGATCAACATCACGTACGCCTCAGTGGCACACCCGCAAACGAACGGGCAGGTGGAAAAGGCCAACGGCCTAATCGGCGCTGGCATCAAGAAGCGCCTCATGAGTCCACTCGAACGAAAAGCTGGAGCCTGGACGAAAGAGCTACCATCCGTCCTGTGGAGCTTGCGGACTACACCAAACAGCTCCACCAGCTACACGCCGTTCTTCAGGGTGCACGGAGCCGAGGCCGTGCTACCACCAATGCGCCACCAGGCCCCGGTCGTCACGCTTCAAGCCGAATCCACGGCTGCACTCGAAGATGCCGTCGACACACTCGACGAAGCAAGAGACGTAGCAGCAGCTCGATCAGCGTTGTACCAGCAGAGTCTCCGCAACTACCACAGCCGCCGGCTATGCCCAAGGTCCTTCGTCGAAGGAGACCTCGTCTTGCGACTCAAGCAAGAGCGACCGAAGAAATTCGAGTCGCCATGGGAAGGACCCTACATCATCACCGAAGTCATCCCAGGTGGCGCCTATCGCCTCAAACACGTGGAGTCTGGAGTCGCATACTCCAACCCATGGAACATCGCGTACCTGCAACGATTCTACCCCTAGCTATCTACCCCTTTACTTTCAATAAGGCTATTCAGCCAAGGCTACTCAGCCGAACAATGTATTTCCTCCATTACGATATAAATAAAGCTAAGAGTACTCACTCGAATCTATGATTCGACTAATTACTCGGGGGCTACTCCTATCGAGGCGGCCTTTTAGAAAAGATGAATAAAAGCGAATTATTTCTTCGAGTCCTACGTCAAGTCTACGACTCCACTACGGACTCGGGGGCTACTCCCATAGGGAGGTTGGATTTAAGCATCCAAATTTTTTTGTGTCCAATGGACTTAACACTGAACAATGTGTGAATTAAAGTCTCCGCTCGAGTCTATGACTCGAACAGACACTCGGGGGCTACTCCCATAGGGAGCGCTGGTCGCGCACCCTATGAATTCTTCGACTGCGATCTTTCGGATCAGCACGCAAAAACTTTTCGGCAACTCTGCCCCAAGAAGACGATAAGTGAGCAATGTTCGCCTTGGCCACCCGAAACACCTCCGCGGTGATAAACATTCGGATGTTGTGTCTGTGACACAAAGATAAGACCTATAGATATCATCTGATGGCCTGGCAACGCACACGACTGCGCTCTGCTAGTATAAAACCGTGCCGAGCGGCACGAAAAATCCGGACGACGATTGGGTACATCAATTAAAATCACCGAATTCCACTCAGAATCCTCCGCGACCGAGTCGAATTACGCCAACATATGTTCCGGGTTCGAGTTTAGGGACTCGAACACGAGGAAGATCGTGTTGTTTCGCCCTAAGATGCTTAATGACCCTTCGATCCGTCGAGTCAGGCACACGCATCAACAATCCCTACATACATACTGTTAATACATAGTTGCACCCGAAGGATTGAAGAGTCCTCAGACGAATCTACGATTCGACTGATCACTCGGGGGCTACTGACATGGTTATACCCTACGGGTACATGATCTCAGCATACCTGGTCTAGCCCAAGGAAGGCCCACAGAGATGTACGCCGGCCCATGAAGATTTTCGGGTGGCCAAGGCCCATGACGCCTTCGGATCCTTGGAGAGCAAGACTAGAGTAGATAGGAAATTCAAAGGGGTAAAACCCTAGAACTTGTAACCGACTAGGGCTATGCCCGGGACCTGCCTGAGTCTATATAAAGGCTAGGAGGGCACGACCTAGATCTCGACCTCATACTTTCGCATAGACACCTCCACGCCAGATCGAATCTGCGCACCCCTGTAATTTTCGGTTCCACCGTAATCAAGAGCAGACAAGCAGGAGTAGGGTTTTCCCTCCGGGGGCCTGAACCTGGGTAAACCTCGTGTCCCCGTGTTGCTTGTTTGCTAACCGTTCCGCGATCTCCAGCATCCCCATCTTCTCCAAAACCCAAGTCCATAACAATGGGCATTGATGAGATCAAACCTCGTCAGCTGCCGCCGTCCATGAAGACGTGGCTCATATCGAACCCTCTGATCTGGGCCTCGAGCACCAGGGCAGAGTGACCTGGGCGAGGTATCTGGCGCGGGTGATCCGAACGGTCGAACGTGATGCAGGACTCCGAGCCGCTAAGGTACTCAGGTATGGCTGGTGGGGAGGTCACGGCCAAGTTGACTTGGCGGGTGATCTTCTGTTGCACCCTATTGGTTGGGTGCCCCTTTTATATCATGAGGGTCCCTACGGGTGTCAGGTATGAATCCTCCATGTTGTTGTGCCCCTGCGCAACTGCAGGTTCCGCGGGTCCTCCAGGTGGTGGTGGTGCTCCGTGGGCTACGCTTCCTGGAGCGGGTGCGGATCCTGGATTCACCGTCTAGCATCACATCTGGGTGAGGCCCTCGCTGAGATTCTAGAACTCCCAGCAGTCCTTGAGCATGTGGCTGGCCTTCTTCTTACCATCTTGCTTGTCGATGTAGAAGTGGATGGTGCAGGGACCTGATAGTTTATCGTATGCTGAAGGTTCGTCATCGCGATTGCGACGTTGCCATGTTTGGGTGGGCCGCCCACCATCCCGTTACTCGCTGTTGCGGTTGCCATCATCGCAGCGATCAGCGTAGCCAGCCGCAACCATGTCGACTTCCTCGTGATCATCGTAGACGCGTGATCTTCTCTTTTCGCAGTGATCGTGCCTGCGGCCGAAGTCGTCCTCATCATCCGTGGGTGCTCGGTTGACAGCACTTCGCCATCTTCCCAGTGGTTGGCGATATCCATCAGGTGATTAAGAGTTTTGGGCTTGATTGGCCTGAGATCCTCCTTGAATTCATGGCACTTGACTCTGTCCTTGAAGGAATCGATTGCCCTCTCCTCAGAGATATTTGCGGCGGAGTTATTGATGACGGACCACCGCAGTATGTACTAGCGGATGGACTCACTGGTTCGATGGGTGCAGGCCCGTAGCTCTTCGATTGAGGCTGGCCTCTTGCTGGTGCCCTTGAAGTTGCAGATGAAGCTGTATGCCAGCTCTTCTCAGCTTCAGATGGAGCCGGAGGGGAGGCTGCTAAGCCAGACCCCGGCTGCACCTGTCAGCTGCAGCTAGAGGCACTGGATGGATGTACTTCTGTTCCCGCCATGGAGTTTGACGGAAGACAGGTGATCGTCGAGCCAAGTTTTCGGATCCTGCATGCCATCAAATTTCGGATTGTCCGAAGGGAGCTTGAAGTTCTTCGGAATCCGCGATTGCCGTACGGACCTGCTGAAGCATCTGTATCCACACAACTCCCCGTCGTCCTCTGCAGACTCAGTCGAGCATGCGCGCTTGGCACGTGATTTGTCGACCTTGCGCTGCACAAGATCGCTATGAGCGTCGTAGTTGCTGCTCCTGCGCTGTGGGCTATGGTGACGTCGTGGCAGGTCATGCTCTTCCTCGTCGGATGAGGGGTTTGTGGCTTCGAGTGAACTTCACCACAACCTTCTTCTTTGGCTCAGCAGGTACATCGTCATGGAGCGCAACTCTGACGAGTCCGAGGCCGATGAGTGCAGCATTGTGGATCACGTTCTTCAGGTCTCCTGCCGGTGGCGGGTTGGACGCGAGGTAGGTGGTAGCCTCCATGATCGCGTCCTGCGGTGTTTTAGGCATGACGTTGCCTTGCGATTCCATCGTCATGAAGGACATGCCAAGTAATTTGGTGACCTTGCGCTGTGCGGCGGGGTCCATGCGCTCTAGGCGAGAGCGGTACTTGCGGGCATCGTTGCGGTGTGAAGAAGAACAGCTAGCGGCAGAGAGCGCAGCTTGCCGCATGCTTGATTTGTTAGCTGCCCGCTTGTGTTTTTCGAGGTCGCCTTGTAGCTTGACCTGTCGATTGTGCTCCTCGATCAGGAGCCAGTGATAGTCCATCAGGATGTCATGGGAGGCGTCAACAGGTAAGATGTGATTTCCCCGTATAGCTTCACACGTGATCTTCGAGCCCTCGTCGTTGAGGTGGATTTCGTGGTGGGCATGATTTATGCCCTCGGTGCCTCGAGGTGCCCTATTCTCGTTGGGATTTTGCGAGTTTGCCCTGGTTCCTCCGGTTTAGACCTGAGGGTTGGGAGGGGGATTGGGAGGTAGATCCAGCGGTGAGTCGGTTTCATCGTCGATGTCGCCACCGTGGATGACATCGCATATGTAGCGCTCACAGAGAGGCTCGCTGCTCCTGCAACTCTCAGATCTAGAACCGTAGGTTCCTTCATCCGAAGGGGGGTGACACGGATCGGAGTTGAAGTTGTTGCTGTCATCCGAATCGCCCGTCAGCAACGATGTGCGCGGGGCATCAATGGGTAGGACCCATGAAGCGGGCCTGATTGATGGAAGTGGCACCCGCTCTAGGAAGCGGAGGGTTCCGGTCTGCCCCACCTAGAAGCAGAAGCTCCCGAACAGATTCTCGATTCCATCGCCTACGGACTCGAAATCTTTGCGGGTGGCCGGTGAGTGGGTGGTGAAGTTGAAGGCGCCGAAGAGGAGGTAATTCTCCGTCGCCAAGGAATCATAGAATGCTCCGGATGGAACCGTCACGACCGCACAATCAATGACTCCATTTCCCATAGACGACACGAATTGACGAGGTTTAATCTCATCAATGCCCATTGTTATGGACTTGTGTTTTGGAGAAGATGGGGTTGCTAGAAGTCGCGAGACGGTTAACATGCAAGCAACACAGGGACACGAGGTTTACCCAGGTTCAGGCCCCCGGAGGGAAAACTCTACTCCTGCTTGTCTGTTTTTGATTACGGCGGAACCGAAGGTTACATGGGTGCGCATATGCGATCTGGCGTGAGGTGTGTATGAGGTGAAGAGATCCTTCATGCTGTGCCCTCCTGACCTTTATATAGGTAGGCCAGGTACCAGGGTTAGGTCGAGTCGGTTACAAGCTAGGGTTGAACCCTTTGAAATTCTATCTACATCTTGTCGTGTCCTTCAAGGAGTCAAACTTGTAATAGGCTTGGGCCACCCGAAATCTGCTTGGACGACAAGTCTTCATGTGGGCCTTCCCTGGGTTGGACCGGGTATACCAATGTGAGGCACCCGTAGGGTATATCCATGTCACAAATAGAATATGAACTATCAAATCATAATATTGTACCATTACTGAAAATTGTCCCCTATAACAACAATTGGAAATTCTTGTTCAGTATCTTAGTTCCAAATATTTCTGGAAAAAACATGTTTGAAACAAAAGTGTTGCCTCAAATTAGATACAGGACATCCAAAATCCGAATTGAAAAAAAACTACCATGTATCCTATATGTAAACCTGAATTTTTTGTATAGATAAAGCGACTTAACTTCGTGAGTCTGTTCAGGTGTGAGGTCAACCATGTACAAATTATAATAACATCAGTTTTCATCTCTCACTAAAGTTTAGTCAAACACAAATCAAAATTACCTTCATATGTAGTCTTTTGTCACTGAAGCACATTATCTTCTTGTCGGAAGGATGTTCTCCAAAAGAAAAATATAATACCTCAAAAGATAATCAAATACATTGTTTCGATAGTTTTCTTAGTGTATCAAACATACTATCTTGACTCTCCAAAAATTAGTCATGGTATTCATTCCTGAAGCACAAAGGCTCATGGTTAGGTCCATCCACACATGAACTCGGCATGTGTCATATGCAATATGCAAAAATCTCACAGCCAAAATTTCATATCTGAGCTTATTATAAGTCAATTTATTTACATTCTACTATACATTTTTATCACAATTATTAGAGTGCATTATACTTTTCCAGCAGTTACAAATCTATTCATTGTAACTCACTGTGTTTTCTACATACTATACTTTTTATTCGCATACTAATAGACACCTCGACTGATTTCTACAGAGAAAAACCATAGAGCACGACAAAAACAATAAGGAAACGAAAGAACATAGAACAACACAAAAGGCTAACCAAGTAGATTAGAAAGTAAGGCAAAAAAATTACGGGAGGCGAGGACGAACAAACCTTCAGATGGCCAAGCGCGTAGCCAATTAGAGAAACAGAGGTGGCACCCCATGGCGAGACAGCCGCGCCGAGCCGACTGTAGAAGCAGGAACCAGAAGAAGCGAACCCAGTCGAAAGGGCAACACACCGCTGAAGAAAAAATCGCCACCCCATAGAACCACCACCGGAGATCTAAATCGCTCACCCTAGTAAAAGCAATGGAGAATACCAGGAAAACCCTCGGGGCCACCAGTTAGCCACCACCGAAAAGGAGTTGCGCACCCAACCGTCCATGAAGCCAACATGTGTTTGGCATGGGTCTCACCGTCCACCGCCCTCCCGCCAGCTCCCTGTAACTGATACGTCGGAAACGTATCTATAATTTTTGATGCTCCATGCTTGTTTAGTATCTACTTTTCTTTGCTTTGTCTACACTTTGAGGTGTTTTTATATCTTTTCTGGAACTAACCTATTAACAAGTTGCCATAGTGCCAGTTGTCTGTTTTCTTTTGTTTTTGGTTTCAGAAAGGCAGAAAATCAATATTCTCGGAATTGGACGGGACAAAAGCCAAAGCCAATATTTCACCGTGAGGGACACGAATCCAGAAGACGCGACGGAGACGCGAACCAGGGTGGCCAGACCCCCTAGGCGCGGGTGGGCCCTGCCCCGCGCCTGGGTAGGGTGTGGCCCCCATGGACGCCTCCCGGCCTCGCCTATTCGCCTATAAGAAGCCCCCGATGCAAAAACCCTAAGTATCCGATCAATATTCCATGAAACCTTCTGTAGCCGCCGCCACCGTCGTCCCTAGATCGGGGATCTGGTTCATCCGACACTGCCTAGGGGAGATCATCCCGAAGGCCTTCTCTCCAGTATGATCTGTGAGTAGTTCCACCTTGGACTATGGGTCCATGTAGTAGCTAGATGGTTGTATATCCTCCTTTGTGCTTTCATGTATAGATCTTGTGAGCTCCGTTCATGATCAAGATCTAATCTATTTGTAATCATGCATGTTGTGTTTGCGGGGATCCGATGGATATTGAGATTATTATGTTGGTTTGATTAATGGTTTAGTCTTTATGATTCTATCATGTCTATGTTGTTTGTGATCTTGCATGCTCTCCGTTGTTAGTAGCTATCTTGGCCAAGTAGTTGCTAGTGACTCCAAGAGGGGGTATTTATGCTCGATAGTGGGTTCATGCCTCTAGTTTCCAAGGGAAATGACAATAATATCTTTGGTTGTAGACGTGTTGTTGCTACTAGGGAAAAACAACGGTCTCTTGTTCATGGAACATGTGGACTGTTTACCTTACACACTTTGCTTAAAGCAGTTGTCTGTTGCTTGCAACTTAATACTGGAGGGGGTTCAGATGATAACCTGAAGGTGGACTTCTAGTCATAGATGCAGTTGGATGGCGGTCTATGTATCTTGTTGTATTGCCCAATCGAATCTCATAGGATCTTTTTGACTAGTATTGCATTGTTGTGCCTTGCTCAGTTCCTGTCAATTACCCTACTGTAATTTGTTTACCCTTCATGCCATGTTGTTATGCCAAGTGAACTATGGACCCCGGTCCAATCTTCACCATTGATACATCTTCCACTGTTATACATTTTGTTCTAAGGAAAATTTGGTTGCATTAACAATTATAATTATACCTTCCACTAAAACAAAATGCAGAAACATGATACATAACCAAGTACATAGCATATCATGATACATAACCAAAGTACAGAGCATGTCACGATACATAATCAAGTACAAAACATGTCATGATACATAACCAAGTAAAGAACATGTCATGATAGATGATAGAAAGATACCATCTTAATTAGCAAAGTGCGCCCACCGGAAATATTCAGTGTACATGTAGAATACAACAAAATATATTGCATTCAAAGTAGAGGGTAAAAACTTCTGCAACTGGAACACACCATATATGAAATCTCTGGACCGAACCTGGATAACATGAGCTAGAATTTCATGATAATTGATAAATTGCACTCGGGGTCATAAGCAGCACCACAGACTGCATCCACCACTATCAAAAGGAAAATGGGTATACCAATATGCAGGTTGCCCCCATCGTTGTCATGGAACACAAGAACTTAAATAAGATAAAGGGGAAGAGTTGATCTTATCCTTCATGTACAGTCACATGCAAAATATAAACTGACCAATGGGTATGTAACCAAACCAATAAAATAATAGCCTTTTATCGCTGGATATGCAACATGATACAGAGGGAGAATATAATAAAATGATTATAAAAATGCCCATCTATTTATGTGTTATCTTTTTATCAACCACACCAATGGACACCAAGAAGATCATAGGTTGCTTCTCAAGGTCCATGTACATACCTTGAAGAAAAAATCTTCGGCAGCTGCGTTGGTGTGGAGTAGGAGGAATAGTGGAGTAGTACATAGGAAGGAAACCACTTTGGTCCTTGGCGGACATAAAAATTTAAACTGTTCTAGTTTCGAAATTTTCAATCTTCCCAAACATCGGGAGGGAAAGGCTATTCAAAAGACCAACCATTCGCAGTAGTACTTCTTATCTTATCTTTATCTTATCTTTATTTTATCTCTTTCTATACCATACCACCATAGTATAGTGTACAGATAACTTTAAACATTGACCGTTGGATCAAGACTGACAACTCCAATCATTGCTAGCCGTTGGATCTTCTTTTCCATTCTTAGCATTTACTAGAAGATTATATTGATAGTCTTTGGCACAATGAACGCTAGTATGCGCGAATCTCAAAACACACTCCATTGCTTAGTTTCAGGGACCTTATGCTAAATGCATGGACTTGGATGTAATTTTCATTTTTTACGAGGTCCTTGATGTAACTTGTACTTCCACCGACCGTCTTAACTCAAGCACCTCGCTCCTGGGGGACCTACCATAGTTAGAATAAAATGCAACCTCCCCAATTATCACACAAATTGGACCACGATTTCTTATATAGTTCCATTTTCAAGGTTCCTAGCTAACTTCGCACACTTCACAGTACTACTTCTTGTCAATTTAACAAAACTAGGTCAAACCTGAGCTACAAGTAAGCGCGATAGATTGATATTGAATGTAATTTCGGAGGTAGATGGATGCATCTTCTTTTAGCAAATAACGCTGTTGGTGTGAGTTTCCACTTTGGTCCTTGGCGGCAAAAAAAATCAAAATTTTCTGGTTTCAAAATTTTCGCTTGCTTCCGAAACATCGGAAGGGAAGGTTATTTAAAAAGATTGGCCATTCCAAGTAGTACTTATTATCTTAACTTCATCCTGTCTTATCTCTTACAATACCATACCACTATATAGTGTGCGGATAACTTTGAACTTCGACCGTTGGATCAAGACTCGCAAATCAAAACATTGCTAACCGTTGGATCTTCTTTTCTATTCTTAGCATCTAGAAGATTGTGTTGATAGTCTTTACCATGTACAATGAACGCTAGTATGCACAAACCTCAAAACACACTTCACATGATAGTTTCAGGGACCTTGTGCTAAGTGCATGAACATGGATGTAATTTGCAATTTTTATGAGGTCCTTGATATAACTTGTACTTTCACCGACCGTGTTAACTGAACCACCTCGCACCTACGGGACCTACCACGGTTAGAAGAAAATGCAACTACCCCAATTATCACACAAATAAGTGGACCATGGTTTTCTTATAGTTCTATTTTTCAAGCTTCCTAGCGAACTTCACAGACTTTACTGACTTCTTGCCGATTTAACGAAATTTGGTCAAACTTGAGCTAAAAGTAAGAGAACTAGGTTTCCCTTGAATTAAATGTCTTTTTTGAGGTAGATGGATGACGAGGTTTGATCTCATCAATGCCCATTGTTATGGACTTGGGTTTTGGAGAAGATGGGGATGCTGGAGATCGCGGAACGGTTAGCAAACAAGCAACACGGGGACACGAGGTTTACCCAGGTTCAGGCCCCCGGAGGGAAAACCCTACTCCTGCTTGTCTGCTCTTGATTACGGCGGAACCGAAGGTTACAGGGGTGCGCAGATTCGATCTGGCGTGGAGGTGTCTATGCGAAAGTATGAGGTCGAGATCTAGGTCGTGCCCTCCTAGCCTTTATATAGACTCAGGCAGGTCCCGGGCATAGACCTAGTCGGTTACAAGTTCTAGGGTTTTACCCCTTTGAATTTCCTATCTACTCTAGTCTTGTTCTCCAAGGATCCGAAGGCGTCATGGGCTTTGGCCACCCGAAAATATTCATGGGTCGGCGTACATCTGCCGTGGGCCTTCCTTGGGCTGGACCAGGTATGCTGAGATCATGTACCCGTAGGGTATAACCATGTCAGTAGCCCCCGAGTGATCAGTCGAATCGTAGATTCGGCTGAGGACTCTTCAATCCTTCGGGTGCAACTATGTATTAACAGTATGTATGTAGGGATTGTTGATGCGTGTGCCTGACTCGCCCGATGGATCAGGGTCAGTTAACTGTCTTAGGACGAAACAACACGATCTTCCTCAGGTTCGAGTCCCTAAACTCGAACCCGGAACATATGCTGGCGTAATTCGACTCAGGCCACGGAGGACTTACAGGAGTGGAATTCCAGTGATTTTAATTGATGTACCCAATGCGTCTGTCAGGATTTTTCATCGTGCCTACTGGCACGGGTTTTATACTAGCAGAGCGCAGTCGTGTGCGTTGCCAGGCCATCAGATGATATATGTAGGTCTTATCTTTGTGTCGCAGACACAACATCCGAATGTTTATCACCGCGGAGGTGTTTCGGGTGGCCAAGGAGAACGTTGCTCACTTAGTGTCTTCTTGGGGAAGAGTTGCCGAAAAGTTTTTGCGTGCTGATCCGAAAGATCGCAGTCGAAGAATTCATAGGGTGCGTGACCAGCTCCCTATGGGAGTAGCCCCCGAGTGTCTGTTTGAGTCGTAGACTTGAGCAAAGACTTTAATTCAGACATTGTTCAGTGTTAAGTCTGTTGGACACAAAAAAATTCGGATGCTTAAATCCAACCTCCCTATGGGAGTAGCCCCCGAGTCTGTAGTGGAGTCGTAGACTCGACGTAGGACTCGAATAAATAATTCGCTTTTATTCATCTTTCGGGTGCGTGGCCAGCGCTCCTGATAGGAGTAGCCCCCGAGTAATTAGTCGAATCGTAGATTCGAGTGAGTACTCTTAGCTTTGAAGCCGAAGAATTGTAGTTGTTCCTAGTATAGCTTTTGATGACATCGGTGCTGACGATCAATGACCTCAAGCATCTGCTGCGCCAGAGATGACGTGACTGGACGAACGTGGGTCCCACCTGCTGACCTTGAATTGACCGGTCACGCGCGGCGTGGAGATAATTACGGTGTCGCCTCGATTTCCACACGTAGTGGACGGCGTGGTAACGACGGTTCGTTGTGATGCTGACACGTGTATGGCCAGATCTTCCATTGGCGTTAGGTCTTCTTGATGGACGGTTGTCGTGCGTCGTCTTCGCCGTTATAATCATTGGGGAAAGCTGCAGTTTGTTTTCACCACATCTATTCTTGTTTTCACTGCTTCCTTGTGTTCTAAAAGTTCTTGCTGCGTGCTGGAATATCATTCCACATTTCCTTCTTCCCTTCTGCGCTCTCACCGCCGGCGCCGCCGTAGCGCGATGGGGAAAACGAAGAAGTCATCATCTGCGGCTGGTACCAGTGCCACCGGAGGGAAGAAAGGCGCCACCACTACCCGTGTCACCGACGGTGGTTGTCGGCAATCAGAGACGCGGGAGAGTGATCTCCGCAAGCTTCGCGAGCGGGGCTTGATCCCGCAGGATAGGGAGGCCGTCAGACTCCCCGGCAACAAGGTAATCCCCCGTCCCCCTGCTGGGTATCGGGTTATGTTTCTTGCCTTCATTATTCGTGGGTTTTCCTTCCCAGTCCACGACTTCCTTCGTGGGCTGCTCTTTCTTTACGGCATCCAGCTGCATCATCTTTCTCCCAATTCTCTTCTTCACATTGCTTGTTTTATCACTTTCTGCGAGTGCTGGCTCGGCATCGAGCCGCACTTTGGCCTCTTCCGGAAACCCTATTCTGTGAAGAGGCAATCCGGCTCGGATGGTGTGTATCCCATTGGGGGTTGCATCATCTCCCTCAAGGCCAATATTCTTTTCTTTTCTTTCTCTATGTCCAAATCTGTCCAGTACTGGCGGAGGCGATGGTTTTACATTCGCGACTCCATAGTGGCTGGGCAGCAATTTGGTCTTGCTCCTTTCGATTCCTCCCAGATAATCGAGTCGAAGAGGTCCTGGAAAAACCAGATCTTGGATGGCGAGTCAGCGGAGATAGAGGCCCTTTACCGTCGGGTGGAGGATCTCCAGTTGACTGCTGAGAAAGAAGTGAACGGCATGGATATTATCCGCATGTTTCTCGAGCGTCGGGTGCAGCCCCTCCAGGCTAGGGCGCACCCGATGTTTCTTTATGCTGGGCGCCGTGATCCGACGAGAGTTTTGGCCGAGAAGCTTTCCCAGGGTGATCTCGACAGGGCCCTTCGTACGTTGTTGAAGTACAAGGCTGGAGAGGATATCCCGGGGAAGTCGCTGACTCCGCCGTTTTCTTCGACGCTGGCCGTTCCATAGGTGTAGATTTGTGCGTGTAGCGCTTTTCGTCGACTGCATATTTATTTTCCTTTGTTTGCTAACAAAGTCCCTTCTTTTTTGCAGAGCTTCAAGGTGCCAGGCATGGTGCCGCCATTTCCCGAATTATTTCCGGATGCTCCGGATAATGACGTGGTGGATTCCTTGTCCAAACTGCCTTCAGCACGATCGTCGAGAGAGGACCATACTCACAAACAATCGCGAAGCTCCAGCGAGTCTTCGGATGCATCGACTCCCCCGACTCCCAGAAACCCTCTATGCCTTGAGCGTCACAGTGACGGGCATGGAGGTTCTTCCTCTCCTATTCTTGCTCTTCCCGTGCGAGCTGTAGCGCCGCATCCGCCAGCGAAGTGGAAGAAGGAAGAAAAGAAGGAAGAGAAGAAGGAAGAGAAGAAGGGGGAGAAGAGAGCCCGAAGGACTCCTCCTGTCTTCGACCTGAGCTCACTAGACTCGTAAGTTTCTTTTATACTGCTGTCCTTTTTGCTGTTGACTTTGTACTTGTGCTAATTATTTCATGTGCAGGCATTCCTCCCACGATTCCTCCAGCGATGGTGCTCGAGAGATGATAGGAGAGTCGAAGGTTGCGTCTCCTCCTCCTCCTCAGATGGTGGCTACCTCTGAGGGTGCTGCGCCGGTCCCTTCTCCGCAGGAGGCTCAGGTGGTTGCGCCTCAGAAGGCTGCGAGTGGGCCTTCGGGGTTGCCATCGGAGCATGTAAGTACTTCTGTTTCCTGTCACGGCGGGAGCCCCCGAGCGTCTGAAAAAAATTTCTTGTCTTGTTCATTCTTCGAGTCTTGGGGGGAAGCCCTCGAGCGTTTTCGTGTGTGGATTTTTCTTTTGTTTTTTTGTATTGGGTGCAGCCCCCAAGTCCTTTTCCTTACTGGTAGGTCTTCTTCTTGCAGCCTTTTGTGCAGGATGCCAAGCGACTGGTGCAGGAGCACCTGGTGCTGGGGGCCAACCTCCAACAGCTTCAAGGTACCTGTATGCTTTGGTGCTTCTTTTCTTTTTGCATTATTGTCTTGCTTTCTGACACTTGTACGTTTTGAATTCAGAGGAGCATAACACTTCCCTCCGTGAGATTGATGCTCTCAAGAAGAGCCTTGGTCAAGCGGAGAAGAAGGCCAAGGCTGCCGCTGGTGTGAAAGAGCGCCTTGAGCTGGAGCTGGCCGAGGCAGCCGAGGCTAAGGAGCGTCTGCAGCGGGAGGACACGGACCGCGAGGAGCAGCTTGCCACTGCTGCGACTGCGCGTGAAAGAGAGTTGGAAGGCAAGCTCATGGCTGCCGCCAAGGCTGTTTCGGGTGAGTACCTTATTTTTGCTCCTTTCTTTTTGTTTTCTTGTCTTTCTTCTGTGTTGCTTTCTTCATTCCTTTTATTTTTTGTCTCAGATGCCGCAGGCATCGAGTTTGACCGCAGCGCTCTGGAGCACGTGAGTGCTCTAGATGATGCTACTGCAGCGGTCGAAGATTGTTGTCTTGTAAATCGACTCCCTTGCCAAGGCGAAGGAGGTCCTTGGCCGCTTCTACAAGGAGCTTGTCCCCAAGGGCGCGACCCTTGATGATGGTGATGCCCTGGCGGAGGCTTTGTCAGCCGAAGTGTCTGCGGCGATATGGCGCCAGCGAAGGGCATCGGTAGCATCCGCTTCTCATGGCGGTGGCCGCTGGAGCGGAGCTGGACCTTCCCCAGATTACCTCCCGGATGCCGACGACCGCGGATGGATCCGAGGTAGCTTTTGCTACCTATTCCGCTCGCTGCAAGCGATATGGGCCGAAGCTCATTGATCTGCTGTCCGAGTATGCGCTGCGGCAACAGGGGAAGCCAAGGCGCGGCAATCCGGCTCCGAGGCTACTCAGGGTGCCGTACCTTAGACGTTGTAGCTGTAGGATAGTTTGTAGTCTTCTTTTGCTGTAATCATGTTGAGGAATCGAAATCATTGTGCCACGTAGTGGCCTCTATATGCTTAGTGAATTTTGTTGAGTTGTGCTCTTCTCCGTCTGAATGTTTATGTCCTTTTCTTTTCTGCTGCTTTAGGTTCCTTCGGGTGCTGATCCCGTTGACCCCTACTTGGCTTAGCTGCGCCGTCTTTGGATGATTCTTCACAACTTGCTTTTCTTGAGACCGTGTTCGTAGTCTTGAGAGGGAGTTGCTTGGTGCGTGGTCACTCCGACGTTTGGAAATCAGCGGATCGCGGTGCAGCCGGAGGAGTCTTGGATGGGGAACTGCTTCAAGCCGAGCAGCTTCAATGTAAGTTGTTCTTTGTTTGCTGCACCTCAGTTCTTCGTGTCGCCCTACTGGCCTTGCGCCTTATTTTGTCTGATATCGCAGTACTAACCTTGCCCAGGGAGGAGAAGGGCGTGTCATTTGGTCAATTTCTTGACTCAACAAGACATGGAAGCTGGCGGGTTCTTCTGGATGGATCGTGACCGTGCTGTGGTCCTAGCGACGGTGCAGGATCGTGTGCACCAAGTTTCGCGGGTGCTTCGTCAGGTGCAGACGTCGCTTGCGTCAGTGCTGCATGTCATGTTTCCTTTGGATGCCATGCCAATGAGTCTTGCTGGTCTTCTGTCGAAGTTTCGGAACGTCAATAATGTCAAGGAGTTGGTGCGGCAACAGCTCGTCGCAGGAGTGAAGGCTGCTTTGTCCCTTGTGAGGCTGCACCGTCCTGATGTGGATTTGTCTGCTGTAGCTGCTGGGCCACCTCTTCGGCCGGATGGTGATGAGTGGGATATGCGTCCGCATTATGCGGCTGTGAGGCAGAATGCCGAACAAGTTGTAGATTTGTTTGAGCAGCGTGCTCAGGTTATTCTTCAAAATAGGTAGTACCTGCAAAAGAGATAGATGTAAAATTTGTATGTGTCTGGGCGTTTTGCGCCCCTTTGTTATAAAGATGCATTTGTTGTTTGAGCACGTAGTGCTTTGTTTGCGTACGTGTCCTTTTCGTTAGCCTGACGAGATCAGCAACTCAGGTATACACGTGTTATCCTCAGTCGATGAAATCGTGAGGTGGGGGGAGCGCCCGAGTGCGCTTTGTAGCATGTGGTAAAGGTATAAATAGTGAAATGAGATTTTTGGGGCGAGACACTTAGCTTTATTTATATCGTAATGGAGGAAATACATTGTTCGGCTGAGTAGCCTTGGCTGAATAGCCTTATTGAAAGTAAATGGGTAGATAGCTAGGGGTAGAATCATCGCAGGTGCGCGATGTTCCATGGGTTTGAGGCGATAGGCGCCACCTGGGATGACTTCGGTGATGATGTAGGGTCCTTCCCATGGCGACTCGAATTTCTTCGGTCGCACTTGCTTGAGTCACAAGACGAGGTCTCCTTCGACGAAGGACCTTGGGCGTAGCCGGCGGCTGTGGTAGTTGCGGAGACTCTGCTGGTACACCGCTGATCGAGCTGCTGCTACGTCTCTTGCTTCGTCGAGTGTGTCGACGGCATCTTCGAGTGCATCCATGGATTCGGCTTCGCTGTAAGCGACGACCCGGGGGGCCTGGTGGCGTATTTCAGCTGGTAGCACGGCCTCAGCTCCGTGCACCATGAAGAACGGCGTGTAGCCGGTGGAGCTGTTTGGCGCAGTCCGCAAGCTCCACAGGACGGATGGTAGCTCTTTCGTCTAGGCTCCAGCTTTTCGTTCGAGTGGACTCATGAGGCGCTTCTTGATGCCAGCGCCGATTAGGCCGTTGGCCTTTTCCACCTGCCCGTTCGTTTGCGGGTGTGCCACTGAGGAGTACGTGATGTTGATCCCGAGGCCTTCGCAGAAGTCCTGGAATTCCTTGGAGATAAAGTTCGATCCATTGTCGGTGATGATGCTGTGCGGTACGCCGAACCTGTAGACAATGGACTCAAAGAATTTTTCGACGGTCTTGCCCTTTTGGTTAGTGACCGGCATGGCTTCGACCCACTTGGTGAATTTGTCGACTGTGACTAGGAGGTAGACGTGCCCCCCTTTCGAAGACTTTGGCAGTTTGCCAATCATGTCGAGGCCCCATTGAGCAAAAGGCCAGGCTATAGGTATTGTCCTGAGCTCTGATCCAGGTGCGTGTGGTTTGTTGGTGAAACTTTGGCACCCCTTGCATCTTCGGACGGTGTCCTTTGCATCCCTCATGGCCGTTGGCCAGTAGAATCCAGCTCGTAGAGCTTTGGCGACAAGGGATCGGTTGCCTGCGTGATGGCCGCAGATGCCCTCGTGGATGTCTTGGAGGATGGTTTTCCCATCACCGATGGTGATGCATCTTTGTAGTACACCTGTAATACTACGCTTGTACAGCTCGCCATTGATGATGGTGAAAGCTTTCGACCGGCGAGATATGCGCCGGGCATCTGTCGGGCTGTCAGGCAGTTCTCCGTTGATGAGGAACTGGAGGTATGGTCGTATCCATGTTTCTTCGACTGCCATCACCTGCATCAGGTTGACCATAGCGACTTCTGTGTCCAGTTTTTCGGGTCCTTCATGACCTTCGGGCAGCGTAGCCCCCGAGTGTTCTGCTTCTTCGGGTGATCCCTTGGGGGAATTTTCGCATGATGGATGGCACACAGATCTGTTCGAGGAACACACCTGGTGGCACCTTTGCGCAGGTGGAGCCAATGTTGGTGAGTCTATCGGCCTCCTCGTTGCTTTCTCTTCCAACGTGCCGAAGCTCGTAGCCGTCGAATTCTCCTTCGAGTGCGTTGTAGAGCACGCGATACGCGATCATGTTTTCTGCGTGCGCGTCGCACTCATTCATCGTCTGTTGGACGACGAGGTTGGAGTGACCATAGATGACCAGGCGTGTTGCGCCGCAGATTTTTGCCATCCTCATGCCATGGATGAGGGCTTTGTATTCGGCCTCGTTGTTGGAAGCTCGGACTTTCATCCGAAGGACATACTTCATCTTGTCGCCTTGCGGGGAGGACAATATGACTCCAGCTCCTGCCCCAGCTTCACGCTTGGAGCCGTCGAAGTGCATCGTCCACGACTGCGACATGTATGGGGTGTCTGGTAGTTGTAGCTCCATCCAGTGTACAAGGAAGTCCGGAAGGACCTGCGACTTGATTGCTAGTCGTTTCTCGTAGACGATGTCTAGAGGCGACAGCTCAATTCCCAACAGGGCCACGCGTCCTGTGGCCTCTGGGTTGTTCAGGATGCTGTTCAAAGGTGCCTCGTTGACCACCATCACCTGATGCTCCTGGAAGTAATGGCTCAACAGACGAGCCGTCATGAACATGCCATAGGCGAGTTTTTGGTAATGAGGGTATCTTTGTTTTGTTGGTGTCAATACCTCGCTGAGGTAGTAAATTGGGCGTTGGACCCCATGGGTTTTGCCTTCTTCGGGTCGTTCGACCACTAGCACGGTGCTTACCACCTGATGAGTGGCTGCTATGTATAGCAACAGAGGCTCACGCTCCTTTGGTGTGACCAAAACGGGCGAGGTAGAGAGTAGTCGCTTGAGACTTGCGAATGCCTCGTCAGCTTCGGGCGTCCATTTAAATTTATCTGCCTTGCGTAGCAGCTGGTAGAATGGCAGGGCCTTCTCGCCCATGCGGCTGATAAACCTGCTCAATGCCGCTATTCGCCCTGCGAGCTGCTGGACACCTTTGAGGTTCTTTGGCTTCTCCATTGCCATGATGGCCCGAATTTTCTTCGGGTTCGCCTCGATCCCTCGCTGGGAGATGAAGTAGCCAAGGAGTTGTCCTGATGGGATGCTGAAGGCGCACTTTTCAGGGTTCAGCTTGATCCTGTAGCGGTCGAGATTATCGAACGTCTCGCGGAGATCGTCGATGAGTGTTTTCGCCTCCCTGGTTTTGATGACTATGTCGTCGACATAGACTTGGATGTTGCGACCGATCTGGTCTTTTAGGCATGCCTGCATGCATCGCTGGTGCGTGGCACCTGCGTTCTTTAGCCTGAAGGGCATTGTGTTGTAGCAGAACACTCCGAACGGTGTGATAAACGCCGTTTTTTCCTGATCTTCGACCTTGAGTCGAATCTGGTTGTAGCCTGAGTAGGTGTCAAGGAAGGAGAGTTTCTCGCATCCTGCAGTCGAATCGATGATCCGGTCGATCCGAGGAAGAGGGAAGTGGTCCTTTGGGCAGTGTTTGTTCAGCGACGTGAAATCCACGCACATCCGTAGGATGTCCGTGTCTTTCTTTGGGACCATCACTGTATTTGCAAGCCACTCGCTTTCTTTGATTTCCCTGATGAAGTCTGTAGCGAGTAGTCTGTTGATTTCTTTGCCGATAGCTTCGGCCCATGGCTCGGACAGTCTCCGGATGGACTGCTTAACGGGCTTGGTGTCTGGAAAGACGTTGAGTGCGTGCTCGGCGAATTCCCTGGGAACTCCTGGCATGTCCGCAGGACACCAGGCGAAGATTTCCCAGCGCTCACGGAGGAATTCGACGAGCGCGCCTTCCTATGCGGGGCTGAGGTCGTTGGCGATCAGCGCCATCTTGGAGGCATCCTTCGGATGGACCTGCACCTTTTTTGTGTTGAAGGTGGAGTCGAAAGACATGTCAGGTGCGTTTTGCCTTGCAACTGGGGGTGCCCCATTATCCGTCACCTCGCGGAGCTTTACGAGCTCGTCTTGCATGCCGAAGGACTGGGAGATTCTGTTGAAATCCCTGTCGCATTGGTCCGATCGGGTGAAGCTCCCGTGGACTGTGATGACGCCTCTTGGTCCTGGCATCTTGAGTAGTAGGTATGCGTAATGTGGGACGGCCAAAAACCTTGCGAATGCCACACGCCCGAGGATGGCGTGGTACTGTGATGGCCAGTCCACCACTTCGAATTCGAGCCGCTCGAGTCGGAAGTTATCCGGCTTGCCAAAGATGACATCAAGCCAAATTTGGCCCAGGGGGAATATGCCCTTCCCTGGGACGATACCATGGAACATTGTGTCTGATTGCTCTAGGATGCACTGCGGGATCCGCATTGCTGCTAGAGTGCTTGCGAACATCAGGTCGATGCCGCTGCCGCCATCCATGAAGACGCGGCTCATCTCGAAACCTCCGATCTGCGCCTCCAGCACCATGGCAGCATGACCTGGGCGAGGGATCTGGCAAGGGTGATCCGAACGGCTGAACGTTATGCAGGACTCCGATCCGCTGAGGTACTCAGGGATGGCGGGTGGAGTTGCTACGGCCAAGTTGATCTGGCGAGTGATTTTCTTCTGCACCCTGTTCGTGGGGCGCCCCTTCTGGATCATCAGTGCTCCCTTCGGCGGGGGATACCTATTCCTGGCGTTGTTTTGTGCTGGTGCGACTGGTTGATGCGGACCTCCCACAAGTGGTGGTGGAGGAGCTCCGTGCGCTATTTCACCGGGCGCGGGTGCGTTTCTGAACGCAGGAATTGGGGCTTGCTGCCTCATCTGAACCATGCTTTCGCTGAGCTTCTGGAACTCGCGACAGTCCTTAAGCATGTGGCTCGCCTTCTTTTTGCCATCCTGCTTGTCGATGTAGAAGTGGATGGTGCATGGAGCCAAAAGTTTGTCGTCTGAGGTCCGTTATCGCGTGATGTGCTGCCACAATCTTTGGCGTCCACCATCGCGGAAGTTTCCTCCGCGGTATCCTCCGCTGTTGCGGTTGGCGTCGTTGTGGCGGTCGGTGTAGCCGGCCGCGACCATGTCGGGTCCGTCGCGATCGTTGTAGACGCGCGATCTTCTCTTGCTATGGCGCTCCCGTCGTCGGCCGTAGTCGTCTTCTTGTTCTTCTGAGTGTGCTCGGTGGACAGAGTCTTCGCCGTCGGCCCACCTATTAGCGATATCCATGAGGTGGTCGAGTGTTTTGGGCTTGACGCGCCCGAGTTCCTCCTTGAAGTCCTGGCGCTTGACGCCGTCTTTGAAGGCGTCGATGGCCCTCTCTTCGGAGATGTGTGATGCGGAGTTCTTGGTGTTGAACCAGCGTAGTATGTAGGAGCGAATGGATTCGCCCGTCCTTTGAGTGCAGGCTCGCAACTCTTCGATTGAGGCGGGCCTCTTACTGGTGCCTTTGAAGTTTCAAATGAAGCTGTAAGCCAGCTCCTCCCAGCTTCGGATGGACCCTGAGGATAGGCTGCTAAGCCAGATCCGGCGGCCTGTCATTGCGGTGAAGGCATTGCATGGCGGTTTCTTTGTTACCGCCGTGCAGCTTGACAGATGACAGATGATCGCTGAGCCATGCCTTTGGGTCCTGCGTGCCGTCGAACTACGGAGTATCCGAAGGAAGTTTGAAATTACGCGACATCTTTGTACGTCGAACAGATCTGCTGAAGCATCGGGCCCCGCAAAGTTCTCCTTCATCTTCGTCCATCTTGGATTCAGACGCATGCGCGCTTGGCTCGCGCTTTGTATATTTTGCGCCATGTGAGCGCGTCCTTGGCGTCGTAGTCGCGTTTATGATGACGCGAGCTCTTCTTCCTTCGAGGAAGGTCGTGTTCCTCTTCTTCTTCGGATGAAGGGGTGGGGCTCCGGTCGTGCCTGGCCGGAGCTTTCTTCTTCGGCTCCGCAGGAGCTTCTTGGTGGAGCGCAGCTCCGACAAGTCCAAGTCCGGTAAGTGCGGACTTATGCATGGCTCTTTTCGGGTCCCCCTCCGGAGGTGGGTGGGCCGCGAGATACGCAGTGGCTGCCATGATCGCAGCTTGCGGCGTTTTCAGGATGATGTTGCCATCAGCGTCCATCTCCATGAACGATGTGTGGAGAGTTCGGGTCACCTCACGGCGCTCCTTGGGATCCATGTTCTCCACCCGAGAGCGGTGCTTGTTTCCTTAGTTGCCATTCGTGCTAGAGCCGGGGCCCATGGCAGAGAGCACAGCTCGTCGCGCGCTGGACTCAGAGTCTGCTTGCTTGCGTTTGTCAAGCGTTTCTTGCATCTTGACTTGCTTCTTGTGCTCCTCGATGAGGAGGAAGTGGTATGCCATCAGTAGTTCACGTGAGGCGTCTGCAGGCAAGACTGTGTTGCCCGCCACAGCGGCGCGTGCTTGGGCCCATCCCTCCTTGTTGAGGCGGATGACGTGGCCATTGTCCTCCTCGTCGGGTGGGGGGGACTGGCTTCTTCTGTTCCCACCGTTTTTGTCCTGCGGGTTGGAGTTCGAGTTGGGCGGAGGGTTAGGCGGTTGCTGCTCCACGTCGCTCTGGATGACTACGGCGCATTGGTAGCGCTCATAGATTGGTCCGCTGCTGCCGCAGCTTTCGGATCCGGAACCGTAGGTCCCTTCATCTGATGGTGGATCGCACAGATCGGAGTTGCAGCTGCTGCTGTCGTAGAACTCATCTGTTGATGATGATGTGCGTAGCACAGGGTGTGGAGCCCATGAAGCGGGCCTCATCAATGGTAGGGGCACCCGCTCAGGGAGGCGGAGGGTGCCGGTCGACCCACACAGGCGAAGCTCCCGAATAGGATCTCGAGTCCGTCGCCTACGGGCTCGAAGTCCTTCATGGTGGCCGGCGAGTGGGCGGTGAAGTCGAAAGCGTCGAAGAGGAGGTGGCTCTCCGTCGCCGCAGAGTTGTAGATTGTTCGGGTTGGGACCGTCACGATCGCACAATCAGCGTCCCCAGTTCCCATAGACGACGCCAATTGACGAGGTTTGATCTCATCAATGCCCATTGTTATGGACTTGGGTTTTGGAGAAGATGGGGATGCTGGAGATCGCAGAACGGTTAGCAAACAAGCAACACGGGGACACGAGGTTTACCCAGGTTCAGGCCCCTGGAGGGAAAACCCTACTCTTGCTTGTCTGCTCTTGATTACGGCGGAACCGAAGGTTCTGAAGGGTCTGTGATTCGATCTGGCGTGGAGGTGTCTATGCGAAAGTATGAGGTCGAGATCTAGTTCGTGCCCTCCTAGCCTTTATATAGACTCAGGCAGGTCCCGGGCATAGACCTAGTCGGTTACAAGTTCTAGGGTTTTACCCCTTTGAATTTCCTATCTACTCTAGTCTTATTCTCCAAGGATCCGAAGGCGTCATGGGCCTTGGCCACCCGAAAATCTTCATGGGCCGACGCACATCTGTCGTGGGCCTTCCTTGGGCTGGACCAGGTATGCGGAGATCATGTACCCGTAGGGTATAACCATGTCAATGGGTGCATCTTCTTGTAGTAAACAATGCTGCCAGTGTGAGTTTCCAATTATCTGGAAAAGAACATTCTCAATTTCACGAGTTGATGATGAGATTGTTCTTTTCTGTAAAGAAGGTATGAAGAATATGGATTTTAATGGCACAAGCCAAGCTTCCTGACATATGATGTGGACTAAGATGTTTTACTTATGATTCCCATGTTTAATGTTATGAGTTTTAAAACATCGTCCTAGCAAATTCTACCCACTTGAACGATATTATGCCGATTTATCGAAATTAGGTCAAATTTGAACTAAAAGTAAATTGTAGGTTGCTTTGAAAGTTTTGTAATTTTTTTGGAGCTAACCATCGGGGGTCATTTAATATATCACAAACTGCAACCAAGAATTTTGACAATAGGTTCAACTTCTTACTAAGATTATTCATCTTGACAACTTAACGAAATTATGTCAAACTTGAGCAACAAGTAAGCGCGATAGATTGCTCTTGAATTAATTGTCTTTTTGTAGGTAGATGCATGCTTCTTCTTTTTGTAAGCAATGCCCTCGGTGTAAGTTTCCAACTATTAGGAAAGAACATTCTCAATTTCCTGAGTGATGACAAGGATTGTTCCTTTCCAAAAAGAAAGTCTAGAGAATATGGATCTGAATGCCACAGCCAAGCTTTCTCACATATATATAGTGGACTATCGGGGGAATAACCCCCGGTAGGGTCATGAGGGGTAAAACGTTGCCCAGTTAGGCTTATGTCGAGTAAAGAATGAGCTTGGCCGGGTAATATGGTAGTGTGCGGCCGACATAAGAACTATGTCGGACCGTATAGAAAAGTAAGTTAATCTCGCAGGAACCAACGAGCCGAGTCTCACGAGGGAAGGCCGAATCAGATAGGACGCGTGGCACCTTTCCGAGTGAGGTTCAGGAGGGACCATGGTAAAGCACTGTCAAAAGAGAAGGGCTACACCGGGTGACAAGAAAGGAGACAGGTGACGTCTAATGCAAGGGCTGCCATACAAAGTTACTGTGTGACGCCAAAAGAACTGGAGGCTACGTACGTGAAGACCATTAGCTGTCTAACTTTATGGACTGGGCCACTAGGCTTAGTACAATCCCATGACTCAGCCCGTACAATGAAGACCAAGATCCAAACAGTAACCCTAGGACCCAAAGGGGTGTAACCTAGCTAGCCATCGCCTATATAAGGAGAGGCATAGCTAGGGTTAGAAAAGGTCGGGGCTAGTAAGGAACGAAGGTACTGAAGCTTTGTTCATACAGCTCAAGGAGCACTTGTAAACATCTAGGATCAATAAAATTCCCAAGTGTGGAGAGATCATCTTGTTCTTCGTGCGCGGAAAGACCGTGCACACCCTCCCCGGTGACCACAAGCATCCATTCGGCCCCCAACTTAAGCCTACCCATGGCATCTGCCGTGACACCACCACGATAGTTGACGCCCACCGTGGGGCAGAAGAAGGTGCTTGATGGAGTCTTCATCCGGACGGGCAACATCATCGCCAAGACCGGCGAGCGCCTCTACTTCGGTGTCATCCAGAGGTTTGGAGCGCTCAACTTCGTCAGCGACAACGCAGGATGCTTCGGGACCAAGCTGTTCCCTAGGGGCGGTCGCTTCATCAAGTTCGGCGAGCACCAGGTCTACGTCGCAGTGCACGTGGAGCGCGCGTACCCGGAGCGTGTCACTTTGGTGCCGCATCCACTTGCGGTTCCTGCCGCAGGAAAACTTCACCAGCTGGTCTCCGTTGAGGTAATGATGAAAGCTCCTAACCCAGCGGCACCTCCAGTAGTTCCCATAGTGAATGAGGATGCTTAGGGAGGAAATCAAGAGGAAACGCTAAGGGCGGCAAGAACAGCAAAGGCACCGCTAGAAAATCCAGAGAACATACTAGGAGTAAGAGAGCCAAAGAATTGCAAGAGGCAATAGACAAGTTGGCAGAGCCAGTAGCGCAAGCAGCTGACTCGGCCCGTGGGCAGGCCGAGTTAGAGGAGGCCAGGATAAAAGTCCTGGAGAAGGCAAAGGAGTTAGCGCAGCTACAACGAGATGTGGATATCACAATCCGAGAGCTCAACTCGGCAAATCGAGTCAAGGGCGCTAAGACCCGGCTTGATGCAAGAAGGATAAGAGGGAAAACCCTCAATGAGGAATTGGCTGATGCAACGTCAAAGATAACACCAGAAAACAGCAATGAAACAACCATGCGGCCAACATACAATACTGCAGCAGAGAATCTGAGAGCAGCAGAGGCAGCAATGGCCGAGCTTCCCCATCTGACGGGTGAAGCAAAGAGAAAACAACAAGAGCGAGTCAATGAGTTGGTGTGAGCAGCAGGGATGCTGAATGAGGCATACTACAGGGAAAATCCGGGTATAGCAAGGAGATCACAGTTGGTTCACTCAGCAACTCCAATCCCGACAAGATCAGCAGGTTGTATAGCTTCCTCACCCAGAGTGGCGTCGAGATAGAGAAAAGAAAAGAGTGTGGATTCAGGGAGGAACAAGCAAATGGTTACCTATGACCCGACAATGGCTCAGGGAAACCCAGCACGTGCACAAGGAACAAGAAGGAATAATGTTTAGGGAAATGAGAACTAGGAAAATGCAGGCCAAGAAAGGCAAACATGACAAAGGAATGACAATGGAGGGAAAAAATTTGCGCCTCAACCTAGGCGTGGAGCTCACTCGGCAGGAGGAGGAGGAAATCCAGCTCCGAATAATGTGCCAGCTTAACCCGAAAAGAGACAGCAAAGAGCGGGAAAAGCAGTACAACAACCTGCAGATTCGAACGCGAACAGGTACAATGATGGTTACTCGGCGATGGTGAATGACGGGTATGAATTGCCGGATCATGCGTACCAAGCAATGGGAGCCAGACTCGAAGGCAGAAACCTTCAGCCGGATGATGCAAGACTAAATCCTGATCCAATAAAGATGGCAGAGTTGATCGAGTCCCAAGGCCCACAAGGTCCACCATGTTTTGGCCCAAGGATCATGAAGGAACCGCCAATGGCAAACTTTTAGCTGGCCAGAGGAACAAAGACTTACGATGGAAGCACAAAGCCTGAAGACTGGCTCATAGATTATGGAACTGCTGTAAAAATCACGCAGGGAAATTTGAGATGGGCAGTGCGATACATGCCGCAGATTTTAGAGGGACCAGCACGGGTGTGGCTGAATAACTTGCCACCCGGAAGCATCAACAGATGGATCAATTTTCAGGATGCTTTTGTGAGCAATTTCACAAGCACCTACAAGAGGCCGAATCGCCCGCAACAGCTAGCAATGTGCAAACAAAGGCCGAATGAGACAGACAGAGAATTCTTAACAAGATGGTGCACAATGCGTAACTCTTGCAAACGGGTAATCGAGTCACAGGCTATCGCATGGTTTGCACAAGGATGCAGACATGGAAGTGTGCTATGGCAAAGGTTATAGAGAGATATGCAGGCAAGCTTGGTAGAAACAATAAGGATCGCCGACTCATATGCGTTATGAGATCCGACTCAGCCTCTTCTCATGTCGGCAGACGGGATGAATGAGACTCAGATCTATGATGCTGCCGGATCACAAAGGCGCCAGGAAAGAGCCGAGTATAGAAGCAAAAGAAGATATGAAAGGCCGGACTACAGGTATGGTTCGACCCAAGTTGCGGCTGTCAGTCAGGATCATCTAGATGTTG
The DNA here is from genome assembly GCA_023614405.1 of Avena insularis. Taxonomy (NCBI): domain Eukaryota; kingdom Viridiplantae; phylum Streptophyta; class Magnoliopsida; order Poales; family Poaceae; genus Avena; species Avena insularis. The sequence goes on along the minus strand of CM042687.1, from coordinate 275,032,572 downwards.
GAGGTAGCCAACGTCAAGGACAAGTGGACAACAGCAGTGGATACCAAAGAATGATGGCAAAAAGCCATACGAACAAAGAAAGCCATATCAGGACAGGCAGAAATATACTTATGAGATGATGTTGGACCAACCGTGCAATTTTCATACGCCAAGTATGAGTAAGCCAGCTAATCACACAACAAGGCAATGCACTTGGTTTCAGAAAGGAGATAGAGTGGATTCCTTGACTAAGCAACTGCCACCACCGCCCCCTCCATCACTCACAGGAGGAAACGCCCAAGCTATTAGAGCTGAGCATAGATACGAGAACAGATAGCCAAGGTATCATAATCAAGAAAGAAGAGAGGCTGTGCATCAGGTGCATAACCCAAGAGGTGATGATGATCATGTCGGCCATGGGACCAGAAACGAGTATAGAGAGCACCACCAGAGTTATGTCGTCTTTGTCACAGAGCCGAATGACAAGAAGAGTCAGCAAAGAAGGATGATGGAGGTGAATGCCATGATGCCGACAATTCCAAAGTACATGCATTGGTCTGAACAGGACATAACTTGGAGCATAAAGGATCACCCCAAGATCATGCCAACTCCAGGAGGTTATGCTCTTGTTTTGGATCCAACTTTCATGGGCCCTGGTATCAATGTGAAATTTTCCAAGGTACTGATTGATGATGGCAGTAGCATCAACATCATGTACAAGTATACCATGCTCAAGTTGGGCATCACTATGAACATGTTGGAGCCGACTAAGAAAACTATCCATGGCATTGTGCCAGGATTGTCCTGTGAGCCAATTGGCAAGATCTGGGTTGACGTCTTATTCGGCAACAGGGAAAACTGTCGTACTGAAGCCATAGAATTCGAGGTGGTTGACCTGGTCAGCTCGTATCATGCCTTACTCGGCAGGCCGGCTATGGCAAAGTTTATGGCTACTCCTCACATCGCTTACTTAAAGATGAAACTGCCAGGTCCATGTGGAGTTATCACAGTCGAAGGAGACTACAAAAGATCTATTGCTTGTGCCTCAGCTGGATCTTCACTGGCTGAGTCACTGGTCATAGCGCAGGAAAAGCATCAAATGATGGAAGAGGCAGCATTGGCTAAGGCAACACAAATGTCCATGCCGGCACTTATTAACCCGCATGGCAGTGTATCATTCCAAGCTACCAAGGAAACCAAGAAGGTGCAGGTGGATGAGACTTTTCCAGAGCGCACATTTACTATCGGGGCTGGGCTAACTGACAAATAGGAAAGCGAGCTCACTAGCTTCCTCCGTGAGAATCGGGATATCTTTGCATGGTATACACGGGATTTGCAAGGAGTTCCGAGGGAGCTGGCTGAGCACTCTCTTCATGTAAGGCCATATGCCAAGCTGGTGAAGCAACCCCTCCGCCGCTTCACCGAAGATAGGAGGAAAATGATAGCTGCCGAGATAGCCAGGATTTTGGCTGCTGGATTTATCATGGAAGTACTGCACCCAGATTGGTTGTCAAATCCAGTCTTGGTCAAGAAGAAGAAAGATGACCCAAACGTGGTAGTGGTGTGGCGCATGTGTATTGATTACACAAACCTCAATAAGGCGTGTCCAAAAGATCCATTTCCCCTGCCACGGATCGATCAAGTCATAGACTCTACTGCCGGGTGTGAGTTGTTGTCGTTTGTGGACGCGTATTCTGGTTTCCACTAGATACCACTAAATCTGAATGATCAAATAAAGAAAGCTTTTATCACCCCGTATCGGGCTTATTGCTATCGCACTATGCCATTTGGATTGAGAAATGCAGGCGCAACATACCAAAGATGCATGCATAAATGCTTGCAAGATCAATTGGACAAAAATGTTCAAGTATACGTTGATGATGTGGTAATAAAAACCAAGCAAAGTCATACTCTAATTGAGGACTTGTGTCAAACATTCGCAAACTTAAGAAGATTCCGGATGAAACTTAACCCGGAGAAATGCACATTTGGTGTCCTAGCTGGAAAGTTACTTGGATTCCTTGTATCCAGCCGAGGAATTGAGGCTAACCCGACAAAGATCAGGGCCATCGAAAGAATGGAATTGCCAAAAACACTCAACGATGTCCAGAAGTTCACAGGATGCCTGGCCTCATTGAGTAGATTTATTAGTCGGCTAGGTGAAAAAGCCCTACCACTATATCAACTGATGAAAAATCAGACAAATTCACATGGACATAGCAAGTTGATAGCGCTCTCCATAAACTCAAAAAGATGTTGGCAACAACACCAATATTAGCGTCACCATTATCTAAGGAGCCAATGCTGCTCTACGTCACCGCAACCAACAGAGTTGTAAGTGCAGTAATAGTGGTAGAACGTGAAGAAGAGGGAAAATAAGTCCAAAGGCCAGTTTATTACTTGAGCTAAGTGCTCTCTATATCAAAGCAAAATTATCCCCATTACCAAAAAATGACGTATGGGGTGTATATGGCAGCAAAGAAGCTGAAGCACTATTTCCAAGAACACCCAATCCGGGTAATATGTGAGGCACCTATCTTGGATATATTGGGCAGCAAATATGCCAGTGGCCGAGTCGCAAAATGGGCCATAGAGCTAGCACCATATACTCCACAATATGATAGGCGAGATGCAATCAAATCTCAAGCCGTAGATGATTTCTTCGTGGATTGGATGGAGATGCAATACGAGCCACCATTGCCATATCCGAATTACTGGAAGATGCATTTTGACGGATCCAAGACGAAAATGGGTCTGGGCGCCGGTATAGTGCTCACATCACCAAGGAGGGATCAGCTCAAATATGTGTTGCAGATCCATTTTGCTGCATCCAATAACGTTGCCGAGTATGAAGCACTTGTCCACGACATCAAAGTAGCCAAAGAAATTGGCATCAAAAGGATCATGTGTTTTGGTGACTCGGATTTGGTGATTCAGCAAGTATCTGGGCATTGGGACGCCTTGGATGCAAATATGGCACTATATCGTTTTCATGTACAACAAATTTTGGGATACTTTGACGGGTGTGAATTCCATCACATACCTAGGGCAGAGAATGATGCAGCGGATGTACTATCCAAGTTAGGCTCAACTCGGCAAGCAATACCACTAGGAATAGCATTGGAATATCTAAGGAAACCGTCGATCAAGCCGTCACCAGAATCCAAGTCAATCAGACTCACCCCGGCAAATCAGGAATCAGACGCCGTGCCAATTGATATTGATTCAAGGACAGGTTCGAGTCACTCGGGGACTGTTCCTCTCACCTCAGGGGTTGCCGAATCACACTCGGGGACTCGTCAAGTTATGACGGTAGAACACATGTCGACAGAGCCAATGTACATTGATGAAGAAACAGATCCGGCACCGCTGATACCATTATGGGCGCAACCAATATTCAACTACTTGAAAGATGCAGATGATGAGATATTGGCAAGGCAAACAGAAAGAAGAGCAAAATCGTACACGATAATCAATAAGGAGTTGTACAAAACAAGCGTGACGAGTGTACTACAGCGTTGCATAAGCCCAGAGAAAGATCAAGGAATAGTGTTGGACATCCACCAAGGAGAATGTGGGCACCATGCATCATCAAGAGCGTTAGTAGCCAAAGCTTTATGCCATGGATTTTATTGGCCAAGCACACTGGCAGAGGTACAGGAGCTTGTGAGAAATGCAACGGTTGTCAGCATTATGCGTCAAAGTCACACTTACCAGCATCAGAGTTGAAAACTATACCGATCACATGGACATTTGTAGTATGGTGCCTGGATATGGTAGGACCGTTCAAACCAGCGAGGGGTGGCATGACCCACATACTCGTAATGGTTGACAAGTTTACCAAATGGATAGAAGTGAAGCCCATAAAAAAATTGGATGGAAAAAACAGCTGTCACATTCCTAGAAGACATAGTCTTGAGATATGGTTACCCGCACAGTGTAATCACAGATAATGGCACAAACTTTGCCGAAGGAGCTTTCACTCGTTTTGTGGGAAAAACCGAATAAGACTTGACGTAGCGTCAGTTGCTCATCCAGAATCAAATATGGACAAGTTGAACGAGCTAATGGCTTAGTTCTATCCGGGATAAAACCCCGCTTAATGGAACCACTCTAGAGATCACCTGGTTGTTGGATAGAGGAATTACCATCAGTACTGTGGAGTTTAAGGAAAACTCCGAATCGATCCACAGGCTATACGCCGTTCTTCCTTGTATATGGGGCAGAAGCAGTTCTTCCTGCCGACATAGAATATGACTCGCCAAGATGAAGACAATACTCAGAAGCCGAGGTGAAAGAGGCCCGAGAAGATGGAGTTGACTTACTCGAAGAAGCAAGGGAATTAGCACTGTCTAGATCCTCCATATACCAACAAAGTCTCCGATGCTACCATATCCAGAAAGTCCAACCTCGTGTTTTCCGAGAAGGGGACATGGTGCTCAGACTAGTGCAGCGCACAACTGGAATGCATAAGCTATCACCCCCATGGGAAGGACCATTCATTGTAAGCACAACATTACACAATGACTCATATTATCTAATAGATGCTCGTGAAGCACAAAAGAATAAGGCGGACAGATCAGGTGATGAGACCAAAAGGCCATGAAATGTGGCACTACTTTGCCCCTTTTACACTTAGGGGAAGCAGTGTATGTATCACCCTAACTCTCATATGTCGGACGCTTATGCCGGCTGTGTGCTGATAATAAAATGGTATGACTCGAAAAACTGAGTCGGGGACTACCCCATATGTTTATCTTTTAACTGTTGTATGTCGGCTGGCGTTGACACCTAAAACTTATCTCGGAACAAGTAATGTTTACTCACAAAAAATCAACTCTTCGACTATGCTGTTGTCCGAAAACACGGATTCATGGCAAGCAAGAGGAAAGGATGAATGATGAATAAACATGAACATCAGATAAATAAAGGGAGAAACGCGAGTCGACCCTATGTATGTTTTTTACTAACTCATTGCAGATTATGTTGCTTTCTATGTCGAATAATCCTAAGTCAAGTGATCTAGTTTCATACCCGCTAACTCAATCCTTAGAACTTTGAGACTCTAATGTCGAACGCCAAAAAAGGTAGACAAGAGCCAAATTCAAGGAAAAGGGGAAACGACAAAATGAAGCTCGGGGACTTGCCCCTGGATAATTCGCATTCAAAGCTAAATAAAAGTTTGAGCCTTATGACAAGGCGTACAACCAAAATGAGTGCATTATATCATACATCTGCACCCGACATATCGGGGATCTCATGAAATTCAAGTGTTTCTGTAACCAGCCTAAGAAGCAGGTGGGCTTGGAGGTGTATCTTTAGGGATGGAGCTAGGAGCATCTTCGGGAGCGTCCGCCGAGTCAGGAGCGTCAGTGGCCGAGTCTGCAGGTCCATACGACTCGGTGGCCTCGCTATCCGCACCTTCGTCATCAGAAACTTCGTCAAGAGGCTCCCCAAGATCAAGGAAGCTGGGCCCATCACACCAAGCATGCACAAAGGCATAATATCCTGGCGTAGGCTCGCTCCTGGCGTTTCTTGATCAACTCAGGATCATTCAGACACTTGCCTTCAGCCCTCATGCGTTCAAGAACATCATGGTTGATGTCCTCGTACCATGAAAGCAAGAGCTTTGTCCACTGCAGCTCGGCCGACCGACTCGCGCCATTGATCCAGCCTATCTTTAGTAAGAATTAGCCTAGTAGCCAGAGGCTTGATGAGTGTGGGCGCGTCTTCATCCGTCCAGAGCATTCAGAACGCATGGATCGCTGATTTGAGAAAGTCCACACCACAGGACTTGAGGGTCTTAGCGCGTTCGGGTAGCGCTGCAAGGTGCTCGTCGATACTGACCCCGCCATCAGCTGGAGCGCCAGATTCGACTCGTACTCTTTTCATGGCCCGTATAGCAAACATATCAGCCTCAGGGAAATTCTCTGCAAAAGCAAGGCAACATTAGCAAAACAAGAAAAAAACAGACAAAATAATGAGTACAATGAAAAGGGTAAGGAATCACTACTGAGGAAAGAGTTGATGGAGCCGAGCTTGCTTTGCCAATTTTTGGCCTTGGCCTGAAGAGCGTCCAGATCTAAGTGAGCCGACTCAACCGTCGACTCGGCCTCCTTGAGCAGCTCCTTGGTCTTCTCGGCACTGGTGGCATGTCGGCCATCTTTCTCGACAAGCTCTTCCCGCAACCCCTTCACCTCAGCCTGATGCTTCTGCTCCATATCCGCCATGGCCTTCTTCAGCCGAGTCACCTCATCTCACTCCTTTTGGAGCTCGATCCGATGTCTCTCTGCTTATTCGGAGCATATGACCCGTCAGCAACAACAAAGCTATGGAGAAGGAAAAGCATAAGTACGGAGTGGAGGCAAAATCCTCGGGAACTTACTTCCAGCATCGCTGATTTGTAGGTGCAGGGCGTCAATGGTAGATTGGGCAGAAGCTATAGAAGGACAATGAAAGAAAATAAGAAAGGGAAAGCAAGGAAAGTACACCGAATAAGAGCGGGACGAGTTAGAAAATTACCTTGGCCTTTAGCCTCACTTGCAGGTTTTGGTGAGCGAGCTCCAGCTTACAATACTCCAAGAGGAGAGCCTGATGCACCTTGGTGCGCTCATTGTGTGTAAGCTGCACAGAGAAAAAAGACAGTCAGCAATTGTGAGATCAAGCTTATCACCGGATAAGGGTTGACTGCTAACTTAGAGCTTACAGCTGAATAAGTTCCTCATTCGGCAGTAACCTCGGGGACTAGGGATGAAAATCCAACATGCGAACTTGGCATGAGGAAATAAAGGGTAAGTTGTAACTTAGAGCTTACAGCCTAATGAGTTCCGCATTCAACAGTAACCTCGGGGACTAGGGAGCATGCACAACAAAAAGATACTCAATACGCGAAAGAGTAAGAAGATTTTGTACATCGTTCGCTTTGTCTGCGCGAGCCATCAAGGAGATGGCCTGCTGAGTCATGTCAGAAATGGCCTTGGGTCCCAACTTCATCTTCTTCCTAGCACTAGAGCTGACCTCTTACTCGCTAGCTGCGTTCCAAGCCACAACGGAAGGTTCTGCGGCACCAAGGCCATTCCTGCTGAGCGTCCAGGTGAGAACTTGACCCTTTTTCAGGGTAGTTTCACATTGATGCAGTAGCAGATGACTGCTATGCAAAGAAAACCTTGAACTGCCACTGCATCCGACAATGCAAACTCGCCCAACTGACCCGCCGAAGCAGGTGTATTTGTTGTTGGTGTGGGCCGAATCTGAGGTGCGGTGTGATGACCCACAAGTATAGGGTGTGTATCGCAGTACTTTCTATAAATCGGAGTGTCAATACCAACGAGGAGCAGAAGGTGCTAAGCAGTGGTATGGAGTAGGAAATACCTGTGAATACTTAGCAAACGGATTTTTAGTGGTTTTCTGACAAGGCAACAAAACAAAGAGCAAGTAACAGAAGTAACGAAAAAACAGAGCAAGTGGCCCAATCCTTTCTTAGTAAAGGACAAGCCGGTGGAAATACTTATAAGGACCAAACGTTCTCGAGGAAACATGGGAATTCTGTCAAGTGCTTTCGCTGCAAATAACTGAGTACTCTTCTTTGGTGTTTGTAAGTGTTGTGTGGGTGAACCTGTGCTAACATACTGCCCTTCCTAGGACTAATACATACTTGTGATTAAACCCCCTGCAAACATCCGTAACTACAGGAAAGTAATTAAGATATAAATCTAACCACAACAATAAACTCTGAGATCCTACACTCCCTTGTGCAAAGGTGTCCTAACAGGGGTTCAGGTTTCTGTCACTCCGGTAACCCCATGATTAGTATCCAAATACACAATGCATTCCCCTAGGCCCATAAATGGTGAAGTATCATGTAGTCGACGTTCATATGACACCACTAGAAGAATAGCACCACAACTTAAATACTAAACCATTGAATAATAACTCATCACAGATTCACTAGTAACAACATGACTTCTCACATGTCCTCAAGAACTAAACAAACTAATCACAAGACATCATATGGATCAAGATCAAATATGATATGTTAATGGATAACAATCTGAACATAAACAATAATCCAATGGTTCCACTCACAAGCATCAACTACAATAGTAATCAACACCGGGAAAGTTTCCCCTAACAAAGTAAAGCAATATCCAACACAATTGTTACATCGGAATGGAGTGATGGTGCTGGTGGAGATGATGGTGTGGATGATGATGATCCCGATGAAGTCTAGCTTGATGATGGTGTTGATGGAGACAGTCTCCCCTCTCCGGGAAGGAATTCCCCCGGCAGAAATCTATCTGCCAGAGAGATCTTTATCTCTCGGTGTTTTCCGCCCCCGAGAGGTGGCGGAAATCTATCTGTGGTTGCCCCCCTGGTGTTAGGGTTCCATAGGGAATATATAAGCGAAGGGGCAGAGTCGGAGGCCGAGCAGGTGGGCCAAACCCACCCTAGGCGCGGGGTCAGGTGGACCCGTGCCTAGGGGGTGGGCCCCCTGAGGCCCCCCTTCGCTCCTCCTTTTGTCTTCCTTCGTCTTTTGGTAAAATAATATGTTTCCATATTTTTCTCGTATTTTTCTTATCTTCACGAAATTGCACCAAAACGCCTTCTTTTCCATCAGAATCCAGACTCCGGGAGTCCATCCTCCAGGAATCATCCAACATGCATAAACATAGGAAAAGCCATAAGTAATACCTCATAATAAGACAAATATCAATGAATAGAGGTAAATTATGATATAGAATGGTGATGCAAATTGGGCGTATCAACTCCCCCAAGCTTAGACTTCGCTTGTCCCCAAGCGAATACTGAGCTCGGTAAACATGTCCACATGTTTATGGAGTGAAATGTCGATAAAAGAATACGAACAAGAAGCATCACACTTACCATTGCACAACTCATAGAAGAAAGCAACTAACCATTATATAACTTAGCTTGCAACCAAGTACAGCAGTCACAAATAGTGATGCATAAAGATAAATCATAATTGGAGTTGGCAAACTTGTTCTTGGTCAGAGAACACCTGGTAAATAGTTTCACAAAGCCTTTTGTAGAAGTTTCAAAACATGAGCACTCTTTGCTCAAAAAGGTTTTTCACAAGTGAAGGCTTTCAAAGTAATACTCAATAGATAAGAGTTTTGTGCAAACAAGGGAGATAAAGAACATGATTGAATAAATCACCATATGAATGCTTGAAACACAACAACTCAAAAGCTTGCTGGAGATAGAGAGGAAGTAGGTTTACTGACTCAACTGGTAACTGGTAGAAAGGTCCCTTCTTAGAGGGTAGCATGGATTACAAGTCATAAAGAGCTTCCAAAATATTATGGTACCTACTAGCTTTGAGCCCTCATTGCCCCTATCATAAGCATCTTTAGATGATTAAGGTTCAAGTGAACAAATATGGAGTATATGATTGACGAAATATAAGTTGGCAATCTCATGTCCCTTGAATATGAGGGCCACTCCTCATGCATACTGTCGTGGTATTGCACGACAGATGCTACTGGGGGTAGCTTACGTAGAGGGAGCAAGGCAACGTAGGAGAATCCGGGAGGATTTTGGCACACTATGTACCCAGGTTCACGCCCCCTCGGTGGAGGATCGCTACGTCCTGCTATCAATCTAGTATATGATCATAGATTGGTTTACATGGGAGCCGTCGTAGGTGAAGGGGGAGACTAGATCTAATCTAATGAGATGTGGGAGCAGATGCCCCGTGGGGGTGCCCCTGGTGGCTTTATATATGCAGCCAGTTAGGGTTTACAAGGGTTTTGGTGGGCTACGTATTGTAGTCGCCGTCTTGGGCCTCTAGTCGGCGCCAGTCGTCTGGTCTAGTATGCGTCAGTCGTCGTATTGGGCGAGTCGACCCGCTCAGGGTTAGGTTTCAGTTGGCTCGATCCAGCTGGCGACTCCACTTCGTGGGTATACCCCGATTGGTATTTCCCCATCAGTAGTCCCCGAGCGCGTTGTCGATTCGACGCGGGCTTGAGGCAGGGCGCGAAGAGTCTTGACGATGGGTCATGGCGAATCGGCGACGAGCTCCTAAACAGAGAAAAAAACCGCGAAGCGGGAGGCGGTCGGCGTGAGCCAGTCGGTGATGGCCAGTTGGCGAAAGACGCAGGGTGTCGGTGAAGCCGCCAGTTGCGGCGAGTCCCCGAACGTGGAGCGTGCTGAGTCCCCGAGCGCGCCGAGTGGAGAGGTTGGGCGATCGGCGAGTGGAGATGTCTATAGTGCGTCGAGTACCCGAGCGCGTTGAGTACGCGAGGGCGAGTCCGCGGTGGCGAGTCCCCGAGCGCGTTGAGTACGCGAGGCGAGTCCACGGTGGCGAGTCCCCGAGCATGGAGAGTACGCGAGTGGAGAGTCCACGGTGGCGAGTTGACAAAGGTGAGCCGCGGTCGTGGAACCACGCATGCATGCAACATGCCTAGGAGTAGTCCCCGAGGCTCGAGTTGGCTTGTAGAGGCGACTTGAGGCTCTTTAGAGATGCATATTATGAAAATAGTAGTGGTTGCTGTCGAGCATGGCGAGTGATGAGGTCGGGTGATCGGCGAGCGCCGAGACCCCGAGCGCGGTGAGGGGTGAGGTCAAGCAACCGGCGAGTGGCGAGGTCGAGCGACCGCGCGATCAAGTAGTGACGAGTCCTCGAAAAGGCGAGCGACGAGGCCGAGCGACTAGCGAGCGCCGAGTCCCTGAGCGCGGCGAGGTCAAGCGACCGGCGAGCGTCGAGTCCCCGAGCGCCACGAGTGGCGAGGCCGAGCGACCGGCGAGCGCCGAGCCCCAAGCGCGGCAAGCGGCGAGGGCGAGCGACCGGCAAGCGCCGAGTCCCCGAGCGCCGAGCCACAAGCGCGGCGAGAGGCAAGGTCGAGCGACCGGCGAGCGCCGAGCCACAAGCGCGGCAAGAGGCGAGGTCGAGCGACCGGCGAGCGCCGAGTCCCCGAGCGCGGCGAGAGGCGAGTTCGAGCGACCGGCGAGCGGGAAGTCTGAAGCGCGCGAGGCGTAGGTCGAAGCGACCGCGAAGCGCCGAGTCCCGAAAGTGCGAGGGGCGGTCGGTAACCGCGAAGCGCTGAAGTCCCTAAGCGCGGCGAAAGCAGAAGGCCGAGCAACCGGCGAAGCGCTGAAGTTCCAGCGAGGCGAGCCGAATAGCGAAGCGCGGAGTACCCGAGCGCGATGAGCGGCGAGGCCGAGCGACCGGCAAGCGCCGAGCCCCGAGCGCGGCAAGCGGCGAGGTCGAGCGACCGGCGAGCGCCGAGTCCCCGAGCGCGGCGAGGGGCGAGGTCGAGCAACCGGCGAGCGCCGAGTACCCGAGCGCGGCGAGGCCGAGCGACCGTCCAACGCCGAGCTCCGAGCGCGGCAAGAGGCGAGGACGAGCGACCGGCGAGCGCCGAGTCCCCGAGCGCGGAGAGCGGCGAGGCCGAGCGACCGGCGAGCGCCGAGTCCCCGACGCGGCGAGCGGCGAGAAAGACACCATTTTGCCGAGGAGGAAAAAGTACTACTGCAATAAGGTGTATTTATGAAATATATTGAACATTTATAAGACGTGCAAATTGTAGATGTTGAAGAAAATGCACTTTTGCTATGTGGATCAATGGGCAGTATGTAAGGTTTATGCGTGTCTTTTCATGAGTGGGCAGACCTCCAGCATCAAACGCTTGCTGGGTAACAGGGACACGATGCCAGACTATTGAACCCGGAGACAAGGTCGGCCTTTCGGTACCCAACCTCACTACTTCGACGGACGTGAATAAACAACAGACAAAACTGAAACCGATCCCAAGTATGATTTTGGTCCCTGAAAGGGTCATATGCGACTGCATGGTCGACTTTGAAGAATAAATGAAGATGCATATATGGTTTGGGCGCATAGCATGTACGAGTGTAAAAAACTTAGCTATTAACATAGCAAGTCTGCGACGACGAGTCCGTGAGCATGAAGAATCCACGCCAGACGACCGCGATGGCGAGTTCCCGATAGGCGGTCCGCAAGTGTGGCGTGTCGCGGTAGTCAAGCTCAAAGGCACAGGCTCAATTCAGATTGTGCGATGCATGTATTGCAAAAACAATTGTACACAGAATTAGATTCAACTAAAATAATGAATCGACTGAATAATTAACAAGAGAAGTTCTTTAGAAATCGAATCAATCCAACGCTGATGTGAAGGGTCAATCTGTGAAAGCATCGTGTAGCCGTGCCAGTTGATCTCACGCGAATTTCTTCAGCATAGAACAGAAGGCGTGGCTCATGCGGCCATAGACACGGATCGTATCAGGGAAGAGATATGTTCCGGCTTGACTTTCCATCCAGGTTCAATTCTCCAAACAATTGATACATGTTGCACATAGGGTGCCCCTGGTGGCTTTATATATGCAGCCTGTTAGGGTTTACAAGGGTTTTGGTGGGCTACGTACTGTAGTCGTCCTCTTGGGTCTCTAGTCGGCGCTAGTCGTCTGGTCTAGTATGCGCCAGTCGTCGTATTGGGCGAGTCGACCTGCTCAGGGTTAGGTTGCAGTCGGCTCGATCCAGCTGGCGACTCCGCTTCGTGGGTATACTCCGATTGGTATTCCCCAATCACATACTCAACTTTGGGTCCAGGTAAGTTCTTGTCATTGTAAGTATTTGCATATCAATGAGAACCGCCAACGGGGTACCCCTTGCACATGGTACAGGAGCTTTCCCATAACCAAAATGACAAGGCAAGCAGACAATGAGTATCTCAGCAATCTTTTTATTTACTATGCATATAGCTTTTTATTGAGGATGCTTCATAGATGACTCACTATAGTGATGCTACAAGTTTCCACCATGATTAAGCATGGCTTAGGCTAGCGGCCCAGGCGTTTCTCTAACACAGAATACAAACTCCATGGACTTACAAGTCCCTTCATTATTTCACATCGTTGACATCCATAGACAAAAGAGCATGATATCAACTGTGTACAACAAGGTACAAGTGAAATGTTGAAAACGTTCCCCGTGATAGCACGGTTCTGCTAATCCCAACGTATAGATGCAACCATATACAACTTCGATGTCCACAATGGTTCAAGTTTATTAGGGGCAAGTAAATAAAGTGTGCCATCAAGTTCGTGAGAGCTTTACTAACTAGTTTTCACATAACAAAATACTTTTTAATTCGAAAGATATATGAAGCTTGAGAATTTACTAGGAATAGCAATAGCTATTAGGTAGATATGATGGACACAAGTGGCAAACGTTTTTGGTTCAAAGGGTTTTGGAAAAATGAGAAGTATGCCTTCTCAAAACAGGTTTTTGGCTAGCAAGGCTGGGTAGCAAGCAAGAGAGTTGAAAGAAGCAAGCAAACATACAAGTAATAAAGCCAAACATGCAATCTTCCTTGAAGACACAAAAGAATGTTAAATAAAGAATACTAAGCTTATGAGCCAACAAGAAAGAAAACAAATGATACCAAATACATGTAAGCTTTTTCTTTCTTTCTTGTCTTTCAAATTAATTCCACTGACCAGAACTTGGTTTGCCAAAACCAATTTATATCCACTTGATGATCCCAAAGTTGTGCCAATACTGAATAACAAGATCCATCATATAATAGAGATTTGCAAACTAAAAATAAGAAGTGCAAAAAGTAAAAGATGAGACTTCTCATTAATATTCCAATAAAGGCACTCACACCAAGGGATACATAGATAATCAACTAAAGGAGAGATACTTCCACATGCAAACCAAACTATAAGATAACCTATCTACCACAAATATGAATCCACTAAAAAGGTAAAAATATGAAAGATAATGGTGGTGATACCGCGACACTTCCCCAAACTTGGAACAAGCCAAGGGGATGCCAAACCTGATGACGAATTACTCCTTTGGTGGTGGTGGTCTCTTGTCATCATCAAACTTCTAAGGAAATGGTTCCCCATCCAAAAAGGATGTCTTTGTTTCTGCAATCCTGAAACTAGCAGAAGAGCAAATGCGATCAAATCTAGCTTCATACTCACAGTTTTGATTTTGTATGTCATAGAGTTGTGCTTGCAATTGATTGGTGGTTTGATGGAGTGAGAAGATCTCTTCTCGGAGTTCAGCAACTTCTCCCTCATGCTTGGTGATGAGTTCTGAACTTATCTTGTGAATAACATCCACTTCGCGTTCTGCCATCTTCTTGTACCTTAAAACTACTTGTTCCAATGCTTCCATCCTGTCTTCCAGGTTGCCTTCTCCTTTCGGGCCCTGAACTTCTTTCATCTGTACCTTCCCCTCTTTGAGGATCAACTCTTTGGGGTGAATCCTCAACTCATACATGTACGGGTTGAGGACATCCATAGAGGAATCCTCCGTGGGTGATCCAAAGGAAGACATTGAGGCTCCAAATCTGAGAATTTTCCTGACAGAAACAGATCGAAAACGAAAACACGATGATAACACGAAGCAAGAACCTCATGGAACCCGGGGGGTATATATTATGAAGATTCAATGCATAAGGAAAGTTTTGACACGGAAACAAAGCGGAGACGGAGTTCGAGGGTGGCAAACCCCCTCTAGGCGCGACCAGGCTGGGCCCGTGCCTAGGGTGGGTTTGTCCACCCTGCCCGCTTCCTCTTCGATTTCCGTAACTTCCCTTATGTATTAAAAACATCAAAAATATAAAAAGATTGGAGTTTCACGAACCTTCTGTTTTCACCACTTTTACCTATTCAAAGACGAACTCTGTAGTTTCTGGTGTTTGGTTCTTGATAAATTCTTCTGGAGTCACCATTTGAATGACATCCACTTCTTCATTGTAAGAATCTCCAAAAAATATAATGTTTTAGTCTTTGACCATTAACCACCTGTGTTGTGTCATCTTTCAGAGAAGAGATTTTGATGGCCCCTGAACGGTACACTTCCTTGATAACAAAAGGTCCTTCCCATTTGGAGAGTAGTTTCCCTGCAAAAAATCTGAGACGAGACCTATACAAAAGAACTTTCTCACCAACATGGAACTCCCTTTTGAGAATTCTCCTATCATGCCATCTTTTTACTTTTTCCTTAAAGAGCCTAGCATTTTCGTAAGCTTCCCCTCTCCACTCATCTAGATTGCTTAAATCGAGCAGTTTTTTCTCACCAGCAAGTCTAAAATCTCTATTCAACTCTTTCACTGCCCAATAAGCTTTGTGTTCTAATTCTAAAGGCAAGTGACAAGCTTTCCCATAGACCATTTTGTAAGGAGACATCCCCATAGGATTTTGATAAGCAGTTCTATAAGCCCATAAAGCGTCATTCAACTTTTTAGCCCAATTTTTTCTAGACCTATTAACAGTCTTCTGCAAGATAGATTTAATTCCCCTATTGGAAAGTTCTACTTGCCCACTAGTTTGGGGGTGATAAGCTGAAGCTATTCTGTGGTTTACATCACACTTAGCGAGAGTTTTTCTAAAAACCCCATGAATAAAATGGGAGCCTCCATCAGTCATGAGATATCTAGGTACACCGAACCTAGGAAAAATGACATCTTTGAGCATTTTCAAAGAGGTCTTACCATCAGCACTGCTCGTAGGTATGGCTTCTACCCACTTTGTAACATAGTCAACAGAAACAAGAATATGAGTATACCCTTTTGAAGGAGGAAAATGCCCCATAAAGTCGAATCCCCAACAATCAAAAGGTTCAATAACAAGAGAATAATTCATAGGCATTTCATTGCGTCTAGAGATGTTACCTACTCGTTGGCATTCTTCACAGGATAAGATAAACTTCCTTGCATCTTTGAAAATAGTAGGCCAATAAAATCTAGATTGTAAAACCTTCTGTGCAGTCCTATCCCTAGCATGATGTCCTCCATAAGCACTGCCATGACATTTTATTAATATCTCTTGTTGTTCAAATTCTGGAACACATCTTCTCATAATGCCATCTATTCCTTCCTTATATAGGTGTGGGTCATCCCAAAAGTAATGCCTTAGATCATAGAAGAATTTCCTTCTTTGCTGGGCTCTAAAGGTTGGGGGCAAATACTTGGAAACAATAAAGTTAGCATAATCAGCATACCAAGGATTCTCATGTGGACTTACCCTTATTGCAGCTAACTGCTCATTTGGAAAATTATCATTAACAGGCAAAGGGTCAAAAGAAATGTTTTCCAAACGAGATAAATTATCAGCAACAGGATTATCAGCACCTTTCCTATCCACAATATGCACATCAAACTCTTGCAAAAGCAACACCCACCTTATAAGCCTAGGCTTAGCGTCCTTCTTTGTCATAAGGTACTTAATAGCTGCATGGTTAGTATGAATAGTAACCTTAGAATCAAAAATATAAGGTCTAAACTTATCACAAGCAAACATTACAACTAAGAACTCTTTTTCAGTAGTAGCATAATTATTTTGAGCAACATCTAGAGTCTTGTTAGCATAATGAATAACATTCAGCTTCTTGTCAACACGTTGTCCAAGGACAGCACCCACAGCAAAGTCACTAGCATCACACATGATTTAAAAGGTAAACTCCAATCAGGTGGTTGGACTATAGGAGCAGTTGTTAAAGCTTTCTTCAAAGTTTCAAAGGCTTCCTTACAATCATCATCAAAAACAAAAGGTACATCTTTTTGAAGAAGATTAGTAAGGGGCTTTCAAATTTTGGAGAATCTTTAATAAATCTCCTATAGAAACCATCATGACCAAGGATACTACGAATACCTTTGATATCCCTAGGACAAGGCATCTTCTGAATTGCTTCAATTTTGGCTCTATCAACTTCAATACCTCTTTCAGAGATCTTATGTCCAAGAACAATTCCTTCATTAATCATGAAATGACATTTCTCCTAGTTAAGAACAAGGTTTGTTTCTTCACATCTCTGCAAAAATTTATCAAGGTTGTGCAAACAGTTATCAAAAGAAGTTCCATAGACAGAAAAATCATCCATGAAAACCTCTACAATTTCTTCACAAAAAACATGAAAGATAGCAAACATACATCTCTGAAAGGTAGCAGGAGCATTACATAAACCAAAAGGCATACACCTATAAGCATAAGTACCATAAGGACAAGTCAAAGTGGTTTTCTCCTGATCTTGTGCTTTCACAGCGATTTGAGAAAATCCAGAATAACCATCAAGAAAGCAAAAGTGAGTCTTTTTGGACAGCCTCTCAAGCATTTGATCAATAAAGGGCAAAGGATAATGATCTTTCTTAGTAACTTTATTAATTTTTCTAAAATCAATGCACATTCTATACCCAAACACTACTCTCTGGGGTATAAGCTCATTATCCTCATTAGGCACAACAGTAATTCCCCCTTTCTTGGGAACACAATGAACATGGCTAACCCATTGACTATCAGCAATAGGATAAATAATACCACCATCAAGGAGTTTTAATACCTCATTTCTTACCACTTCCTTCATTTTAGGATTTAGATGGCGCTGGTGCTCAACAACTGGTTTTGCATCAGGCTCAATATTAATAGCATGATGACATATAGTGGGAGAAATTCTTTTTAAATCATCAAGAGTATAACCCATAGCTCCTCGATGCTTCTTCAATACCTCCAATAGCCTTTCTTCTTCCTTCCCTGAAAGTTTAGAACTAGTAATAACAGGATATATCTTCTTATCATCAAGATAAACATATTTAAGATCATTAGGTAAAGGTTTTAATTTGAAAACAGGATCCCCTTTGGGTGGTAGTGTGGTACCCAAATCTTCCATAGGTAAATTATGCTTAAGTAACTCAGGCTGACGAAGGAAAACCTCATCAATCTCATTTCTTTCCTTCATAAAGGCATCACTTTCATGATCTTCCATGAACTGCTACAAAGCATTGTTAGGAGCAAGAGAAATAGCAGACAGCTGTTCAACCTTGAAATCCTCATCAGGTAAATTCATTTTCATAAGGGGTTTTGGAAAATTTGGAAAAATTAAACTCATAAGATTCTCCAGCAAACTTAGTCAAAACTTTTTCCTTCCTACAATCTATGATGGCCCCACAAGTATTAAGGAAGGGTCTACCAAAGATGATAATATAGGTTTTACTAGCTTCTTTACCAAGTACTAGAAAATCAGTAGAATATTTAATCTTACCACAAAGGACCTCCACATCTCTTACAATACCAATGGGGCAAACTTGCTCTCTATTGGCAAGGAGAATAACCACATCAATGTCTTCAAGCTCACAAGGACCAATCTCATGCATAATTTCCCTATAAAGCTCATAAGGAATAGCACTAGAACTAGCACCAATATCACATAAACCATAGTAGCAATGATCACCAATTTTAACAGAGAGCACAGGAACACTAGCTTTTCTAGCCTTACTAGGATGAGAGATAATATTAGAAGCATCTTCACAGAAGAAAATATACTCATCCTCTATATTTCTAGTAACATGATCTTTCACAATAGCTACCACAGGATCGATGTCAATAAGCTCATCGGAACCTACGGTTTTATTTGCGCTTTTACTAACCACATTAGCCAAAATAGAGTGCTCCCTTACCTTGGAGGGAAAAGGGATCTTCTCAACATATGACGAGGTTTGATCTCATCAATGCCCATTGTTATGGACTTGGGTTTTGGAGAAGATGGGGATGCTGGAGATCGTGGAACGGTTAGCAAACAAGCAACACGGAGACACGAGGTTTACCCATTCAGGCCCCCGGAGGGAAAACCCTACTCCTGCTTGTCTGCTCTTGATTATGGCAGAACCTAAGGTTACAGGGGTGCACAGATTCGATCTGGCGTGGAGGTGTCTATGCGAAAGTATGAGGTCGAGATCTAGGTCGTGCCCTCCTAGCCTTTATATAGACTCAGGCAGGTCCCGGGCATAGACCTAGTCGGTTACAAGTTCTAGGGTTTTACCCCTTTGAATTTCCTATCTACTCTAGTCTTGTTCTCCAAGGATCCGAAGGCGTCATAGGCCTTGGCCATCCGAAAATCTTCATGGGCCGGCGTACATCTGCCGTGGGCCTTCCTTGGGCTGGACCAAGTATGCTGAGATCATGTACCCGTAGGGTATAACCATGTCAGTAGCCCCCGAGTGATCAGTCGAATCGTAGATTCGGCTGAGGACTCTTCAATCCTTCGGGTGCAACTATGTATTAACAGTATGTATGCAGGGATTGTTGATGCGTGTGCCTGACTCGCCCGACGGATCAGGGTCAGTTAACTGTCTTAGGACGAAACAACACGATCTTCCTCAGGTTCGAGTCTCTAAACTCGAACCCGGAACATATGCTGGCGTAATTCGACTTAGGCCGCGGAGGACTTACAGGAGTGGAATTCCAGTGATTTTAATTGATGTACCCAACGCGTCCGTCGGGATTTTTCATCGTGCCTGCTGGCACAGGTTTTATACTAGCAGAGCGCAGTCGTGTGCATTGCCAGGCCATCAGATGATATCTGTAGGTCTTATCTTTGTGTCGCAGACACAACATCCAAATGTTTATCACCGCAGAGGTGTTTTGGGTGGCCAAGGAGAACGTTGCTCACTTAGCGTCTTCTTGGGGCAGAGTTGCCGAAAAGTTTTTGCGTGCTGATCCGAAAGATCGGAGTCGAAGAATTCATAGGGTGCGCGACCAGCGCTCCCTATGGGAGTAGCCCCCGAGTGTCTGTTCGAGTCGTAGACTCGAGCGGAGACTTTAATTCAGACATTGTTCAGTGTTAAGTCCGTTGGACACAAAAAAAATCGGATGCTTAAATCCAACCTCCCTATGGGAGTAGCCCCCGAGTCCGTAGTGGAGTCGTAGACTCGACGTAGGACTCGAAGAAATAATTCGCTTTTATTCATCTTTCGGGTGCGCGGCCAGTGCTCCTGATAGGAGTAGCCCCCGAGTAATTAGTCGAATCGTAGATTTGAGTGAGTACTCTTAGCTTTATTTATATCGTAATGGAGGAAATACATTGTTCGGCTAAGTATCCTTATTGAAAGTAAAGGGGTAGATAGCTAGGGGTAGAATCATCGCAGGTGCGCGATGTTCCATGGGTTGGAGTATGCGACTCCAGACTCCACGTGTTTGAGGCGATATGCGCCACCTGGGATGACTTCGGTGATGATGTAGGGTCCTTCCCATGGCGACTCGAATTTCTTCGGTCGCTCTTGCTTGAGTCGCAAGATGAGGTCTCCTTCGACGAAGGACCTTGGGCGTAGCCGACGACTGTGGTAGTTGCGGAGACTCTGCTGGTACAACGCTGATCGAGCTGCTGCTACGTCTCTTGCTTCGTCGAGTGTGTCGATGGCATCTTCGAGTGCAGCCGTGGATTTGGCTTCCCTGTAAGCGACGACCCGGGGGGCCTGGTGGCGTACTTCGGCTGGTAGCACGACCTCGGCTCCGTGTACCATGAAGAACGGCGTGTAGCCGGTGGAGCTGTTTGGCGTAGTCCGCAAGCTCCACGGGACGGATGGTAGCTCTTTCGTCCAGGTTCCAGCTTTTCGTTCGAGTGGACTCATGAGGCGCTTCTTGATGCCAGCGCCGATTAGGCCGTTGGCCTTTTCCACCTGCCCGTTCGTTTGCGGGTGTGCCACTGAGGCGTA
This sequence comes from Avena insularis, assembly GCA_023614405.1. Taxonomy (NCBI): domain Eukaryota; kingdom Viridiplantae; phylum Streptophyta; class Magnoliopsida; order Poales; family Poaceae; genus Avena; species Avena insularis. The sequence goes on along the minus strand of CM042687.1, from coordinate 275,012,110 downwards.
CGTGATGTTGATCCCGAGGCCTTCGCAGAAGTCCTGGAATTCCTTGAAGATAAAGTTCGATCCATTGTCGGTGATGATGCTGTGCGGTACGCCGAACCTGTAGACAATGGACTCAAAGAATTTTACGGCGGTCTTGCCCTTTTGGTTAGTGACCGGCATGGCTTCGACCCACTTGGTGAATTTGTCGACTGCGACTAGGAGGTAGACGTGCCCCCCTTTCGAAGACTTTGGCAGTTTGCCAATCATGTCGAGGCCCCATTGAGCAAAAGGCCAGGCTATAGGTATTGGCCTGAGCTCTGATCTAGGTGCGTGTGGTTTGTCGGCGAACCTTTGGCACCCCTTGCATCTTCGGACGATGTCCTTTGCATCGCTCATGGCCGTTGGCCAGTAGAATCCAGCTCGTAGAGCTTTGGCGACAAGGGAGCGGCTGCCTGCGTGATGGCCGCAGATGCCCTCGTGGATGTCTTGGAGGATGGTTTTCCCGTCACCGATGGTGACGCATCTTTGTAGTACACCCGTAATACTGCGCTTGTACAGCTCGACATTGATGATGGTGAAAGCTTTCGACCGGCGAGATATGCGTCGGGCATCTGTCGGGTTGTCAGGCAGTTCTCCGTTGATGAGGAACTGGAGGTATGGTCGTGTCCATGTTTCTTCGACTGCCATCGCCTGCATCAGGTTGACCATAGCAACTTCTGTGTCCAGTTTTTCGGGTCCTTCATGACCTTCGGGCAGCATAGCCCCCGAGTGTTCTGCTTCTTCGGGTGATCCCTTGGGGAATTTTCGCTTGATGGATGGCACACAGATCTGTTCGAGGAACACACCTGGTGGCACCTTTGCACAGGTGGAGCCGATGTTGGCGAGTCTATCGGCCTCCTTGTTGCTTTCTCTTCCAACATGCCGAAGCTCGCAGCCGTCGAATTCTCCTTCGAGTGCATTGTAGAGCGCGCGATAGCGATCATGTTTTCTGCGTGCGCGTCGCACACATTCATCGTCTGTTGGACGACGAGGTTGGAGTCACCGTAGATGACCAGGCGTGTTGCGCCACAGATTTTTGCCATCCTCATGCCATGGATGATGGCTTCGTATTCGGCCTTGTTGTTGGAAGCTCAGAATTTCATCTGAAGGACATACTTCATCTTGTCGCCTTGCGGGGAGGTCAGTATGACTCCAGCTCCTGCCCCAGCTTCACGCTTGGAGACGTCGAAGTGCATCGTCCACGACTGCGACATGTCTGGGGTGTCTGGTAGTTGTAGCTCCATCCAGTGTACAAGGAAGTCCGGTAGGACCTGCGACTTGATTGCTAGTCGTTTCTCGTAGACGATGTCTAGAGGTGACAGCTCAATTCCCCATAGGGCCACGCGTCCTGTGGCCTCTGGGTTGTTCAGGATGCTGTTCAAAGATGCCTCGTTGACCACCATCACCTGATGCTCCTGGAAGTAATGGCTCAACCGACGAGCCGTCATGAAAACGCCGTAGGCGAGTTTTTGGTAATGAGGGTATCTTTGTTTTGTTGGTGTCAATACCTCGCTGAGGTAGTAAATTGGGTGTTGGACCCCATGGGTTTTACCTTCTACGGGTCGTTCGACCACTAGCACGGTGCTTACCACCTGATGAGTGGCTGCTATGTATAGCAACAGAGGCTCGCGCTCCTTTGTTGTGACCAAAACGGGCGAGGTAGAGAGTAGTCGCTTGAGACTTTCGAATGCGTCGTTAGCTTTGGGCGTCCATTCGAATTTATCTGCCTTATGTAGTGGTAGAATGGCGGCCTTCTACCATGCGACTGATAAACCTGCTCAATGCCACTATTCGCCCTGCGAGCTGCTGGACACCTTTGAGGTTCTTTGGCTTCTCAATTGCCATGATGGCCCGAATTTTCTTCGGGTTCGCCTCGATCCCTCGCTGGGAGATGAAGTAGCCAAGGAGTTGTCCTGATGGGACGCCGAAGGCGCACTTTTCAGGGTTCAGCTTGATCCTGTAGCGATCGAGATTATCGAACGTCTCACGGAGATCGTCGATGAGTGTTTTCGCCTCCCTGGTTTTGATGACTATGTCGTCGACATAGACTTGGATGTTGCGACCGATCTGGTCTTTCAGGCATGCCTGCATGCATCGCTGGTACGTGGCACCTGCGTTCTTTAGCCCGAAGGGCATTGTGTTGTAGCAGAACACTCCGAACGGTGTGATAACGCCGTTTTTTCCTGATCTTCGACCTTGAGTCGAATCTGGTTGTAGCCTGAGTAGGCGTCGAGGAAGGAGAGTTTCTCGCATCCTGCAGTCGAATCGATGATCTGGTCGATCCGAGGAAGAGGGAAGTGGTCCTTTGGGCAGTGTTTGTTCAGCGACGTGAAATCCACGCACATCCGTAGGATATCCGTGTCTTTCTTTGGGACCATCACTGTATTTGCAAGACACTCGCTTTCTTTGATTTCCCTGATGAAGTCTGCAGCGAGTAGTCTGTTGATTTCTTTGCCGATAGCTTCGGCCCGTGGCTCGATGCTCGGATGGACTGCTTGACGGGCTTGGTGTCTGGAAAGACGTTGAGTGCGTGCTCGGCGAATTCCCTGGGAACTCCTGGCATGTCCGCAGGACACCAGGCGAAGATTTCCCAGCGCTCACGGAGGAATTCGACGAGCGTGCCTTCCTATGCGGGGCTGAGGTTGTTGGCGATCAGCGCCGTCTTGGAGGCATCCGTTGGATGGACCTGCACCTTTTTTGTGTTGACGGTGGAGTCGAAAGACATGTCAGGTGTGTTTTGCCTTGCAACTGGGGGTGCCCCATTATCTGTCACCTCGTGGAGCTTTACGAGCTCGTCTTGCATGCCGAAGGACTGGGAGATTCTGTTGAAATCCTTGTCGCATTGGTCCGATCGGGTGAAGCTCCCGTGGACTGTGATGACGCCTCTTGGTCCTGGCATCTTGAGTAGTAGGTATGCGTAATGTGGGACGGCCAAAAACCTTGCGAATGCCACACGCCCGAGGATGGCGTGGTACTGTGATGGCTAGTCCACCACTTCGAATTCGAGCCGCTCGAGTCGGAAGTTATCCGGCTTGCCGAATATGACATCAAGACAAATTTTGCCCAGGGGGAATATGCCCTTCCTTGGGACGATACCGTGGAACGTTGTGCCTGATTGCTCCAGGCTGCACTGCGGGATCCGCATTGCTGCTAGAGTGCTTGAGAACATTAGGTTGATGCCGCTACCGCCGTCCATGAAGACGCGACTCATCTCGAAACCTCCGATCTCGCCCAAAGACTAGGGACTAGGGCAGGGATCCGCAAGGGTGATCCGACGGTGAACGTTATGCAAGACTCCGATCTGCTGAGGTACTCAGGGATGGCGGGTGGAGTTGCTACGGCCAAGTTGATCTGGCGAGTGATTTTCTCGCACTGTTCGTGGGCGCCTTCCGATCATCGCTTCCTTCAGCGGGGGATACCCGTTCCCGGCATTGTTTTGTGCTGGTGCGACTGGTTGATGCGGACCTCCCACAGGTGGTGGTGGAGGAGCTCCGTGCGCTATTTCACCGGGCGCGGGTGCGTTTCCGAACGCAGGAATTGGGGCTTGCTGCCTCATCTGAACCATGCTTTCGCTGAGCTTCTGGAACTCGCGGCAGTCCTTGAGCATGTGGCTCGCCTTCTTTTTGCCATCCTGCTTGTCGATGTAGAAGTGGATGGTGCATGGACCCGAAAGTTTGTCGTATGCTGAGGGTCCGTTGTCGTGGTCGCGGCGCTGCCACGACTGTGCTGGGCGTCCACCATCGCGGACGTTTCCTCTACGATATCCTCCGCTGTTGCAGTTGGCGTCATTGTGGCGGTCGGCATAGCCGGCCGCGACCATGTCGGGTCCGTCGCGATCGTCATAGACGCGCGATCTTATCTTGCTACGGCGCTCCCGTCGTCGGCCGTAGTCGTCTTCTTCTTCCGAGTGTGCTCGGTGGATGGAGTCTTCGCCGTTGGCCCACCTGTTAGCGATATCCATGAGGTGGTCGAGTGTTTTGGGCTTGACGCACCCGAGTTCCTCCTTGAAGTCCTAGCGCTTGACGCCGTCTTTGAAGGCGTCGATGGCCCTCTCTTCGGAGATGTGTGCTGTGGAGTTCTTGGTGTTGGACCAGCGTAGTATGTAGGAGCGAATGGATTCGCCCGTCCTTTGAGTGCAGGCTCGCAACTCTTTGATTGAGGCGGGCCTCTTACTGGTGCCTTTGAAGTTTCGGATGAAGCTGTAAGCCAGCTCCTCCCAGCTTCGGATGGACCCTGAGGATAGGCTGCTAAGCCAGATCCGGGCAGCGCCTGTCAGCTGCAGCTGAAGGCATTGCATGGCGGTTTCTTTGTTACCGCCGTGCAGCTTGACGGATGACAGATGATCGCTGAGCCATGCCTTTGGGTCTTGCGTGGCGTCGAACTTCGGAGTATCCGAAGGAAGTTTGAAATTACGCGGCATCTTTGTACGTCGAACAGATCTGCTGAAGCATCGGGCCTCGCAAAGTTCTCCTTCGTCTTCGTCCATCTCAGATTCAGACGAGCATGCGCGCTTGGCTCGCGCTTTGTCTATTTTGCGCTGTGTGAGCGCGTCCCTGGCGTCGTAGTCGCGTTTATGATGACGCGAGCTCTTCTTCCTTCGAGGAAGGTCGTGTTCCTCTTCTTCTTCGGATGAAGGGGTGGGGCCGCCGTGCCTGGCCGGAGCTTGCTTCTTCGGCTCCGCAGGAGCTTCTTGGTGGAGCGCAGCTCCGACAAGTCTGAGTCCGGTAAGTGCGGACTTATGCATGGCTCTTTTCGGGTCCCCCTCTGGAGGTGGGTGGGCCGCGAGATACGCAGTGGCTGCCATGATCGCAGCTTGCGGCGTTTTCGGGATGACGTTGCCGTCAGCGTCCATCTCCATGAACGATGTGTGGAGAGTTCGGGTCACCTCACGGCGCTCCTTGGGATCCATGTTCTCCACCCGAGAGCGGTGCTTGTTTCCTTGGTTTCCATTCGTGCTAGAGCCGGGGCCCATGGCGGAGAGCGCAGCTCGTTGCGCGCTGGACTTAGAGGCTGCTTGCTTGCGTTTGTCAAGCGTTTCTCGCATCTTGACTTGCTTCTTGTGCACCTCGATGAGGAGGAAGTGGTATGCCATCAGTAGTTCACGTGAGGCGTCTGCAGGCAAGACTGTGTTTCCCGCCACGGTGGCGCGTGCTTGGGCCCATCCCTCCTTGTTGAGGCGGATGACGTGGCCATTGTCCTCCTCGTCGGGTGGGAGGGACTGGCTTCTTCTGTTCTCGCCGTTTTTGTCCTACGGGTTGGAGTTCGAGTTGGGCGGCGGGTTGGGAGGTTGCTGCTCCACGTCGCTCTGGATGACTACGGCGCATTGGTAGCGCTCATAGATTGGCCCGCTGCTGCGGCAGCTTTCGGATCCGGAACCATAGGTCCCTTCATCTGATGGTGGATCGCACAGATCGGAGTTGCAGCAGCTGCTATCGTAGAACTCATCTGTTGATGACGATGTGAGTAGCACAGGGTGTGGAGCCCATGAAGAGGGCCTGATCGATGGTAGGGGCACCCGCTCAGGGAGGCGGAGGGTGCCAGTCTGACCCACCTGGAAGCAGAAGCTCCTGAATAGGATCTCGAGTCTGTCGCCTACGGGCTCGAAGTCCTTCATGGTGGCCGGGGAGTGGGCGGTGAAGTCGAAAGCGCCGAAGAGGAGGTGGCTCTCCGTCGCCGCAGAGTTGTAGATCGTTCGGGTTGGGACCGTCACGATCGCACAATCAGCGTCCCCAATTACCACAGACGGCGCCAATTGATGATGTTTGATCTCATCAATGCCCATTGTTATGGACTTGGGTTTTGGAGAAGATGGGGATGCTGGAGATCGCAGAACGGTTAGCAAACAAGCAACATGGGGACACGAGGTTTACCCAGGTTCAGGCCCCCGGAGGGAAAACCCTACTCCTGCTTGTCTGCTCTTGATTACGGCGGAACCGAAGGTTACAGGGGTGCACAGATTCGATCTGGCGTGGAGGTGTCTATGCGAAAGTATGAGGTCGAGATCTAGGTCGTGCCCTCCTAGCCTTTATATAGACTCAGGCAGGTCCCGGGCATATACCTAGTTGGTTACAAGTTCTAGGGTTTTACCCCTTTGAATTTCCTATCTACTCTAGTCTTGTTCTCCAAGGATCCGAAGGCGTCATGGGCCTTGGCTATCCGAAAATCTTCATGGGCCGGCGTACATCTGCCGTGGGCCTTCCTTGGGCTGGACCAGGTATGCTGAGATCATGTACCCGTAGGGTATAACCATGTCAACATAAGGTTCATGCAAAATAGGATCAACAGTACAAACCTCTACACTGGTAGGAACGTGGGTAACAACGTCTTTATAAGGAGCATGGTACTTGTCCCACTCTTTCATGGGAATCTCAATATAAGAGGCAAAAGCATTAAAACATTCCGCAAGAACTTGAGTATCTAGGCCAAACTTATTGCTAATATCACGAAAGTTATTAGTTCCCATAAAAGATTTAATGCACTCATAATCATAGTTTATACCTGACTTTCTTCCTTTGTCATTCTCCCAAGCCTCGGTATCATCTTGAATACGGTCTAAAGAATCCCATTTAGCTTCTTCTTTCATACTTGTGAATGATCCAGCGCACTAAGCATCTAATAAACCTTTATCATGAAGAGAAAGCCTAGCATAAAAGTTATTGAGAATAATATTGTTAGGGAGTTCATGAATAGGACATTTAAGCATTAGCAGCTTCAATCTCCCCCAAGCTTGAGCTGTACTTTCTCCATCAAGAGGCAAACATTTATATATAAGACTTCTATCCTTTTGGATTTCACTGGGAGGATAAAATTTAGAATAAAATAGAGATGTCATCTCCTCCCATTCCATGGATTGTCCATTCTTTAGCAGCTTATACCATGCCTCAGCTCTCCCTTTCAAGGATATGGAGAGTAACTTCTTCACCTGTTCAGTTGTGATACCTGCACACTTAAACAACCCGCATAATTCATGGATATAAAGTAAGTGATCACCAGGATGGACAGTTCCATCCCCAAAATAATAATTATCCATGACACGATTAACAATACTTGTAGGTATCTTAAAAGGATCTATCTCAACATGTGGTGGTTCATCTACTACCATAGAAGTGGTAGTAGTTTTCCCAAACAGAAAACCAAGTGGGTTATTCATATTGGAAACAAAGTAACAAGCAGTAACAAAAGCAATACTCAAAGTGAAAGTTTCCCTTACCAGTTCCACTCTTCAATAGCGCTACACTCCCCGGCAACGACGCCAGAAAATAGTCTTGGTGACCCACAAGTATAAGGGGTGTATCGCAGTACTTTCAATAAATAGGAGTGTCGATCCCAACGAGGAGCAGAAGGTGCTGAATAGTGGTATGGAGCAGGAAATCCCTGTGAATACTTAGCAAACGGATTTTTAGTGGTTTTCTGACAAGGCAACAAAACAAAGAGCAAGTAACAGAAGTAACGAACAAACATAGGAAGTGGCCCAATCCTTTCTTAGTAAAGGACAAGCCGGTGGAAATACTTATAAGGACCAAATGTTCTCGAGGACACATGGGAATTCTGTCAAGTGCTTTCGCTGAAAATAGCTGAGTACTCTTCTTTGGTGTTTGTAAGTGTTGTGTGGGTGAACCTGTGCTAACATACTGCCCTTCCTAGGACTAATACATACTTGAGATTAAACCCCCTGCAAACATCCGTAACTACAGGAAAGTAATTAAGATATAAATCTAACCACAGCCTTAAACTCTGAAACCCTACACTCCCTTGTGCAAAGGTGTCCTAACAGGGGTTCAAGTTTCTGTCACTCTGGCAACCCCATGGTTAGTATCCAAATACACAATGCATTCCCCTAGGCCCATAAATGGTGAAGTATCATGTAGTCGACGTTCACATGACACCACTAGAAGAATAGCACCAAAACTTAAATACTAAACCATTGAATAATAACTCATCACAGATTCACTACTAACAACATGACTTCTCCCATGTCCTCAAGAACTAAACGAACTACTCACAAGACATCATATGGATCAAGATCAAGATCAAAGATGATATGGTAATGGATAACAATCTGAACATAAACAATAATCCAATGGTTCCACTCACAAGCATCAACTACAATAGTAATCAACACCGGGAAAGTTCGCCCTAACGAACTAAAGCAATATCCAAGACAATTGTTACAGCGGAACGGAGTGATGGTGCTAGTGGAGATGATGGTGTGGATGATGATGATGATCCCGATGAAGTCTAGCTTGATGATGGTGTTGATGGTGACTGTCTCCCCTCTCCGGGAAGGAATTCCCCTGGCAGAAATCTGTCTGCCGGAGATATCTTTCTCTCTCGGTGTTTTCCGCCCCCGAGAGGCGGTGGAAATCTATCTGTGGTCGCCCCCTGGTGTTAGGGTTCCGTAGAGAAGATATAGGCGAAGGGGCAGACTCGGAGGCCGAGCAGGTGGGCCAAACCCACCCTAGGCGCGGGGTCAGGTGGGCCTGCGCCTAGGGGGTGTGGGCCCCATGAGGCCCCCCTTCGCTCCTCCTTCTGGCTTCCTTCGTCTTCTGGTAAAATAATATATTTCCATATTTTGCTGATATTTTTCTGGTTTTCACAAAATTGCACCGAAACGCCTTCTGTTCCATCAGAATCCAGACTCCGGCAGTCCATCCTCTAGGAATCATCCAACATGCATAAACAGATGAAAATCCATAAGTAATACCTCGTAATAAGACAAATATCAATGAATAGAGGTAAATTATGATATAGAATGGTGATGCAAATTGGGAATATCACGGTGCCTGGGCTATGGACTAAGGTTAACTGCTTGGATGGTAAGGGTTTGCTGGTAGTAGGGCGAGCCTGGCTGGGAGCTGCAGGCCGAGTCTGATTCTTTGACAGAAAGGGAGAGTGAGCAGGTCTGGCAGGTCTGGCAGGGGACAAAACAGGCTTGCTAGTGGTCTGGGAAATAGCAACATGATCAACTTGTGTACTAGGAGCAGGAGAACTAATGACATGAGTCTTCTCGATGCTAGTGTTGCTAGCACCAAGATCAGGAAGTTGTTCATGAGGAGCAGCAGGGGAGCTGGGCCGAGTCTCCTCCGACGGTTGCGCCGCCGGGTCGACCTCACTCTGAGACTTGTGAGTCTCAGTGGTGGGGGCAGTGACCCAGACGGGGCTTGGCACAGCAGTTTCGGCGCGAGGAGGAGAGGCTGGCCTTAGCAGCGAAGAGGCCATGCTAGGAGCAGCTTGGCTAGCCGACAAAGATGCATCACTGAAAATAACAAGGAGTGTTTATAAGGAAACAATTACAAAACATGAAAGGCAAAAATGGGCCAAAAAGTCAAAGATGAGACTCGGAAAGAGCAAGGTGGACTTGTCTAAGATCGAGGTTACGCCAAACAGTGCGTCCTAAGCAGTAAATGCTGCCAGAAAGAGAAGTTCCAATCACATTAAAGGAACCTGGAGACGCCTAATAGCTAGAACTGCTAGGCCTCACCAGCTTTGGGGACTAATGTCGGGGGAATAACCCCCGGTAGGGTCATGAGGGGTAAAATATTACCCAGTTAGGCTTATGCCGAGTAAATAATGAGCTTGGCCGGGTAACAACGGCCGGGTAAGATGGTAGTGTGCGGCCGACATAAGAACTATGTCGTCCCGTATAAGACAAGTAAGTTAATCTCGCAGGAACCAAAGACTCGAGTCTCACAAGGGAAGGCCGGGTCAGATAGGATGCGTGTCACCTTTCCGAGTGAGGTTCAGGAGGGACCATGGTAAAGCACGGTCAAAAGAGAAGGGCGACGCCGGGTGACAAGAAAGGAGTCGGGTGACGTCTAAAGCAAGGGCTGACGTACAAAGTTACTGCGTGACGCCAAAAGAACTGGAGGCTACGTACGTGAAGACCGTTAGCTGTCTAACTTTATGGACTGGGCCACTGGTCTTAGTACAAGCCCATGACCTGGCCCGTATAGTGAAGACCAAGATCCAAACAGTAACCTCAGGACCCAAAGAGGTGTAACCTAGATAGCCATCGCATATATAAGGAGAGGCATAGCTAGGGTTAGAAAAGTTCGGGGCTAGTAAGGAATGAAGGTAGTGAAGCTTTGTTCATACAGCTCAAGGAGCACTTGTAAACATCTAGAATCAATAAAATTCCCAAGTGTGGAGAGTTCATCTTGTTCTTCGTGCACGGCAAGACCGTGCACACCCTCCCCGGTGACCCCAAGCATCCATTCGGCCCCCAACTTAAGCCTACCCATGGCATCTGCCGTGACACCACCATAACATGGACCGACATGTTTTACTTACGATTCACATGTTTTATGAGTTTTTAAACTCCTACCTAGCTAACTCTGTCCGCTTGAATGGTTTTATGTTGATTTATCGAAATTAGGTCAAATTTGAACTACGCGTAAGTTGTAGGTTGCGTTGTCAGTTTTGTGGATTTTTTGGGAGGTAACCATCGGGGGGGGGGGGTAATTTAATATATCATAAACCACCACTGAGCATTTTGATAATAGGTTCAACTTGTTGCTATGATTTTGCATCTTGACAACTTAACGAAATTAGGTCAGACTAGGGTACCAGTAAGCGAGATAGATTTATCTTGAATTAATTTTCTTTTCGAAGGTAGATGGGTGTATCTTATTTTTGTAAACAATGCCATTGTTGTGAGTTTACAACTACCAGGAAAGAACATTATCAATTTTCCAAGTGGTGACGAGATTGCTCCTTTCCGCAAAGAAAGTCTAAAGAATATGGATATGAATGCCACGAGCCAAGCTTTTCAGACATATATAATAGACCGACATGTTGTGTACTACTTATATGATTCCCATGTTTCTCGAGTTTTGAAACTTCAACCTAGCTAACTCTGTCACTTGGATGGCTTTATGCCGATTTATCAAAATTAGGTCAAATAAATTTGAACTACGAGTAAGTTTTAGGCTGCATTGACAGTTTTGCGATTTCTTTGGAGTTAATCATCAAGGGGTCATTTATTATATCACAAACCACCATGGAGAGTTTTGACAATAGGTTTAACTTCTTGCTAATATTTTGCATCTTGACAACTTAACTAAACTAGGTCAAACTTAAGCTACAAGTAAGCGTGATAGACTGCTCTTGAATTAATTTTCTTTTGGAAGGTAGATGGTGCATCATATTTTAGTAAACGATAACGTCGATTTGAGTTTCCAACTACCAGGAAAGAATATTCTCAATTTCCCCATGTTTTGCGAACTTTAAACCATCCTAGCTAACTCTGCCGACTTGAATGAGACTCTGTGTTAATTTATCGAAATTAGGTCAAATTTGAACTACAAGTAAATTGTACGTTGCTTTGAAAGTTTTACAAAAAAGCTTTTCGACGATTTTCGATATACTAAATTCCTAGTTGGCTTCAAAAGATTTTTTGAAAATTTTATGAGCATACTTGTAGTTAAAACTCAGACATGGTCGATGGGAGTACGGTTTACATCAAAGACCTCAAAAAAGACAAAAATTACATAGAGGTCCCTAAATTTAGCATAAAGGGTCCTAAAGTTAGGCAAGGCAAAGCGGTTGGGTCCTTCTCGAGTGAGCAGGTGAGCCATGCCCTTTGTATTACTGTACTTACTTCACACACACACACACACACACAAGCTCCTCACTTTCGGACCAGCGTGCTGCTGGTCACAGGGTGTGAAATGGAACGATAAGGCTGGTCGACGCACGTGCGCCACCGAGAGTTTGGACAAAGGGTTTAACTTTTGCTAAGATTTTGCATCTTGAGAATTTAACGAAATTTGGTCAAACTTGAGCTACACAAGTAAAGAGAACAAAAGGGAGGAAGCGTGAGCCTTTTAAAAAAAGAGGCAGCGCGAGAGCAGCAAAGAGGAGTTGAAGGCGGTTCGATGTCAGAGCATAGTTATGATGGATTCCTGATACGAGGTACTCCTGCCGCCTTACAGTGCACACTCTATTATTACTAGTTGTAAATTTCAGGACCTATGCACCCAAAAAATGTGTGTTTTCTCTCTCCTTTGCTGCCTCTCATCTATCTACCCCTCTCCCCTCGCGCACCGGCCCGGCTGATCTCTCCCTCATCCATAGTGTGGCGCTGCGCACGTGTGCCTCAGTACAACAGCTCTTTTTTTAGAGGGCAGCTCTATTTCTTTGGCGTGTTTGGCAGCAGCGTTGGTGTGGAGTAGGAGTAGTGGAGTAGTACATAGGAAGGAAACCACTTTGGTCTTTAGCGGACAAAAAAATTCAAGCTGTTCTGGTTTCAAAATTTTCACTCTTTCCAAACATCAGGAGGAAAAGGCTATTCAAAAGACCGGCCATTCGCAGTAGTACTTCTTATCTTATCTTTATCTTGTCTTATCTCTTACAATACCATACCACCATAGTGTAGTGTACGGATAACGTTAAATATTGACCGTTGGATCAAGCCTGGCAACTCCAAACATTGCTAGCCGTTGGATCTTGTTTTCCATTCTTAGCATCTAGAAGATTATATTGATAGTCTTTGGGACAACGAAAGCTAGTATGCGAAACCTCAAAACACACTCCATTGCTTAGTTTCAGGGACCTTTTGCTAAATGCATGGACTTGGATGTAATTTTTATTTTATGAGGTCCTTGATGTAACTTGTACTTCCATCGACCGTGTTAACTCAAGCACCTCGCTCCTAGGGGACCTTCCATAGTTAGAAGAAAATGTAACCTCCCCAATTATCACACAAAGTGGACCGCGATTTCTTATATAATTCCATTTTTCAAGGTTCCTAGCTAACTTCGCACACTTCACAGTAGTACTTCTTGTCGATTTAACAAAACTAGGTCAAACCTGAGCTATAAGTAAGCGCGGTAGATTGATCTTGAATGTAATTTCAGAGGTAGATGGGTGCATCTTCTTTTAGCAAACAATGTTGTCAGTGTGAGTTTCCACTTTGGTCCTTGGCGGCAAAAAAAATCAAACTTTTCCGGTTTCAAAATTTTCACTTGCTTCCCAAACATCGGGATGGAAGGTTATTCAAAAAGATCGGCCATTCGCAGTAGTACTTATTATCTTAACTTGATCATGTCTTATCTCTTACAATACCATACCAATATATAGTGTGTGGATAACTTTGAACTTCGACCATGGATCAAGACTGGCAAATCAAAACATTGCTAACCGTTGGATCTTGTTTTCCATTCTTAGCATCTAGAATATTCTGTTGATAGTCTTTACCATGTACAGTGAACGCTAGTATGCACAAACCTCAAAACACACTTCACATCATAGTTTCAGAGACCTTGTGCTAAGTGCATGGACATGGATGTAATTTGTAATTTTTATGAGGTCCTTGATGTAACTTGTACTTTCACTGACCATGTTAACTAAACCACCTCGCACCTATGGGACCTACCATGGTTAGAAGAAAATGCAACTGCCCCAATTATCACACAAATAAGTGGACCACGGTTTCTTATAGTTCCATTTTCAAGCTTCCTAGATAACTTCGCACACTTCACTGATTTCTTGCTGATTTAAGGAAATTTGGTCAAACTTGAGCTAAAAGTAAGAGCACTAGATTGCCCTTGAATTAAGTGTCTATTTTGAGTTAGATGGGTGCATCTTCTTTTAGTAAATAATATCGCCGGTGTGAGTTTCCAATTATCTGGAAAAGAGCATTCTCAATTTGAAAAGTGATGACGAGATTATTCTTTTCCGTAAAGAAGGTACGAAGAATATGGATTTGAATGCCACAAGCCAAGCTTCCTGGCATACTAGGTGGACCAACATGTTTTACTTATGATTCCCATGTTTAATGTTAGGAGTTTTAAAACTTCGTCCTAGCAAACTCTACCCACTTGAATGATGTTATGCCAATTTATCGAAATTAGGTCAAATTTGAACTAAAAGTAAATTGTAGGTTGCTTTGTGTCGTGGGAATGGCCACGGCAGATGCTGCGATTGGCAGTAAGTAGTAGAACGAGGGGCAAGGGCGGCCAGCCATCTGCAGTGCGATATGAGGGCGGAGACACAAGGTTTTACCAAGGTTCTCCCCCGGAGGGTAAAGACCTACTCCTGCTAGATTTTATTATCGAGAGATTACATTGGTGGCGAGCTCGGTGGCTAGGCAACGAGTCGATTGGGTGTATGATGGAACGTGAGTGCTATGTGTACCCTAGGGGAGGCTTATATAGGGGTACCTCGCTAGGGTTTATAGATCTACTACCGAGTTGGAAAAGGACTCGGAGGGTTTTGACCTAATCCGACTAGGCCTAGCTACGCTTCTAGGCCTTTAGCTTCCAGTCGCCTGGTTCTTTCTTGGGTCGTGATCCATTCGCCGTCCTGTAGGCCCACTCGCTGGGAGTTGGATCATGTAGGGAACGTCCTGTTGGGTATACCCCACTCGGCATATTTCCATTAGTAGTCTCTAAGGCTGTCGTTGATTCGTCGCATGTTTTCTTTGGTAGTCGGAGTATACGGGTCCAATTTGGATGCCCAGTCGAATCGGCGGTGGACTCCCACAATGAAGGAATGAATCCTCAGCATATATCTTCAGTCGCAATATCGGCGACCTGTCGAATTGCCAATTTGGCAAGTAGTTGAGTCGCAGCTTTGGTGAATGGGTTGGCGAGTCGAGTAGACAAAGTTGGACTGTCACTTAGTAAAACTATCCATTGGGTAACCCAACGGTAATATTGGCGTAATTACCGTGGGGTAACGGCTCCTCCAAAACTGGTGGGAAGCAACCGCTATATAAGGAGAGTGACAGGGGAGTTGCGAGTCTTCCTCACATTTCCTCTGATCCCGTGCACCCTTCAGTCTTCCATTTCCTCCGGATCCAGAATTTCCAGAGCGAGCTAGCGAATCCAGATCCATTCTCTGATGGCGCCTCCGAAGGAGTAGTAGGGCAAGTCCAAGTGCACCACGATGTCATTGAAGTCGTTCCAAGATGCGGAGATCCTCTGTAAGGGGTAGTGGCGGATCCCCCGGCCGGAGAGACGGTACCGGATCCTCGCGTCGGTGAGTTCATCTGCTTCACCAGCCACCTTGAAAGGGGGCTAGGGTTTCCTACATCAATCTTCTTCCAGCGATTCTGCGCCTACTACGCCATCAAGCCCTCAGATTTGGGGCCCCATAGCATCGAGCAGCTCTCCATTTTCATGGCGTTCTGCGAGTGCTATCTGGGATGCCGCCCGTACTTCCCTCTGTGGCAGGAGTTGTTCCATGGGTGCATCGGTCGCGAAGGGGCAGGCGACCCGATGCTGGCGGCGCGCGAACTCACCTTACAATTGAATAAAAAGGCCCCCTTCCTCGACCTCATGCTGACAAAGAAGGCCGCCAGCGAATAGAAGAAATTTTGGTTCTACGTTAGCGAGTCGACACCGGACGGCGAGGTGCCGCTCCCAACATTTATCGCTGACAGGAGCGAGCCACACCGGCTGCAGGTGGCCAAGCTTCCCCACGACGAGCGGATGGTCGTGGACAAAATGCTGACGACAATGTGTCAGCTCAAGAAAGATGGGCTTGAAACCATCAATTTGTATAACTGTTGTCTCGGACGGTGATTGGTGTCGCTGGCCAGTCGCTCCCACTGGATGTATGAGTACACCGGCAGGGACGATGGGACCAAGGCCTGCACCACTGACTGGAAAGCCGACGACTATGCCGCTGCACTGAGGAAGATCACCGACACGGAGTACGTTGATCCGAAGGCCGGGATCGCCCAGTATACCGCAAAATGTCAGGCACCGATGGTGAGTTTCTTTATCCTTTCTACCTTCATAGTCGTAGAGATGCAGTCGCGGTTTGCTGACATGTGCTTGTCCTTTTCAGTTGTTCCAAGTCCTGGAGGGTTGGCTCCCTCCCGCCGATGAAGAGAGCTCCGAGGAGGTCAAGGAGGATTCAAGCGAGTCCTCCGACGACGATGATGAGGTGGTGTAAGTTGCCGTGCTCGCGACCGTAGCTCAAAAGACCCGCGGGCAGCGGCAACGTGAACTCGAGGCCAGCCGGAGCATCGAGGGCAACGATGGAGGTAAGGGCAACGTCCAAGAACACAGTTCGCGGCGCATGGCCATGCCGTCGAAGAAGAATTCGCCCGTGAAGAAGAAGACACCTAAAGTGGTGTCTCCGCCCCGGTCTACGGCCAGCTCCGAGTTGGGCAGTAAAGCCGACGATGTAGAGGCCGAAGCTTCGACGAAAGCTCCAGTGGCAATGGATCTGAGAGCCGAGGATGTGGTGGAGAATGAGCTGCCTCTTGCAGCTATCCCACCGCCATTCTCGGTGGTCTCGGGGCTTGGAGCCGCTCTGGCTATGGGGGCCTCTCCATCGAAGGAGGCACCAGTGTCAACCAGAGCAGAGCTTTCTGCGGCCGCGGCCTCATCATCGAAGAAGGCTGCAGTTTGTGGGCCCCGGTCGTGTTTGAGACGGGCATCAGTCGCAGGCTGGGTCTGGAGTTGGGAAAGCCGGCGCACATCCGTACCGGTCTGCGCTTCATTCCGGTCGCTAAGTAAGATTTTCACCTAGTCGATTCGAAGTAGTGTTTGTAGTCGTTGATTGAGTCGCTGATCGTGCCTTTTTGCAGGACTGGTGTGAAGAAGATTGGTCACCCAATGGTGGCCAAAGTGCCGCCAGTCGCCACGGGAGGGGAAGTTGACCCCTCGAAGAAGAGGAAGGGCGACGAAGCCGAGGTGCCTGCTGAGGGCGCGAAGAAGAAGAAGGGCGATGACTCCATCATAAACCTGGATGAGCCAACCGATGCACCGAGCGAGGCGTCTACTAAAGTAGACACGGCCGTAGAGGCCGATGTGGTCGCGGGGTCGCAGCTGGGTGAGCCGTCCGCATTGGTCGGGGCATCGGAGCCCACGACTAGCGCTTCAGGGGCAGTGGCGGCAACGTTTCCTCGCTTCATGGTGTAGGCTTCCGCTGCGGGAGCTATGACACATTCGCCTCAGGTGCCTGAAGTTTTAGACGCGGACGTCAGGAAACGTCGCAGGCGAACGCCCTTTGTGTTGTCATCAGTGGACGTTGTCAAGCTGCACAACATGTTGGGCGCAGCTATCCAGGTATGTCCAGTCCTCGAGGATCTACTCGCTGAATTTCAGCGAGTGCATTCTTATTTCTTTTTGCTGTCAAGTCCCCGAGTGGCTAGTCGCTGAATTTCAGCGGCTAGGCACTTAGGAAATTTTGGTGTCCAGTCCCCGAGTGTCTAGTCGATGAATTTCAGCGGCTAGGCACTTAGGAAATTTTGGTGTCCTCTTACGTTTGTTTCTTCTTCGCAGGGTCTTCAGCATGAATTGGCGGAGCGACTAGCCGCAAAGGAGTGCTTAGAGCGCGACCCCTGATCCGTGCAGGAGGTGAACCAGGAGCTTCGGGCGACTGCAGGTGAGTGTTTGAGTACTTAGGCAGTTCCTTTGATTTTGTTGCGTAGAGTCTCACTTTGTTTTCTTTGCAGAGGAGCACTTCGCTGCTGTTACGAAGGACCGCGAGGGCCTTGTCCGAGCCATCGAGTTGGAGACTGCCAAATCTTTGTTGACAGCCGCGGAGAGGCGGGTTGCCGAGCTAGAGACGGAGCTGAAGGACGCGAAAGCGAAAGCGACCTCATCGGAGAACGGGCCAAGGCTACTATTGCCGCAGCAGTGGACGAGCGGAAGCTTTCTGACGCGCTTGTTGCGGGTCTCCAGGATCAACTGATGGATATTCAGGACTTCACCATGGGGCTTTGTCGTCCGCTCCTGGGTGAGCATCTCATCGAGTCTTTGTCGTAGCAATTGATGGGTTCCCGAGTGGGCGAGTCACTATGCCGGAGAGTCCCCGAGTGGGTTAAGCTAGAGTTATGTATTCGTTTGATTCTGACTTGGCGTTGTTTGCAGGGAAAATACTCGATGAAGACCCTGAGGTGCAGTCTTATGACGCCAAGCAATACGTGACCATGCTGGTGGACTCGGCCGCCCTTTAGGCGACGTGCATTCGTGCCGTTCTCCAGGAGATCTCGCCCACTGAGGTGATTCCTAGCGAGCTGACGGAGGTATGGCATTACCTTGAAAAGGCGCTAGCGGTGGTCGAGTACATGGTGCGGTCAGCGTTTTGCCGTAGAGCCACGACTGTGCTAAGCCTCGAGCTTGCGCATTTCCCCGACAACTTCGACCTTGACGATGTCACCCGCAGGTACCCATCTGCGACCGGCTCGGTGGATATCTCCGAGGTTCTGAAGCGGACCGAGTAGGCGACACGTACTCTAAGCGGGTGCTAGCGATGGGAGATATACTGTCGTACCAGGAGACGGTGGTGGCGCCCAATGACCCCGAGTCGGCGCACCGTGATCTCAAATCGAAGTAGCCGTTCCGGTCAGCGATGGCGATGAGCCTGACGACGTACCCAGTGAATCCGTGGGAACCCTTCATCCTGGTCCGCGGTGGTGGTGGCGCGTCGACCTCGAAGCCTGCGGAATAAAGATTTGCCGAGTGGATTTTGTATTAGTATAATTAGATCTGTAACAATCCTTGCCTGCGAACAATATATTTTTCTGCTTGAGGATATGAAAATATGTTGAGTCAGTTTGAATTGACTTTGGTTTATTTGTTGTGCGAGTCCCCGAGCGTGTCCGCCCTTTGATGGGGTTTACCTCGTGTTTTCGTATGTTTGTTTGCTTTAGACTGTTAGTTAGTTAGGGTCGACTCGCCGTAGCTTAGAAAGCCAATCGCTTGGTGACTCCAAGGGGTGATCTATACTTAACCATTTTCCCGGACGTGAGCGGGGTCGGTTGGGCGAGTCCCCGAGCGTGGTACTTAGCCATTCTAGTCCCATGCCCAAGGTAGGTGAGGATGAAGCGCATTGTTTGTTGTGCGTCACTCCACCTAGCTCGGAGAGCTAGTCACGGGGTGAGTCTGGGCTACGCTCTCATACTTGGTGTGTTCCCGAGCCGCGTGGGTTTAGACTGAGACGAGTCCCCGAGCATGGTACTTAACCGTTAGAGTCGATGTGCCGAGGATGTGGAGGACCGGTCGCTGTAGGAAGCGTATACAGTTGTCTGGGCCTAGCAGGCCAGTCGAACGAGGCGACTCCGATGGGGACTCCGGGTTGGCATTTTCGTGGACGACGCAAGGCCCAAATATCGTCGGTGCCCTTGCGTCGCACTACTTAGCCATGCCGGTCGCTTTAGCCATGGGTTGACTTCCGTGGGTAGCATATTGTTGTAATTACGAGTGTGATTGGCACAAGACTTGGAGAGTAAGCACAATTTGTGCGAGTCAAATGTATTTTATTGCATGGCAGGGGGAATACATGTCAGAGATCTATGTATAGAACTTCCTTAGGAGATTTACATTCCACGGCCGCTTGGCGTCGAGCTGTCCGTCGCCTCGGACGTCGATGAGGTAGTAGGCGTTGTTGCCGAGGGCTCGCCCTATGGCTAATGGTCCCTCCCATGGGGGAGATCTTGTGCATGCCCTTCTTGTCCCGGATCAGTCGCAGGACCAGGTTGCCTTCCTGGAAGGTGTGTGTCCGTACTCGGCGGCTGTGGTAGCGGCGGAGCCCCTGCTGTAACATCCCAGCATTAGAGCTTAGAAATAAGCTGAACACATATGTGTGCATTGCATTCATGCATAGAAAATCTGAATAATTTTCGCGCTTTTAAATAAAAACTTGCCAAAGTGATTGAAGCTTCTCTTAACTTGATGGAATTGAAGTAGATCATCAAGTTAACTGCGATAAGTTTCAATATGACCTTTGCTAAAACTTTATTTTGGGTAAACATGATTTGATCTAAGGGTATATCAAATATAATAAAATTAAACCCTACTACATTACTTAATGATTTATATTTGATCCTTAGGTGATCATATCATAGTATTCGTTATAATCACTCATGAATACTAAATTATAAATATAACCCAAATAATAAAAATGTAACAACTATATCTTAATCTCATCTACTTATACCATGAGTATCATGGAAATACCTAACCTTAACTCTCTAGTGAGATTGAGTAGGAAAGAAACCAAAGTTAAGATCATTCACCATATATCTTTCTTTCCATATCAATCCTTATCATCTCTATTGAATCCTATCCCTATATTTGTTGTTCATCAATATTGAGTAATCAACTATTGATTCACCAATTCTTAACCTATCAATTCTTGACCTATCATCTCTTGTCCTTATTATAGTATTCACTTAAGGTTTATAAAGAAAGAAGTAAGAAGAGGTAAATGGTAATGCTAGTGTTAAATATCATCTATAGGATGGGAGTGATTGAAGGAATCAAATCAATATGGTAACAAAGAAGATTACAAGGATGTAGTCTGAAGATAGTTACCAGGACTAGTCCTATTGGATCAAGTAGGTATAATCAATGAATCATATCTCCTAATCCAATAGAGCTAGATAGAATATAATTGCAATGCAACTATAGTGTTGTATTGATGAAGCCTTGATTAGCCAATTGGAAACCTAAACCTTAAAGGAATATAATGATCATGCCTTATTCACCAATATTGAATGCTTGTACCATGTATAAGTGACAATAGTGGATAAAACATGATTGAACCATAGTATAGATACATTATCCTAGATTAGTCATTACATGTCACATTAATATAATGTGAGGTTGGAATGTTATATATTGGAGTCAAGTAGAGACAAGATAGTAGGATTACAATGATGTTACAGTAACATTGGATTATAGAAATAGTATTTCCCTCTTGGGAAATACTAAACACTTAATGAGAGTAGAATTTGATGTATACATCTATTGAAGAGATATTAGTGAAGGATGATTTAGGAAGGGTATAAATGGAGCTAGATGTAACCACTTGTTGGGTTAGAGATTGTTAATAGTAGAATAGTTGTTATAGCCAAGTATAAATATGAGAATATTATGAAAGCTTTAGTGTTAAGCTCATTGGATTTATAAATAGCTTTAGAAGAATAAAAGGTGGATAAGGATATTATTGTGAGGTAAAGCTCATCATGTTAACCCATGATGATGGATATAGAGAAGTAATATATCTAGGAAAGGAATTCCTTAATCAGAAGTTTAGAATTATGAAGTATGGAATATAGGAATCCTTATTAAGCACTAAACCCTAAATCTAAGACCAAACTTAATATCCACTTTCTATGGTTGAGCTATCATATTGCTTCCATAATGGTTGATAGGAATAATTTCCTACATTAATCATTTCAGCACACCTTGGACATTCTCAACCATCATTATTATAGGTGCTTATGGAACTATCTTTATTAATTGTTTCTCATAAGTTATCCTAGAAAACAATTCCATTATTCTACTTTGAATAGTGATGTTATTAAAGATCACAAACATAAAGACAATGTAATTAACCATTAATCTTTATTCACATCAATAAAATAAACTTGTAAATATTAAATCTTCTAAGAACTTATGGTAAAGCATTTTCAATTCAAACTTTAACTCATTAGTTAATAGTAATACATTCTATAATAAGTTTATGAATTTATGCCCAATTAAAATGCATATCAAAGGCTCACACAAATAATAATAGAAAAGGGATCTATATAATGAAAATAAAGAAACCCTAAAAAATATATAATAAAAGTTCACCAATTGATTCTTAATAACTTCAATATTACTACAATTATTCAGAAAATAAATTCCATAAAGAAATTTCAATCAAATGTGTAATATACAAATCTGAAAACAAAACAGAACATAAAAAAAGAATTAAACCAGGAAAAAATAGAGGGAAAACCCAATCTGGCCTGTGGTCCATTTTCCCTTCTCCCTATCTGCTACTCGCGAGCAGCCGATTCCAGCCCAACTGGCCCAACTCCTTGGCCCATACCGCTTCGCCCCTTCTTTCTCCTTTCTTCCTCCTCTCGCCAGAAGGACATCATCGGGGAAGCACCTCGCTGGCTTAAGCTCCGCCGCTCGCCGTCGATGCGTTACGATTCTGCAGTCGCCGACGTCACCCTGGGGGATAAGAACGCCATAACAATGCTCCGTCCCATCCTCATCCACTCGCTCCTCTTCTTCCTCTTCTCCTCTCACTGAAACCCTAGCCGTCGGAGTTGTTCATCGTCGTCTCAGAGCCCTCCTCGAGATGAACCGATGATGCAGCAAGCTTCACCGGGGTGGACACTGTCTAGGAGCGGAAGGAATCGAGCTTGAAGGCCGTAATCACGCGCATCCACCTTCTCTGACCGCCGCTCGCCGTCGACCATGGCGACGTTGTCCGAGCTCGTCTCCCCTCGCCATAACCTCCACAAGATTCCTGGTAAGCTTCTGAGTATGCAGGCATCTTCCAATTTGTCGCCCGCTCGTCGTAGTCACCTACCCGCGTGAGGCAGTGCCACGCCGCCGCGCGAGATCGTCGCCGACCAACCTCCGATGACCAAACTTGAGCGACGCCGCCACTAATCAACTACGTGTGCTCGTCCGCGTCCAGCAACAGCCTTCTTGCGTGCCCGCATCCACCCAATCGATCGATCGAGCTTCGATCTGTGAGTGAGAGTATGTGCGACGTCATGATGACGTCTTGCTGGCGTCATCCTTGACCTAGTCCACCCTGTTGACTAGTCTTTGCCCATGTGGCAGATAAGGTGGCCTAGGGCCCATGGGTCAGTGCTTGTGGCTAAGTAGAGTTGCGGTGTAAAAAGTCTGTGCATGTTTAGAAAATAATTAAAACAATATGAATTCAAATTTCAAATATTCCATAAATAAAATAAAATGATTAAATCTTGTAAATTTAATATATTTTGTTTTATAAATCAGAAAAATACATATAATATGTGAAAATGTTTAGAAAAATAAATTCTACAACTTAAAACTATTATTAAATATTATTATGATAATTAAATAAATAAATATTATTTAATAAATACTTTATAAAGTTTTAATACTTTGATAATTAATATTTTAATAATGGTAAATGTTAAAAAATATAAATAAAATACCAAAAATCTTAGAAAATTAAGAATTAGAGTTTAAAACTATAATTATACATTATTAATCCTCTTAATTAAATATTTATTATTTATTAAGTATTTTTAAAAAGTAATAACCTTATTAAAATCATATCTTATTATTTATAAATCACAAAAATAAATGTAATATACCAAAATGATCACAAAAATAATACCTACATATTAAAAATGTGATATTCCACTTTTGAGTTAAATAAAAAGTTAAATACTGTCATAACTTGAATTTAAATCTATTTCTTTAGTTAATAATTCATAAAATGGCAAATAAAATTTGTTAATATTTCCTAAATTAACCAATTAAATGTAATAAATAGTATTAGTCTTAAATATTGATAATAAGAAGTTAAAATGCTTCAAAACATTTTTAATACAATTTTATTAAATTACCTTTCAACCATAAGTATAAATTATGTTATAAAAGAATTCTTATCCATTATAAAATCTCCAAGAATAATGGTAATGAAATAAAACCTATTCCTTTACCTTAACCACAAGTTTATAAATCAATCAAAACACTATAAGTGAATCCATAAATAGTAAATAATATTATTTACTTATCCCTAAACCTTAACCACATCTATATATAAGAAGGTAAATCCCTTTATACCATTATAATATACATAAATCACTACTCTAATAAAAGTAATACCATTCTTAAGTAACTCTAAGGAAACAATACAAAGTGAACAAGATAAAAGTATCATAAATAATACACCCTAAGTTTATCTACATTCTTAAAGTCACTTATTGTTACCCAGCTTTGAGTATAATACTAAAGACTTTACTATATACTTTATAGTTTACTTTTTTCTGTATAAATAAGTTATACAACATCTCAAGTCCAAACTATTCAAGCAAGCACAAAAAACATCAACCACATCTGATTAACCACAAAGATTGTTTAAACCTTTATAAAGGAATATTTTCTTCAAAAGTTATTCGTTTTGCTACTTCCATCAACATATGATGATTAATGGAAAACACCCTACTATATACTTTGCCTATATAATAAGATTGTTAATACTTAAATTCTTTATAAGTGACATTACTTGTAAAGTAAAACTGAAAGATAAACAATTCCAATGTAAACAACCTTGAGTAGCATTCCATACTGTATATTTTATTGTTGTATAAATACATGTTGTATTCCACACACTCACAAGCCTTAATAAGAAGCACATGTGTGAAACCTAATCTAAAAGGGCAACACATTCCCAAAGAAACCAATTCCATAATCCAAACCCTAGACCAACGTTATTCTCGGGATTCGCGTTTCTCAACTTGCATTACATTACATATGCATAAAAGCATCTTGCTTCTTTAAACATTAGTCCTTACCGGACCAATGATGCAGATTTCTGCTATTGGATTTTCTATTGTCTTGAAGACCGTGAGTGCATAATCTTGCAATCACAAAAGGCAAGTTCACACTTGCTCATGTCCTTTGATTATTTTTTGTAAAGTATTTTACAAATCCAGTGTTGTCATCACCTGCATTTGGAAAAGGTCAGAAAACACTATTTTCATAAGAATGTGATTATAGGTTATTTACCATGAGGTAATAACCTACTATAAGAGTTTCGGTGCTAAAGGAACATATTATCTAGGACTTAACAACCAATGTCGCCAGTGATTCTTGCGCCGTATATTACGCGTTGACCATGAGATTTGGAATGGGACGGAGAAGTCAGCTGTATCTTTTCCCTCTCGCATGGAGCTGGATGTGCGGGTCGTGGTTGTTATCACTCGTAGCGTGCATATTATTTATGGTAATTCGTAGAGGATATGCAGCATATGGGTGGGAGCCCTCAACGTCCCATGATAGTTCCGGCATCTGAACGGTCTGTACTGCCATTGCCGTAATTCAATAGGTGGGCTGTCGTACACCAAAGAGACATGCGGGGTCGCGGAGAAGGCAGTGATTGGCTTGGGTCTTAGTCTGGACCTCACACCAAGGAAGTGTGAACGGGTTCGCGGCCCGGATGTGCAACAAAGCTAAGATCTCTCATGGGTAAAGTAACGTACCTCTGCAGAGTGTAAGAACTATAACTTGTTACTCCCTGTTCCGGGAAGGAGCTGCGAACGCGGCGGGAAAGGAACTCCATGAAAGTTCTAGTAAACCCGTGAAGGCTGATGGACATAGCTTTTCAGAATAAAATCAACCTTTGAAGAAATGTTTATGAAAACTTGCATTGCTTACGACCTATGGTCTGTGGCTGTAGAGATAGTGCATCAAACACTCCTTTTCTAGTGGACTTGCTGAGTACGCTCGCACTCAAAGTATCTTCTTAACCCTTGCTAGGTTCTAAAGCCAGTACAGACGATGTTTACATCAAGTTATGCTCCAGGAATCATCATCAAAAGCTAACGCTCCTTAAGGAAGTCAAGAAAGTCAACATATACATCAACTCAAGTGAAGACAAAGTTGCTGATTAGATAAGAGTAGAATTTCTAACCATAGAACCTACTTCTATAGAGTATTGCGATAACAGCAATGCAAGCCAGTAGTTCAGCTACTAGTTTTATAAATATGGTAGCTATGAGTTATTTATTCTTGATTCTTCTTCGTAAGAAGTTTCTCTCTCTCTTTAACCTAGAGTGTTCTCTGGATCTTGTGTAAAGAGTTGAGTTGTAACCTATAGTCATGTCTTGGACCTGCTATGTTTCTGTTGTACTACTCTGAGGGATGTAATACTAGTGAACGGTGTTTCATTGGTGTTATGTCAACGACTATAGCGTACTACATCATGCAGTGGTATGCTGGGTCACCGCACCTGCTGGTAGATGGCCATGCGGGAGCGAGCTAGGTCGCGTGCTTCGTCGAGTTGGTTGACTCCATCTGGGTGTGCGAGCTTGTTGTCGGCCTCCACGTAGTTGACGACCTAGGGCGAGTCATGCTCCAGGTCGGTCGACATGACGACTTCAACGTCGTATACCATGAAGAAGGCGTGAACCCTGTCGACCGGTTGATGGAGGTGCGGATACCCCATATGATGGAGGGGAGCTCTTCAACCCAGCATCCCGAAGTTCGCTCGAGGGGAACTTGCAGTCACAGCTTGAGGCCGTGGAGGATGCTTTGGTTGGCGTGTTCTGCCTGGCCATTGGACTCTAGGTGGGCGACTGAGGCGAGGTCGAGCCGTATGTTGTGCTCCTCGCAGAATTTGGCCATGGCACCCTTGGATAAGTTGGTACCATTGTCCGTGATGATGTTGTGCGGGAATCCGTAGCGGTAGATGAGCTCGTGGAGGAATTTGGTCGTGGTCTTCCTTTCACACTTTCGGACTGGCTTGGCTTCGACCCACTTGGTGAATTTGTCGACTGCGACTAGGAGGTGGGTGTAGCCAGAGGGGGCCTTCTTGAAGGGGCCTACCATGTCCATGCCCCATACGGCGATTGGCCAGGTGATGGGGATTGTCTTGAGCACCGAACTGGGGACGTGCGTCTGGTTGGCGTACTTTTGGCACTCAACGTGGTGTTGGACGATGCCGACTGTGTCGGTGTGCGCGGAGAGCCAGTAGTAGCCGTGTCACATGGCCTTGGTGACCAGAGACCAGGCATGGTGGCCACATTCGCCGGTGTGGATGTCTTGGAGGATCTTGCGTCCTTCCCAAGGTTGCTAATGCCCTCAGATCAATGTAGAGCTTCGTTGGGAGACCCCAAGAGGAAGGTATGATGAGCACAGCAGCAAGTCTTCCCTCAGAAAGAAACCAAGTTTATCGAACCAGTAGGAGGAAGGAAACGACCCAAAGGTGTTGCTAGCAACTTGGAAACCTGCACACAACACAAACTCAAGACTTTTCCCCAATGAACAGCGAGGTTGTCAATCTCATCGGTTTGCCGAAAACAAAGGATTAACTGTATGGTGTGGAAGGTAATGGTGGTTTGTACAAAGTAAACATGAATAGTGAAAGATGTATCAATGGTAAAGATTGGACCGGGGTCCATAGTTCACTAGAGGTGCTCTCCTTAAGATAAACAAACATGGCATGCTGGGTAAACAAATTACAGCGAGGCAATTGACAGGACAGACCAAGGAATAACAATGCAATACTAGACATTCATGATCCTATGAGATTTGATTGGGCAATACAAAAAAATACATAGACCACCATCCAACTGCATCTATTACTGTAATCCACCTTTAGGTTATCATCCGAAACCCCTCCAGTATTAAGTTGCAAGAAATGGATAACTGCTTTAAGCAAAGTGTGTAAGGTAAACAATCCACTTGTTCCATGAACAAGAGACCGTTATTTTCCCCTAGTAGAAACAACACATCTACAACCTTAGAGATTTCTATCACTTCCCCATATTAAATAGAGGCATGAACCCACTATCGAGCATAAATACACCCTCTTGGAGTCACTAGCATCTACTTGGCCAAGATAGCTACTAGAGACGGAGAGCATGCAAGATCACAAACAACACAGACATGATAGAATCAATAAGATAGAACCATTAATCAATCTGACAGAGTAATCTCAATATCCATCAGATCCCCGCAAACACAACATGCATGGTTTAAAATAGATGATCTTGATCATGAACGGAGCTCACAAGATCTAAACATGGTAGCACAAAGGAGGAGAAACAACCATCTAGCTACTACATGGACCCGTAGTCCAAGGTGGAACTACTCACGCTTCATACCGGAGGCTGGCATGATGATGAAGAAGGCCTCTGGGATGATCTGTTCCCCGGAAGGGTGTCGGGAAGAACTTCAGATCCCCCGATCTAGGGACGATGGTGGCGGCGACTACTGACTGTTTCGTGGAAGATTTATCGGGTCCTTAGGGTTTTGGTATCGGGGGCTCTTATAGGCGAAGAGGCGAGGCGGGGGCACCTAGGGTGGCTGCACTCCCCAGGCGTGGGCCCAGCCTGGTCACGCGGCCAGGGGGTGTGGCCCCCTGGTGGCTCCCCTCCGTCTCGTATTCTGGCTCCGTGTTCCCCACGGTAAAATGTTGATTTTCTGCCTTTTCTGCAACCAAAAACAGAAGAAAACGGGCAACTGGCACTGTGGCATCTTGTTAATAGGTTAGTCCAGAAAACATATAAAAACACCTCAAAGTGTAGACAAAGCAAAGTAGATACTAAACAAGCATGAAACATCAAAAATTATAGATACGTTCTGACGTATCAAGCATCCCCAAGCTTAACTCCTACTCGTCCTCGAGTAGGTAAGTGATAAAAATAATAATTTTTGAGGTGACATGCACCATCAAAATCAAGATCAAACCATTTGCAAGCATTGAAAGCTGGGATCAAAGAACTCTAAACATGAGCATGCAATAAGAAGTTCTAACAATAAGACATAGTAACTATGCATGCAACATGAAAGGTTACAAACAAAGATTCATGAATAACAATGCATTGAAAGACGTTTGTTTGTTTCATATATAGAAAACATAGCATAGTGGAATTTAGCTTGTCCCTCATGGATTAGGATTTAAATGCATAGGACACCTTCAAAGTTCATAAGAGTGACTACATACAAATAGTTCATGAGCAAGCAATATCAACAATATGAATCAATCAATAAGTTTTGGGATAATGCACATAGAACTAAGAATGGCAACTATACTCTCTTAATTGGTGCCTAAGGATAAGGTGAAGACTCAATATAATGGTGGAAGAAAGGCCCTTCAATAAAAAGGGAAGCAGGGATTTCAAGTCATAAAGAGCTTCCAAAAATTATGGCACTTGTTAGCTTTCATATCTCATTGCCCCTATCATAAGCATCTTAAATTGATTAAGGTTAACATGAACAAACTATGGAGTATATGTTTGACAAAGTATAAGTTGGCAATCTCATGTCCTTTGAATATGAGGGCCACTCCTCATGCTACTCAACTTTAGTCACCTGTAAGTTCTTGTCATAGTAAGTACATGTGTATCATAGAGAATCGCCAACGGGGTACCCCTTGCACATGATACATGAGCTATCCCATAATCAAAATGACAAGGCAAGCAGACAATGAGCATCTCAGCAATCTTCTTATTTACCATGGGAAAATGGTGATTTTTTCTCTCTTTCCTCTTTTCAATATGTCTCTTTTTTTATAAGAAGAAAGCTTCATAGATTTCTCACTATGGTGATGCTGCAAGTTTCCACCATGATTAGGCATGGCTTAGGCTAGCGGAACAGGCGTTTCTCTAACATACATACATAAATCCATGGACTTACAAGCTCCCATTTTATTTCACACCGACGACATCCATAAACAAAATAGCATGATAGCAACTGTGTACAATGTACAAGTGCAATGTTGAAAGCGTTCCCCGTGACAACACGGTTCTGCTAATTCCAATATAAAAGTGCAAGCATATACAACATAGATGACACAATGGTTCAAGTTTATTTAGGGGCAAGAAAAATAAAGTGTGCCATCAAGTTTGTGAGAGCTTTAATCACTAAGTTTTCACATAACAAAATAACTTTTTAATTGGAAGATAGATAAAACAAGAATATACTTGGAATGGTGTAACACACCATGCATAGGAATTTATAGTGGACACTTTGAAATAACTTGGTTTCTTGGGAGTTGGATGCATGGGTATAACTTACTCATACAAGTGGAGGCTAGCAAAAGACTCGGAGCGACCAATTAAGAGAGCAATAATAGCCATAATCATGCAGAGCGACAAAACATTATTAATCAAAGAACAAAGTGGTACCACAAGTCAAAAACTAAATGATCACAGAGGCTATGGTGACTTGTTCATAGTCCTAACATGGTGTGAGCATGTGCCAAGTAAACCCAAACAAAGCATCAAAGGAGAATACCACAATACTATGCTTTTGTATGCTAAAACAACGCATGATTCCTTCAAGGCACGTTAAGCAATCCTAATTGTTTGGAACAAGTCATGCTACAGAAATAATCACTAAGCATAAGGTCAAAACAACATCTAGCATGACATGATAATGTCTAAGTCACAGTCAAAGCAAGCTCCTCCTGTACTATTCAAGCAAGAACTTTCTACTCCTCTCCAACACTAATCAACTTATTTGCAACAAGACAGCGAGAACGGGGGTCCAAACTACTTTATTCAGTCAAACTAAGCAAACTAAAACGAAAAACTAAAACTAAGACGCTCCAAGAATAACACAACTTGTGCATGAAACAATAAAAACTAAGTGTCTAGAAAGACCTGAGATTTTTATTGATGAAGAAGGGGATGCCTTGGGCATCCCCAAGCTTTGACGCTTGTACCTCTTGAATATTTCTTGGGGTGACATGGGGTGGCATCCCCAAGCTTTTGCTTTTGTCCATTGTTCATCTCATTACATCATTCTTCCTCTACACCTGAAAATTTTCCTTTATACAAAACTTCACACAATCTTCATTAGCAACATTAGTGTATTCAAAAGATAATAGACCTTAGGGTTTTAGTTTTAGAACAGAAAAACTTTCACTAAAAACACAATATACTGTAGAAATTCCATGAAAAAGCTCAATTTCCCAAAAAGAACCCAAAAAGGAATTAATAAGAAGCAAATGCAAATAATGACAAAAATCTGTCAAAACAGACCAGCAGGCAGAAAACAATTTTTTCGAAGACCTTATGTTGCTCAAATCAATAAGTGTTGAACTAAATAAAGTTATCTAACATACTGGGGGATTTATTTGGAAAATATCAGCTCAATCCGACTTATAGAGATTTTACACGAATTTTTACGATGGAGCACAAAAATCTGTTTCGGGACAGCAACTCCCCAAATCTTACTTCCCTCTCATTAGAGGTTATTCTTGGCACAAAAAGCAAACAAAAAGGATAAGGAAGGGTCATTACTGAAGTAATAACTTTCAAGACTTAAGAAAACTTTTGGATTATCTCCCAATAAGTACTTTTCTTTAACGCCTTTAAGTTAGGAACAAGAAGCAAGAATCAAGTATTTTCAAATGAAAAAGCATTAAGATCAATACTCGAAATATCTTCAACTAGGAAAGGTATCACATCCAAATGAGTTTTAGAGGATCCTTTCTCATCTCTCTTATGTTCACTACTTTCATCAAATGGGTTTTCAGAAACAATCCAATCAAAATTCTTTTCTAAGGCTTCATGCATTCCCACAAGTTTAAAATGTATGGTATCTTAATTTCCTCTCCAGTGCATTTGGTTTTATCCGACTTTTCTAAAGTGCCCATAACATCTACACATGAGCCTATCATATTAAAACGCTCAAAGACCTTTTTTGGCTTCCTTAGCAACATCATTGAACTCTTTTAGTAAAGTTTCTAGGATAAATTCTCTGTTTTCAGCATCCTCTTCTTCTTTTAGTTTAAGAAACAAAATTTGCATCATGGGGTTAAGGTTAACAAATCTAGCCTCCAACATGTGAACTAAAGAAGCTGCAGCAATTTCATAATTAGGAGCAAGTTCTGCTAAGGATCTATCCTCAATATCCTCATGTTTGCTAACATGATTAAAGAATTCTTCAATATTTTCTTTCCCAATTATAGAGCCACTACCTATTGAAAGGTCTTTCAGGGTGAACTTGGGAATCAACATGGTGAGCTAGAGCAAGGTGAAAACTAGAGTAGGAACTAATTTTTTGAGTTTTTTATAAGAGAAAGAAAACCAAACTAAACTATTTTTTTTGGAGTTTTTGATAAAAAGAGGCAAACAAAACCAAGCAAAAGAAACTAAGCAAAACAAAAATAAAGTAAAGAGAAAGGTTGTGAAGGACTCCCTTGAGAAGCCAATCTTAGCCTCCCTGGCAACGGTGCCAGCAAACAGCTTGATGAGTTCAGATCAATGTAGATCTTCGTTGGGAGACCCCAAGAGGAAGGTATGATGAGCACAGCAGCAAGTCTTCCCTCAGAAATAAACCAAAGTTATCGAACTAGTAGGAGGAAGGAAACAACCAAGAGGCGTTGCTAGCAACTTGGAAGCCTGCACAACACAAACTCAAGACTTTGCCCCAACGAACAGTGAGGTTGTCAATCTCATCGGTTTGCTGAAAACAAAGGATTAACTATATGGTGTGGAAGGTAATGGTGGTTTGCAGAAAGTAAACAGGAACAATGGAAGATGTATCAATGGTAAAGATTGGACCAGGGTCCATAGTTCACTAGAGGTGCTCTCCTTAAGATAAACAAACATGGCATGCTGGGTAAACAAATTACAACGGGGCAATTGACAGGACAGAGCAAGGCATAACAATGCAATACTAGACATTCATGATCCTATGAGATTTGATTGGGCAATACAACAAGATACATAGACCGCCATCCAACTGCATCTATGACTAGTAATCCACCTTCAGGTTATCATCCGAAGCCCCTCTAGTATTAAGTTGCAAGCAACGGATAACTGCTTTAAGCAAAGTGTGTAAGGTAAACAATCCACTTGTTACATGAACAAGAGACCGTTGTTTTCCCCCTAGTACCAACATCACATCTACAACCTTAGAGATTTCTGTCACTTCCCCAGATTAAATAGAGGCATGCACCCACTATCGAGCATAAATACTTTGTCTTGGAGTCACTAGCATCTACTTGGCCAAGATAGCTACTAGAGACGGAGAGCATGCAAGATCACAAACAACATAGACATGATAGAATCAATAAGATAGAACCATTAATCAAACTGACATAGTAATCTCAATATCCATCAGATCCCCGCAAACATGGACCCGTAGTCCAAGGTGAAACTACTCACGCTTCATACCGGAGGCTGGCATGATGATGAAGAAGGCCTCCGGGATGATCTCCCCTCTGGCAGGGTGCTAGGAAGAACTTCAGATCCCCCCTATCTAGGGACAATGGTGGCGGCGGCTACGGACGATTTCGTGGAAGATTGATCGCGTCCTTAGGGTTTTCGTATCAGGGGCTTCTTATAGGCGAAGAGGCAAGGCAGGGGGCACCCTGGGTTGCCGCACCCCCTAGGTGCGTCCCCAGCCTGGCCGCGTGGCTAGGGGTGTGGCCCCCTGGTGGATCCCCTCCATCTAGTATTCTGGCTCCATGTTCCTCACAGTAAAATATTGACTTTGGCTTTTGTCTCGTCCAATTCCGAGAATATTGATTTTCTGCCATTTCTGGAACCAAAAACAGAAGAAAACAGGCAACTGGCACTGTGGCATATTGTTAATATGTTAGTCCAGAAAACATATAAAAACACCTCAAAGTGTAGACAAAGCAAAGCAAAGTAGATACTAAACAAGCATGGAACATCAAAAGTTATAGATATATTTCTGACGTATCAGCTTCATGCAGCGTTGGAACACGCCTGTGTTGGAGATATGCCCTAGAGGCAATAATAAAAGTAGTTATTATTATATCTTTGTGTTTATGATAAATGTTTACATTCATGCTATAATAGTATTAACTGGAAACATTAATACTTGGGTGATTTGTAAACTAAATTAGAGTCCCTGGTAAAGCCTCTTTGTAATACTATCTTGTTGGTTGATAGATGATC
Source organism: Avena insularis (assembly GCA_023614405.1). Classification (NCBI taxonomy): domain Eukaryota; kingdom Viridiplantae; phylum Streptophyta; class Magnoliopsida; order Poales; family Poaceae; genus Avena; species Avena insularis. The sequence goes on along the minus strand of CM042687.1, from coordinate 274,978,743 downwards.
GTGGTTTCCCGATCATGAACATTGAGATGTTATTGACAACAATATCATATCATTAGGAGAATGGTGTGATGGACATACTCCTATAGATAAGCGTAGCATAAAGATCAAGTCATTTCAATAGTTTGTTTGCTATAAGCTTTCTGATACATAGTAACCTAATTCCTTCGACCATGATACATGTTAATCACCATCACCGGAAGGATGCTTTGATGACATCAAACACCACATTGTAACTAGGTGGTTATAAAGATGGCATTGAGTGTTCGGAAAGTATGTGTTGAGGCACATGGATCAAGAGTGGGATTTGTCCATCCATATGACGGATAGATATACTCTGGGCCCTCTCGATGGAATGTCATCCAATTAGCTTGCAAGCATGTGACTGGCTCACAAGGGATCACGTATCACAGGAACAAGAAAATATTACTTATCAGTAATGAGGTTGAACTAGGTATGCAGAGATACCAATGATCAGACTTCGGATAAGTAAACTATCGCGAGACAAAGGGAAATTGCTATCGTATGTAAGCGGTTCATTCGATCACAAAGTAATTGTAGAAATATGTGGGAGCCATATGAATTTCCAGATTCCTCTATTGGTTATTGATCGGAGAAGAGTCTCGTTCATGTTTGCATAATTCACAAACCGTAGGGAGACACACTTAAGGATTCAATGTTGTTTAGTAGATATGGAATGTAAGTAGGGAGACGGAATGTTGTTTGGAGTCTCGGATGGGATCCGGGATATCATGAGGAGACCGGAATGGTCCGGATAATAAGATTCATATAAGGAAAGTCCAATTCTGGAGTTCGGGAATGATTTCGATGATTTCATCGAAGAGGTTCTAGAAGGATCTAGAAAATTCACCGGACCGGAATGGGAAGGGTACATGAATGTGTCATGGATAAATGGAATGATTGAATTATGTCCTAGGTCACTTGGTTGGGCATTTGCAAGAAAGAAATTAAGCTCCAAATTGAAAGTCAAAAGGCAAGTTTGAAAAGTCAAACTGGGACAATGTATCCTGGTGGAGGAAGGAAAGAATCCTTCTTCCCCTCCATCACAAGCCAACTAGGAGAGGGAGTTGGGGAAGGATTCAAACTCCCCTCTCCCAAGCTGCCCTCCCTCTCATAAATAGAGGGGAGGGGGTGCCCCAAGGACACACAACACCAGCCCCTCCCCACCTAGCCGTCGCCGCCGCGCCGCCGACCATCGCCGCCGCCGGCCACGCCTCCTCCTCTCCGGCCCTCTAAACCCTAGATCGCCGGAAACCCTAGATCCACCATAACCTGGTCCGGCTTAGGTGAAGCCCTGCAGGATCTTCCCTCTACTTCTGACACCATGCCGCCGTGCTACCGGAATTGAGAGGGGAGAACTACAACCTCCGCTGCCTGCTGGAACAAGGGAGAGGAAGGTCTTCATAGAGTACCGAACGTGTGACCGACCGTGGAAGCGCTGCCGGAACGCAGCGCTGGAAGGATCATCTACGTGATCTTGAGATCGGCAAGTGTACGACTACATCACCCACGAGAATCTGCCCTCGTTAACCACTTTGGAATCTTCAAGGGTGAGTACTCTAATCGACTCATTGCTACAATCTAGTAGACAGATCTTGGCTTGTTTGTGTGCATGCGATAGAATTTTTTTGTTTTCCATGCTACGAACCCCTAGAGTGGTATCAGAGCCATGTCTATATGTAGATCTGTTGCACGAGTAGAACACGATGGTTATTGTGTGCGGTGGTGCTTTTATTATCAATTGATTTTTGTGGACTTTGCATCTTGCGGTATGATGGGATGAAGCGGCCCGAGCTAACCTTTGATACGCCCAATTTGCATCACCTTTCTATATCATAATTTACCTCTATTCATTGTTATTTGTCTTATTATGAGGTATCACTTATAGATTTTTCATCTGTTTATGCATGTTGGATGATTCCTGGAGGATGGACTGCTGAAGTCTGGATTCTGATGGAAAAGAAGGTGTTTCGGTGCAATTTCGTGAATATCAGAAAAATACCAGAAAAATATGGAAACATATTATTTTACCAGAAGACGAAGGAAGCCAGAAGGAGGGACGGAGATGGGCCTTAGGAGGGCCACACCCCCCTAGGCGCGAGCCCACCTAACCCCGTGCCTAGGGCAGGTGTGGCCCACCTGCTAGGCCTCCGACTCTGCCCCTTCGCCTATATCTTCCCTACGAAACCCTGAGGTTTAGGGAGAGACCACAGATAGATTTCCGCCGTCTCTGGGAGCGGAAAACACGGAGAGAGAAAGATCTCTCCGGTAGAAAGATTTCTACCAGGGGAATTTCTTCCCGGAGAGGGGAGACCGTCGCCATCAACACCGTCATCAAGCTAGGCTTCATCGGGATCATCATCATCATCCACACCATCATCTCCACCAGCACCATCATCACCACTCTGTCTCGCTCTAACAATTGTATTGGATCTTGCAGTAGTTCTTAGGGGAAACTTTCCCGGTGTTAATTACTATTGTAGTTGATGCTTCTGAGTGGAACCATTGGATTATTGTTTATGTTCAGATTGTTATCCATTATAATATCATCTTTGATCTTGATCCATATGATGTATTATGAGTAGTTCGTTTAGTTCTTGAGGACATGGGATAAGTCATGTTGTTAGTAGTGAATCTGTGATGAGTTATTAATCAATGGTTTAGTATTTAAGTTGTGGTGCTATTCTTCTAGTGGTGTCATGTGACCATCGACTACATGACACTTCACCATTTATGGGCCTAGGGGGAATGCATTGTGTATTTGTCTACGAATCGTGGGGTTGCCGGAGTGACAGAAACCTGAACCCCCGTTAGGACACCTTTGGACAAGGGAGCGTAGGATCTCAGAGTTTGAGGCTATGGTTAGATTTATATCTTAATTACTTTCCTGTAGTTACGAATGTTTGTAGGGGGTTTAATCACAAGTATGTATTAGTCCTAGGAAGGGCGGTATGTTAGCATAGGTTCACCCACACAACACTTATAAACACCATTGAAGGGTACTCATCTATTTGAAGCGAAAGCACTTGACAGAATTCCAATGTGTCCTTGAGAACGTTTGGTCCTTATAAGTATTTCCACCGGCTTGTCCTTTGCTAAGAAAGTATTGGGCCACTTGCTTCATTTGTTCGTTGTCTTTATTACTTGCTCTTTGTTTTGTTGCCTTGTCAGAAAACCACTAAAAACCCGTTTGCTAAGTATTCACAGGGATTTCCTGCTCCACACCACTGTTCAGCACCTTTTGCTCCTCGTTGGGATCGACACTCCTATTTATCAAAAGTACTACGATACACTCCCTATACTTGTGGGTCATCAAGACTATTTTCTGGTGCCGTTGCCGGGGAGTGAATCGCTATTGAAGAGTGGAACTGGTAATGGAAACTTTTACTGTGAGTATTGCTTTTGTTACTTCTTGTTGCTTTGTTTCCAATATGGATAACCCACTAGGTTTTCTGTTTGGGAAAACTACTACCATTGCTAGGGTAGTAGATGAACCACCACCAGTTGAGATAGATCCTTTTAAGATACCTACCAGTATTGTTAATCGTGTTATGGATAATTATTATTTTGGGGATGGAACTGTACATCCTGGTATAATTATTATTTTGCTTTTTATCCATGAATTATGCGGGTTGTTTAAGTGTGCAGGTATCACAACTAAACAGGTGAAGAAGAAGTTACTCTCCATATCCTTGAAAGGGAGAGCTGAAGAATGGTATAAGCTGCTGAAGAATGGACAATCCATGGAATGGGAGGAGATGTCATCTCTCTTCTACTCTAAATTTTATCCTCCCAGTGAAATTCATAAGGATAGAAATCTTATATATAACTTTTGGCCTCTTGATGGAGAGAGTACAGCTAAATCTTGGGGGAGATTGAAGTTATTAATGTGTAAATGTCCTATTCATGAACTCCCTAACAATATTATTCTCAATAATTTTTATGCTAGGCTTTCTCTTCCTGATAAAGATTTACTAGATGCTTCTTGTGCTGGATCATTCACACGTATGAAGGAAGAAGCTAAATGGGATCTCTTAGACCGAATTCAAGACAACACTGAAGCTTGGGAGAATGACAAAGGAAGAAAGTCGGGTATAAATTATGATTATGAATGCATTAAATCTTTTATGGGAACTGACAACTTCCGTGATATTAGTAATGAGTTTGGTATTGATTCCCAAAGTATTCCCAACTATTTTAAGGCCTTTGCCTCTTACATTGAAATTCCCCAAAAGAAGTGGAATAAGTACCATGCTCCTTATAAAGATGTTGTTAGTCATGTTCCAGTTAGAAGTACTCAAGTTTGTACTACTAATCATACTGTGCCTAAACCTCATGTTGAGAAAATTCCTTTCCCAGCTAAGGTAAAGGAGTATTCTATGATTATTAGTGCAAATAACAAGGGTACAATGGAAACTGTGGAGCCTGACAAGCATTTGAGTGACGAACCTGTGGTAGCTATTATGAAGGACACTGTCACTAGAAATATAGAGGATGAGCACATTGTCTTCTGTGAAGACACTTCTAATATTATCTCTCATCCTAGTAAGGCTAGAAAAGCTAGTGATCATGTGCTTTCTGTTAAAATTGGTGATCATTGCTACTATGGTTTATGTGATATTGGTGCTAGTTCTAGTGTTATTCCTTATGAGCTTTACAGGGAAATTATGCATGAGATTGGTCCTTGTGAGCTTGAGGACATTGATGTGGTTATTCACCTTGCTAATAAGGAAACCATTTGCCCCATTGGCATTGTAAGATATGTGGAGGTTCTTTGTGGTAAGATTAAATATCCTGCTGATTTTCTAGTGCTTAATTCAGCAGCTAGCAAAACTTGTCCTATCATTTTTGGTAAACCTTTCTTGAACACTTGTGGAGCTATTATTGTTTGTAAGAAGGATAAAGTTTTAACTAATTTTGATAGAGATTCTTATGAGTTTAACTTCTACAAATTTGCTAAAGCTCCTTGTGAAAATAACTTGCCTAATAGAGATTTTAGGATGGAGAAACTTGCTTCTATTGATCCATTCTATGACCTTGGACCTCTTTTTGGTGACTGTAAGTATGCTTATTGTGATGATAAAGTTGTTTCCAGTGGCAGTTATATTGTCAACTTTATTCAGAGTGCTACTGAAAGTTATTTTGAGAGAGGGAAACATGGTTTTATGCATCTCAATGATGTTAAGTTTCCCCATTTTATGTTGAAAGCTTTAACGTTGCATCTGTTTTGTCTTCCTATGCTAGTGGCTTTTTGTTTCAATAATTCGTTTTCTCATGATACCCCCATGCATAGGAAGTGGGTTAGACTCAAGTGTGTTGGTTATTTGCTTATTGATGCTCTCTTTCATTTCAGATATATATATCCTATGTGAGCATCTTTGGAAGTTTCAAGCCTAACTTAAAGGCAATAAAGAAAAGTACTTGTTGGGAGATAACCCAAGAGTTTTGTCGAGTCTTGGAAGTTATTACCTCTGTAATTACCGCTCCTTATCCTTTTTGTTTTGGTTTTTGTGTCAAGATCAACTACTTTTGTGAAGTAGAGGAGTTGTGAAAAGTGGCTATCCTGGGACAGATTTTTGTGCTGTATTGTAAACATTCGTGAGGGATCTCAGTACTTCGGATGAAGCTGCATTTTTCTGTGCTTGTTCTCCAAGTTGTTACCCAACTTTCATCAGTTCTGCACTTTTTGATTTGAGCAACAGAAGGTCTTTGAAAAAATCAATCTTTACCTGCTGGTATGTTTTGTCAGATTTCTGACATCATTTGCATTTGCCTCTTACAGAAGCTCTTGTTTTGATGGGTTTTCAGTTGAAGTGTGTGCCCGAAGGTTATTTTTTTGTTCACACTAATGTTGTAATTGAGTTTGTGCAAGGGTATTGTAGGAAGGAAATTTTCAGGAGAAAGAGAAAAGGAATCTCCAGAGTTCGTCTTTGAATAGGTAAAAGTGGTGAAAACAGAAGGTTCGTGAAACTCCAATTTTTTTATATTCTTGATGTTTTTAATACACAAGGGAAGTTACGAGATGTAACTGAAGGAGAAACGGAGCCTGGGGTGGACAGACCCACCCCAGGAGCGGGCCCAGCCTGGCCATGCCTGGAGGGGGTTTGCCACCCTCGAACTCCGTCTCCGCTTTGTTTCCGTGTCAAAACCTTCCTTATGCCTTGAAACTTCGTAATATATACCCCCCAGATCCCCCGAGGTTCGTGCATCGTGTTTTCATTTTAGTCTATTTATGTCAGGAAATCTTCTCAAGTTTAGAGCACCATGGCCTCCGCCAACGACAAAGGCAAGAAGACCGAGGAAGAAGAACCTCAAGTCCCCAAGGAGGAGGAGATTTTGGCAGGTTATGAAGGTGACATGGAGGAGGACAAGCATCCGGACACCCGCGCTACCGTCGCAAGCATTGGTTTGGTGGCATGGTCTACCAAGCTTAAGATGACAGCACGGATGTCTACAGGAGGGAAATCTCGACGTCGTACTCTCTCTCCGCTATCATCTCCTCCACGTGATAAGAGACCTTTCCATACACTTATACAGGAGTATAAGTATCAACATGTGCCCAAATGGAACTTTCCCTCGGTTTGGGATATGCCTTGTTCTAACAATGCAGGGAAAGATCATGCTAACGATGAAGAGTGGGGAAAGAATAACAAGAACTGGGATTCTCGGACTAACATGATCATGAACCGTATAGAGCAAAACTCGGAGCTAATCCGTACTCTTACTTTTGAGTTTGAGGAGTTGGAGAAACTTATTGAAGAGCTTCTCAAGAGAACACCACCACCACCGAAGGAGTAATTCGTCATCAGTTTGACATCCCCTTGGCTTGTTCCAAGCTTGGGGGAGTGTCGTGGTATTACCACCATTATCTTTTATCTTTTACCTTTTTAGTGGATTCATATCTGTGGTAGAGAGGTTATCTTATAGTTTGGTTTGCATGTGGAAGTGTCTCTCCTTTAGTTGATTATATTTGTATCCCTTGGTGTGAGTGCCTTATTGGAATATTAATGAGAAGTCTTATCTTTTACTTTTTGCACTTCTTATTTTTAGTTTGCAATCTCTGTTATATGATGGATATTGTTGTTCAGTATTGGCACCACTTTGGGATCATCAAGTTGATCTAAATTGGTTTTGGCAAACCGAGTTCTGGTTAGTAGCATTTTGTATCATTTGTTTTCTTTCTTGTTGGCTCATAAGTTTAGTATTCTTTATTTAAGATTCTTTTGTGTATTCAAGGAAGATTGCATGTTTGGATTTATTACTTGTATGTTTTCTTGTTTCTTTCAACTCTCTTGCTTGCTACCCATCCTTGCTAGCCAAAAACCTGTTTTGAGAAGGCATACTTCTCATGTTTCCAAAATCCTTTGAACCAAAAAATTTGCCACTTGTGTCCACCATATCTACCTAGTAGCATTGTTGCTATTCCAAACAAATTCTCAAGCTTCATCTACCTTTCAAATTAAAAAGTATTTTGTTATATGAAAACTAGTTAGTAAAGCTCTCACGAACTTGATGGCACACTTTATTTCTTGCCCCTAATAAACTTGAACCATTGTGAACATCGAAATTGTATATGCTTGCATCTATATGTTGGAATTAGCAGAACGTGTTGTCATAGGAACATTTTCAACATTGCACTTGTACCCTATACACAGTTGATATCATGCTCTTTTGTCTATGGATGTCAATAGTGTGAAATAAAGAGGGAACTTGTAAGTCTATGGAGTTTGTATTTTGTATTAGAGAAACGCCTGGGCCGCTAGCCTAAGCCATGCTTAATCATGGTGGGAACTTGCAGCATCACCATAGTGAGTCATCTATGAAGCATCCTCAATAAAAAGCTATGCATATGGTAAATAAAAAGATTGTTGAGATGCTCATTGTCTGCTTGCCTTGTCATTTTGGTTATGGGAAAGCTCCTGCAAGGGGTACCCCGTTGGCGGTTCTTAATGATATGCAAATACTTATAATGACAAGAACTTACCTGGGCCCAAAGTTGAGTATGCATGAGGAGTAGCCCTCGTATTCAAAGGACATGAGATTGCCAACTTATATTTCGTCAAGCACATACTCCATCTTTGTTCACTTTAACTTTAATCATCTCAAGATGCTTATGATAGGGGCAATGAGGGCTCAAAGCTAGTAAGTACCATAATCTTTTGGAAGCTCTTTATGACTTGTAATCCCCACTACCCTCTAAGAAGGGACCTTTCTCCTAGTTACCAGTTGAGTCAGTAAACCTACTTCCTCTCTATCTCCAGCAAGCAGTTGAGTTGTTATGTTTTCAAGCATTCATATGGTGATTTATTCAATCATGTTCTTTATCTTCCTTGTTTGCACAAAACTCTTATTTATTGAGTATTACTCCCTCCGTTTCAGGGCTTAAGGCGTCCTCGTTTTGCGTATTTTTTCTTTGACCAAGAATTACTCTAAATACGTAAAGAGTTTTGGTATTAAACTAGTATCTCTGGAAAGTATTTTTCAATACGAATCCAACGGTACTAATTATGTACAATATAATCAACATTTTGTTGCTCAATTCTTTTGGTCAAACTTTGCTTTGGAAAGTGTGTGCGCCTTATGCCCTGAAACGGAGGTAGTACTTTGAAAGCTTTCACTTGTGAAAAAACTTTTTGAGCAAAGAATGCTCCTGCTTTGAAACTTCTACAAAAAGCTTTTGTGAAACTGTTTGCCAGGTGTTCTCTGACCAAGAACAAGTTTGCCAATTCCAATTATGATTTATCTTTATGCATCTCTATTATGACTGTTGTACTTGGTTGCAAGCTAAGTTATATAATGGTGATTTGTTTTCTTCTATGAGTTGTGCAAAGGTAAGTGTGATGCTTCTTGTTCGTATTATTTTATTGACACTTCACTCCATAAACATATGGACATGTTTACTGAGCTTAGTATTCGCTTGGGGACAAGCGAATTCTAAGCTTGGGGGAGTTGATACACCCAATTTGCATCACCTTTCTATATCATAATTTACCTCTATTCATTGATATTTGTCTTATTATGAGGTCACTTATAGCTTTTTCATCTGTTTATGCATGTTGGATGATTCCTGGAGGATGGACTGCGGAAGTCTGGATTCTGATGGAAAAGAAGGCGTTTCGGTGCAATTTCGTGAAGATCAAAAAAATATGGAAACATATTAGTTTACCAGAAGACGAAGGAGGCCATAAGGAGGGACGAAGATGGGCCTCAGGGGGCCCACACCCTCCTAGGCGCGGGCCCACCTAACCCCGCGCCTAGGGCAGGTGTGGCCCACCTGCTCAGCCTCCGACTCTGCCCCTTCGCCTATATCTTCCCTACGAAACCCTAAGGTTCCGGGAGCAACCACAGATAGATTTCCGCCGCCTCTGGGGGGCGGAAAACACCAAGAGAGAAAGATATCTCTAGCAAACAGATTTCTGTCGGGGGAATTCCTTCTCGGAGAGGGGAGACCATCTCCATCAACACCATCATCAAGCTAGGCTTCATCGGGATCATCATCATCCATACTATCATCTCCACGAGCACCATCATCACCACTCCGTCCTGCTGTAACAATTGTATTGGATCTTGCAATAGTTCTTAGCGGAAACTTTCCCGGTGTTAATTACTATTGTAGTTGATGCTTGTGAGTGTTTATGTTGAGATTGTTATCCATTATCATATCATCTTTGATCTTGATCCATATGATGTCATGTGAGTAGTTCGTTTAGTTCTTGAGGACATGGGAGAAGTCATGTTGTTAGTAGTGAATCTGTGATGAGTTATTAATCAATGGTTTAGTATTTAAGTTGTGGTGTTATTCTTCTAGTGGTGTCATGTGAACGTCGACTACATGAAACTTCACCATTTATGGGCCTAGGGGAATGCATTGTGTATTTGGCTACTAATCGTGGGGTTGCTGGAGTGACAGAAACCTGAACCCCTGATAGGACACCTTTGCACAAGGGAGCGTAGGATCTCAGAGTTTAAGGCTGTGGTTAGATTTATATCTTAATTTCTTTCCTGTAGTTACGGATGTTTGCAGGGGGTTTAATCACAAGTATGTATTCGTCCTAGGAAGGGCAGTATGTTAGCACAGGTTCACCCACACAACACTTACAAACACCAGAGAAGGGTACTCATCTATTTGAAGCGAAAGCACTTGACAAAATTCCAATGTGTCCTCGAGAATGTTTGGTCCTTATAAGTATTTCCACCGGCTTGTCCTTTGCTAAGAAAGGATTGGGCCACTTGCTCTGTTTGTTTGTTGTCTTTATTACTTGCTCTTTGTTTTGTTGCCTTGTCAGAAAACCACTAAAATCCGTTAGCTAAGTATTCACAGGGATTTCCTACTCCATACCACTGTTCAGCACCTTCTGCTCCTCGTTGGGATCGACAGTCCTATTTATCGAAAGTACTACGATACACCCCTATACTTGTGGGTCATCAACCTTACATGACATCATTCATGAGACTTGCTCCATGCTTAACATGCAACTTGTATTGCATAAGTGGATTTGCGGGTGTTTGTCTCTCCCATCATAGTACAGATTCAATTTACAACGGGCACTTGATAGTTCAAGCATCAATGTTGTGGTTCTTGTTCGTAATTTAGAACGACACTTATTGAAATTCACAAGCCACGTAAAATATGCAAAGAAAATTAGAGGCGTCTAACTTTGTTTTGCAGGGGTGTGTTGTGATGTGATATGGCCATGATTATGATTATATATGATGTATGCAATGATCCTTATTGTAAGTCGGCAACCGGCAGGAGCCTTATGGTTGTCTTTTAATTTTGTTAAGACCTGCGTGTCTATTATTCAAAGTAGTTGTAATAGTTGATGCTGGTGGACGACAACCATGGAGCGATGCCATTGACCTTGACGCCACGCCGGTGATGATGGAGATCATGTTCGTGCTTGAAGATGGAGATCAGAAGCACAAGAAGAAAGGCCATATCATATCACATATTTTGAATTGCATGTGATGTTAATCCTTTTATGCATCTTGTATTGGTTAGTTTGTGATGCTAGCATTATAAGATGATCGCTCTCACAAAATATCAAGTTATAAAGTGTTCATCCTTAGTAGGCACCGTTGCCAAAGCTCGTTATTTCGAAGCACCACGTGATGATCGGGTGTGTTAGATTCTGCGAGTATATACAATGGGAGCAAGCCAGATTTGCTCATGCGGAAGCTAAGGTTTGATCTTGACGAGCCTAGCATGTACAGACATGGTCTCGGAACACGGATCACCAAAAGGTAAAGCATGGGTCATATAGTAGATATGATGAACATGTTGAATGTTCGCCATTGAAGCTACATCATCTCTCGTGATGATCGGTTTTGATGTGGTGGATTTGGTTCGTGTGATCACTAAAACAATGTGAGGGATGTTGTTTTGAGTGGGATTTCACCTAGATTAATTTAACTATTAATTAGAACTCGATTTGTCATAAACTTAGTCTAAACTTATGCAAATATGTTGTAGATCAATGGCGGCCCCAAACATCAATTTTAATGCATTCCTAGAGAAAGAAAAGTTCAAAAACAATGGAAGCAACTTCGCGGATTGGTTCCGCAAGTTGAGGATTGTCCTTAATGCTGGTCAGTTGACCTATGTGTTGGATGCACCGCTGCGTGACCCACCTGCATCTGATGCTACCGATGAGGTGAAGAATATTTTTCTCACTCGGAAGAATCAGTACTCCATAGTTCAGTGTGCTATGTTGTATGGTTTGGAATCGGAGCTTCAGAAAAGGTTTGAGAACTTTGACCCACATGATTTAGTCCGTGAACTCAAAATGATATTTGAGGCACACGCAACAGTTGAGAGTTATGAAGCTTCTGAAAAGTTCTTTAACTGCAGGATGGAAGAGCAAAGCTACGTCAGTGAGCATGTGCTTAAGATGTCTGGGCACGCCAATAAGCTACAAAGCTTGGTTATAGTGATTCCTAATGCTTTGTGGATTCACCGCGTCCTCCACTCACTACCACCAAGTTACAAGAACTACAATATGCAAAACATGGACAAGTCGTTGCTCGAATTCTTCTCCATGTTAAAGTCTACAGAAGTGGAGATCAAGAAAGAGCACCAAGTGTTGATGGTCAATAAGACCACCAAATTCAAGAAGAAAGGCAAGTCTAAGAAAAAGGGAAACTTCAAGAAGGGCGATAAGAAAGTTGCCGCGCCGGCAAAGAAGACCAATACTAGGCCTAAGCCTGATACTGAGTGCTTTTACTTCAAGGGAGAAGGTCACTGGAAGCGGAATTGCCCTAAGTACTTGGAGGATTTAAAGAATGACAACATCAAGAAGAAAGGTATATCCGATATACATGTTATATATGTGTATCTCACTAGTAGTCATAGTAGTGCCTGGGTATTTGATACTGGTTCGGTTGCTCATAATTGTAACTCGAAACAGGTGTTGCAGAATAGATGGAAACTAGCAAAGAACGAGGTGACGATGCATGTTGGAAATGGATCAAAGGTTGATGTGATCGCGGTCGGCACGCTACCTTTTCATCTACCATCGGGATTAGTTTTATACTTAAATAATTGTTATTTGGTGCCTGCGTTGAGCATGAACATTATATCTGGATCATGTTTATTGCGACACGGTTACTTGTTTAAGTCCGAGAATATATGGTTGTTAGATTTATATGAGTAATATGTTTTATCCACATGCACCTTTGATAGATGGTCTATTCTTGTTGAATCTCGATTATAGTAATACACATATTAATAACATTAAAGCTAAACATTTGAAATTGAGCGATAACTCGACCTATATGTGGCACTGTCGTCTTGGTCACATTGGAGTGAAGCGTATGAAGAAACTCCATTCCGATGGACTTCTTGAATCACTTGATTTCGAAACACTTGAAAGATGCGAAGCATGTCTGATGGGTAAAATGACTAAGACTCCATTTTCTGGTATAATGGAGTGAGCTACGGACTTATTGGAAATCATACATACCGATGTGTGTGGTCCAATGAGTGTAGCATCCCGCGGTGGTTATCATTATGTTCTTACTTTCACGGATGACTTGTGTAGATATGGGCATATCTATTTCATGAAACATAAGTCCGAAACTTTCGAGAAGTTTAAGGAATTTCAAAGTGAAGTAGAGAATCAACGTAACAAGAAGATTAAGTTTCTACGATCTGATAGTGGAGGTGAATATCTTAGTTACGAGTTTGGTGAGCATTTGAAGAAATGCAGAATACTTTCACAATTGACACCGTCGGGAACACCGCAACGTAATGGTGTGTCCGAACATCGTAATCAAACTCTCTTAGATATGGTTCGTCCTATGATGTCACTTACAGATTTACCGCTATCATTTTGGGGTTATGTGTTAGAAACAGCCGCATTCACTTTAAATGGGGCACCATCTAAATCCGTTGAAACGACATCATATGAATTATTGTTTGGGAAGAAACCTAAATTGTCGTTCCTTAAAGTTTGGGTTTGTGAAGCTTATGTAAAGAAATTACAGCCCAACAAGCTTGAAACCAAAGCGGAAAAATGCGTCTTCATAGGATAGCCGAAGGAAACTATTGGGTATACCTTCTATCATAGATCCAAAGGCAAAATCTTCGTTACTAAGAATGGATCCTTTCTAGAGAAGGAGTTTCTCTCGAAAGAAGTGACTGGAAGGAAAGTAGAACTCGACGAGGTTGTCGAACCTTCTCTCGTATTTGAGAGTAGCGCAACACCGGAAGTAGTTCTTGTGGCGCCTACACCAATAAGAGAGGAAGCTAATGATATTGATCATGAAACTTCGGTTGAAGTTACTACGGAACCTCGTAGGTCAACGAAAACTCGTACCTCTCCCGATTGGTATGATCCCGTTATGAGTGTCATGTTGGTAGACAACACCGACGACCATAAGACATATGAGGAAGCGATGATGAGCCCAAATTCCAATAAATGGCAAGAAGCCATGAAATCCGAGATTGGATTGGTGGACTTACCAGATGGACGGAAGGCTGTCGAGAACAAATGGATTTTCAAGAAGAAAACATATGCCGATGGTAATGTTACTGTCTATAAAGCTCGACTTGTCGCAAAAGGGTTTCGACAAATTCAAGGGGTTGACTACAATGAGACTTTCTCACCGGTAGCGAAGCTAAAGTCTGTGAGGATTTTGTTAGCAATCCCTGCATATTATGATTATGATATATGGCAGATGGATGTCAAAACGGCGTTCCTCAATGGAGACATTGATGAAGAGTTGTATATGGTACAACCCAAAGGTTTTGTTGATCCTAAAGATGCTAACAAGGTATGCAAACTTCAACGGTCCATTTATGGATTGAAGCAAGCATCCCAAAGTTGGAATCAACATTTTGATAAGGTAATCAAAAGTTTTGGTTTTATACAAACTTATGGAGAAGCTTGTATTTACAAGAAAGTGAGTGGGAGCTCTGTAACATTCCTAGTACTATATGTGTATGACATATTGTTGATGGGGAATGATGTAGACCTTCTTAATAGTGTCAAGGATTATTTGAATAATAGTTTTTCAATGAAAGATCTTGGCAAAAATATTAGGCATAAATATTTATAGAGATAGATCGAGACGCCTAATATCATTGTCACATAGTACATATTTGGACAAAGTTCTAAAGAGATTTGGAATGGAACATAGAAATAAAGGGTTCTTGCCCATGTTGCCCAATACGACCTTGAGTAAAACTCAAAGTCCTGCTACGGCAGAAGATAGAGAAAGGATGAGTAAGACTCCCTATGCCTCAGCCATAGGATCTATCATGTATGACATGCTATGTACTAGACCCGACATTGCATATGCTGTTAGTTTGACTAGCAGATATCAAAGTGATCCAGGAGTGGATCATTAGACAGCGGTCAAAAACATCCTTAAGTACTTGAGAAGAACTAAGGATATGGTTCTTTCTTATGGAGGTGATGAATAGCTCGTTGTTAATGGTTACACTGATGCTAGTTAGAACACCAATCCAGATGATTCTAAATCTCAATCTGGATACGTATATACTTTGAATGGTGCAACAGTTAGCTGGAGGAGTGCAAAGCAAAGCGTTATGGCGAGATATTCAACTGAATCGGAATATGTAGCTGCTTCGGAGGCTTGACAAGAGGCGATATGGATGAAGGAGTTCATTACAGAGCTTAGTGTGGTTCCCAGTGCATTGGACCCAATGTGTATCTATAGTGATAACATGGGCGCCATAGCCAATGTGCAAGAACCAAGGTCACACAAGAAGCTGAAGCATATCAAGCTGAATTTTCATGCTATTCGAGAGCATGTCCAAGATGGTGACATAAATATTTGCAAAGTACACACAGATCTGAATGTGACGGGTCCATTGACTAAACCTCTCCCGAGGGCAAAACATGACCAGCACCAAACCGCCATGGGTGTTCGATATATTACCAGGTAATCTAGATTAGTTGACTCTAGTGCAAGTGGGAGACTGTTGGAGATATGCCCTAGAGGCAATAATAAAAGTAGTTATTATTATATCTTTGTGTTTATGATAAATGTTTACATTCATGCTATAATAGTATTAACTGTAAACATTAATACTTGTGTGATTTGTAAACTAAATTAGAGTCCCTGGTAAAGCCTCTTTGTAATACTAGCTTGTTGGTTGACAGATGATCGTGGTTTCCCGATCATGAACATTGAGATGTTATTAACAATAAGATCATATCATTAGGAGAATGGTGTGATGGACATACTCCTATAGATAAGCGTAGCATAAAGATCAAGTCATTTCAATAGTTCATTTGCTATAAGCTTTCTGATACATAGTAACCTAATTCCTTCGACCATGATATCATGCTAATCACCATCACCGGAAGGATGCTTTGATGACATCAAACACCGCACCATAACTAGGTGGTTATAAAGATGGAATTGAGTGTTCGAAAAGTATGTGTTGAGGCACATGGATCAAGAGTGGGATTTGTCCATCCATATGACTGATAGATATACTCTAGGACCTCTCGGTGGAATGCCATCTAATTAGCTTGCAAGCATGTGACTGGCTCACAAGGGATCACATATCACGGGAACGAGAAAAGAGTACTTATCAGTAACGAGGTTGAACTAGGTATGCAGAGATACCGACGATCAGACTTTGGATAAGTAAACTATCGCGAGACAAAGGGAGATTGGTATCGTATGTATGTGGTTCATTCGATCGCAAAGTAATCAAAGAAATATGTGGGATCCATATGAATTTCCAGATTCCTCTGTTGGTTATTGATCGGAGAAGAGTCTCATTCATGTCTGCATAATTCACGAACCGTAGGGAGACACACTTAATGATTCGATGTTGTTTAGTAGATAGGAATGTACGTAGGGAGACCGAATGTTGTTTGGAGTCTCGGATAGGATCCAGGATATCATGAGGAGATCTGGGTCCGGAGAATAAGACTCATATAAGGAAAGTCCAATTCCGGAGTTCGGGAATTATTCCGCTGATTTCATCGAAGAGATTCTAGAAGGGTCTAGAAGATTCACCGGACCGGAATGGGAAAGGTACATTAATGTGTCATGGATAAATGGAATGATTGAATCATGTCCTAGGTCACTTGGTTGGGAATTTGCAAGAAAGAAATTAAGCTCCAAATTGAAAGTCAAAAGGAAAGTTTGAAAAGTCAAACTGGGACAATGTATCCTGGTGGAGGAAGGAAAGAATCTTTGTTTCCCTCCACCACAAGCCAACTAGGAGAGGGAGTTAGGGAATGATTCGTACTCCCCTCTCCCAAGCTGCCCTCCCTCTCATAAATAGAGGGGAGGGGGTTCCCCAAGGACACACAACACCAGCCCCTCCCCACCTAGCCGTCGTCGTGCCTCCGCCGGCTCATCGTCACCGCCCTAGCCACCGACAGCCACGCCTCCTCCTCTCCGTCCCTCTAAACCCTAGATCACCGGAAACCCTAGATCCACCATAACTTTCTCCGGCTTAGGCGAAGCCCTGCAGGATCTTCCCTCTACTTCCGACACCACGCCGTCGTGCTATCGGAATTACGAGGGGAGAACTACAACCTCCACTGCCTACTGGAACAAGGGAGAGGAAGGTCTTCATCGAGTACTGAACGTGTGACCGACTGTGGAAGCGCTGCCGGAATGTAGCGTTGGAAGGATTCTCTAGGCGATCTTTAGATCGGTAAGTGTACGACTACATCACCCACGAGAATCTGCTCACGTTAACCGCTTTGGAATCTTTGAGGGTGAGTACTCTAATCGACTCGTTGCTACAATATAGTAGATAGATCTTGGCTTGTTTCTGTGCATGCGGTAGAATTTTTTGTTTTCCATGCTACGAACCCCTACAGCCTGTTACGCTGCACTTGTGGAACTCGCTGTTGATGATGGCGAAGGTTTGCATCGGCGCACAATCATGCGGGCTTCCGTCTCGTCTGCTGGCAGGGTCCCACTCTCGAGGTAGGCGAGGTATGGCATGTTCCAGTCGCTTGGTTCTACGACCAGGGCGGGCTCTGGTTGCAGCGGGATCCCGAGGTCGATATCCTTTTCAGGAGAGACGGAGGGCTTGTGGATTGTGTCAAGGAAGATTCCCGCGGGTGTGGTTTGCCGAGCCGACCCGATGCGAGAGAGAGCGTCATCCTCCTCGTTCTTGCGCCTATGATCCACTCAATGGAGTAGTCGGCGAAGTGGCCCCCAGCTGGTCCACTGCCATCAATGGGCGGCCGCTCGAGGTCGCCCTATTTCCGGAGGAGCGAGAGTACATTCGTCCCTGCGAGTCGGCACCTGCGACTTGCTTCTTGCGGCCTTGGAGAGTAGGGCCTGGGCATACTTGATTGGCAGTGCGCCTTCCCCTGTGATGTTAAGGTTGGCGATTGCTGCCTGCCCCGCGATGACGTTGTCCATCGGGGTGGAGTACAGCAGGAGGTCGTCCGCATCCTGCTCTTGCAGAGATATTACGACTCTCGGCTGGTTGGAAGGGGGCATGCGGCCGGTTCTTGGTGGTGGAGCTCCACTTGCTGGCGCTCCTGGTGGCGGGCGGGCGCTGAAGCCTGGTGGTGCGTTCTCGTAGATCACGTGCTCGGCCACAGGAGCGGGATCGTTGTCTTCGTCGAAGTTCAGGGCGTGACCCTGAATGGTAGGGTTTAGGCGCGTCCTAATGCGGCGCTTGTGGTAGAGCGATAGCTCCTACGCCGTTTCTTGCTCGAGGAAAAAAATCGCGCTCGACTTGCTCCTTATGCACCACCTCCTCCAGGCGTTGGGGGCTTCCTCGACCTCCCCCACCATCGCGGTCGGCGGGATCGGCATGGAGAAGGGGTCTGGCGGGGTGCTCGTGCCGCTCGCCATGTAGGTCGCGATGAAGTGACCGGATCCGGCGTGGAGGTCGCCGGAATTCTCCGACCCGGAGTCGGAGTCAAAGATCCCGAGGATGGAAGGATCCTTGAAATCTCCAATGTTGGAGACTCGCATGATGGAGCCTTCTGGTGACGCAGCGATAATAGATCCGGCGACCGAGGCTGGGGTCGCCGAATCGGTGTCGTCGTGGAGGGCCGCGTCGTCTGCGGCCACGTTGGTTTCGGCCACGCCATTGTTAGCCGAGTTGTACTCGGAGGCGAGGCGATGGATCGTGCGGACCTGACTCTCGGAGAGCCGATCGCGTGGCGGCGACTCGCCAATGAGCGCCGAGTCTTCCGAGACAATGACGTCCGTGAAGCCAACGAAGAGGTTGATGGTGTCGACCGGCATGATGACGCTGTGCATGACGGGGCGTGACGTCGGGATGTAGTTGGGCAAGATCTGAAGGATCTCGCCGCACGCGATCATGCGGCCGGTGGCCATCGACCAGTTGATTGGCAATTAGGGTCTCACCGCAGAACTCAGGCCTGACCGGCCAGGCCCCAGGTGGGTGCCACTGTCGTGGGAATGGCCACAGCAGATGCTGCGATTGGCAGCGAGTAGTAGAATGAGGGGCAAGGGCGGCCAGCCATCTGCGTTGCGATATGAGGGCGGAGACACAAGGTTTTACCCAGGCTCGGACTCCCGGAGGGTAAAGACCTACTCCTGCTAGATTGTATTATCGAAACATTACAGTGGTGGCGAGCTCGGCGGCTAGGCAGCGAGTCGATGGGGTGTATGATGGAACGTGAGTGTTATGTGTACCCTAGGGAGGCTTATATAGGAGTACCGCTCTAGGGTTTATAGATCTACAACCGAGTTGGATAAGTACTTGGAGGGTTTTGACCTAATACGACTGGGCCTAGCTACGCTTCTGGGCCTTCAGCTTCCGGTCGCCTGGCTCCTTCTTGGGTCGCAATCCAATCGCCATCCTACTGGCCCACTCGCTGGGAGTTGGATCTAGTAGCGAAAGTCCTGCTGGATATACCCCACTCGGCATATCCCCATCACTTTGAAAGTTTTGTGATTTTTTTGGAGCTAACCATCGGGGGGTCATTTAATATATCACAAACCGCAACTAAGAATTTTGACAAGAGGTTCAACTTCTCGCTAAGATTATTCATCTTGACAACTTAACGAAATTAGGTCAAACTTGAGCAACAAGTAAGCGCGATAGATTTCTCTTGAATTAATTATCTTTTTGTAGGTAGATGCGTGCATCTTCATTTTTTAAACGATGCCCTCGCTGTGAGTTTCCAACTATTAGGAAAGAACATTATCAATTTCCTAAGTGATGACGAGGATTGTTCCTTTCCAAAAAGAAAGTCTAGAGAATATGGATTTGAATGCCATAGCCAAGCTTTCTCACATATATATAGTGGACCGGCATGTTTTACTTACGATTCGTATGCTTTATGAGTTTTTAAACTCTGACCTAGCTGACTTTGTCCGCTTGAATGGTTTTATGTCGATTTATCAAAATTAGGTCAAATTTGAACTACGAGTAAGTTGTACATTGTGTTGTTAGTTTTGTGGATTTTTTTGGAGGTAACCATCGGGGGGTCATTTAATATATCATAAACCACCAGCGAGCATTTTGACAACAGGTTCAACTTCTTGCTATGATTTTGTATCTTGATAACTTTACAACATTAGGTCAGACTAGGGTACCACTAGGCGAGATAGATTTCTCTTGAATTAATTTTCTTTTCGGAGGTAGATGTGTGCATCTTATTTTAGTAAACAATGTCGTTGGTGTGAGTTTCCAACTACCAGGAAAGAACATTATCAATTTTCTAAGAGGTGACAAGATTGCTCCTTTCCGCAAATAAAGTCTGAAGAATATGGATCTGAATGCCACGAGCCAAGCTTTTCAGACATATATAGTGGACCGACATGTTGTGTACTACTTATATGATTCCCATGTTTCTCGATTTTTTAAACTTCGACCTAGCTAACTCTGTCCACTTAGATGGCTTTATGTTGATTTATCGAAATTAGGTCAAATAAAATTTGAACTACGAGTAAGTTGTAGGCTGTGTTGACAGTTTTGTGATTTTTTTGGAGTTAACCATTAGGGGGTCATTTATTATATCACAAACCACCATAGAGAGTTTTGACAATAGGTTCAACTTCTTGCTAAGATTTTGCATCTTGATAACTTAACTAAATTAGGTCAAACTTGAGCTACAAGTAAGAACGATAGACTGCTCTTGAATTAATTGTCTTTTGGAAGGTAGATGAGTGCATCAAATTTTAGTAAACGATGACATTAGTTTGAGTTTCCAACTATCAGGAAAGAATATTTTCACTTTCCCCATGTTTTGTGAACTTTAAAGCATCCTAGCTAACTCTGCCGACTTGAATGAAACTTTGTGCCGATTTATCGAAATTAGGTCAAATTTGAACTACAAGTAAATTTTATGTTGCTTTAAAGTTTTATGAAAAAGCTTTTCGGTGGTTTTTGATATACTGAATTCCTAGTTGACTTCAAAAGATTTTTTGAAAATTTTAAGAGCATTCTTGTAGTTAAAACTCAACATGGTCAGTGGGAGTACGGTTTACATCGAACACCTAAAAAGACAAAATTACATAGAGGTCCCTAAATTTAGCATAAAGGGCCCTAAATTAAGCTCGGAAAAGCGGTCAGGTCCTTCTCGAGTGAGCAGGTGAGCCATGCCCTTTGTACTACTATACTTGCTTCACACACACAAAAGCTCCTCACTTTCGAACCAGCATGTTGTTGGTCACAGGGTGTGAAATAGAACGACAAGGCTGGTCGACGCACGTGCGCCACCGAGAGTTTGGACAAAGGGTTTAACTTTTGCTAAGATTTTGCATCTTTACAATTTAACGAAATTTGGTCAAACTTAAGCTACACAAGTAAAGAGAACAAAAGGTAGGCAGCTCGAGAGCAGTGAAGATGAGGAGTTGAAGGCGGTTCGATGTCAGAGCATAGTTATGATGGATTCCTGACACGAGGTACTCATGTCGCCTTACAATGCATACCCTATTATTACTACTAGTAAATTTCAGGACCTATGCACCAAAAAAATGTGTGTTTTCTCTCCCCTTTGCTGCCTCTCATCTCTCCACCCCTCTTCCCTCCCGCACCGGCTCGGCTGATCTCTCCCTCGTCCACAACATGGCGTTGTGCACATGTGCCTCAGTACGGCGGCTCTTTTTTTGAGAGGGCGGCTCTGTTTCTCTGGCGTGTTCGGCAGACGCATTGGTGTGGAGTAGGATGAGTAGTGGAGTACTAGTACATAGGAAGCAAACCAATTTGGTCCTTGGTGGCCAAAAAATTTGAACTATTCTGGTTTTGAAATTTTCACTCTTCCCAAACATCGGGAGGGAAAGGCTATTCAAAAGACCGCCATTCGCAGTAGTACTTCTTATCTTATCTTTATCTTGTCTTATCTATTACAATACCATACCATGATAGTATAGTGTACAGATAACTTTAAACATTGACCATTGGATCAAGACTAGAAACTCCAAACATTGATAGCCATTGAATTTTCTTTTCCATTCTTAGCATCTAGAAGATTATATTGATAGTATTTGGCACAACGAACGCTAGTATGCTCGAATGTCAAAACACACTCCATTTCTTAGTTTTAGGGACCTTTTGCTAAATGCATGGACTTGGATGTAATTTTCATTTTTTATGAGGTCCTTGATGTAACTTGTACTTGCACCGACCTTGTTAACTCAAGCACCTCACTCCTACAGGACCTGCCATAGTTAGAAGAAAATGCAACCTCCCCAATTATCACACAAAGTGGACTGCAATTTCTTATATAATTCCATTTTTCAAGGTTCCTAACTAACTTCGCACACTTCACAGTAGTACTTCTTGTCGATTTAACAAAACTAGGTCAAACCTCAGCTATAAGTGCGGTTGATTAATCTTGAATGTAATTTCAAAGGTAGATGGTTGCATCGTATTTTAGCAAACAACGTTGTCGGTGTGACTTTCCACTTTGGTCCTGGCGGCAAAAAAATTCAAAAAATTTCGTTTTCAAAATTTTCACTTGCTTCCCAAACATCGGGAGGGAAGGTTATTCAAAAATATCGGCCATTCGCAGTAGTACTTCTTATCTTAACTTGATCTTGTCTTATCTCTTACAATACCATACCACTATATAGTGTGCGGATAACTTTGAACATCGACCATTGGATCAATACTAGCAAATCAAAACATTGTTAACCATTGGATCTTCTTTTCCATTCTTAGCATATAGAAGATTATATTGATAGTCTTTACCATGTACAATGAATGCTAGTATGCACAAACCTCAAAACACACTTCACAACATAGTTTCAGGGACCTTGTGCTAAGTGCATGGACATGGATGTAATTTGCATTTTTTATGAGTTCCTTGATGTAACTTGTACTTTCACCGACCGTGTTAACTGAACCACCTCACACCTACGGGACCTACCATAGTTAGAAGAACATGCAACTGTCCCAATTATCACACAAATAAGTGGACCATGGTTTCTTATAGTTCCATTTTCAAGCTTCCTAGCTAACTTCGCACACTTCACTGACTTCTTGTTGATTTAACGAAATTAGGTCAAACTTGAGCTAAAAGTAAGAGCACTAGATTTCCCTTGAATTAAATGTCTTTTTTGAGGTAGATGGGTGCATCTTATTGTAGTAAACTATGTCGTTGGTGTGAGTTTCCAATTATCTGGAAAAGCACATTCTCAATTTCACGAGTGATGACAAGATTATTCTTTTCTGTAAAGCAGGTCCGAAGAATATGGATTTGAATGCCACAAGCCAAGCTTCCTGACATAGTAGGTGGACCAACATGTTTTTCTTATGATTCCCATGATTAATATTATGAGTTTTAAAACTTCACCCTAGAAAAATCTACCCACTTGAATGACGTTATGCCGATTTATCGAAATTAGGTCAAATTTGAACTAAAAGTAAATTGTAGGTTGCTTTGGAAGTTTTGTGATTTTTTTCGAGCTAACCATTGGGGGGTCATTTAATATATCACAAACTGCAACCAAGAATTATTACAACGGGTTCAATTTCTTGGTAAGATTATTCATCTTGACTACTTAACGAAATTATCAAGGTCAAACTTGAGCAACAAGTAAGCGCGATAGATTGCTCTTGAATTAATTGTCTTTCCGAAGGTATATGTGTGCATCTTATTTTTGTAAACGATTTCCTCAGTGTGAGTTTCCAACTATCAAGAAAAAACATTCCCAATTTCCCGAGTGATGACGAGATTTGTTCCTTTACAAAAATAAAGTCTAGAGAATATGGATCTGAATGCAACAAGCCAAGCTTTCTCACATATATATAGTGGACCGGCATGTTGTACTTATGATTCCCATGTTTTATGAGTTTTACTATTTGTTTTGGAGGTAACCATCGGGGGGTCATTTAATATATCACAAACCACCATCGAGAATTTTGAGAACAGGTTTAACTTCTTGCTAAGATTTTGCATCTTCACAACTTGACGAAATTAAGTGAAACTTGAGGTACGAGTAAGCGCGATAGATTCCTCTTGATTTAATTGTCTTTTTGGAGGTAGATGGGTGCATCTTCTTTTAGTAAACAATAATGTCGTAGTTGTGAGTTTCCAACTACTAGGAAAGAACATTCTCAATTTTTTGAGTGATGACAAGATTATTCCTTTCCGTAAAGAAGTTCTCAAGTATATGGATCTATGCCAAAGGCAGAGCTTTTGAGATATATATATATATATAGTGGACGGACATGATGTATTTACGATTCCCATGTTTTATGAATTTTCAAACTTCGTCCTATCTAAGTCTGTCCACTTGAATGACTTTATGTTGATTTATCTAAATTAGGTCAAATTTGAACTAAAAGTAAATTGTAGGTTACTTTCAACGTTTTGTGATTTTTTTGGAGGTAACCATCGGGGGGTCATTTGATATATCATAGACCGCCACCAAGAATTTTGATAATAGGTTCAACTTCTTGCTAAGATTATTCATCTTGACAACTTAACGAAATTAGCAAGGTCAAACTTGAGCAACAAGTAAGCACGATATATTGCTCTTGAATTAATTGTCTTTTTGAAGGTAGATGCGTGCATCTTCTTTTTGTAAACGATGCCCTTGATGTGAGTTTGAAACTATCAGGAAAGAACATTCTCAATTTCCCGAGTGATAACGAGATTTGTTCCTTTCCGAAAAGAAAGTCTAGAGAATATGGATATGAATGCAATAAACCAAGATTTCTCACATATATATAGTGGACCGGAATGTTGTACTTATGATTCCCATGTTTTATGAATTTTCAAACTTCGTCCTAGCAAACTATGTCCACTTGAATGGCTTTATGTCGATTTATCAAAATTAGATCAAATTGTCAAATGCATGTAAATTTCACATTGCATTTAAAGTTTTACTATTTTTTTTAGGTTGTAACCATCGGGGGGTCATTTAATATATCACAAACCAGCACCGAGAATTTTGAGAACAGGTTCAATTGCTTGCTAAGATTTTGCATCTTCATAACTTAACGAAATTAGGTCAAACTTGAGGTACGAGTAAGCGCAATAGAATGCTCTTGATTTAATTGTCTTTTTGGAGGTAGATGGGTGCATCCTATTTTAGTAAACAATAATGTCATCGTTGTGAGTTTCCAACTATCAGGAAAGAACATTCTGAATTTTTCGAGTGATGACGAGATTGTTCCTTTCCTTAAAGAAAGTCTCAAGTATATGGATCTATGCCAAAGGTAGAGCTTTTGAGATATATAGTGGACGGACATGATGTACTTATGATCCCATGTTTTATGAGTTTTCAAACTTCGTCCTAGCTAACTCTGTCCACTTGACTGACTTTATGTCGATTTATCTAAATTATGTCAAATTTGAACTAAAAGTAGATTGTAGGTTGCTTTGAAAGTTTTGTGATTTTTTGGAGGTAACCATCGGGGGGTCATTTGATATATCATAGACCGCCACCAAGAATTTTCACAATAGGTTCAACTTCTTGCTAAGATTATTCATCTTGACAACTTAACGAAATTAGCAAGGTCAAACTTGAGCAACAAGTAAGCGCGATAGATTGCTCTTGAATTAATTGTCTTTTTGAAGGTAGATGCATGCATCTTCTTTTTGTAAACGATGCCCTTGATGTGAGTTTGAAACTATTAGGAAAGAACATTCTCAATTTCCCGAGTGATGACGAGATTTGTTCCTTTCCAAAAAGAAAGTCTAGAGAATATGGATCTGAATGCAACAAGTCAAGCTTTCTCACATATATATAGTGGACCGACATGTTGTACTTAGGATTCCCATGTTTTATGAATTTTCAAACTTCGTCCTAGCTAACTTTGTCCACTTGAATGGCTTTATGTTGATTTATCAAAATTAGATCAAATTTCAAATGCATGTAAATTGCAGATTGCGTTTAAAGTTTTACTATTTGTTTAGGAGGTAACCATCGGGGGGGTCATTTAAGATATCACAAACCACCACCGAGAATTTTGAGAACAGATTCAACTACTTGCTAAAATATTGCATCTTCACAACTTAACAAAATTAGGTAAAACTTGAGGTACGAGTAAGCGCAATAGATTGCTCTTGATTTAATTGTATTTTTGGAGGTATATGGGTGCATCTTATTTTAGTAAACAATAATGTCGACGTTGTGAGTTTCCAACTATCAGGAAAGAACATTCTAAATTTTTCGAGTGATGACGAGATTGTTCCTTTGTGTAAAGAAGGTCTCAAGTATATGGATCTATGCCAAAGGCAGAGCTTTTGAGATATATAGTGGACGGACATGATGTACTTAAGATTTCCATGTTTTATGAGTTTTCAAACTTCATCCTAGCTAACTATGTCCACTTGAATGACTTTATGTCAATTTATATAAATTAGGTCAATATCAAATGTATGTAAATCATAGATTGCGTTTAAAGTTTTATGATTTTTTTGGAGGTAACCATCGGGGGGTCATTTAATATATCACAAACCACCATTTAGAATTTTGACAATAGGTTCAACTTCTTGCTAAGATTTTGCATCTTGACAACTTAACGAAATTAGGTCAAACTTGAGCTACCATTAAGCATGGTAGACTGCTCTTGAATTTATTGTCTTTTTGGAGATCGATGGGAGCATCTTTTTAGTAAACAATAATGTCGTTGGTGTGAGTTTCCAACTATCAGGAAAGAACATTCTCAATTTTCTGAGTGATAACCACATTGTTCATTTCTGTAAAGGTCTCAAGAATACGGATCTAAATGCCACAAGAGAGCTTTTAAGATATATATATATATAGTGGACCGACATGTTGTGTACTACTTATATGATTCCCATGTTTCATGAGTTTCCAAACTTTGACCTAGGTAACTCTGCCCACTTGAATAGTAAATTGTAGGTTGCGTTGAAAGTTTTCCGATTTTTTTGGAGCCATCGGGGGGTCATTTAATATATCACAAACTACCAAGGAGAGTTTTGACTATTCATCTCGATAATTTAACGAAATTAGGTCAAACTTGAGCTACCAGTAAGCGTGTTAGATTGCTCTTGAATTAATTGTATTTTCATAGATAGATGGGTGCATCTTCTTTTAGTAAACAATGTCGTCGGTGTGAGTTTCCAACTATCAGGAAAGAAAATTCTCAATTTTCGAAGTGATGATGAGATTGTTATTTTTCGTAAAGGAAGTCCGAAGAATATGGATCTCAATGCCAAAAGCCATGCTTTCAATCATATATAGTGGACCGGCATGTTGTACTTTCAAATCCCATGTCTTATGAGTTTTCAAACTTCCTAGCTAACTCTGCCCACTTGAATGACTTTATGTCAATTTATCAAAATTATGTCAAATTTGAACTACAAGTAAATCGTAGGTTTCTTTGAAAGTTTTATGAAAAAAGCTTTTGGAGGTACCCATCGAGGGTTAATTAGTAGTATATCAGTAACCACCGAGAGTTATCCTCTCCTTATTATTCACAAAAACAAAAGAAAAGAAAAGCACCACTCTCACAACCATACTAGACTCAGTCACCTTTCTTCACAAGCTGCAACGCCACCGTCCAATCGCATTTGATGCCTGTTGCATTTCGAGCCTTCCTTTTATTATTTTTATTACTCGGGAGGTGAGCCAAGCGCAACTCAGCACTCAATTTTGGTGTGATATTGGAGGGATCTTCCAGTTCAAAATTTTAGTGGAATATTGGCAGGATCCTCCTAGATACCTGCATACTGACAAGGCCTCTGGCTCATTCTCTCGTTGATCCCTCCTATTATTCCCTCATCCTCCTCTATCACGTCCCTCCTTAGCCGACTTCCACCTCGCCGGAGTCTACTCAGCGACGCCGTCATCCACCTCGCCAGAGTCTGCCTCATCATATCTGCTTCCCACCGCCGCAACCGAGAGAGGCGTAAGCCACTCGGACCCCTCACCAGGGCAATTGTTAAAACTCCCTACTACCTAGGCGAAGGTTGCTGCACACTTCATATGCCCGCTTTTCCTTGCATTTTACTTCTAAATGTAGGTCATCTCTTTTTCCTTGTGGTGCCCTAATATGTTTCTAATAATGCATGTTAGTTGCTGTACTATGGGATCGGTTCCAAGAGAAAAGACGACAACTACGAGTCGTGAAGCCAAATTGGTTATCTCGTAGCAGTACAAGACCTCGCCAACCCAATGATAACCCCCAATAATCCTCCCTAGACAAAGGTTTGCTTCCACTTTGCATATATGTATTTTCGAGAGTAGTTCATCATTTGCTTGCCTGCCTTCTCATGTACTAGTATATTTTTTTATTTGTATTTTTGCAAGGCATGGAAGATGATGTACTGACCAATGAGAATCAATGCCAACGAAACTTGAGGAGTTTTGGACATTCAGAGGTAGCCCCCCTCGGTACATCACAACTTGTACAGAAACATGGCTATTTTTGCATCTTGCTTGTGTTATTTTCTGATTGATTTGCCGCACTGCAATTTGCAGAAGCAAGTGCATGATCATGTCCCTGCCAAGGAGGTTCGCAGCACAGATATTCAGCAGTGTGCAAGTGATGCAACCATTTGTGGGAACCAATCAGAAGTGTGGTGCATGGCCGAAGCTAAGATTAGGCTGCTCCAACAGGATTTGGACACGGCCATTCGACGATCAGAGAATTGAACCGGGGCTGGATTTCTATGATTGAAGATTTCCTTGATGCTGTCGATGATCTTCAGAAGTTAGTGGCTGAAAATCATGTTCCCAATCCAGCTAATGCACATGTCAATGATATCAACTGGACGATCTTGGAATGGGTGAAAGAACGAGCAGAGATTCTCCGAGCATTCTTGAAGGCAGATGATTTTCGAAGGGTGATGCAAGAGCCGTCATGCGAATAGATTGTTATTTCCAATAATGCGGATGACTTTCTTGTCTTGTCAGGCTGATATTTTCTTTTCTTATGTGCTGGCAGTACTTTACGGTAACTACGTATTTTGCATGTTGTTATGAAACATATAGTACTTGCTGCATATGGACAATGTATCTCGGTAGCCATTCGGAAAAAGGAAAAAACAACATTTTCCCACCAGAATGTTGAAATCTTATTATGCACTTTTGTTTAGATCCGTAGACCCACGTTTTGTAGCAAATTAACACATTACCATAATAGGTAGTCCATCTTAAAAAAAGAAATAAAAAAGAAAAGAAAAGAATGGTAGTCCTTGCTCAATGACCATGTCCTTGTGCCCATTATCATGCATAAATATGTGCAATTACTTGTGTTGCCCCAAGTCAAACTTATACTAGTAGAGTACACAAAAAATTAGCTTGAGGGATAGAACACACGCCGAAACCACCACTTTCACCAAGCAGTCAATAATAATTTTAACTTTGCGCCAGAAACAACCGCCAAAATGGCTCCCGCGTCCAATATTCAAAAGCGGTACAAAATTTCCATCTCGCCCTTCGGTATAGTAGTAGAAACAAGGCGCCAAAGGCCATTCGTCAAAATTGTTTGTCTTGCACAATTCAAAATTTCAAACTCGCGCCCATCGGGCCGAATCCCTGGAGATCACCTCAGACCACCACAGTCGTGCCCCTTCCGTCCCATCTCCCCATCACAGCCTCTCCACCGGCACTACATGGCGACCGAATACGTTTTACTAGATCCCTTGTCTAGCAAGCCGGAAGTTGCTTCCTTGCCCTGACAACGGACCACACCAGATGACCTCCTCCGTACCCGAGGTCCACGGCACCGAAGCCATCTTAGCAACGTCGTCACCAGCAACACCATCGCACCTTCGTTCGATCCACTTCCCCCGACTCCACGACACTGAATCTGCTTCCCTGACCTTGTCTACGGCACCGGAGAGATGGCGAGCAAAACCCGCTCAACCATGAATGGCGAGGTCGTAGCTCACCATATGCCCGTTAAAGGCAAGGCCTGTGGCAGGAAATCATGTAATCGCGGTCACAAAGGTAGTTCATCGCTTGTTTCACAGTCGTCTCGCACCATTTACATTCACATGTTTGTCATTGTTCCTTCAGAGCTTTCAACTGCTTGCTAGCACTGTACTAATTTGCTCCTCTATACACACTTCGCTCTTAAATCTCATTAGGTATTTTTTTGCTCATGCATGGAAGCTGCTTTGGGTCGACTGATAAGGGAGGACCAAAGGGTTGGGAAGAGAGATTAATGAAGAATTCCAAACACGCAAGGTCACTCAGCTTGCGGAGACTTAGATCTTTCGTAGATACCACCACCAGTCATGAAGGCCAGGTTTCTGAAGCAGAATCTGATCATTGAGATGGACAAAACCCCGACGGAGACCTGACTCAAGAAGATGGACCGGTCAAGAACACCCCCCTAGTCCGCCCTCTTGTCCGCCCCCAAGGTGCTTGCTCTATCTTATCACTGAGATAGTTGTTGTGCCCTCCATGTTTTGTACCTCAAACCCACCAAATGTTGTGCAATGTCATCTGCTTAGTTCATGCATCATATATGTTCCACTTGTCTTGCTTTACTATTCTTGTGTTCTATCTGCGTCTCATTATACATAGGACTTTCATAGATTAATGTATCATTTATGTGTGTCAGGAATCAGTTGTTTCACCTAAGACCCTTTCAGATACCAATAGGGAAGAAAAACTATGTCCGGCAAGTGTATGATTTAGCATTGGTTTCTATTGATGAACAATACCTCGAGGGAGACATCACTTAGGAATTTGGACCGGTTGAGGACCTCCCGCATAGTACGCCCGCTTGTCCACCCCCAAGGTGCTTGCTCTGTTTTTTCATTGTGATATATGTTGCATCTTCCATGTTTGCTATCTCAATCCAACCAAATATTCTACAATTCCCTATGCGTAGTTCATGCATCATATATGTTCAACATGTTTTGCCTTATTGTTCTTTTGTTCCATCCGCGTCTCATTACATATAGAACTATAATTTATTGAAGTATCGTTTATGTGTGTCAGGAGTCATCTGGTTTAGGTACCAAACCTGAAGCGTTGACAAGCGGCCCCGCTAATGCTATAGGTGGAACACAAACACAAGCCGAAAATACAAGAAACAAAATCCAGGAAACTCGCATAAGGCTAAAAAGGCTCGTCTTGGCGTCAGACCACAGATTCCAACAGATATAGACGCAGCAAATACCATTCCACACATTGCACAATCAGAAATTGCCAATCCAGATAGCCATGAACAATTGACAACCCAACCAGTTTCGACCTCTACTGGCCTAAATCTACTGGCGCAACACCAACAAGCTAGCGATGATCACCCACATGTTGATCAGCCAGACGCCAAACAAGGTGTGTGTTCCAACGCTTATCATTGCATGCTCCTTTATATATACCATGATAGCCTGATGTAACAGTTGAATTGGCAGCTACATGAAAATTTAAGAAAAGGGAGCCAACGGTACGAAAAAGGCTTGAATCTCAAATTTCCGGAACGCAATCTAGATACTGCATCAATTCTATTGTGCCTGGCAAGCGAAGGCCAGAAGATCCAAAAGAATATGCTTTCCTAGCATCGGAAATAAGAGTTTTTGTCAGGAATGATATTTCCATCTTCACATCGTTCAAGCTTGATGACGCCTAGCACTATTGTGGGACGCTTCGTTGGAAACCCCAAGAGCAAGGTGTGATGAGCACAGTAGCAAGTTTTCACTCAGTAAGAAACCGAGGTTATCGAACCAGTAGGAGGAAGGAAATGTCTCAAATGTGTTGCAAGCAACGTGGAAACCTGCACAACACAAACTCAAGACTTTGCCCCCAAATTAGTGAGGTCGTTAGGCTCACCGGTTTGTTGTAACAAAGGATTAAACATATGGTGTGGAAGGTAATGGTTTGCAGCAAGTAAACAGGTAACGGTGGAGGATGTATCAATGGTAAAGGTTGGACCGGGGTCCATAGTTTACTAGAGGTGCTCTAATTAGATAAACAATATGGCATGAAGGGTAAACAAATTACAGCATGGCAATTGACAGGAACTGGGCAAGGCATAACAATGCAATACCAGACAAAAAGATCCTATGAGATTCGATTGGGCAATACAACAATATACATAGACCGCCATCCAACTGCATCTATGACTAGAAGTCCACCTTGAGGTTATCATCCGAACCCCCTCCAGTATTAAGTTGCAAGCAACAGACAACTGCTTTAAGCAAAGTGTGTAAGGTAAACAATGCACTTGTTCCATGAACAAGAGACCATTGTTTTCTCCCTAGTAGCAACAACACATCTACAACTGAAGAGATTTATGTCACTTCCCTTGGAAACTAGAGGCATGAACCCACTATCGAGCAAAAATACCCCCTCTTGGATTCACTAGCAACTACTTGGCCAAGATAGCTACTAACAACGGAGAGCATGCAAGATCACAAACAACACAGACATGATAATATCAAATAGACAAAACCATTAATCAATCTGACATAGTAATCTCAATATCCATCGGATCCCCACAAACACAACATGCATGATTACAAATAGATTAGATCTTGATCATGAACGGAGCTCACAAGATCTATACATGAAGGCACAAGGAGGAGATACAACCATCTAGATACTACATGGACCCGTAGTCCAAGGTGGAACTACTCACGCTTCATACCGGAGAAGAAGGCCTTTGGGATGATCTCCCCTCCGGCAGGGTGCCAAAATAGCTACTAACAACGGAGAGCATGAAAGATCACAAACAACACAGACATGATAGAATCATAAATACAAAACCATTAAACAATCTGACATAATAATCTCAATATCCATCGGATCCCCGCAAACACAACATGCATGATTACAAATAGATTAGATCTTGATCATGAACAGAGCTCACAAGATCTATACATGAAAGCACAAAGGAGGAGATACAACCATCTAGCTACTACATGGACCCATAGTCCAAGGTGGAACTACTCATGAATCATACCGAAGAGAAGGCCTCCGAGATGATCTCCCCTCCGGCAGGGTGCCAGGAAGAACTTCAGATCCCCTCCTCCCAATCTAGGGACGATGGTGGTGGCGGCTACAGAAGGTTTCGTGGAGTTTTGATCGGGTCCTAGGGTTTCTGCATCGGGGGATTCTTATAGTCGAAGAGGCGAGGCTGGGAGGCGGCTAGGGGAACCACACCCTACCCAGGTGCGGGGTGGGCCCACCCATGCCTAGGGGGGTGTGGCGGCCCTGGTTCGCCTCTCCGTCTCGTCTTCCGGCTTCGTGTCCCACACGGTAAAAATATTGACTTTGGCTTTTGTCCCGTCTAATTCAGGGAATATTGATTTTCTGCCTTTTTCGAACCAAAAACAGAAGAAAACATGCAACTGGCACTATGGCAACTTGTTAATAGGTTAGTTCCATAAAATATATAAAAACACCTCAAAGCATAGACAAAGCAAAGTAGATACTAAACAAGCATGGAGCATCAAAAATTATAGATACGTTTCCGACGTATCAAGCATCCCCAAGCTTAACTCCTGCTCGTCCTCGAGTAGGTAAGTGATAAAAAGAGTATTTTTTTGAGGTGACATGCACCGTCAAAACCAATATCAAACCATTTGCAAGCATTGAAAGCTGAGATCAAAGAACTCTAAACATGTGCATGAAAGATGGAGTTCTAACAATAGGACAAAGTAACTATGCATGCAACATGAAAGGCTACAAACAAATATCATGAATAACATGCATTGAAAAACGTTTGTTTGTTTCACATACAGAAAACATGGCATAATGGTATTTAGCTAGTCCCTCATGGAGTAGCAAGTAGATGCATGGACACCTTCAAAGTTCATAAGAGTGACTAGATACAAGTAGCATAAGAACAAGTAATATCACAATATGCATCAATCAATAAGTTTTGGGACACTACACACAGAATGACAAATATGCTCTCTTAATGGTGCCTAAAGGTAGAAGGTGGAGACTCAATATAATAGTGGAAGAAAAGCCTTTCATAAAGGAAGCAGGGATTTCAAGTTTCAAAAATACCTTCTAAAAATTATGGTACTTGTTAGCTTTCAGCCCTCATTGCCCCTATCATAAGCATCTTGAAGTGATTAAGGTTAAAGGAACAAACTACGGAGTATATGCTTGACAAAGTATAAGTTGGCAATCTCAAGTCCCTTGAATACGAGGGCCACACCTCATGCTACTCAACTTCAGTCACTTGAAAGTTCTTGTCGTAGTAAGTACATGTGTATCATATAGAACCGCCAACGGGGTACCCCTTGCACATGGTACAGGAGCTATCCCATAATCAAAATGACAAGGCAAGCAGACAATAATCATTTCAGCGATCTTTTTATTTACATTGTGCATAGCTTTTTATTGAGGATGCTTCATAGATAGCTCACTATGGTGATGCTGCAAGTTTCCACCATGATTAGGCATGGCTTAGGCTAGCGGCCCAGGCGTTTCTCTAACACAAAATACATAACTCCATGGACTTACAAGCTCCCTCTTTATTTCACATCGGTGACATCCATAGACAAAAGATCATGATATCAATTGTGTACAAAGTACAAGTGCAATGTTGAAAACGTTCCTCGTGACATCACGGTTCTGCTAATTCCAACATATAAGTGCAAGCATATACAATAGATGACACAATGGTTCAATTTTATTAGGGTCAAAGAATATAAAGTGTGCCATCAAGTTTGTGAGGGCTTTAATCACTAAGTTTTCACATAACAAAATACTTTTTAATTAGAAGATAGCTAAAAACAAGAATATACTTAGAATGGTGTAACACACCCTACATAGGAGTTTATAGTGGACACTTTGGAATAACTTGGTTTGTTGGGAGTTGGAAGCATGAGTAGAGCTTACTCATACAAGTGGAGGCTAGAAAAAGACTGGGAGCAACCAACTAAGAGAGAAATAATGGCCATAATCATGCAGAGCAACAAAACATTACTAATCAAAGCATAGAGTAGTACTACAAGTCAAGGACTAAATAATCAAAGAGGCTATGGTGACTTGTTAGAGTCATAACATGGTGTGAGCATGTGCCAAGTCAACCCAAACAAAGCATCAAAGGAGAATACCACAATACTATGCTTTTGCATGCTAAAACAACGCATAATTCTTTCAAGGCACACTAAGCAATCCCAATTGTTTGGAGCAAGACATGCTACATCAATAATCACTAAGCATAAGGTCAAAACAACAGCTAGCATGTCATGATAAATTCTAAGTCACAGTCAATGCAAGCTCCTCTTGCACTTTCAAGCAAGAACTTTCTACTCCTTTCCAACACCAAGCAACTTATTTGAAAACAACACAGCGAGAACGGGGGTCCAAACTACTTTATTCAAGAAAACTAAACAACTAAGCAAACCAAACAAAAACTAAGACGCTCCAAGAACAACACAACGGTGCATGAAACAATAAAAACAAAGTGTCTAGATAGACCTGAGCCTTTTATTGATGAAGAAGGGGATGCCTTGGGCATCACCAAGCTTTGACGCTTGTATCTCTTGGATATTTCTTGGGGTGGCATCCCCAAGCTTAATCTTTTATCCATTCTTCATCTCATTACATCATTCTCTCTCTACACCTGAAAATTTTCCTTCATACAAAACTTCACACAATCTTCATTAGCAACATTAGTGTATTCAAAAGGTAATAGACCTTTAGGCCTAGATTTGGAACAACAAAACTTTTCACTAAAAACACATGCTACTATAGCAACTCCTTCAAAAAGCTCAATTAACCAAAAGAGAACTCAAAAAGGAATCAATAAGAAGCAAATGCAAATAATGGCAGAAATCTATCAAAACAGACCAGCAGGTAGAAACTGATTTATTCGAAAATCTTCTGTTGCTCAAATCAAAAAGTGTTGAACAACGAAAGTTAGCTAACATACTGGGGGATTTATTCATAAATTTTTAGATCAATCCGACTTACAGAGACTCCTCACGAGTTTTATGGTGGAGGACAGAAATCTGTTTCGGGACAGAAACTCCCCAAATCTTACTTCCCTCTCATTAGAGGTCATTCTTGGCACAAAAAGCAAACAAAAAGGATAAGGAGAGGTCATTACTGAAGTAATAACTTCCAAGACTCAAGAAAACTCTTGGGTTATCTCCCAACAAGTACTTTTCTGTAACTCCTTTAAGTTAGGCACAAGAAGCAAGAAATCAAGTATTTTCAAATGAAGAAGCAACTCTCTTGTTCTTTCCTTTCTTCTTATCTTTAGGGAAAATATGATTACTTACTAGAGGAGCAAAATGCATAATGCATTTTCCCACATCTATTATTGCTCCAAGGTGTTTCACTAGGGATCTTCCAAGTGTGATTTGTCTTTTGCCTACACATTCAATAACAAGATAATCAGTAGACACCATTTTCCTTGAGATTTTTGTAAACACACCTTCAGCTATTCCAATGGGTAATAAAGTGGAATTATTAGTAAGAGAGATCTCCTCTCCTCCTTTAGAAAGCCCCCAAAGACTCAAAGACTCATAAATATCTTTAGGCATAAGGCAAAATCCAGACATGATATCACAACAAGCATCAAAAGTTGCACTATTTATAGTGACTTTGATTGTGGGAAACCACTTTGAAGGCTCAGAATTCATTGGAACATAATCATGGTACTCCCTAAGTGTGTGATAGCAACTATCCAGAGCAGCAGTACTAGACTCAAGAGTGTTCAACCTAGCAAAAATATTTATGAAAGAGGAATCAGACTTGACAGGTGTATTATAAATTATAATCAATTTCTTTATGGCATCAAAAGCTTCATCCTCAGTACATTGAAAAATATCTTTCCCAGCCACAGCATCTAAAGCATATCTATAACAAAGAGCAATACCACGGTAGAAACTATTGATAACCAAGCTAAGACTCATCTTAGGCTCAGTTTCCCTTTGTAAAGCAGAGATTCTAGACCAAGCTTCTTTAAAACTCTCTTCACCTTTTTGCTTGAAAGCAAAGTTCTCTTCCATAGGTGTCAGAGAGATAGGACCAAAACCAGACATGGTAGCTACTAGAGTAGGAACTAATTTTTTTGTGTTTTTTGAATAAAGAAAGCAAACCAATCTAGACTAATTTTTTTTGGAGTTTTTGATTAAAAGAGGCAAACAAAACCAAGCAAAAGAAACTAAGAAAACTAAAAACAAAGTAAAGAGAAAGGTTGAGGAGGACTCCCCTTGTGAAGACGTCCTTAGCCTCCCCGGCAACGGCGCCAGAAAAGACTTGATGACGCCTAGCACTATCGTGGGACGCTTTGTTGGAAACCCCAAGAGCAAGGTGTGATGAGCACAGCAGCAAGTTTTCCCTCGGTAAGAAACCGAGGTTATCGAACCAGTAGGAGGAAGGAAACGTCTCAAAGGTGTTGCAAGCAACATGGAAACCTGCACAACACAAACTCAAGACTTTGCTCCAACGAATCGGTGAGGTTGTCAAGCTCACCGGTTTGCTGTAACAAAGGATTAAACATATGGTGTGGAAGGTAATGGTTTGTAGCAAGTAAACAGGTAAGAGTGAAGGATGTATCTGTAACATCCCAGCATTAGAGCTTAGAATTAAGCTAAACCCAGATGTGTGCATTGCATTCATGCATAGAAAATCCGAATAATTTTCGCGCTTTTGAACAAAACTTGTCAAAGTGATTGAAGCTTATCTCAACTTGATGAAATGGAAGTAGATCATCAAGTTGACTGCGATAAGTTTCAATATAACCTTTGTTAAAACCTTATTTTGGGTAATCATGATTTAATCTAAGGGTAGATCAAATGTACTAAAACTAAACCACCACATATTACTTGATGTTTGATGTTAATATTTAAGAGATCATATCCTAGTATTCATTACACAACTCATGAATACTAAGTTATAAGTATAACTTACGTAATAAGAATGTAACAACTAATTCTTGATCTATCTTAATCTCATCTACTTATACCATGGGTATCATGGTAATACCTAACTTTAACTCTTTAGTGAGATTGGGTAGGAAAGAAACCAAGTCAAGATCATTCACCATATATCCTTCTTTCCATATCAATCCTTATTATCCCTATTAAACCCTATTTTCATATTTGTTGTTCATCAAAGTTGAGTAATCAACTATTGATTCACCAATTCTTAAACTATCAATACTTGAGCTATTAACTCTTGTTCTTGTCATATCATTCACTTAAAATCCTTTAGAGAAGGAGGTAAGGAAAGGTAAGTGGTAATGCTAGATTTAAATATCATCTATAGGATGGGAGTGTTGAAAGAAAATTAAATCAATAGGATTATTGATGGAGTTAACTCACTCCTGAAATGTTAGAAGAGTATCTGAGGTAAAGATTACAAGGATGAATATTGAAGATATTTAATAGGAGTAATCTTATGGGATCAAGTATGTATAGTCAATGAATTATATCTCTTAACCTAATAGAGATATTAAGAAGATAATTCCAATACAACTGTAATGTTGTATTGATGAAACTTTGATTATCCAATTAGAAACCTAAACCATAAATGGTCAAAGGATTATAATGATCATGCCTTATTCACCAAGGTTGAATGCTTATATCCAATATAAGTAACATTGGTGGGTAACACGGGATTGGACTCTAATATAAGATATTGGAGTCAAGTTGAGATAACATAGTATGTTTAGAATGATGTTAGAGCGAAAGTGAGTTATAGAGTTAGTATTTTCCTCTTGGGAAATATTAAACACTTGAGGTGAAGTAGAATTTGATATATATAATTATAAATGAATCTATTAGAGTAATGCTGGTGATGGATGATAAAGGAAGGGCATAAATTGAGGCAATTGTAACCATCTGTTGGGTTGGAAAGTATTAGTAGTAGAATAGTTTAATAACCAAATATAGATTTAGAAGAATTAAAGGTGGATAAGATTATGCTTGTGAAGTAAAGCT
Source organism: Avena insularis (assembly GCA_023614405.1). Lineage (NCBI taxonomy): Eukaryota > Viridiplantae > Streptophyta > Magnoliopsida > Poales > Poaceae > Avena > Avena insularis. Next base: position 274,939,999 of record CM042687.1, on the reverse strand, counting down.
CATCATGTTAACACATGATGATGGATATGAAGAAGTAGAATATCTAGGAAAGGAATTCCTTAATCAGAAGTCCAGAATTATGAAATATGGAAGATAGGAATTCTTAGTAAACACTAAACCCTAAATCTATGATCAAGCTTAACATTCAGCTCATCTGTTGGATAAATCATTTTATCTTCGCAATGTTTTATAGGAATATTTCCCTATAGCAAATCACTTAAGCACATCTCTGTCATTTCCAATTATCATAACCATATGTGCTTAGGAGTTATCTTTATCAAAACCTTTCCATAAGATATTCCAGATAATAACTTCCTATTTTAAAAGGTGATATCATTAAAGATTACAAACATAAAGACAATATGTTTAGCTATTAATATTTACTCACATCCACAAAAGAATATAAGTATATTAAGAACTCTAAATTCTAGGGTAAGCAATTACAATTCACACCCTAACTCTTATGCTAGTAATAACAAAATATAAACCTTGGCATTTGCTAGATTCATGGGAATGATGTTAACCATATTAAATCCTTAGGATATCATGCATCAAATAATAATATAGGATCATTATATAAAATTTTCCCTCCAAACTATAAGATAAGTAGAATTAAATTCTATCATTAAATAAAGAAATATCATAATATAAATCCATGGATTATTATGGACAGAAAATTAATAACAAAGGCCTTACAAAATATTAAAAGAATATATATTAAATAAATACAGAAAATATTTATCAAAAAGGTTTACAAAATGAATCTCAATCAATATCAATTGTTGATGCAAGTATTCAGCAAATAAACTTTGTTAGAAAACTTCAAAACAAATGTTAAAATACTAACCTAAAAATAAAACAGAAAATGGAAAACAAACATGAAGAAAAAAATAGAGACAGTTTCTGACCCGTGGCCCATTTCTTCTCTCCACTATCTACCACTCACGTGCAGCCCTTTTGGCCCAACAGCGAGCCCAGCTCATTCACACAGTGACTGACGAGTGGGACCAGATGTAGGACTGTGGGTTGAGTTTGAAATTTTACTAAGGGGTTTTCTGCAAAATGAGCATCGTCGTCTTCCTCCAGCTGGAAGCAGATCAGTGGCGATGCCGAGGCCGTCCGCCGCCGTTAGTGTGTCAAGATGCACGCCGCCGTCACCGAGAGAGGATAAGGAGGCCACGGTGACGTCTCTGCTCGTCCTCATCCCCATTTCCCCCTCTGAAACCCTCTCTCTCTCTCGGGTTCTTCTTCTGAACCGAGAACCCTAGCTCGGAGGTGAGATTGTGTCGGTGATTCTGTGCTCGCCTCGGCCAGATAAGACCAGAGTGGTGACCGCCATGCTCCTCTCGTTCTTTTGCCCCAACTCGCACTAGCAGAGGAGGCGTGACTCAAACCAATTGCACCCTCGGTTCTCGGCGCTGTTCGTCGACCTCACCGTCGTCTCCGACCTCGCCTCGCTTCACCGGCCACACCATCGCGTTCCTGGTGAGTTGCTGAACACGCCAGTGCAGCCTTTTTTTTGATTGCTTCCGAAATCACCACCGTAGTGGCCATCTGCCTTCGTTGCCGTGGTACCTCGTCGCTAGTCATCCTCCGGTGACCATATACTAGTGGCGCCACCACTATTAGCTTCACCGTAGTGTACTGATTCGAACCATAGCCGTCACATTCGTTAGAAGCCACCAGATCATCGCCGTCGTTCGCCGTCTGAGTGTCATCGGTGAGGTGACGTCATCATGACGTCGGGCTCCCGTTGAGTCAACCAGTCAACTGCTTTGACTAGTCTTGCCCATGTGGCATTTGGCATGGCCTAGGGCCCATCTGTCAATGACTCTGAGTAGAAATAGACTCAGTAACAAATGAATTTACTAAAATGGGGTATGTGATGTGGCCACTGGTCCACCAGTCAGTGACTTTGTCTAGGCTTAGCTCGGTATAAAAAGTATCTCCTGTTTAGGAAATAAATGAATGATATAAACCCAAATTTAAATATTCCAGAAATAAAATAAAAGCATTAAATCTTATTAAATCAATAACTTTTGTTTTATAATTCGAAAAATATATGTATAATATATGAAAATGTTTAGAAAAATAAAATCTACCACTTAAAACTATTATTAAACATTATTATGATAATTATTTAAATAAATATTATTTAATAAAAGTTTTATAAGTAATAAAACTTAGATAATCCATATTTTAATATTGGTAAATATTAAAAATATAAATAAAATACCAAAAATCTTAGAAAAATAAGGACTATAATTTAAAACTATAATCATGTATTCTAATTTCACTTAATTAAATATTTATTATTTATTAAGTATTTATTGAGTAATAAACCTTATAAAAATCATATCTTATTATTTAAAATTCATAAAAAATACATATAATATACCAAAATGATCACAAAAATAATACCTACATGTTAAAAATATAATATCCCACTCTTGAGGTAAATAAAAATTTAAAACACTTTAGCAACTTGAATTTAAACTTATTTCCTTAGTTGTTAATTCATATAAGGGTAAATAAAATTTGTTAATATTTCTAAAATTAGTCAAATAAGTCTAATAAATAGTATTAGTCTTAAATATGGATAGTATTAAGTCAAAATGGTTTAACACATTTTAAATGCAATTTTGTTGAATTATCCTTCAACCATAAGTGTAGATTATTTTCTAAAAAGATTCTTATTCATTATAAAATCCTCAAAGAATAATTGTGACAAAATTAAATATTTTCCATTTACTTTAACCACAAGTTTATCAACATACCCAAATCACTATAGTGAATTCATAAATAGTTAAGTAATGTCATTACCATGATTATAAACTATAACCATTCATTCATAAAAGGATAAATGATTTTATCCCATTATAAAATCAAGAAACCACTACACCAAGTAAAAGTATAACCATTCTTAAGTAACCTTAAGGAAACATTATAAAGTACACAAGGTACAAATATCATAAGCATTACACCTTAAATCCATCCATGTTTTTTAAAAGTTAACTTTAGTCTACAAGACTTTAAATATAATGCTAAAGACATTATTCTATGCTTTATAGTTAACTTTGGTATGTTATAGTTAAGTCATAAAGCATCCCAAGTCCAAACTATTCAAGCAAGCACAAACAACCTCGACCACATTTGAGTAACCACAAAGATTATTTAGACCTTAGAAAAGGAATCTTTTCTTCAAAAGTTATTCATTTTGCCACTTCAATCAACAAACCTTATAATAATTTTTCCAACTCTTAACAAATTAATTCAAGGACTCTCATCATAATCAACAGATGATAATTAGTCACAATCACATTGTTTCAAACTGTACTTGCATACCTAAAATTGTAAACACTTAAGTTCCTTATAAATGTCAATACTTGTAAAGTAAGATCCAAAAAAATAAGGCAATTCTTGTACAAGTAGTCTTTGAGTAGCATTACACATTTGTGTATCTTATTGTTGTATACCCTTATAATTACATGTCATTTCACACACACTCATAAGCCTTAATAAGAAGCACAAGTGTGAAACTTAATCTAAAAAGGGCAACACATTCCAAAGAAACCATTTCCAGTATCCAAAACCTAGATCAACATTATCCCGGGATTCGCGTTTATAAAATGAATTACATTACATATGCATAAAATCATCCTGCTTCTTTAAACATTAGTCCTTACCGGACCAATGATGCTGATTTCAGATATTGGATCTTATATTGTCTTGAAGACCGTGAACGCATAATCTTGCAATCACAAAAGGCAAGTTCACACTTGCTCATGTCCTTTGATTATTTTCAGTAAAGTATTTTGCAAATCCAGTGTTGTCATCACATGCATTTGAAAAAGGTCAGAAAACACTATTTTCATAATAATATGATTATAGGTTATTTACCATGAGGTAATAACCTACTATGAAAATTCCGGTGGTAAAGGAACATATTATCTAGGACTTAACAACCAATGTCGCCAGTGATTCTTGCACCGTATATTACGCGTTAACCATGAGATTTGGAATGGGACGGAGAAGTCAGCTGTATCCTTTTACTATCATATGGAGGCAAGATGACCTTAATGTGACGTTGTGATTCCTTGTGTGGATCCAACATATGGGTGGGCACCCTTACGCCCCACACTTTTGGTGTCTAGATTATCTATGAATGGTGTTTAGTGGTATAGTCCATTTAATATGGTACTTGTCAGGGCATCACCAGTTCATAGAGTCTTCGGGAACTCATCAGGGTTTTAGCCTGCCCGAAAGGGGGCTTAACGGAGGTGAGCCGGCCTCGAAGGATTGTGCAGACATATGGGGCCGTGAAGAGGGCAGTGATTGGCTTGGATCTTAGTCTGGGCCTCATACCAAGGAAGTATGAACAGGTTGGTCACTCGGATGTGCAACAAAGCTAAGATCTCTCATGGGTAAAGTAACGCACCTCTGCAGAGTGTAAGAACTGTAACTTGTTACTCCGTGTTCCGGGAAGGATCTACGAACGCTACGTGAAAGGAACTCCATGAAAGTTCTGGTAAACCCGTGAAGGCTGACGGACATAGCTTTTCAGAATAAAAGTAACCTTTGAAGAAATGTTTACGAAAACTTGCAATGCCTACGACCTATGGTCTGTGGCTGTAGATATAGTGCATCAAATACTCCTTTTCTAGTGAACTTGCTGAGTATGCTCGTACTCAACGTATCTTCTTAACCCTTGCTAGATTCTGAAGCCAGTACAGACAACATCTACATCAAGTATGCTCTAGGAATCATCATCCAAAGCTAAAGCTCTTCAACAAAGACAAGGAAGTCAACATACACATCAACTCAAATGAAGACAAAGTTACTAATTAGATAGAAATATACTCTCTAGCCAAAAGAACCTATTTCTATAGTGTATTGCAATAGCAGCAATGTCAACCCCTTAGCTAAAATACTAGTATTAATAGTATAATAGTTTTTGCGTTGTTTATCTTTGATTCTTCCTTGTAAGAAGTTCTCTCTCTTTAACCTAGAATGTTCTCTGGATCTTGTGTATAGAGTGAGTTGTAACCTTTAGCCATGTATTGGACCCGCTGTGTTTCTGTTGCACCACTCTGAGGGATGTAATACTAGTGAACGGTGTTTCATTGGTGTTATGTCAACGACTATAGTGTACTACATCATGTAGTGGTATGCTGGGTCACCGCAGTATCAATGGTAAAGATTGGACCGGGGTCCATAGTTCACTAGAGGTGCTCTCCTTAGATAAACAACATGGCATGAAGGGTAAACAAATTAAAGCAGGGCAATTGATAGGAACTAGGCAAGGCATAACAATGCAATACCAGGCAAAAAGATCCTATGAGATTCGATTGGGCAATACAACAATATACATAGACCGCCATCCAACTGCATCTATGACTAGAAGTCCACCTTCAGGTTATCATCCGAACCCCCTCCAGTATTAAGTTGCAAGCAACAGACAACTGCTTTAAGCAAAGTGTGTAAGGTAAACAATCCGTTTGTTCCGTGAACAAGAGACCATTGTTTTCTCCCTAGTAGCAACATCACATCTACAACCGAAGAGATTTCTATCACTTCCCTAGGAAACTAGAAGCATGAACCCACTATCGAGCATAAATACTCCCTCTTGGAGTCACTAGCAACTACTTGGCCAAGATAGCTACTAACAACGGAGAGCATGCAAGATCACAAACAACACAGACATGATAATATCAAATAGACAAAACCATTAATCAATCTGACATAATAATCTCAATATCCATCGGATCCCCGCAAACACAACATGCATGATTACAAATAGATTAGATCTTGATCATGAACGGAGCTCACAAGATCTATACATGAAAGCACAAGAAGGAGATATAACCATCTAGCTACTACATGGACCCGTAGTCCAAGGTGGAACTACCCATGCTTCATACCGGAGAAGAAGGCCTCCGGGATGATCTCCCCTCCGGCAGGGTGCCGGGAAGAACTTTAGATCCCCCCGATCTAGGTACGATGGTGGCGGCGGTCGGTCCTAGGGTTTCTGCATCGGGGGCTTCTTATAGGCGAAGAGGCGAGTTTGGGAGGCGGCCAGGGGGGCCACACCGTACCCAGGCGCGGGGTGGGCCCACCCGCGCCTAGGGGGTGTGACATCCCTGGTTTGCCTCTTCGTCTCGTCTTCCGGCTTCGTGCCCCCCACGGTAAAATATTGACTTTGGCTTTTGTCCCGTCCAATTTCAAGAATATAGATTTTCTGCCTTTCTGGAACCAAAAAACAGAAGAAAATAGGCAACTGGCACTGTGGCAACTTGTTAATAGGTTAGTTCTAGAAAAGATATAAAAACACCTCAAAGTGTAGAGAAAGCAAAGCAAAGTAGATATTAAACAAGCATGGAGCATCAAAAAATATAGATACGTTTCCGACGTATCAAAGCTCCACCAACATACCCCTGACCATTATAATTCATTACTCCAGAAGTTGCATGTAAGTCATGGTGATCTGTCCCATGCCTTGAAACTTGCCATTGGTTCTATTCTAAGTCACATAACACATCAACTGTTCCATTCTTGCCGACGGACAAAATTCAACTTCGATCAGGATAATGAGGATGTAGAGTATGTTCTCATGGACATGTTCTCCTGTTCTTTGCACCAGCAGCGGCATAGTCTAAAGAATAAATACTTTGATGGTAAGGCAAGTAAGGATATTCAAATAACATCTCCTATGAAACATTTTATGACTGACCAACAATGAATAGATCTTCTCGACCACTAGTTTGATCCAAAGATTATGGTATGGTTTGTGAAGACCGAGACGAGATCACATTCAAAATACCTATTTGCGCATCTGTATCACTAGTCTCCTTTTGTAGATGAATGCTGAGAAAAACAAGAGGAACCGTGTTGCACAACGCTTAACAAACCAAACTAGATCTCGTGCATTGGTTGGGCACCTGAGCGCAATAGTAAGCATAATTAGTTTTTAATCTTGTAGAGACTTTGTGCTTCTTATATTTTGATCATGTGTTCCGCCCATGTTGTAGAAAGATGGCACAAGTCTACAGCAAAAATTCGAGGCATGCCAAACAAGCAAAAAAGATGGGCTCAATCCCTCCACTAAGAGTATTATTGTAAGTCTTCTGTTCTATTGATATTTTGTGATGACACTCCCTCAATGATTTGTAAGTTACATTAGGATCTGCAACACTGCCTAAACTGCTTCCAAGTTTTCTTTTAATTTAATTACAGTAGATGATTTCCAACTAGCGTGAGTTTCAGTTTTGAACTCTACAAAGAGTTATCTTGTGGTATCATCCACCTGGCGATGAAGAAACAGACAAATGAAATGTTGGCATAGTCCTGTTATTGAGTGTTAGTGATAAACTTATTATCAGTGTGATTAGATAGCTAGTATGCTTTTCTACAGTGTATATGATGCGTAATCAGCCATGCCAACTTGTAAGATTTGTTCATAGACAGGTTAAATGTGTTGTCTGCATGTTCCTCTGTAGTGGCTTCTCTTCTCTCACCAATGTCTACCAACCGATAACCTTACAGATTAAATTGAACGAGGAGATGGCAAAACCTGGGAAAGACGGTCTGAAACAAAGCCAAGAAGAATGTCTTGAAATATTTAACATGGTACTAAAAGGCGAAGGTCGCCGTAAAAGTACGTTCCTACGTAATGTTGGGTTGTCATAGTCCAAGTCCAAGTCGATGTATTTGTCTTATCAGGAAGAAATTGTAGCAGTACGGGCTGGACAGGAAGTGCAAAGACGAACAATCGATAAGATGAGACAGAAACTATTAGCAAGTGATGCAGAGTTTAAGATGTTACGAGATCAGGAGAATTCTGGAGAACTCATATATGAACAAACTCTTCTAAATTGAAGATAAACCCTGATAATGACAAGTGAGTGTAGGGGTTCGTAGCATGGAAAACAAAAAAATTCTACCGCATGAACACACAATCAAGATCTAATCTATGATCAAGACAAGATCTATCTACTAGATTGTAGCAACGAGTCGATGGAATACTAACCCTCGAAGATCCAAAGCGGTTAACGAGAGCAGATTCTCGTGGGTGATGTAGTCGTACACTTGCCGATCTCAAGATCGCGTAGACGATCCTTTCGGCACCATGTTCCGGCAGCGCTCCCGCAGTCGGTCACATGTTCGGTACTCGATGAAGACCTTCCTCTCCCTTGTTCCAGCAGGCGGTAGAGGTTGTATCACTCTCCTCGTGATTCCGGCAGCACGACGGCGTGGTGTCGGAAGTAGAGGGGAGATATCGCAGGGCTTCGCCTTAAGCCGGAGCGAGTATGGTAGAGTATGAGAGAGGCCTTGGTGATCTAGGGTTTACAGGGCACCAAGAGGAGGGCTTGGCCGGCGGCTAGGGTTTGGGGAAACCCTAACTCGCCGAGTTAGAGGAGGCCCTAGGCGGCAGCAGCAAGAGGTGGCCGGCGACTTGGGGCTAGGGTTTGGGGTGTGAGAGGTGTAGGGAAGAGGGGCACCCCTGCCCCTCCTTTTATAGGTGGGAGGGAGGCACGGTTGGGAGGAGGGAGTCCTCCTCCAACTCCTCCTCCTTGGCCGGCGGGTGGAGGGAGGAGACTTCCTCCCCAAGTAGGTTTCCTACTCTCCCTCCACCAAGCAAACTTGCTGTTTGACTTTTTCAAATTGGCGTTTGACTTTCAAACTAGGATTTGATTTCTCCCTTTATTTTGCCCAGCCAAGTGACCTAGTACATGATGCAACCATTCCACATTGTCATGACACATTCATGTACCCTTCCCCTCTGGAGTGCCGGACCTTCCGGACCCTTCTATAACATTCCCGAAATAGGACTTTCCTTATATGAATCTTATTCTCCGGACCATTCCGGATCTCCTCGTGATATCCCGAATCCCATCCGAGACTCCGAACAACATTCGGTCTCTTACTCATCATTCCATAACTACTCAACAACATCGAATCCTTAAGTGTGTCTCCCTACGGTTCGTGAATTATGCGGACATGATCGAGACACTTCTCCAATCAATAACCAATAGAGGAATTTGGAAATTCATATGGCTCCCACATATTTCTACGATTACTTTGCGATCGAATGAACCACTTACATACGATACCAATTTCCCTTTGTCTCACGATAGTTTACTTATCCGAGGTTTTGATCGTCGGTATCTTTGCATACCTAGTTCAACCTCGTTACCGATAAGTACTCTTTTCTCGTTCCCGTGATATGTGATCCCTTGTGAGCCAGTCACATGCTTGCAAGCTAATTGGATGACATTCCACCGAGAGGGCCCAGAGTATATCTATCCGTCATATGGATGGACAAATCCCACTCTTGATCCATGTGCCTCAACCCATACTTTCCGAATACTCAATGCCACCTTTATAGCCACCCTGTTATGGTGTGGTGTTTGATGTCATCAAAGCATCCTTCCGATGATGGTGATTAACATGATCTCATGGTCGAAGGAATTAGGTTACTATGTATCAGAAAGCTTATAGCAATTGAACTATATTAAATGACTTGATCTTTATGCTATGCTTAACTATAGGAGTATGTCCATCACATCATTCTCCTAATGATATGACCCTGTTGTTAATAACATCTCTATGTTCATGATCAGGAAACCATGATCATATATTAACCAACAAGCTAGTTAAACAAGAGGCTTTACTAGGGACTCTTTTATGTTTACAAATCACACAAGTATTAATGTTTCCGGTTAATACAATTATAGCATGATATGTAAACATTTATCATAAGTATGAAGATATGATAATAACCACTTTATTATTGCCTCTTGGGCATATCTCCAACAGTCTCCCACTTGCACTAGAGTCAATAATCTAGTTTCAAACCTTTGTGTATTCAACACCTATGGCTTTCTGGTGTCGTATGTACACGATTGCTAGTGGTCAACTGATCTCCGGATCTGACACTTCCAGGTCCGTGTGTAATTGCATGTCTTTGCGTCTCTATGCATCACCCATTCTCTAATGAGATGGCTTTGTACAAATTTGGTCCTTTGGTGTGACCTTTAGTTCTTTGGGGTTAAAACATGTTGATAATATTGTCGTACAATATATCTTCATAGTATTATCCCTGCTGTGAACTACACCTAGTTTGATAACAAACTACTTGACACAAATGCCCTCTTTTGCTGTTATAAGAGCAGTTATATACTTAGGCTTTTGTTGTAGTATCTGTCACAATGTCTTAACTTTGGAACTCATCCAAATTCATTATGGAACTCTCATTCCATCACATTGTGCCATCCTTAGTTTAGATTGAGATAAACTTAATTTGTACTTTGTGACAGAACTAGTATCAATGTAATGCTTTTACAATGAACTAACCATCTATTTGTCACTTCTACAAAATAATATATTCTTAGTTCTTTTAAAAGATCATAAGAATATCTTTACTATCGTCCAATAATCATCTTATGAATTATTATGGTATATACTCATAACATTTAGAGCATAGGACATTTCTGGATTTGTACACATCACAGCATGATTGATAAAAATAATCTTTGTGATTTCATACATCAAGTATCAATCTATACTTGAATCTTTGTTTCACTTACCAAGTGTCAATACACTTGAATATATCATCAATATTGAACTCATTCAATCCTTTTTGTGCGATAAGAACCTTTCTTGTAGTTTCTATATTAAACTCATTCAATATATCACCTATGTACTTTCGGCACAACCATATTAGCATCTATTGATGCCAAATATTTGGGTTTTGCCTAAGTCTTTCATCGAGATGAAATTCTTATCCTGTGTTAATAAAAGATACATCATTTCCAATCAACAATATGTCTTCCACATAATGTATTAGAAACATGTCTTAGCGCTCCCACTTAATTTCTTGCAAATGCAAGCATCTTCATCATCTCCGACGAATTTAAACTCCTTTAACAGTTTCATCATAGTGAAGATTCCAACTCCGCAATGCTTACTTCAACCATTGAAGTTTGCATATGCTTTTAGCATCCTTTGAATTAACAAAACCCTATGGATCGTGTTATGCACATGTCCTAGGTAACAATTCTATTAGAAGAACTTGTTTTGTTTATTCAACTACCACATAACAAAATTATATGTAGTGGTTGCTACATTAATCCGTCTAGACTAAATATCGCTATGAAAGAACAAATCTTGTCATAGTCAACCTTTGAACATTGTTGTGAACTCTTTCCCAACATGTCGACTATTTCATAGATGTGAAACATCCATGTCTATTTCTTTATAGATCCAAACACAACTGTAAGGTCTTACACCTTTCTCGAGGGTCCTTCAAGTTCAAAACTTGATTTCTCGTGTATGGAACTATCACGGATTTTATGGCTTCAAGCCATTTTATGGAGTTAGGGCCCATCATCGCTTCTTTGCATGTAGTCGGATCATTACTGTCAAATAATGATTTAACTCTCAAATCTTGGTATTTGATTGTTTACCCGACCTACTTGTTTCAATAGGAACTTAGACCTCCGTGACCACAACCTTTGAGGCACGTCAGCCATGAGCATTGTTGCTGCCTCCGGAACACTTTTCGGCGCTGTGCAACTTTGCACATATAGCTAAGGTTCTTTTAACCTTATCAAAGTTCTATTGTCCTCCCACTTAACTTCTCACGAAAAATTCCTTCTCTAAGAAACTTGATGTTTTAAGCGACAAACATTTTTGTCTCCGATGTTATGGAGGAACAGTTATTTGAAATAACATACAAAGACAGGTTCATCCGACTTTGGTTGCAAACATCTTTCTTATGCATAGCATACCAATGTTTAAGAAAGGACAACTTGGATTTTATCCCAAACCATAACTTTATATGGTGTCAATTCAACGGATTATGATGGAGCTCTTTTCAGTGGAAAAACGGTGGTCTCTAAAGCTTTTAATCTTTAAAATATAATGGCAGTTTTATGAATTACACCTTTGATCTTACCATGTCAAACAAGGTTTAATTACAAATCTCGAATGCTCCATACTCTTATGGTGTTCGAAAAATGCAAATCCACGGAACGATTCCTTAAATCTTAGGTATTATGCTAAACTTGTAACTCAAATATCTTCCTTTATGATCTTATCATAAACTACTTATATTCTTGTTACAATGATTTTGCACTTCATCTTGAAAGTCTTTGAACTTTTCAAATGTTTCATACTTCATCCTTATTAAGTAAATATTCATATATTCACTCAAATTTTCGAAGGAAGCATATGAAGTTGAAATCCATCGCTCTTGACTACACATAATGGACTTCATACAACAATATGTACAAGTTCCAATAAGCTAGTCATTCGATCCCTTTTGGCCTATGAACAAAGTTTTAATTATCTCTAGGAAAGTTCCACAAGCATCATTTGATCAAAAATCAAAAGACTCCAAAATTCCATCCATATGGAGTTTCTTCATGTTTTCTTTCCAATATAATTTAAACGGCGATGTCACTTCCTAAGTGATCTTTCAATCAATTTGTCTTTTGACATTTTTAGCACTAGTTTTATGGATGTGATTTCTCCAACGAGATTTGTAAATCATCCGACAATTATTTGAACAACCCTTTTGTTCTCATAACACCTGATAAAACAAATCTTGAAGGCAAGCTTTGATGTTTAACAAGCAGCACAATAACCCTTTATTTGTTCTCGATGAACATCATCACATATTCTTTTGCTAGTTACTTAGGCCATTGTAGTTCATGAATTGTGTTGTTTCATATGACGATTCACACCAACAAATTCAGTATCAAATACTTAAGAACCACATTGTTTAATAAGCAAAGAATATAGCCATAACATGTATATCATCTATATACTTAAGCTGAACAATTCTAGCCTTTTCTTTTCTGCCATATATTTATGAGATTCTCTTTCAGTATTTCCTTTTCTATTTGAAAGAATCTATCAACATCAATAGTGGAGCCATATACATGACATGTAGTCCAAAGCGTGTATAGTTAAATACCAATGTCTTTGGACTTGCACTTTGAAGTAGATCACCATCATCAAATGTTTGGTGTTCTTTGAAATTCCTTTCTTTAGTAATCTCTTGGTGTAGTAAACATTTTACCTACATCAAATATTCACCCTTATCATGGAACTATCCATGATCAAGCTACTTTTAGCTTATAACGGTGAATCGCGAGTATAATGTTGCTCTCCAAAACCTTTTGGAGGATTAGGATAACTAGTGTCTACAACCTTTTGCAAATTCTCATCAAATATGAGAACATGACTTTTGCCATATTATACTCTATAATGTTGCAACCAAAACTTCGTTTCAGATATCACAATATCTTCCACACATCATGGTTTCTGAAACAACTCTTTCAGATCCTAGATAACCTTGATATTAAGACAATCCTTTGAATATCAAGAATCGTCGAGACAAACATGATACTCATACACTAACACTTGGAATTGTCACTCTTGATTTAATACCAATTATTAAACTTCATGGAGTAACCGGAACTTACTGAAAGTTTGCAATAGAACTTTTAAACTTTAGATTAACACTTCAAAACAATATGATACCAGTTCGTAAAGTAACTAACCAGAATTCTATAGTTTTATCATCTCAATTATAACTAAGCGCAAGGTGGTAAACGGATGCCAATGACTACAACAATTATGCAAATTCACTTTGATTTAATTTATGATAAATAGTGTTCAACTTTTAATCAAATTGTTGTTGAACTCCCACTCAAAACAATATCCCTTACATTGTTTTAGTGATCACACGAACCAAATTCACCACATCAAAACCGATCATCACGAGAGTTGATGTAGCTTCAATGGCGAACAATCAACATGTTCATCATATCTACTATATGACTCATGCTTTACCTTTCGGTGATCCGTGTTCCGAGACCATGTTTGTACATGCTAGGCTCGTCAAGATCAAACCTTAGCTTCTGCATGAGCAAATCTGGCTTGCTCACGTTGTATACACTTGCAGAATCTAACACACCCGATCATCACGTGGTGCTTCGAAACAACAAGCTTTAGCAACGGTGCTTACTAAGGATGAACACTTTAAAAATTGAAATTTGTGTGCTTGAGGGATCATCTTATAATGCTACCGTCGTTAACTAAGCAATACAAGATGCATAAAGGATTAACATCGCATGCAATTCATAATATGTGATATGATATGGCCTTTCTTATTTGTGCTTCCGATCTCCATCTTCAAGCACGAACATGATCTCCATCATCACCGGCATTGCATCAAGGTCAATGACGCTGCTCCATGGTTGTCGTCCACCAGCTTCAACTATTACAACTACTTTGAATAGACACGCGGGTCTTAACAGAATTTAAAAAACAACCATATGGCTCCTGCCGATTGCCAACTTACAATAAGGAACATTGCATACATCAAATATAATCACAATCATGGCCATATCACATCATAGAACACCCCTGCAAAACAAAGTTAGACTCCTCTAATTTTATTTGCATGTTTTACGTGGTTTGGGGCTTTCAATAAGTGTCATACTAACTTACGAACAAGAACCACAACATTGATACTAGTATTGTCAATCACCCGTTGTAAATTGAATCTTAACTATGTTGGGAGAAACAGGCACCCGCAAAGCCACTTATGCAATACAAGTTGCATGTCAAGCGTGGAGCAAGTCTCATGAACGATATCATGTAAGGTTAGCTCGGGCCGCTTCATCCCACCATCCCGCAAGATGCAAAGTACACAAGAAGAAATCGACAACAAAAGCATCAACACCCACAATGATCATTGTGTTCTACTCGTGCAACAGATCTACATATAGACACGGCTCTGATACCACTGTAGGGGTTCCTAGCATGGAAAACAAAAAAATTCTATCGCATGAACACACAATCAAGACCTAATCTATGATCAAGCCAAGATCTATCTACTAGATTGTAGCAACGAGTCGATGGAATACTAACCCTCGAAGATCCAAACCGGTTAACTAGAGCAGATGCTCGTGGGTGATGTAGTCGTACACTTGCCGATCTCAAGATCGCGTAGACGATCCTTCCGGCGCCACGTTCCGGCAGTGCTCCCGCAGTCGGTCACACGTTCGGTTATCGATGAAGACCTTCCTCTCCCTTGTTCTAGCAGGCAGCGGAGGTTGTAGCACTCTCCTCGTGATTCCGGCAGCATGACGGCGTGGTGTCGAAAGTAGAGGGGAGATCTCGCAGGGCTTCGCCTTAAGCCGGAGCGAGTATGGTGGAGTATGAGAGAGGCCTTGGTGATCTAGGGTTTAGAGGCAACCAAGGGGAGGGCTTGTCCGGCGGCTAGGGTTTGGGGAAATCCTAACTCGCCGAGTTAGAGGAGGCCCTAGGCGGCGGCAGGAGGTGGCCGGCGACTTGGGGCTAGGGTTTGGGGTGTGAGAGGTGTAGGGAAGAGGGGCACCCCTACCCCTCCTTTTATAGGTAGGAGGGAGGCGCGGTTGGGAGGAGGGAGTCCTCCTCCAACTCCTCCTCCTTGTCCGGCGGGTGGAGGGAGGAGACTTCCTCCCCAAGTAGGTTTCCTACTCTCCCTCCACCAAGCAAACTTGTCGTTTGACTTTTTCAAATTGGCGTTTGACTTTCAAACTAGGATTTGATTTCTCCCTTTATTTTGCCCAGCCAAGTGACCTAGTACATGATGCAACCATTCCACATTGTCATGACACATTCATGTACCCTTCCCTTCTGGAGTGCCGGACCTTCCAGACCCTTCTAGAACATTCCCGATAAAAACACTGAAATCATTCCCCAACTCCGGAATAGGACTTTCCTTATATGAATCTTATTCTCCGGACCATTCCGGATCTCCTCGTGATATCCCGGATCCCATCCGAGACTCGAACAACATTCGGTCTCTTACTCATCATTCCATAACTACTCAACAACATCGAATCCTTAAGTGTGTCTCCCTACGGTTCGTGAATTATGCGGACATGATCGAGACACTTCTCCGATCAATAACCAATAGAGGAATCTGGAAATTCATATGGCTCCCACATATTTCTACGATTACTTTGTGATCGAATGAACCACTTACATACGATACCAATTTCCATTTGTCTCACGATAGTTTACTTATCCGAGGTTTTGATCGTCGGTATCTTTGCATACCTAGTTCAACCTCGTTACCGATAAGTACTCTTTTCTCGTTCCCGTGATATGTGATCCCTTGTGAGCCATTCACATGCTTGCAAGCTAATTGGATGACATTCCACCGAGAGGGCCCAGAGTATATCTATCTGTCATATGGATGGACAAATCCCACTCTTGATCCATGTGCCTCAACCCATACTTTCCGAATACTCAATGCCACCTTTATAGCCACCCTGTTACGGTGTGGTGTTTGATGTCATCAAAGCATCCTTCCGGTGATGGTGATTAACATGATCTCATGGTCGAAGGAATTAGGTTACTATGTATCAGAAAGCTTATAGCAAATGAACTATATTAAATGACTTGATCTTTATGCTATGCTTAACTATAGGAGTATGTCCATCACATCATTCTCCTAATGATATGACCTTGTTGTCAATAACATCTCTATGTTCATGATCAGGAAACCATGATCGTATATTAACCAACAAGCTAGTTTAACAAGAGGCTTTACTAGGGACTCTTTTATGTTTACAAATCACACAAGTATTAATGTTTCCGGTTAATACAATTATAGCATGATATGTAAACATTTATCATAAGTATGAAGATATGATAATAACCACTTTATTATTGCCTCTTGGGCATATCTCCAACAGTGAGTATATTGGTCGTGTGAAATGGTTCCTACTACTGAGCCCAGGCTGTGTTTGGGGCCATGTAATAACAAAAACAGAGGAACTATTTGTTTTGTATCATGCTTTTATCTGTTCACGTTATGCTCCATGCACAAAATTCCTGCGCCCGAACCTTCACTCTCTCAAGCCGTGGATTCATGAACCTCACAAAGGTTTTTTATTCTTTGGACAAACCGCCAAATTCAAAATCTCAGTCGATCGACAAAACCTACCACCTACCCTATTTGAATTGGAGATTTTGTATCCATTTTTTTTGCCAATATGGTAAGTGTTTTGACCAGCCCTCAATTCGTACAGAAGGAGTACCGTTAATATTATTCCCTGGATGCTTGCGAAATTCAAAAATCTTAGTCAAGCGAAAAACCTGCCACCAACCCTATTTAAATCGTAGGTATCAAATTTTTATTATGGATGATGGTCAGTTGATGTCAAACTCGACATTCAATTCTTGAAGATGGAGATAACCCTTTTTACTATTATTGCTTGAACTCTAGCCAAATTAAAATTGGAAGCCAAAATTTGGCAAAAAGTTGGCAAGAAAATTAACTCTATGACAAGTGGGTCATATAATTAATGAAGTGTGGCAAACTACAGGTGTGGCAAAAACCAAACACAAGCTAAACAACTTGTGGCTGCCAAAGTTTGGCTTGGCAAACTCTGGCTGGGAACCAAACGAGCCCTTAGTCCGTGCATTAATGGTGGTCATGGATGATTAGTCGATGTGACTGGGACTTGAATTCCTGGACAGATAGCATACGGTCTACTAGATTTTTTCTATTGTTACTTGGACGCTAGCAAAAAAAATTCAAAATCGTAATCGAGTGGCAAATTCCCCCCGACTCAGATGCATTTCGCGTGCCTCCGTTTCAAACATTTTTAGGCAAAATCTCCCACTCTTGTAGTACCATTTTTCTAGCACTATTATATTAGATGGACGCTAGCCAATTTCAAAATCTCAATCGAGCGGCAAAACCACCCACCGACCTTCCCGTCCCTCCGTTTCAAAAAATTTGAGCCAAAATCTCCCACCGGGTAGTACCATTTTATTAGAATAGAAGATGGGCGCTAGCCAAATTCAAAATCTCAATCGAGCGGCAATATCACACATCGACCTTGAAGCATTTTGCGCTCCTCTGTTTCAAAAACTTTTGACTGTAAAATTCCCATTCTACCCTTTTTTCAGACGACAAATCAGCAGGCTATAGTCGGTTTCTTGGGGGCACGATCGTAATTTGTATCATGTTCACCTCTATGGTCCCTATTCGCGCAGTTTTCCCACCGGCCCTCCCAAAAATTCCAAGATCCTCTGTCCCCTCCATGACCACCGCGTGCACTGGCCGGCGGAAATTCCACGATGGTCTGAGCTGCGGTCTCGTGCACTGCCATGGAGCCTCTTCACCGGCACCCACCCTATCGGATCTAGTTCACCGGGCTTCTATGCCACGACAGTGGAGTTGCGGTCTCGTTCACCATGCCGATGGCGTCATCGACCGCCCAAGCTCTACTTCCCTGCCACTGAATGCTACCCAAATGTACCGGAGCCGCCTCACCGGTGTCCACCGAATGGGATCTAGCTTAACGAGTTCCATGTCCACCGCTCCAGACCAGCTGCACGGGCGTTGCCGTTCACTGCACCGGATCTGCCTCAGCGACGCTCTCGTCCACCATGCCGGATCTGCCTCAGCGCCGCTCTCGTCCGCCGCGCTCAAGCCGACATCGATCACCCAAGATCTGCTTCCCCGATCGCCCAAGATCTACTTAGCCGCAACCGCAGCACCCTCGGTGACCTGCACGTCGCCCGCACTGTACCAATGATGCTTAGACGCCTCTCCGACTGAGGTAACCTAATCTCCAACCCCTTTTTGTTTTCTCAGTAATATAGCAGGTTAAAGCCTGTCGCAGTGAACTTTATTTTAATAATTGTGCTAGTACATACAAGTTATTGGGCATGCATGTTCTTTGTGCTACATACAAGGTCACTAGACATGTTTGTTTGAATTCACTGCTCTAAAAATCTCAAGTAATACACATGTTTGTTATTTTGCCATGCACATGTTCCTAGCTACTCCCTACGATAGTAATTGTCTGCTATTGTGTAGTTTTTGCAAAATGTAAAGTTAATGAAAAATATTAGTGTGGATTCCCTGCTCCACGGTTATTGAATCTATCTTGTTCGTCCTGAGCTAAGTTCCTGCTATTATTTCCTCTTTGGCATCATTCTGCTATCATGAAGTACCTGTTTAAACTCATCGTACTAGTTCGATAATAATTTTGTTGTTGCTATCTGGATCTTTAAAAGATGTAACACTGACTGTTTGTCTTTTCTTTGCATAGAGCTCAAAAGGAAACACTGAACATGTTGGTTTGCACAGCCTCTTCTATAGGTTCACAAGCGCGATGTCATTGTTTCCTTATCTGGTGCTGGTTCATCCTAAGCAACGACATAACTATCCTCTATTGTGTAGTTTATTCGTGGTTTGTGTTCCTGCTCTGCAAGTTCTGGCATGATGCCATTATAATTTATGTATCGTTCATTCTTAGCTACTCCTATGAAAGTAACTTCATGCCCATTGTGTAGCTCACCAAAAATTCTGAGTCACCCAACGTCTCTTGCATTTTAGGATATACTACTGCTTCCATATATATTTGTTAAAATGACCTGGCTAGTTTATATTTACTGAAATTCTAGGAAACGCTCTGTCCGATTACTCAATTCATTTGTATCCACACTTGTGTAATGCTTTCTTGTCCTGCTCTACAGGTTTACAAGCAATTCCATTATATTTCATGTATAATGGTTCGTCCTAAGCAACAACATAGTTATCCTCTATTGTATATATCGTTTATTCGTAGTTTTCATTCTTGCTCTACAAGTTCTCGATCTTATGATGCATTTATAATTTTTATTTGGTTCCTATCTACGACAGTAAGTGCATGCCCATTGTGTAGCTCACTGCGAATTCTACGTCACCCAACATCTCTTGCATTCCAGGATAAACGAATTCTTCCATATATATTTGTTGAAATGAACTGGCTAGTTTATATTTGCTGAAATTCTAAGAAACACTTTGATTGACTACTCATTTCATTGTATGTACACTTGTCTAATGCTTGTCTGTCCTCTTCTACAGGTTCACAAGAGACGCCATTATATTTCTAATCTGGTGTTGGTTCATCCTAAGCAACGACATAACTATCCTCTACTATGTAATTCATTCGTGGTTTGCGTTCCTGCTCTGCAAGTTCTCGCATGATGTCATTATAATTTCCGTCTCGTTTATTCTTAGCTACGAAAGTAACTGCATGCCCATTGTGTAGCTCACCACAAATTCTGAGTCACCCAATGTCTCTTGCATTCAAGGATATACTACTGCTTCTATATATATTTGTTGAAATGACCTAGCTAGTTTATATTTGCTGAAATTCTAGGAAACACTCTATTCGATTGCTCAATTCATTTGTAGGCACACTTGTGTAATGCTTGCTTGTCTTGTTCTACAGGTTCATAAGCAATGCCATTATATTTCATATCTAATGGTTGTCCTAAGCAGCGACATAGCTATCCTCTATATGTAGTTCATTCCTAGTTTGCATTCTTTCTCTACAAGTTCTCTTATGATGCCATTATTATTTCTGTTCGGTTCCTAGCTACGACAGTAACTGTATGCCCATTGTGTAGCTCACCGCAAATTCTAGGTCACCCAACATCTCTTGCATTCCAGGATAAACGACTGCTTCCATATATATTTGTTAAAATGACCTGGCTAGTTTATATTTGCTGGAATTCTAAGAAACGCTTTGATTGATTGCTCATTTCATTGTAGGCACACTTGCCTAATGCTTGCTTGTCCTCTTCTACAGGTTCGTTAGAGACGCCATTATATTTCTAATCTGGTGTCGGTTCATCCTAAATCAACGGCATAACTATCCTCTATTGTGTAGTTTATTCGTGGTTTGCATTCCTGCTCTGCAATTTCTGGTATAATGTCATTATAATTTCTATCTAGTTCATTCTTATGTACGACAATAACTATATGCCATTGTGTAGCTCACTGCAAATTCTGAGTCAACCAACGTCTCTTGCTTTTCAGGATATACAACTGCTTCCATATATATTTGTTGAAATAACCTAGCTAGTTTATATTTGTTGAAATTCTAAGAAACACTTTGTTTGACTGCTCATTTCATTGTAGGCATACTTACCTAATGCTTGTCTGTCCTGTTCTACAGGTTCACAAGCGACACCATTATATTTCATATCTGCTTCTGTTTTGTCCTAAGCAACGACCCAACTATCCTCTACTATATAGTTCATGTGTGGTTTGCATTCCTGCTCTACAAGTTCTCGTATAATGTCGTTATAATTTATGTCCCGTTCATTCTTAGCTATGATAGTAACTGCATGCCATTGTCTAGTTTATTCTTCTATATATATTTGTTAAAATGACCTGGCTAGTTAATATTTGTTGAAATTTTAAGCCACACACATTGTTATATTTATCATTTCATGGTAGGCAAACTTGTTTAATGCTTGCTTGTCTTGTTTGTTTGACGTGATGGTCAATATATTTGAACCATTGACCAGTGGTAAACTCCGGTTCATAGCTCCTGTTGTATCAGTTAAATGAGTAGTCTGTCTTGTTTGACGTATTAACTTGTTATACTTAGTTTTAGACTACAATTATTGCTATCGCCACCAAAGAGGGGGCTGCAAGATCATGTTTCAAGTTTGTTTTCCAATGTAGATGTCACACTCAAAAGGGAGATGCAGGTGATAGATGTAGAGAGCAAATTGAGGACTGCTATCAACTCGATTGTCAACTGAAATGCCGATTTTTTTCCCTTGAGTTGATAATATATAATAATTTTAAATTGTTTGCATTTGATGTAATATCTAGACTAATTGCATAGGCCATGTAGGCATTTAGTTGATGCCGTCCACACATAGAGGTAGGCGGCACCGTACCTGCGCTAGCCAGGTCAATTACGGTACAGTATCGTGCTCTATATTTGTTCGTCTTGTATTAGACCGACGATGAACAGTAAAAATGCTCACATGTTGTACACCTTTTATGATACTCAAATGGGCTCCAGAAATGCAGAAACTGTAAAAGACCATAAAAGTAATGGGGCTGACCCATAGGCGAGATTAGTAACAGTAATGAGCCATAACATTGGCAGGCCAAAATAGTAACATGCTGAAACTGTAACATGTGAAACAGTAACAAGCCGAAACCTTAACAGGCTGAAACAGTAATATGCCAAAACAGTAACTGGCGAAACCATAACAGGCCAAAACAGTAACAGGCCGAAACAGTAACACGCGAAACAATAGGGGACCAGAAAAATAACGGGACAGAACCTTAAATTGCCAAAACAGTATTAGGCGAGAATAGTAGCAGGCCTGAACAGTAACATGCCGAGGAACTTACCAGGTTAAAACAGTAACGGGCCAGAACATGGTCAGGCATTTAAGGGTCTGAACAGTAACAGGCCCAAAGTATATGGGCCCATTTCAAACAGTGTGTAGCTATATAGTAATGGGCCAGAAAGGTTACAGTCGAAAGAGGGCTGACCAAACGGGCCCATTTCGAACAGTGTAGGGCGGAACACTAATGGGCCCGGATATTTATGGGCCGTGCAAACGGGCCAAATTCAATTAGTGTATGTGGAAACAATAACGGTTCAGAAAGTTTACGGGTCGTCCACGGCTGCACCAGTGGGCCCATTTGTAACAGTGCATGGTGAAACAGTAACGGGTCATGATCCTGTTGGGCTTTCTTAATAGGCCGACCCACTTAATAATTATAAGGCCTTGGCTAGGCCTGACTTCTACCACGGTTTCATTAACAGTTAATGACATTAATTGTTCGTTAATGGCGCTCGTCATGTGGCAGTTTGCATGATGTCAGCAGTCAACGCGGCTGGCAAATGGATCTACGACGAAACGACTTTTCGTGGCTAAAGAATGCGATCCACCACGGTCAAAAAAACCGTGGTAGAATCATTTCTGACGGGGCTTCTACCACGATGGTCATCCGTCTAGAAGACTTTTTAACCACGAAAATCGTCCATTGTAAAAGGACATTTTTTTATAGTGAAGGTGGTTATTATCGTATTCCTTGTTTATGATAAATGTTTATTTTGTATGCTATAATTGTATTAATCGGAAATATTAATACATGTGTGTTTAATAAACAAATAAGTGTTCCTAGTTATGCCTCTCATATAAACTGGCTCGTTGATTAACATGATGATCAAGGTTTAATGATCATGGACACTGGATGTTGTTAATAACGAGGTCACAATATTGGTGGAATGATGTGATGAACATTCATCCAAAGTATAGCAATACGATTAAAGTTATTATGTTTAAATTGCTATAACATCATTACAAGTAACTTTAGTCCTTAAACCATGAGATCATGTCAATCACTAACACATGAAGAGTAACTTGATAACATCAAACGTCACATTGTAACAGGGTGACTATAAAGGTGGGTTCAGATACTTTGATAGTGTTATGTAGAGGCTCATGGATCAAGAGTGAGATTTTTCCATCCCGATGACGGAGAGAAATACTTTGGGCCCTCTCGGTGATATCACATTAATATAGCTTGCAAGCAAGTGATGGAGATCACGCGAATGTTATATCACGGGAACAAGAAAAGAGTACATGTTAGTAACGAGATCAAACTAGGTATGGGGATACCGATGATTGAATCTCGGACATGTAATATATTGCAAAACAAAAGTATTTAGTTGCAATGTAAAAGGTTCACATGATCACAAGAAGTCATCATTGAATGTGTAGAAGTTAGTACGGATCTCTAGGCCCCGCTGCTGATTATTGCTCGGAGAGGAGTCTCGATCATGTCTACATTATTCGCGAACCGTAGGGTGAAACACTTAAGGGACACCGAAACCATTTGGAGCAAATAAGATGCCAGAGAAAGAATATGAAAGCGCTAGAATTGTTGCAATGGAAACCAAAATTGTTTCGAGTGAAATTGCTGAAACTGGTTCTACATGTGAAATTGAAATGTTGTAAGGGTTTTATGTGAATGTTTGTTAATTAATGTAATTAACAAAATTCTTAATAAAATAAATAAAATAGTTTTATTAAATGAGAGCTTGCATTAAATTTGGTGGAAAATTTAATGGATGCGAGTGGAATTTTGAGTGGAGGTGTGTTTATGTGAGTGGAGCTTCCACCCACATGAATGAGGGAGAGGTGGGGCACCCACCATGGCCGGTGGCCATGCCCCTTGCGCAGCACCCCCTCCCCTATATAAGGAGCACCTCCTCCTCCTCCACTCTTACACCTCCTCGTGAAGGATCTCTCTACCCCTTTAGAATTTCCCATGGTCTCAGATCAGCGAGATACATGTTCCTGGTGGATTTTCTGGAGCAAGGATTTGCTGCTTCCGCTGCATTGGTGGAGCGAGGACACAAAGATTGTCAGGGTTTCGTACATGTGTGCGATCACGGATGCTCCGCTAAGTTGCGGGGCTGTCGGACTTCTACACGATCTTGAGATCGGCAAGAGGTCGACTACATCATCAGCGAGTCCATACTCGTAAAGCTTTGTTGGTCTTCAAGGGTATGTATTATGGATGTATATCCACCTGTTGATTGTATCTAGATAGATTGATCATGGCGTATACAGTTCCCATCGTAGGAATTTTTTGTTATCGATGCTGCAAACCCAACAAAATCTTGGAAAAAATTACTAATTTGTTTATGACTAATTTTTTCCCCAGCTAAGATCCAACATTACAAGCTTTAGACAAGAAGACCGTGAGCCACTAGCGCTTGTGTGGGAGAGGATGAAAGAAGTCGTAATGAACTATCCTAGTCATGGGATGAAATAGTGGCTTATATTACATTTGTTTTATAATGGCCTTAACCAAATGTCTAAGTCTATGCTAGATACTGTAGCAGGAGGAACAATCATGGGAAAGCAAGTGAGTGTTGCAAAGAAACTTCTTGATGATATGCAAAATAACCATGCCCAATGGCATGTAGAAAGAACCTCTAAGAGAGTAAGTTCAATTACCGAGGTAAATAATGAAGAGATTACATCTAAGGTAGACGAGTTGCTAAGCATAGTAAAAGGTAAAGATGATACCGAAGTTAATGCTATCACTACGGATGTTAATTTTATAGCTCACACTCCTTTTAATTTTGCATGGAAAAATCATTATGCTTCTAATGCTCAAAAACATTATCCAAATCCTATAGGAGCTCCTTATAATAGTTATAATAATAATAATGGAGCAAATCATGACAACCTCTCGTTGGAACAAACTGTTAGAACATTTATACAAGCTTAAACCGAGCAAAGTAATATGCTTATTAAAATCACAAAGAACCATGAAAATATTATAGGGAAATTATCTAACCAGACCGTTGCAATTAGAAATGATGTGTAGACTCTACAGGAAAGGACAAAGACCATGGAGGCTCAATTGGGAAAAGTTGTTGAGAGCCAAGCTCTCATACTAACAACGTTTGTTGGAAAACCCGAGCAAAATCCCGTAGAAGACCTCAAGATGATGAGGGTTGCAACAAATGAAGAAAAACCTAAAGATCAGTATTACAACAACACGCCAACACCGGAATATACCGTAAAAGACTTAATAAAGTTGATCACCATGAAGAATCCTAGTATAGAACAAGGTAACGATGCTATGTACCAACAATTTATACAACAAGTAGCATCTAAAATCCGTGAGCTAGAGTTGGAGTACAAAAGACTAGCTGATAAGCTTCCTGCTAAGCTAGATGATATATTTGAGCCTACTATTAAAGGTAAGTTGGGAGTCAATGAGATATCTGCATTCTGTGATCTTGGTGCGAGCATCTCAACAATTTCCAAAAGATTGTTTGATAAATTAAACTTGGGGCCATTCATTACTACAGAATTAAGACTTCACCTAGCGGACTCAACTTATAAACAAGTTGTTGGGATAAAAAATATAGTTGTTGAAATAAAAGGTAGTCCCGCACTTATTGATCTTGTTATTGTGGACATGATGAAGATCTCATAGCACCTATAATTTTAGGTAGTCCATTTCTAAGAACTATTAAAGCTTTGATTAATTTATATGAAGGGAATGTGAGAATTGGGCTACCATCTAGAGATCCTTTTACAGTACACTTCCCTAGAAAAAACAAGGCCAAGCCTAGTGATGATGATGGTATAATTATTTTGAAAGCCAACTACTTTGTAGTGGGTATTCCACTTCTTAAACCCAAGTGATTGCCATTGAGGTCAAGCTAATTGACCTTAACTAGAAGCGCTTCATGGGAGGCAACCCATGTGAAATAAAATTTTATTTTTGTGTTAGTCTTGTAAGTTTCTGTTTTTATTTTGATTTGTTTTAAATAAAGAGTGTTCAAAAAGACCTTTGGAGAGAGGAGAAGAAATCAGGTAATCATCGATCTATTTTTACTAACACGTGGCCTAAAGTATTGCTGGATTTTTTATAAAGTGTGTTTACTGTTATTTTACTTATGATAAGATGTGCAAAGATGCACAGGGAAACTAATCAAATTGTTGAAGTTTTTACAGCTCACAGTTTCGATAATGACCTATAGTACAGTCGAAAGAGACCGTACCATGCGCCCGTACCATCTCAAGTCGAATAAAAATAGAAAGATTAATTTTTATCGCAATAAACAGTGTCGATAACGACCTATGGTACGGATGGACGCGCCCATATGGTGCGCCCGTACCGTATCCTCGAGCAAATACTAGATTTTAAGCAAACTATACCGTGTCCATAACGACCAGTAGTACGGGCGCACACGATCATACCACGCGCCTGTACCGAGTGCACCGCCTGAGAGCAGCCGTCGCCCCCAAAGTAAGTTACTTGGTACGGGCGGGATCCGGCCATACCGCCTGCCCTACCACGTATTCGGCCGCCATAAACACCCCGATGAAGGTAACAAAAAAATCCAAATATCAATCTCTCTTTCTTCTTCCTCCAAACTCCAAACCACCTCCATTGGATCTTAAAATTTACTCAATCTTTCTTCGATTCCTCGCACTCAATCAATATAAGGTATGATTCTCCTCCGATACTCAAGTTATTTTTGCAAAAGCTTCAATCAGTCATTCACCATTGTCAATCTATACTTAGGTCTTGTTTTTGGTTCAATCTTGATATTGAGCATGCTTAGTATTATTTTAGAGGTGGATTCTTTTGTAACTAGTGTAGATGATCACATATGCTATGTTTCTATTGGATCAGAATTTATTATTAGCAGTTTTTATTATTTCTTATTTATTCCGTCTTATTATTTTTATGAACACGAGGAGTTGTACACGTGTGGTGGCTGCGGCATCTTCCGCACCACTCGTTGATACACTGACCCCCCGAGTCACTTGGTATCAAGTTCACCGAGGAGTTCCATCTTAACCGATTCAACTATCTCAAGCTTCGGGAAATCAAGTCCACCAAGTGGGTGTGTCCCTATATCCTGAACCAACTTGGCATTTGTGCTGATTTTGATTTACTTTGCAACAATGTTGGTTTCTATGACTTTGTATTTCAGGATGTTGTCATGTATCGCCACTTGACACTTGAGTTCTTCAGCACCTTGACACATATGCTGGATCATTACTATTGTACCGAGGAACAAAGCCCGGAGTTGACCGCGTCAAATTCCGCCTCATTAACCGTGAGTACATCCTAACACTCGACCAATAGGTTTAATGCTTTGGGTTTGCCAACAACTCCGCCGATGTACGTACAACTACTTTTATTTTAGATCCCGCACCTTGACAATGCTTGAACTTAATGAGAATTCGTGGAAACACACCCAAGGGAAACCAAATTGATCATCTTGTTATCCTTTATTTATTTTATGTGATTGTTAATACCTTGTTGGCACGTGGTGAGTATACTCGAGTTAATGAGGAGGACATGTTGATCCTCGCTAAGGCTGCTATTGTTAATTATAACTTAATGCCAAATTTGGGTGCTTTGCTTGTGTTTTACCTTAAGCAACAGGCTCATCAATCTTGTGGACCCATATGCGAGGGGGAGTTGTGACCGTTCTTGCACTTGCACTTCATATCAACCTAGATAATATCCAACCATTGGTAAGAAGTCACCATCCCGATATCCCTATTCTAAGAGCATGTGGTATGGTCCCTAAAACTCATGATAGATATTTTCTCAATATACCTGCAGCGGATCACTTGATCCCAGATCCTTTGCCTAATGGTCTCTTCTCTGTCGAGGAGGGATGTTTGCTATATGATACGCAGGTTGAGGTTGATCTACCCCAACAAGAGATACCCATGGGAGGAGGAGAAGATGAAGAAGTAGAACAAGAGCCCAAACAAGATGAGCAACCACCAAATTACTACACCACCTATGAATACATCTACGCACTTGAAGGAAATATACAAAACATTAACAACCTCTCCATCAACTTTCGAGATGCCACTCCAAGCCTCAACACCCAGTTCCAAAATTGGCATGGCCAATGGAACTTGGGAGATTATCCACCGCAGCCGCAGTGAGCAACAAAGGGGTTTGAAAAAGCCTGATCTTGGGGATGTGTTCCCCTTGCAAATTTATTTGTGTAATAATGAGGTTGTACTTCAGCTCCCTGGGAGCTTTGAAACACTCGTGTTGGTTTGTTCCAACACTTTGCTTTTTTCCTTTGCTTTTTTATTTTGCTTTCGTTTTATTTGTTTTTCTTAGAAACCTTGCTTGGTCGCAAGATCCTTTCTATTCTTTAATCCTTTTCCTCAAAAATACAAAAAGATTTTTCCATTTTTCCTTTTTTCGTAAATGTGGATTCGCACTTTGCCTCTTTGCTTTCATATTATTATGAGAGTAATCGTGTTTGAGTTTTTAAAGGAAAACATCCCTATAAGGAAGAGAATCATGAAGTCGCTTATGAGATGTATGTCCTATGTCTCCCACTTTTGAAGTTTGAGTTGTTTATCTTAGTTGGTCGATTTGTTAAGATGTTATGCATGTGGGAGTAATTTAATTTAGTTAAAGTAAAGCTTTTTCTTAGTATGATGGTTAGTTGTTGAATATCTTGCTCTAGTTATCTTAGCTAACTGAGTCTTGCCTTGGAAATAGTAATTCCAAACAAGCATAATAAGAAAAAGTCTGAAATTTACGACTTGTTTGATGAATGATTGTCTTGAGAGTACATCCTTGAAGATACTTAACCCCATAGATATTTTGATAGTATTGACGACACTCTTGAAAGGAGTTGTTTGACTGAAATAAAGTCTAGTGATAATTGTGATACATGCGAAAGCTAACTTTATGGACCAAACCATGGTACTAGATCATAAAAAAAGAGAAATAAAAATCCTGCTATTTATGTTTCTAGTCCACACCTTTGGGAGGCCAACGACTCTACTAACTTTTGAACAATCTATGGTATAACGTCGGATTTCGGCTATGAGTTGATGACATGATTGGCATCAGTGACAATGGATGGCAAAAAAATATTGGTACTCTCGAAGGTTGTGCAAGCACTTGCAAAAGAAACAGCCAAGCAATCCATGAAAAGAATGAAAAGGAAAAGATATCTTTGAAGATCCACATAACAAGTCCTTAGCATGGTCTCACTACTGCTCTATGAATTTTTCTTGAAAAACAATGATTGGATTAGAAGTGTTTTTGATAGACTTGATTTATTGATGTGGGTGTAAATAAGACACCTCATTGTTATATTAATTAGGACATGAAACTCTCTTACTCAATCATACCATTTAAACATCCTAGTGTCCCTTGGCAAGATGGGAGTTAACTAGAAGAATTGGATTGATTGCTACACTTCTAGCTAATAATATTGATATTAAACTCTAATTTTATTGTCTTGAATTACCGAAGCTTGTATAGTACTCTTATCATCTCTCTAACTTTGATAAGCCTCGCAAATGAATGAAGTGTTATGCACATATGACTACCAACCGTAAGTGAATTCTTATTCTCATTGTTTCAAGTTTAAACATTGAATTCCTTGTAGTTCTTTTGTTTCTTCTTGCTCGAGGGCGATCAAGGCTTAATCTTTGAGGAAGTTGATGGCTCTGAAATTTGCCATATTTCTTCATTTTTAAACATTGTTTTTAGTCAAGCAATTGACAAGAAACTCTCAATCTTTGCCACTGATGACTAATAATTGCAAAGATTTGCAAAACCTTGTTTTGAATTATGTTGTGTAGGAAATCACGGGTTTTAATGCGAAATCAGGAGTCATGATGAAGGAATTTGAGGAAGTACACAAGACCAAGTAATTGGGAAGCAAAATTCTGGCGTCAGTGCGCGTAACGACCGATGGTATGGGCGAGGCCTGCCCGTACGGGGTTCTGACAGCTTTGTCTCGTCAAATCCTAAAATTTTTGTGAAGACACCTTTATATTTCGAGGCTCTGGCCGCCGCCTAGAGGGCCGCCATTCTCAGATATTATCACAACACCACCAAAGGAGATCCACACCATTGTTCATCCACTCCACCATCCATCCCTCCACTTGCCATAGCCATTACTTTGTACTTTAGATCTCCATGTGATTTGGCGACCATTGTAAGAATATTTGATTTCAATCGAAGTATTTTGCACAATGTTTTCTATCCTTGATCTATTTTTTATGAGTAAGCAGTCCTCACGGGCTGCGGGTTGGGGAGAAACCTCGCAGCAACTATGTGCATCTAATCATGTGAGTAATTTTTTTGTTTTCTATTGTGATTTGTATCTTTTGTTTCTTTGTCTCTTGTCTCGATATGTGGACTTGTAGGTACCTAAGATCCCATAGATTGATAAAGGCTTGAGATGAGATACTTGGCTAGCGATGATCTCATAGGAACCCCAGTGACAGAAAGGGTAGTACGGTCTTCGCTTAGCGCCCCATTCATGATCACAACAACATCACCACTTAATGCTTTAATCTGTGTTCTTCACTTAATAATCGTTTGTAGCCCGTGGATTCAGTGTGCACTCGGTTGGATTAAAAGGATATTGCTATGCCCGCTACATCATGGGGGCTTTAGTATATTAGGATGTGTTGCCCACGAGAGATTATCTCCATTCAAACATTATACATGACTATGCTTATTATTATCTTTTATCCCATATGATCTGCACTTGCAGGTGGATCTTCAACCCTGGCATATCTCCATCCATTGATTCAACCCACTATAAAAAGTAAAGTAGATTGGTCTAGTAAACTAAGGTAAAACAAAGAAACAAAGTCTTGTAGACGTGTCCTTTTTATTTCCTTTTAGCATTGCTTTCCACGGTTCGATTAAACCTAGGTCTTCTAGGGAATAAGTTATTATACTACATCCGTGAATCCGAATCAAAGGTATAAGGGTTTCTTATGATTAAAATTGGACCAGGGTTCATGGGTTCACTTGTCTACTCTCTTTTTAAGTTGTAGTGATTATAAAATAATTCATCAATGATAAATATTTATGAAACTTCTATATGTGTATGATAAGCATTCATATGGGAATCACGTTCTAACATAGAGATGAAACACATCTCTCGTATACTCCTTAAGAAAGGGAAACTCCATGCAATCTTGAATTAAGAACAAATCAGAGTATAGCTTTAAGTAATATAACATGGTGTTTAAAATACAAATATGCTACATATCTTGATCTAACAAGATTATCTCACTGTCACATGATAATTATAGCACATGATTTCACTTTATCCCTAGTGAGGTAGCAAAAGAAAGGTAAAAACCAAAGTAGATCTTGAACGTTGTTGTCACAATTCAATCACTACCACCATGCTACTCCATCTAATACACACTTCTCTCCATACAAGTTCTTGCATACAAGTTGGATCAAAACAAGCAATTAAGAATGGGGTACATGATATGCATCTACCAATAAATCCTACACAAAATAGGTCCTGATCTCATATATAAAATCATAGAATAAAAATCCACCACATAGGATTACATATATGACCATAATCATGTTGGGAAGATCATATGGTACTAGATCTATGAAGAACAAGAGAGAAGTAGATCAAGCTACTGATACGTCGGAAACGTATCTATAATTTTTGATGTTTCATGCTTGTTTAGTATCTACTTTGCTTTGCTTTGTCTTTCTTTGAGGTGTTTTATATCTTTTCTTGAACTAACCTATTAACAAGTTGCCATAGTGCCAGTTGCATGTTTTCTTCTGTTTTTGGTTCCAGAAAGGCAGAAAATCAATATTCTCGGAATTCGACGGGACAAAAGCCAAAGTCATTATTTTCGTGAAGCAACACGGAACCACGAAGCAGAGCCGGAGGGGGCCACAGGGTCGCTGCACCCCCCTAGGCGCGGGCAAAGCCCTAGAGGCGCCCATAGGGGGTGTGGGCCCCCACCGACGTTGATTCCTGTGCCTATAAGAGCCCCCGATGAGAAAACCCTAAATCATCCAGAAGAAAGCCACGAAAACCTCCATAGCGCCGCCACCACCAAAGGGGAGATTCGGGGGATAGAAAGTCTCTGTTCCGGCACCCTGCCGGGACGGGGAAGTGCCCCCAGAGCCATCTCCATCGATCTCCACCACCATCTTCATCACCATTGCTGATTCCCATGATGAGGAGGGAGTAGTTCTTCCTTAAGGCTAAGGGCTCTACCGGTAGCTATGTGTTCATCTCTCTCTCTATGCATGATCTTGTTGTGGTCATGAGCTTTGTTATCAAGTAGATCTACCTTGCTACTCAAGTGCTTCATTAGATCTCTGCTCTCCCCATGTGTGTGAAAGTGACAACATGCACGCCATGGTGGCACTTAGGTTTGAGTCTACATAAATATTCTTTGTGCTTTAATAGATCTATGATTTTCCCCACGTGTGTGAAAGTGACAGCGTGCATACCGTGTGTGGCACTTTGGCTATATTGAATATTTGTTACGAGTTATATTTGGAGTTGGATGTCTCTATGAAATTGTGGTGTTTGTTGGAACCATATAGCGCTCAAGGTGACAGTGTGGGGTTATCTAGATTGGGGAAGGCCCTACCATGGATTAGAGTGTTCAGTCGGAGAGTAGTTAAGAGTAGTATCATGAAGAGAGGATATTTATATGAGAGAGTGTTCACTAGTGAAAGTATGATCCCTAGGCCTTGTTTCTAAACATTGAAACACCATTTGCTACTAGATCTGTTGCATGTTGCTTGCTTCCTTCAGTTTGCCTTTAGTCTGTTCCTCCACGCCATCAGCTATTTTCTGGCACCGTTACCTCACGTCAACAACAAGTCAGAAGCTATTTTCTGGCACCGTTACCACTTGTATTTCACTATCTCTTCACTGAAATAGTGCACCTATACACCTGACAAGTGTATTAGGTGTGTTGCGGACATAAAAGACTTCTTGTATCTTGATTGCAGGGTTGTTTGAGAGGGGATACCTTTGACCACTTCCTCCCTGAGTTCGATAAACCTTGGGTAATCCACTTAAGGGAAACTTGTTGATGTTCTACAAACCTCTGCACTTGGAGGCCCAACAACTGTCTACAAGAATAGAAGTGCATAGACATCAAGCTCTTTTTTGGCATTGTTGCCGGGGACGTAAGGTAAAAGGTACTCACATCCTCCGGTGTGAGTGATCGAAGTTATTTCCTTTAGATTCTGCAATTTTGTCTTTTTGTTTCTTGTTTTCACTAGTTAGGCTTAATGGAAAACAACAGCAAAAATAGAGAGCTTTATAGTATTTATCTTGAGTTAGGACATGAAGTGTTTGAAGAGAAAATTAAAAAACCTATGGAACTTTATTTGCATGCTAATAGCAATGTTATTAGTATGAATTCTTTGGACACCATTGTTGCTAATGCTATGGAAACGTTTAAGCTTGGGGAAGCTAGTTTTTATGAAAATGATCTTTTTAGTTCCCCAGCTTTGGAAGATAGCTATTCTATTGCTTATGATGATACCAAACCTCCAATCTTTGATGATTACAATGATGAATATGATATTTTTCAGTCCACCTACTATTGAGGAGAAAGTTAATTATGATTACAATATGCCTCCTATATTTGATGATTATGGGGATGAGAATTGTAACACCCTCAGAATTGGCTCTATGCAAGTTTTAGCGATTCCCTCCAAACCCGCATAGAAACGATTCAAAGGCGCCCACCAGGCACTTGCATGCGGGTGGAAAACAAAGTAATATCATTACACAATAGTCCACGACGGAACCCACAGAACATATATATATATACAACAACAACTTCATGAGTCAAGAATACAGATATACAATACAAAGGTCCAAATCACCTTGAAAATGATACGACGTCCGACTACGGACAAGATGCAAATGGGGCTAAGAGCCCTGAAGAATAACCGATGGCGTCCATAACCGTGCCCAGGCCAAGCCGGAAGGGTAACCCTGCTAACGACGTCGATCTCAAACCTGCTAAAACAAAAGGGGTGCCGGCAAAGGCAAAGGAAAAGAGGTCGATTAAGGCCGAGACACACGAGACTAGAATTCGGCGGTCCTCGCCTACATAGGTATGGTGGACTGAAGCGGCAGCATAGCATGCACTAAACAACCTATAGAGACTCAATACAACTGCCGGCTATCAGATAGGGATAAGAAAGACCTATTCAAATCCAACCTGAAACTATCACCAAGCATACCCATCCTGGTATTTCCCCCTCGAGACCAAACGAGGAAGTCAACCGAGGAACTCACACAGTAGGCAGTTTTAATCATTCCGTTATAGTTGCGGCAATTACTAGTCAGGCATAGATCCCATGAGTCATCCTGATATTATAAACAGTGGGCAGTTTTAGTTAATCATTCCGTTGTAGTTGCAATACTTACTAGTCAGATACATTTAGCATAAGACATCCCAAAACCAGCAGTTGTTGGTACTTTTATTTGGCCATTCCATTGTAGTGAAGCTGATTACTAGTCATTATAAAGTCAAATTTACAGCACTACTTTAGTTATAGTTGTCTATGATCGAGATACTGTGCTCCAAGTCGTCCATAACCGCGGACACGGCTTTCAGAAAGTTTTACCCTGTAGGGGGCACAAATAGCAACACACGCACGATCAACCTCGAGAAAAACTAAATGAAAACCCAACGAGGCATCACGACAGAGCAATTGCAAGATTCATACAATATTTCAGGGGGCCACCCCACCAAGCTACCCGCTATGAAGTTGGCCGGATCCGAGATGGACCCAGAGGTTTGTGACGACGGCTGTAAACGATTAGGAACCCGAAAGTGTGACTGGGCTTGTCGATGCCGCGAAAACATGGCACGGGGTTCCAAAATAGTACAGGCGCTGCACGCGCAATCGTAAATAAAGCAGTAAAGCATGACATAAGTACAAGATAGTAATAAAGCCCAAAACTAGTTTGTGGCTCTAAGAAATAATATATGACTCAAGCTCTGGCTAGGGGGATTCATGGTCCCACATGCGGATAGTGCGAATATTCAAAGAACATGTATCAAGTACTCGGGGTCCTACGGGACACAAGTGGACGGTTAAAAACCAAATAACATCTATTGCCCACCTGTGCCTCTTCATTATTTACCTACTTTCAATTTTAGTTATTAAACGATAATTGAAGCCATGATCATCTCCAACATTAAACATGCGGCATTACTCCAACAACTGTGGTACTTGACGACACGCAACCGCACTTGAGCAAGAGACTACGATACGCAAGTCCAACTATCTACCAAACAACAGGTAATAGGATGTGTCCAAGGCAATATAAGGCTGCAAGGGATATCACGGGTACAAAAACTAGAGCATCGCAATACAGATAGCAATATATCAACAGGAGGAAATAAAGACTAGAAATGTATAATAGGTAGAAAGGGGGAGAATGCTCGCCTGAAAATATTGCCGAAGTTTCATATCCGAAGAACTTGTCGAAGCTCACAACATCTCATCATCCTATCCGGAAAGAAGCAAAACACTAAAAGGAACAAGCAATACAGCAATTACAACTAATGCAGAAGAATCGGCATGATCATGATATGATGCATGACATGACAAGTTAATGATGCAAACTATGTTCAAAAGGTATTAGAGGCATAGCACATTGATGATATAGCATTCGTGAGGCATTATTAATAAAAAAACAATTAGTTCCCAATTTTATTTATCATGTTTTCCTTGCATAAACAATACTGATTATAAAACTTCTCTTAATGCATGATGCAAATGATAACATGGATATCATGGTTGGAGAGGTCTCGTTGCGCTGATCGATTTGGACATATTATTTGTCGAATACGGAGTTATGGATTTAAAGTTATGCAATAATTAAGAAATGGCATTTATTAGCATTTAAATTATTCCAACCTCAGGTTTTTCTGATTCAAAATCATATATTAGTTGCCAAATTTGGGATTATAGAAGTGAAGATATGATTTATTCCATTTTATAATTAGAAAAGCCCGAAAGTTTATTAGTTTAAGTATTTCGGCTAATTATTATTAAGAACAAATTGGATATTACTATTATTCAAAAGATTTTGAACACTTTATTTATTTTGACACTTTTCCAAATTCGAATTTATTTGGAAGGGTTGATTAGGTCTGACTTCTGTTGGAAAATGTATTGGCTAGACTTATTTTGAGAAAGTTTAGGGGTCCGAGACAAAAGGTCAGGTACACGTCGGGTTAGCTGATCTCAAAACTGAAACCAATTTCTAAAACAGCTAGCTAGACTGAAGTTAAATAGAAGTTTCTGGTCACGTCTGTGCTTCGTTTTGGTTGTAGTTTGATGCTACGCGTAGATGGAACAACAGGGAAGATTTAGGAACAAAGAATAACACCGGAGACCACATAGATAGGTCGGGAATTTGGTAGGAACCGAGAGCAAAACATAGCTCGCGGACTGACGGAAAACGGACTAAAGAAGAGCAGTAATGCAGTGACATTCATCCAACTTAGTCAGACGATTCTGAGGCCATTGGTGCTCCGATTTAGACAAGGTTTGTTTCTAAGCCTGTAGAAATGTACCAAGATTAATTATAACTGAATGATTTCTCCATAAGAGTTTGCATGGGATGGTATACACAGAAGAACATGGAGGAAAAACATGAACACTGACTGACGGAATGTACTACAGGAAAAACAACAACACAATGAAGTCGTGCAAACTTCGCCGGATGTTTGCGAGAGTTCCAGAGCTAGGAATCGAGTGTGGTTTTCGGAGTTGGAAAGAGGTCAATGCCGACATTGTAGGAGTTTGAAGATTGGCGTCGAATATGAACTGTAGAGGACCGGAAAAATACGGGAACAAAGGTGTTGCAGGAGAATGTCTGCGCACTGGTTTACTGTCAGAGTTACTGATGAGAATCGTTCGACTTTGTAGGAAGATTGCCAGAGACTCCGGTCGTAGATTTGGGCGCGGTTTGATGCGTTGGGAAGCCTGGATATAGGAGAACAATTTTACTGTTTTGAGTTTATCGCGAAGGATCAAAGAGGACGTCGGAAAAACAAAGTAACCGAGGGGTGCGGTGGTGTCTGCTGTTGTGCGCTGCGTGTGGCATGGCGAGCGAGCAGAGACGGCCAAGGCGAGACCGAGCAGGGAAAGAGGGTATAAGAGGTTGCTCACGTTGGGCCGCAAGACCAGAGGTGAGGCAGGGTGGCTTGGTGCGGTGGCGGAAGCCGGAGTGCACGGCGAGCGGTCGTGCGCAGGTACAGGCGATGGTGGAGACGTTGGAGTCCGGTTCCGCTGTTTCTTCGTGGTCCAGGGGCTCCCCACACGCTCATCATCGACCAGGGCCTCTTCTGGGCATGACGGCCTGGCCTGGAAGGCAATCGAACCACTGGCTGAAGGAGGAGGCCGAGGCTGCCATGGCATCTAGGCTAGG
Source organism: Avena insularis (assembly GCA_023614405.1). Taxonomy (NCBI): domain Eukaryota; kingdom Viridiplantae; phylum Streptophyta; class Magnoliopsida; order Poales; family Poaceae; genus Avena; species Avena insularis. The sequence continues at coordinate 274,902,362 of CM042687.1, read as the reverse complement.
GTTTCCTCTAGAGAATAAGGGGGAAGGGGATGGGTGAATCTCGATCCAGAGTGGTTGTGGAGGATTGGGTCGACTCTCCTGACTCTGATTTACGCCTGGAAGAGAGGGACCGGGGAGGTTGCTTCGGCGTGAGCTGGTCGATTACGTGGGCATGCGGAGAAGACAAACAGGAGTGCAGGGCGTCGGCCTTGGCTGTTAGGCTGGTTGGGTCGCACCCGGTGGAGGCCAGGAGTGTTTGGTTCAGGTACAAAGAGAGGGGATCCAGTGCAGCTGGTCATGATCGGAGTGCTACATGAAAGTTTCTGATTGAAGCTGCGTACAGGAGGTTTGTCTAGCCATCGGGTGGTTTTGGGTGGCTCCAGATAGCTATTTAGGACTAGCTAGGTGCGGGTGCACTAGGAAAAATAGAGAGGAAGGTGTGGTTAGGTGGTAGGAATAGATAAGATTAGATTAGCTAGTTGAGATTTGAGTTTGACTCAATTTACAAAAAGCATAAGATTTGAATTCAAAGCAACACAAGCAAGAAAAGCGAAAGAGATTAAGGTGGAAGATGGAGGGTTATAAAGTTGCATGTGACATGCATGTGCACACTAGTGCCTGCACGTGTTGACAAAAATGGTGAAAACCATTTGGGTTCATGAATGGGAGTAAGATAAAATATATATAGCAATGAAACCAAGATTTAAAGAAAGGAAAAAAAACACATGGCATTTATAGAATGGTTTGGATCAAACCAATATATGACCATGAGTAGATGAATAGTAGGATCCATACAACTATATATATGGGCTATAATTAAATCGAAAACAAAGAAATATGCCCACATACATGTATATGGTAGAATGAGGATGTGATCACATGGAAGTTGATATGGACAAGTTAGTAGGTGGAATGATTTTAAAAGATATGCCCTCAACTCAAATTGGGCATCTAACATATATCAAAAACCAAATACATGGTATTAAGAAACATATACAATTAATAAGAGATGACTACAAGAGGCAAATATAAACGATAAGAACTAAATACAAGTGTTTTAATATAATGCCCAAATGCAATGTGGCATGATGACATGAGCATGACATTACGATGATGCAATAATGACAAGTAGGAAGTAGCAATATATATAATAGGCAAGTAGCATTACAATTGTTAGACAATTGGGATGCTACAAGAATATTGGTGATAGTTATTTGGTTGAATTTGCTCCCACTACAATTAATAAGAATGACTATTCTTATGTGGAGAGTAATAATCATTTTATGCATGCGGCTCATGATAAGAAAGTTTTATGTGATAGTTATATTGTTAATTTTGTTCATATTTCTACTGAAAGTTATTATGAGAGAGGGAAACATGGTTTTATGCATCTCAATAATATTAAGTTTCCCCTCTTTATGTTGAAAGTCTTGAAGTTGCACTTGTTTTGCTTTCCTATGCTTGGTGCTTTGTGCTTTCATAAATTGTTTCTTTACAAGATTCCTATGAATAGGAAGTGTCTTAGACCTAAATGTGTTTTGAATTTGCTTCTTGATGCTCTCTTTTACTTCAATTCATATTTCTTATGTGAGCATCTTCTCAAACTATCAAGTCTAACTTAAAGGCGGTAAAGAAAAGTACTTGTTGGGAGATAACCCAAGAGTTTTCTTGAGTTTTGGAAGTTATTACTTCTGTAATGACCTCTCCTTATCCTTTTTGTTTGTTTTTTTTGTGCCAAGAATGACCTCTAATGAGAGGGAAGTAAGATTTTGGGAGTTATTGTCCCGAAATAGATTTCTGTCCTCCACCATAAAAATTCGTGAGGAGGCTCTGTAACTCGGATTGATCTCAAAATGTACGAATAAATCCCCCGGTATGTTAGATAACTTTTGTTAGTTCAACACTTTTTGATTTGGTCAACATAAGATGTTCGAAAAAATCGGTTTCTACCTACTGGTCCGTTTTGACAGATTTCTGCCATTAGTTGCATTTGCTTCTTATTGATTCCTTTTTGGGTTCTTTTTGGGAAATTGAGCTTTTTGAAGGAGTTAATACAGTAGCTTGTGTTTTTAGTGAAAATACTTGCTGTTCTAAAGCTTTGCCAGAGGTCTAATATCTTTTGAATAAACTAATGTTGCTAATAAAGATTATGTGGAGGAAAAATTTCAGGTATAAAGAGAGAATGATGTAATGAGATGAAGAATGGACAAAAGCTTAAGCTTGGGGATGCCACCCCGTGTCACCCCAAGAAATATTCAAGAGGTATAAGCGTCAAAGCTTGGGGATGCCCAAGGCATCCCCTTCTTTATCAATAAAAAGCTCAGATCTTTCTGGACACTTTGTTTTTATTGTTTCATGCACTATTGTGTTGTTCTTGGAGCGTCTTAGTTTTCGTTTTTGGTTTTCGTTTGCTTAGTTTGCTTGAGTAAGTTCGTTGGTTACACCACAATTCTTTTGGAGAGAGACACACTCTGTTTCCATTGCCTAGAACACTCTAGTTTTCACTCTTGATGGGGGAATACCAATCGGGGTATACCCACGAAGCGGGTTCGCCAGCTGGATCGAGCCGACTGGAACCTAGCCCTGAGCGGGTCGACTCGCTGGATATGACGACTGGCGCATGCTGGACCCAAACGACTGGCGCCGACTGGAGGCCCAAGACGGCGACTCCAATAGAAAGCCCACTAAAGCACTTGTAAACCCTAACTGGCTGCATATATAAAGCCACCAAGGGCACCCCCAAGGGGTACGTCATATTAGATCTAGTCTCTCCCACCGCCTCCGGCGGCTCCATTGTAAACCAATCTATGATCATATATTGGATTGATAGCAGGACGTAGCGACCCTCCACCGAGGGGACGTGAACCTGGGTACATCGTGTGCCAATCTCGCTCCCGGATTCTCCTACGTCGCCTTGCTCCCTCTACGTAAGCTACCCCCAGTAGCATCTGCCGTGCAATACCACGACAGTGGCGCCCACCGTGGGGCCTGGCCGGTCTGGCCGGTGTTCTGCGGCGAGATCCAATCTGCCCATCAAGGAGACGGTCGCCACCGGCCGCATGATAGCGATCGGCGAGATGCTCCAAATCTTGCCGAGCAGCTACGTCCCGGCGGCGCGACCCGTCACACACAGCGTGATCCTGCCGGTCGGCACGATCAGCCTCTTCGTCGGCCTCACCGACGTCATCGTCTCAGAGGACTTAGCTCGCATCCGCGAGTCGCCGCCACGCGATCGGCTCTCCGAGAGCCAGATCCGCACGATCCATCGCCTCGCCTCCGAGTACAATTCGGCCTACAGCGACGTGGCCGAAAACTCAGCGGCCGCGGAAGACGCGGCCCTCAACGACGACGCCGACTCGGCGACCCCGGCGTCACTCGCCGAGTCCATCACCGCGGCTTCACCCGCGGGCTCCATCACCTAGGTATCCAACGTGGGAGACTTCGAGGACCCCTCCATCCTCGGGATCTTCGAATTCGATTCCGGGTCGGAGAACTCCGCCGACCTCCGTGACGGAACCGGCCGCCACGCTGCGACCTACATGGCGACCGGCACCGCTCCGCCGGAGGATCCATTCTCCACCCCAATCCCTCCTAACGCCACAGCGACGGAGCTCGAGGAACTCCGCTGGCGCGGAGGCGATGCGCAGAGCAAGCGCGAAAATTTTCGCCTCGAGCAGGTGACGGCGTAGGAGCTATCGCGCTACCACCAACAGCGGATCAGGTCGCGCCTGAACCCCACCGTTCAGGGGCGCGCCCTGAACTTTGACGACGAAAACGACCCGGCCCGCGTGGCCGAGCACGCGATCTGCGGGAACGCGCCACCAGGAGGAAGTGCCCGACCCCCGCCAGGATCGACGGCGATGGGCGCCCCGCCTCCACCCAAACGCACACCCCCCAGGGACCAGCCGCGGATAGTAGTCTCCTCACGGGAGCGAGACGCAAACGGCCTCCCACTATTCTCCACCCCGATGGACAACCTCGTGGCAGGCGGGCAGCCGGCAAAGATCACGGCCACCGCGGCGGCGCCCTGCAGATCCAATACGTCGGGGCCCTGCCGCAAAGGCCGTCGAGCAAAGAGCGGGCGCCGACTCGCGGTCGAGTATACTGCGTTCGTCGGAAGCGAGGCGGCCTCAGCGGCAAACAAACACCCTCAATCGCCCGCCACGAGCCACTACAGCTCAAACACCGACCCGACGCAGCCTCTCCAACGACCCCAGGCCAGCGACCAACTTCGTGGCCGCCAACGGGAAACCCATCGACGCCCGCACCCATATAATCAACAACCAGAGCTGGCGCGAACGCCAGCCAGACGACCTGTTACACACCCTAACCAATCGCCGCGGACGGCGAGCCCATGGGTCGCTCGGTCGACTCGGCCCCAAGTGCCGGACCAATGATCCGGCGAAGTACCCGCCAAACTTCAAGGAGCGAAGGAGATAGAAAATCGACCCTAAATGCGACCCCGCCGTCTGGCTCGACACATACCTCATGGCAATGGGGATCGCAGGCCACACTGACCTGCTAGCCGCCCGTTACCTCCCCTTGATGATGGAAGGGACGTGCAGGCAGTGGATCAACACCCTCCCGGACGATGTCGACTCACGGGAAGAGATCTGTGACGCCTTCGTCAGGCATTTCGAGTGCTCCTACACCCGCGCCACCACCATTGAGGACCTGGAGCGATGCGTCCAGGGACCCCGCGAGTCGACCCGCAACTGGGTCCAACGGTGGCAAGAACTCTGGTACAATGCGGTCGGCATCCACCCGGACACCGCGATCCATTGCTTCAAGACTTCGTGCCGCTACGAGCCACTGGTCGCCAAGCTCGAGCGACACTCTCGCACACTCGACAACATCCCCGACCTCCTCGAGATCGCCAAACGATACGCGGAGGAAGATCCAAACCAGGAAGCGGCGGCGAGTCAGAGGTCAACGCCCGCCTGGCGGCAACGACAGCGGACGACGATCCGAACTACGCTACAACAACACTCGCCTCACCGGCAAGCGCCGCAGTGACCGGCGAGTCGACTTCGTCGCCAACGCCGGGCACGCGCAATGCGAGCCCAAGAGCTTCCACCGCGACGGAGGACAACGCCGCGACGGCGGCAACTACAAGGCCAAGCCAAGGTTCGACCCCACGGCCCTCCTAAACCAACCATGTGCGTTTCATAGCAGGGAAGGGAAGCTTGCAACGCACACCACCGCCGACTGCCACACCCTCAAGGAGATCGAGAAGGCACGGCGAGCACGGGAGGACCCCGACAACGACCCGCCAAACGGCGGAAAATTCGGCAAAGTGGCCGGCTCGCTCCACACCTTCACGGGCTTCAACACGAAGCGCGAGAAGAAGGTCATCGCCCGCGCCGTCGCCGTCAACGCGGTGGCCCAGGTGGACGTTCCCCAGTTCCTCAACTGGTCGGAGCAGCCCATCACCTGGAGTCGACAAGACCACTCGCCACGCATCGAGTACCCAGGTCGAGTCGCCCTGGTGGTCAAGCCTAAGGTCGGCGACTACTGGCTCCCCAACACATTGATGGACGGCGGAAGCTCCATCAACATCCTGTACCTGGACACCTTCAGGCGGCTGCGACTCCCACAGTCGATGATCGAGACGACCCACACCATGTTCCACGGCATCGTCCCCGGTCGGAAGGCATACCCGATCAGCAAGGTCACGCTGCCAGTCACCTTCGGCACACCAGCAAACTTTCGCACCGAGCGGATCGTCTTCGAGCTCGTGCCCTTCGACATCCCCTACCATTGCGTCACAGGCGCCAGCGTTGCCAAGTTCATGGCAGCGCCTACCACGCTGCATAATGCGATGAAGATCCCCGGGCCGTGCGGCGTCATCACCATCAACGGCGACCCCGACATGGCCGCCGAGTGTGAGGCCAAAGGTGCCGAGCTCGCTGACGCCGTCATCGCGACGGAGACCAACCACGCTGATGAGCTCGCCAAGTACGCGAGCGGGGTCAACAACGACGACCCCACCATACTCAAGAAGCCCAACTCGGAGGGCGCAAACACCTCAACCTTTGAGGCCACTACGCACACCCGTACCGTCGAGCTGGTTCCAGGCGACTCCAGCCAGACGGTGACGATCGGGACGGGCATGAGCCCGGCATAGGAAGGCGCGCTCATCGAGTTCCTCCGTGAGAACAGGGACATCTTCGCATGGAAGCCCTCTGACATGCCCGGTGTCCCCAGGGAGCTCGCTGAGCACAAGCTAAACGCCGACCGCAAAGTGCGACCTGTCAAGTAGTCGCTGCGGCCCTTCAATGAAGAACGCCGCCGAGCAATCGCCGAGGAGGTGCAGCGTCTACTCGCTACAGGCTTCATCCGGCCAATCAAATACTCCAAGTGGCTGGCAAACCCAGTCCTGGTCAAGAAGAAAAACGGGACCTGGAGGATGTGTATCGACTACACAAACCTAAACAGCGCCTGCCCAAAGGAGCAGTTCGTCCTCCCGCGGATCGACCAGATAATCGATTCCACCGCGGGCTCGGAGTCGCTGTGTTTCCTCGACGCCTACTCTGGTTACAACCAGATCAAAATGGCTGTCGAGGACAAGGAGAAGACGGCGTTCATCATGCCATTCGGAGCCTTCTGCTACACCGCCATGACCTTCGGCCTCAAGAACGCCGGGGCGACCTACCAGCGGTGCATGCAAGAATGCCTTGCGAGCCAAATTGGCCGCAACATCCACGTCTACATCGACGACGTGGTCGTAAAGTCCGCTCGCCAGGGGACCTACTCGCCGACCTGGCGGAAACGTTTGCCAACTTGCGAAAATACAAGATAAAGCTCAACCCAGGCAAATGCACCTTCGGTGTACCTGCAGGACAACTCTTCGGAATGCGTCGTCTCCAAACGAGGGATTGAGGCGAACCCCACGAAGATCGACACGATCGCCCGGCTCGGCAAACCCGAGTGCCTGCGCGACGTCCAGAAACTAGCCGGGCGAGTAGCGGCTCTCGGTCGCTTCATCCCCCGCTTGGGCGAAAAGGCGATGCCCCTATACCGCCTGATGCGCAAGAACCCCACCTTCCAGTGGGACAAGGAGGTGGACGACACGCTCCGCGATCTCAAAAAGGTGCTACTCGCCGCCCCCGCCGACAAAGAACCCATGCTGGTTTACGTCGCGGCTTCCGGCAGCGTCGTCGGCGCCGTAATGGTCGTCGGCGACGGAGGAAGAAAGGCGCCCAAGTACAGCGACGGTCTACTACATCAGCGAGGTCCTCACCGAGTCGCGGCATACCCCGATACCAAAAAGCTGGTATCGCGGTGTTCAGAGCCCAGCCGGCCGCACTACTTCGAGAACACCCAATCACGCGTGTCCTCGGCACCACTGCAAGACATCATCCGCAGCGGCGAGGCGCGGAGTCGCCAAGTGCCGTCGAGATCGGCGTCCACAACATCAAATCTGAGCCATGAAAAGCGATCAAGTCGCGAGCCCTAAGCGGACTTCATCGCCCGGGGAAAAGCCCAGCCCGGCAGGAGAAGCTGCCATACCTTCATTCTGGAGCCACGCCCAGCGGCTCCAAGAACGCGGATGACGCAGCGCGAGGATCGTGCTAACTTCACCAAAGGCGACAAGCTCCGCTACATCCTCTGCCTCGACTTCACACCTGCACCAACAACATGGCCGAGTCTGAGGCCTTACTCCACGGCATGCATCGGCGTCAAGGAGATGAATGTCAATCGCTTACGCTGCTTTCGGCGACTCCGACCTCGTCGCGAGCAAGTCGCCGCACCGCGATGCCGTCTCCCCACCATGGCGGCGTATCGCCAAGCGATGAACAACTTGGCGGACACTTCACGGCTACTCCGTCGAGTGGATCGACAGCGGAAGAACGAGGCCGACGCCCACTATCGCAAAGGGTCGGCTCGACACGCACAACCCGACGGCGTCTTACTCGACCACGATCACCAAGCCGTCGCTCTCCCCAAGGGAGATCGACATCGAGTCCCGCTCAACGAGGCAGCCACAGTCGCACTCGTCAACGAGCGGATGATGGACCAAGCCCTACATCGCCTACACAGAAGCGGCACCTTGCCGCGAGGCGAAACAGCTTCGGATGATCGCCCGTCGATGCAAGTCCTACGCCATCATCGACGGCGAGCTCCACAAGCGCAGTGTCACCGACGTGTTCCAACGCTGCGTCCAACCCGCCGAAGGACGCAAGATCCTCCACGACATCCACTCCGGTGACTGCGTCCACCACGCTGGCGCCCGCTCTCTTGTCGCCAAGGCTATGCGAAATGGCTTCTACTGGCCCACCGCACACGCCGACGCTGTCGACATTGTCCAGCGGTGCGCCGGATGCCAATCGCCAACCAGGGACGCGTGCCGAGCTCAAGCTCAAAACAATCCCCATCACCTAGCCATTACTGTGTGGGGTATGGACATGGTAGGCCCCTTCAAGAAGGCTCCCTCTGGCTACACCCACCTCTTGGTCGCGGTCGACAAATTCACAAAGTGGGTGGAAGCCAAGCCAGTTCGGAAATGCGATGGGAAGACCGCCACCAAATTCCTACGCGAGATCATATATCGCTACGGGTTCCCAAACAGCATCATCACGGACAACGGCACCAACTTCGCCAAAGGAGCCATGGCCGAATTCTGCGAAGAGCACCCCATTCGGCTCGACCTCGCGTCGATCGCCCACCGGAATCAATGGCCAGGCGGAACGAGCCAGCAGAGCATCCTCCATGGCACGAGCGCGACTCAAGTACCACTCGGCGCACCGCGGTCTTTGGGTCGAGGTTGCCCTCGTCATCTGGGGATCCACACCTCGGTCAACAGGTCGACAGGTTTCACCCCTTCTTCATGGTCTACGGCACCGGCGTCATGCCTACCGACCTCGAGCACGACTCGCCGCGGATCGTTCACTACGGAGGCGCCAAAGCAGGCTCGCCCGCCAAAAGCGGGTCGATCAACTCGACGAGACACGTGACTGGCTCGGTCACGCACCGCTATCTACCAATCGGGACTCCGCCGCTACCACAGCCGGCGGGTGAAAACTCGCACCTTCCAAGAGGGCGACCTAGTGTTACGCCTCATCCCGAACAAGAAGGGCATGCACAAGCTCTCCCCTCCGTGGGAAGGGCCATTCGCCATCGGGCGAGTACTCGGCAACGACGCCTACTACCTCATCGACGTCTGCGGGGACGGCGAACTCGACGTCAAGCGACCTTGGAATGTAAACCTACTACGGAAGTTCTACTCCTAGAACCCCACATATGTATTCTCTACTCGCTATGAAACAAAAAGAAACGGTTACCGCAAATTGCGCCTACTCTCCATGTCTTGTGCCACTCGACTTTTCGTAATAACAACAAGACGCTAACCGCAAGTCAACCTTTGGTACAGCGATCGGCACGGCTAAGTAGTGCGGTGCAAAATCTTGAGTCACCTCAGGTCGTGCATCGTCCACGAAACCGCCTACCGGAGCCCCATTGAGTCGCTTAGCCCACCGGTTCTGAACCAAGACAAGCGCCTCACGCTTCTTACAGCGACCATGGTCCTCCGCATCCTTGACATAGCGACTCGAGCGGCTAAGTACCACGCCGGGGACTGCAGACCAGTTCACCTCGGCGGTCCGGGAAAAGCGCCAAGTAGGAGAGCATGCCCAGGACTCGCCACGCGACCCCACAGGCTAGGCAGGAGTGGCGCACAAACTAACGCGCGCCAAGTCCTCACTCACCTCGAGTCGCGCTGGAACAGCCAAGTACCACGCCGGGGACTCGGCCACCCGACCTCGTTCGCGCCTGAAAACGCCAAATGAGGCGTTCAAGGGAGTCGCCTAGTGACTGGCTCTTTGAGTCTAGGCGAGTCGACCACAATAATAAAACACACAAAAACAACAAACATATCACATACGAGGTAAACCCCACAAAAGGGCGGACGCGCTAGGGGACTCGTTCAAACATCAATCACAAACACTTGACAAATACCAAAATAGACACGATGTCTCATTCGATAGCATGTTGCATTGTCTCATATTACAAAATATGCCCGCATGGCGATGCCGCTAATGTTACAAGGCAAATTATCCTATTCTCGAGGCTTAGTCGACGACTCGCCAACATCCGGCGATTGCGGATGAACGGCGTGTCTGCGGGTTCGACGGATACGTCGTCGATTCACCCGCCATCGCCCAGCGGAAGGGCTGCTCGACCTTGAAGTCACGATCACGGCGGCTCGGGTCGCTAAGCGCGGCGACCGTCTCTGATACGGAAGGAGGTCGCCCATTGCCCGAACACGCTCCGATGCGTGGCGGTGGTCCCGCAACGAGGACCTCGGAAAGCTCCACCGCGCCAATCGACGATGGGTAGCCACTCGTCACATCGTCGATGTCGAAGTCCTCGGGGAAGTGGGCAAGCCCAAGACTAAGTGCCGTCGCCGCTCCGCGCCGAAATGCCGACCGCGTCATGAACTCAACGACCGCGGGTGCCTTCTCCAAATACTTCCACACCTCAACGAGGTCGCTGGGAATTACTTCCGTGGGCGATATCTCTTGGAGATAGGCACGGATGCACGTCGCCGACAACGTTGCCGAGTCGACAAGCGTGCTTACGCCGCCGCGTCGAACGAGCTTGCCTCTTCCGCGCTATCGATGATGCGACTTGCGAGTAGAAGACAATAATAAATACGACGGATATCACAAAAGGCACAACTACTGGCAGAGGCAGACGCACTTACCAATCAACGGGCGGGCGAGATCCGTGATGAAGCATTGAAGCAAAGTGTGGTCGTCCTGAAGCCCAGCAACAAGGGCGTCCGACACCTTGCGATCCTCTTCGGCGGCTGCAATGGCGGCCCTGGCTCGCCCATCAGCCGAGCTCGCTTCTTCCTTCGCCTCCCGCAGCTCGCGCTCGAGGACGGCGATCCGCTGTTCAGCAGAACTCAAAGCCGATTGCGCCGCTGCCAATTCACCCGCGGGGACAAGTCCCTGACGAGCCTCCGCTGCCTTCGCGGCAACCGCCCGAAGCCCGTTGTTCGCCTCCTGGACGAGGGCCAGTTCCTTCTCCGTGCGGTGTTTCGCTGCCAATCGATCAGCCGATTCAAGTTGCAGACCCTGCACATCACCAAAGAAGGTTAACCGAAGCAAAATTCCTAAGTGACCACCCGCTGAAATTCAGCGAGCACGCACTTGGGGACTGGCATTCAAGAAAATTCCTAAGTGCCCACCCGCTGAAATTCAGCGAGCACGCACTCGGGGACTGGCATTCAAGAAAACTCCTAAGTGCCCACCCGCTGAAATTCAGCGAGTGCGCACTCGGGAACTGGCATTCAAGAAAATTCCTAAGTGCCCACCCGCCGAAATTCAGCGAGTACGCACTCGGGGACTGGATACGAAAAATAAATATAAGACACTAAAAAAAATCAGGTCGTTGCAAAGCACCGACCTGATCCTCGGGGACTGGATGTACCTGGATGGCTACGCCAAGCATGCCGTGGAGTTGTATCGCGTCCACGGACGCGAGTAGAGCCGGCGTATGCCCACGACGTTGGTCTACTTCAGCATCGGCGATCCCAGGAGCGTGGCTCGATGGCGAAGTTCCACTCGCCTTGGCCGCCTTGGCCATAAAGCGCGGGAAGGTGGCGATAGAGGCACCCGCCCCAAAGGAGGTCGGCTCGGCTGTTCTAGCAAGGGCGCCCTCGCCGTGGGCCGGCCGCCTACATTGCGGGTCCAGCGGTCGGCCGCCGTGTCGTCAATCGTGATGACGGTGTCACCCTTGCCTTCTTGCCATCCGCGAGGCGGTGACTTCGTCCGCCTTCCTCTTGGGAAGAATCCTCTTCACGACAACGGGTGGCACCTTAGCCACGGTCGGGTGACCCATCCTCTCCTCCGGTCCTGTACATCGGTCGTATAAGCAAGATAATTCAGCGATTTTGGAAGGCGAAGGAAGCGAGTGTACTCACTTGGCGGCCGGAATGAAGCGCAGCCCGTCGGAGGCCGGTGGCTTCTCGATTCAGGCCCGATCGTGGCTGAGCCCCATGTCCAGGACGTCGCGTGCCCAAGACACGGACGGCTTCTTCGTCGTCGAGGCTGCAACCGGAGCCTCTGTAACCTCTTCGACAGGAGCTTCCCTGCAAGGCGAAGCCGCTACGGCAGGAGCATCCCCCCAGATCGGGCGAATGGCGGAGGCATCGTTGCCAGGGGCACCTCGATGGTGGCCGTGTCCAGCGCGGCTGTCGGCGGCGGCGTCTCATCCTTGGCCAGGCTGGGGGCGTCAGAACTGCTCGCTGAATGCGGTGGCGAGGCCGGCCTTGTCGGCTTCGTCTTCGCCTTCCTCGGAGGGGCCTTCGCTTCCTTTCTCTTCTTCTTCTTTTTCGATGGAGTAGCTTGGCGGCGCGAGGTGGTTTCTGGAAGCTCGTCGTCATCGTCATGGCGCTCGATGCTTTTGCTTGCCTCGAGCTCGCGTTGACGCTGCCCACGGGTCTTGCGGAGCAGCGGGGCGACTTCTTCTTCGGATCCATCGTCGCTGTCGCCCTCATCACTCCCGGCATCACCCTTGGCGGGAGGCGACTCGCCCACGTCTTGGACAGACGAGCTCGAGTTCTTGTCGTCTGAAGGCGGGAGCCATCCTTCCACCACTTGGAATAGCTGCAAAGAACACAAGATGAAATCAAAATTACCGCGACTACAAAAACTGCGACTACGAGCAAAGTAAAGCGATTACCGTTGGGGCTGGACGCTTCGCGGTGTAAGGAGCGACCCAGCACTGCGTCCGGTACACCGCTGGTGATTTTCTTGATCTTTGGGAGGTAGTCTTCGAGCTTCCACTCGGCGAGGCAGGCCTTCGTCGAGTCGTCCCAATCGGTATACTAGTACATGTAGTGCTCGCGCCGCGCCAATGGGACGAGCCGCCGCCCGAGCCAGCAGTTGTACAGATTTATCGTCTGGAGGCCCTTCTTCTTTAGACCGCGGATGGTCTGAAGCATTTCGTCAACGACCATCCGCTGGTCGTTGGGGAGCTTGCCGATTTGAAGGCGGCGCGGCTCGGACCGGTTGGCGGAATACCGCGGAATCGCCGACTCGCCCTCCGGGGTCGCCTCGGCTACGTAGAACCACGATTTCTTCCAGTCGCTCGCCGCCTTGGCGGGCAGCATCAGGTCGAAGAATGAAGCCTTTGACTTCAGCTGGAAGGTTAGGCCACCCGCGGCTAGCATTGGGCCGCCCGCTTCCTCGCGGCTGATCCGTCCATGAAACAAATCTTGCCATAGAGGGAAGTAGGGCCGGCAGCCCAAGTAGCACTCGCAGAACGCCACGAAGATGGCGAGCTGCTCGATGTTGTGGGGACCCAGATCCGATGGCTAGATCCCATAGTAGGCGCAGAAGCGACGGAAGAATAGGGACGTGGGGAACCCTAGCCCCCGTTCAAGATGGCTGGTGAAGCAGATGAACTCCCTCTCTCGCGGGTTCGGAGTCACCTCTCCGGCCGCGGGGATGCGCCAGCAGCCGGCTTGCAGGATCCCGGCCTCCTCGAAGGAAGCCAGTTGCGCCCTGGTGCACTTTGATCTGCCCCAAGGTTCGGTGGAGAGGGCCATGGCGGAAAGATTTGTGGGGGCTCGGAGGATTTCCGGTTGGCTGGGTCGCGATTCGGAGGGAGGTGAAAGGTGCGGCGATCGGAGGAAATGGTGAGAAGGTGGATTTCGATGCTTTGCCATTCCTCTTATATAGCGGTTGTTACCCGCCAAATAAGGAAACCGTTACCGCGCGATGATTACGCCAAAAGTTACCGTTGGATTACTCCAACGGCTAGTTTGACCATGTTTAACGGTTCAACTTCAGCCACTCGGCCTGCCGACCCAACCACTATGACAGTGTTTCTCCGACTCGACTCGCCAAAGCCGCGAGCAGTATGACTAGTTTTTCCTTTATACAGGAGCCCGCCGCCGATTCGACTAGATCTCTATTCAGCAGCCGTATGCTCCGACTGCCAGCAGCCACCTATGCCTAATCGACGCCGGCCTCGGGGACTACTGATGGGGATGTGCCTACCGGGGTATACCTAGCAGACCATTTCCGACTGGCCCAAGAATTGGCGAGTGGGCCTGCAAGACGGCGACTGGATTGAAGCCCAGCGAGGAACCAAGCGACTGGAAGCTGAAGGCCCAAGCGAGTAGATAGGCCCAGTCGGATTAGGTTAAGCAGAGTCAAGCTTTAACTGAATCGGTTGAGATATGTAAACCCTAGGGAGGTGAGCCTATATAAACCTCCCACGGAGGCGAGTAGAGATACGTTCCATCATACCCCCAAGCGACTCGCCGCCTAGCCGCCGAGATCGCCCATTGTACCACCTCCATAATACAATCTAGCAGGAGTAGGTCTTTACCCTCCGGGGGGCCGAACCTGGGTAAAACCCTGAGTCTCCGCCCTCATCTCGCACCGCAGATGGCTGGCCGCCCTTGCCCCTCGTTCTACTACTCGCTGCCGATTGCAGCATCTGCCGTGACCATTCCCACGACACTCGCCGAGAATATGTTGCCTTGTCGGGCTCCAACATTGCCTCGTCGGGCACCGAAGTTGTCTCGCCGGGAAAAAGTTGCCTAGCCGGGCTTCAAAGTTTCCTCTTTAGGCACGGAACTTGCCTCGACGGGCTTCAAAGTTGCCTCACCGGGCACCAAGGTTGCCTCGCCGGGCAAAAGTTACCTCATCGGGCTTCAAAGTTGCCTCGCCGGGAAAATTTTGCCTCGTCGGGCACCAAAGTTGTCTCGCCGGGCAAAAGTTGCCTCAGGTGGCTTCAAAGTTGCCTCGCCGGGCACCAAAGTTGCCTCGCCAAGAAAAAGTTGCCTCGTCGGGCTCCAACGTTGCCTCGTCGGTCACCGAAGTTGTCTCGCCGGGAAAAAGTTGCCTCGTCGGGCTTCAAAGTTGCCTCTTTAGGCACCAAAATTGCCTCGACGGGCTTCAAAGTTGCCTCACCGGGCACCAAAGTTGCCTCACTGGACATCGATTTGCCTCGCCGGGCAAAAGTTTCCTCATCAAGCTTCAAAGTTGCCTCGCCGGGCACCAAAGTTGCCTCGTCGCAAGGGTATCAAATTTGTCAAGATACGAATATTGCTCAGACGGGCACCAAAGTTGCTCAGAAGGGCACTAAAGTTGCCTTATCAGACTCTGATGTAGTTTTCCCTCATCGCACAAAAGTTGCTTTGTCATGAATCAAAGTTGGAAGGTCGCACACAAAAGTTGTCTGTTAAGTTTTTTGCCGAAACATATACAAATGGGATCTAGTTTTGAAGAGTTCGTTGCGAGGGTTCCGAAAGTGAAAACGGATTTTAATTCCGACATGTGGTTCAAACGTTATAGTATTTCCAATTTCTAAAAAAAGGAAATTAATGCACGGAACTTTCTTTTTTGTTGGTATGTTCGGGACTGTAATCTGACGCAGCGGTAAGTGGAGGGTACGGTAATTGCATAGAGTCCTTTCCTTTTCTGTTCCGTATAAGACAGGGACAACAGAGACTTACTTTTTTAGAGGTGCGCTCGGTCCGTCGTTCCAGCGCCCGCGTGCCAGCAAGTTTTCAGGTAGATACAATATCGTAAAGTGGCTGGTTTATACTGTTAACATAGGGGTGACAGCTTCCCTATCACCTAAACATACTCTCTGTTCATCAACAACATTCGCAACGGCTCCGGAAAGCCAAAAACATTAGAGCTAAACAGCCTACCTAAACGTCACTACTTGAAGTCCGCCCGGATCCTTGTCTTGATGGTTTCTACCGCGGGGCTCATAGCGTTGATGGTGGGGATTAACCTCAAAGGTGGGCCGATCTTCACGGATCTCGTGATCAAATCGATGGGAAAAGCGAGGAAAAGGGAGAAGATAGCGGAAACAAAACACAGACCTTGCAAATGCAAACGCAAACACAAAAACGATACAAGGCCTATTGCTCTGTCTGGCGGCCACCGATCCGATAGAATCCTCGCAAAAAAATTGATCAAGTGTTCCTGTCAATCCACATCGGAGAGTGAAGAACATCTTGGAGAGGGTCTTGATAACTTTATGTAGGGGTTCGTAGCATGGAAAACAAAAAATTCTACCGCATGCAAACAAACAAGCCAAGATCTATCTACTATATTGTAGCAACGAGTCGATAGAGGAACTCACCCTCAAAGATTCCAGAGCGGTTAACGAGAGCAGATTCTCGTGGGTGATGTAGTCGTACTCTTGCCGATCTCAAGATCGCGTAGACGATCCTTCAGGCGCTGCGTTCCGGCAGCTCTTCCGCAGTCGGTCACACGTTCGGTACTCGATGAAGACCTTCCTCTACCTTGTTCCAGCAGGCAGCGGAGGTTGTAGCCTCTCCTCGCGATTCCGGCAGCACGACGGCGTGGTATTGGAAGTAGAGGGGAGATCCCGCAGGGCTTCGCCTTAAGCCGGTGCGAGTATGGTGGAGTATGAGAGAGGCCTTGGTGATCTAGGGTTTAAAGGGAACCAAGGGGAGGGCTTGGCCGGCGGCTAGGGTTTGGGGAAACCCTAACTCGCCGAGTTAGAGGAGGCCCTAGGAGGCGGCGGCTTGGAGGTGGCCGGCGACTTGGAGGCTAGGGTTTTGGGTGTGAGGGGTAGGGGCGCCTTACCTCTCCTTATATAGGTGGAGGGTGGCCGGTTGGGAGGAGGAATTCCTCCCCCAACTCGGCCTCCTTGGCCGGCGGGTGGAGGGAGGGGACTTCCTCCCCAAGTAGGTTTCCTACTCTCCCTCCACCAAGCAAACTTGCCGTTTGACTTTTTCAAATTGGCGTTTGACTTTCAAACTTGGATTTGATTTCTCTCTTTATTTTGCCCAGCCAAGTGACCTTGTACATGATGCAACCATTCCATATTGTCATGACACATTCATGTACCCTTCCCCTCCGGAGTGCCGGACCTTCTGGACCCTTCTAGAACATTCCTGGTGAAAACACCAGAATCATTCCCTAACCCCAAAATAGGACTTTCCTTATATGAATCTTATTCTCCGGACCATTCTGAATCTCCTTGTGATATCCCGGATTCCATCCGAGACTCCGAACAACATTTGGTCTCTTACTCATCATTCCATAACTACTCAACGACATTGAATCCTTAAGTGTGTCTCCCTACGGTTTGTGAATTATGCGGACATGACCGAGACACTTCTCCGATCAATAACCAATAGAGGAATCTGGAAATTCATATGGCTCCCACATATTTCTAAGATTACTTTGCGATCGAATGAACCACTTACATACGATACCAATTTCCCTTTGTCTCACGATAGTTTACTTATCCGAGGTTTTGATCGTCGGTATCTCTGCATACCTAGTTCAACATCGTTACTGATAAGTACTCTTTTCTCGTTCCCGTGGTATGTGATCCCTTGTGAGCTAGTCACATGCTTGCAAGCCAATTGGAAGACATTCCACCGAGAGGGCCCAGAGTATATCTATCCGTCATATGGATGGACAAATCCCACTCTTGATCCATGTGCCTCAACCCATACTTTCCGAACACTCAATGCCACCTTTATAACCACCCAATTACGGTGTGGTGTTTGATGTCATCAAAGCATCCTTCCGGTGATGGTGATTAGCATGATCTCATGGTCGAAGGAATTAGGTTACTATGTATCAGAAAGCTTATAGCAATTGAACTATTAAAATGACTTGATCTTTATGCTACGCTTATCTATAGGAGTATGTCCATCATACCATTCTCCTAACTATATGACCTTGTTGTTAACAACATCTCAATGTTCATGATAGGGAAACCACAATCATCTATTAACCAACAAGCTAGTATTATGAAGAGGCTTTACTAGGGACTCTAATTTAGTTTACAAATCACACAAGTATTAATGTTTCCTTTTAATACTGTTATGGCATGAATGCAAACATTTATCATATACACAAAGATATAATAATAACTACTTTTATTATTGCCTCTAGGGCATATCTCCAATAGTCTCCCACTTGCACTAGAGTCAACTAATCTAGATTACATGGTAATATACCGAACACCCATGGCAGTTTGGTGTTGGTCATGTTTTGCCCTCGGGAGAGGTTTAGTCAACGGATCCGCCACATTCAGATCTGTGTATACTTTGCAAATCTTTATGTCACCATCTTGGACATGTTCTCGAATAGTGTGAAAACATAACTTGATGTGCTTCAGCTTCTTGTGTGACCTTGGTTCTTGCGCATTGGCTATGGAGCCCATGTTATCACAGTAGATAGACATTGGGTCCAGCGCACTTGGAACCACACCGAGCTCTGTAATGAACTCCTTCATCCATACCGCTTCTTATGAAGCCTCCGAAGCAGCTATGTATTCCGATTCAGTTGAAGATCTTGCCACAACGCTTTGCTTTGCACTCCTCTAGCTAACTGTTGCACCATTCAAAGTAAGTACGTATCCAGATTGAGATTTAGAATCATCCGGATCGGTGTTCCAACTAGCATCGGTGTAACCATTAACAACGAGATGTTCATCACCTCCATAAGAAAGAACCATATCCTTAGTTCTTCTCAAGTAATTAAGGATGTTTTTGACCGATGTCCAATGATCCACTCCTGGTTCACTTTGATATCTGCTAGTCAAACTAACAGCATATGCAATGTCGGGTCTAGTACATAGCATGGCATACATTAGAGATCCTATGGCTGAGGCATAGGGAGTCTTACTCATCCTTTCTCTATCTTCTGCCGTTGCTGGACTTTGAGTTTTACTCAAGGTCGTATTGGGCAACATGGGCAAGAACCCTTTCTTGCTATCTTCCATTCCAAACCTCTTTAGAACTTTGTCCAAATATGTACTTTGTGACAATGATATTAGGCGTCTCGATCTATCTCTATAAATATTTATGCCTAATATGTAAGCTTCTTCGCCAAGATCTTTCATTGAAAAACTATTATTCAAATAATCCTTGACACTATTAAGAAGGTCTACATCATTCCCAATCAACAATATGTCATCTACATATAGTATTAAGAATGCTATAGAGCTCCCACTCACTTTCTTGTAAATACAAGATTCTTCATAAGTTTGTATAAAACCAAAGCTTTTGATTACCTTATCAAAACATTGATTCCAACTTCGGGATGCTTGCTTCAATCCATATATGGACCTTTAAAGTTTGCATACCTTGTTAGAATCTTTAGGATCGACAAAACCTTTGGGTTGCATCATATACAACTCTTCATCAATGTCTCCATTGAGGAATGCCGTTTTGACATCCATCTGCCATATCTCATAATCATAATATGCAGCGATTGCTAACAAAATCCTCATAGACTTTAGCTTCGCAACCAGTGAGAAAGTCTAATCGTAGTCAACTCCTTGAATTTGTTGAAACCCTTTTGCGACAAGTCGAGCTTTATAGACAGTAACATTACCATCAGCATTTGTTTTCTTCTTGAAAATCCATTTGTTCTCGACAGCCTTCAGGCCATCCGGTAAGTCCACCAAAGTCCATACTTGGTTTTCGTACATGGATCCAATCTCGGATTTCATGGCATCTTGCCATTTATTGGAATCTGGGCTCATCATCGCTTCCTCATATGTCGCAGGGTCATCGGTGTTGTCCACCAACATGACACTCATAACGGGATCATACCAATTAGGTGTGGTACGAGTTATCATTGACCTGTGAGGTTCTGTAGCAACTTCAACCGAAGTTTCATGATCATCATCATTAGCTTCCTCTCTTATTGGTGTAGGCGCCACAGGAACTAATTCCGGTGCTGCGCTACTCACAAGTTCGAGAGAAGGTTCAACAACCTCGTCGAGTTCTACTTTCCTTCCAGTCACTTCTTTCGAGAGAAATTCCTTCTCTAGAAAGGATCCATTCTTAGCAACGAAGATTTTGCCCTCGGATCTATGATAGAAGGTATACCCAATAGTTTCCTTCGGGTATCCTATGAAGACGCATTTTTCCGCTTTGGGTTCAAGCTTGTCCGGCTGTAACTTCTTTACATAAGCTTCGCAACCCCAAACTTTAAGGAACGACAATTTAGGTTTCTTCCCAAACCATAATTAATTCGGTGTCGTTTCAACGGATTTAGATGGTGCCCTATTTAAAGTGAATGCTGCTGTTTCTAATGCATAACTCCAAAACGATAGCGGTAAATCTGTAAGTGACATCATAGAACGAACCATATATAAGAGAGTTCGATTACGATGTTCAGACACACCATTACACTGTGGTGTTCCCGGCGGTGTCAATTGTGAAAGCATTCCGCATTTTTTTAAATGCTCACCAAACTCGTAACTTAGATATTCACCTCCATGATCAGATCGTACAAATTTAATCTTCTTGTTACGTTGATTCTCAACCTCACTTTGAAATTCCTTAAAATTCTTGAAAGTTTCGGACTTATGTTTCATGAAATAGATATACCCATATCTACTCAAGTCATCCGTGAAGGTAAGAACAAAACAATAACCACCGCGCGATGCTACACTCATTGGGCCACACACATCGGTATGTATGATTTCCAATAAGTCCGTAGCTCGCTCCATCATCCAGAAAATGGAGTC
This sequence comes from Avena insularis, assembly GCA_023614405.1. Taxonomy (NCBI): domain Eukaryota; kingdom Viridiplantae; phylum Streptophyta; class Magnoliopsida; order Poales; family Poaceae; genus Avena; species Avena insularis. The sequence goes on along the minus strand of CM042687.1, from coordinate 274,881,878 downwards.
TTAGTCATTTTACCCATCAGACATGCTTCGCATCTTTCAAGTGATTCGAAATCAAGTGATTCAAGAAGTCCATCGGAATGGAGTTTCTTCATACGCTTCACTCCAATATGACCAAGACGACAGTGCCACATATAGTTGAGTTATCGCTCAATTTCAAACGTTTAGCTTCAATGTTATTAATATGTGTATTTCCACAATCGAGATTCAATAAGAATAGACCATCTATCAAAGGTGCATATGCATAAAACATATTACTCATATAAATCGAACAACCATTATTCTCGGACTTAAACAAGTAACCGTCTCGCAATAAACATGATCCAGATATAATGTTCATGCTCAACGCAGGCACCAAATAATAATTATTTAAGTATAAAACTAATCCCGATGGTAGATGAAGAGGTAGCGTGTCGACCGCGATCACATCAACCTTTGATCCATTTCCAACGCGCATCGTCACCTCGTTCTTCGCTAGCTTCCGTTTATTCTGCACTTTTGCTTTGAGTTACAAATATGAGCAACCGAACCAGTATCAAATACCTAGGCACTACTATGAGTACTAGTGAGATACACATCAATAACATGTATATCGGATATACCTTTCTTCTTGATGTTGCCGTTCTTCAAATCCGCCAAGTACTTTGGGCAATTCTGCTTCCAGTGACCTTCTCCCTTGCAGTAAAAGCACTCAGTATCAGGCTTAGGCCCAGCCTTGGTCTTCTTCGCTGGCGCGGCAACTTTCTTACCGCCCTTCTTGAAGTTTCCCTTTTGCTTAGACTTGCCTTTCTTGAATTTGGTGGTCTTATTGACCAACAACACTTGGTGCTCTTTCTTGATCTCCACTTCTGCAGATTTCAACATGGAGAAGAGTTCTGGCAACGTCTTGTCCATGTTTTGCATATTGTAGTTCATCACAAAGTTCTTGTAACTTGGTGGTAGTGATTGGAGGACACGGTGAATCCCCAAAGAATTAGGAATCACTATACCCAAACTTTGGAGTTTGTTTGCGTGCTCAGACATCTTAAGAACATGCTCACTGACGGAGTTGCCCTCTTCCATCTTGCAGTTAAAGAACTTTTCAGAAACCTCATAACTCTCAACTGTCGCGTGAGCCTCAAATATCATTTTGAGTTCACGGACAATATCATGTGGGTTATGGTTCTCAAACCTTTTCTGAAGTTCCGATTCCAAACCATACAAGATAGCACACTGAACTGTGGAGTATTGATTATTCCGAGTAAGGTAAACATTCTTTACTTCATCGATAGCAGTAGCTGCAGGCGGGTCACCCTGCGGTGCATCCAGCACATAGGTCAAATTACCATCATTGAGGACAATCCTCAAATTGCGGAACCAATCCGCGAAGTTTCTTCCATTGTTTTTCAACTTTTCTTTCTCTAGGAACGCATTAAAATTGATGGTAGGGGCCGACATTGATCTACAACATATTTGCAATAGTTTAGACTAAGTTTATGACAAATTGAGTTCTAATTAATAGTTAAATTAATCTAGGTGAACTCCCACTCAAAACAATATCCCTCACATTGTTTTAGTGATCACACGAACCAAATCCACCACATCAAAACCGATCATCATGAGAGTTGTTGTAGCTTCAATGGCGAACAATCAACATGTTCATCATATCTACTATATGACTCATGCTTTACCTTTCGGTGATCCGTGTTCCGAGACCATGTATGTACATGCTAGGCTCGTCAAGATCAAACCTTAGCTTCCGCATGAGCAAATCTGGCTTGCTCACGTTGTATACACTCGCAGAATCTAACACACCCGATCATCACGTGGTGCTTCGAAACAACGAGCTTTAGCAACGGTGCTTACTAAGGATGAACACTTTAAAACTTGAAATTTGTGTGCTTGAGGGATCATCTTATAATGCTACCGTTGTTAACTAAGCAATACAAGATGCATAAAGGATTAACATCACATGCAATTCATAATATGTGATATGATATGGCCTTTCTTCTTGTGCTTCCGATCTCCATCTTCAAGCACGAACATGATCTCCATCATCATCGGTATGGTGTCAAGGTCAATGTCGCCGTTTCATGGTTGTCGTCCACCAGCTTCAACTAATACAACTACTTTGAATAGACACGCGGGTCTTAACAGAATTTAAAGACAACCATATGGCTCCTGTCGGTTGCCAACTTACAATAAGGAACATTGCATACATCAAATATAATCACAATCATGGCCATATCACATCACAGCACACCCCTGCAAAACAAAGTTAGACGCCTCTAATTTTCTTTGCATATTTTACGTGGTTTGGGGCTTTCAATAAGTGTCATTCTAACTTACGAACAAGAACCACAACTTTGATGCTTGAACTATCAAGTGCCCGTTGTAAATTGGATCTATACTATGATGGGAGAGACAGGCACCCGCAAAGCCACTTATGCAATACAAGTTGCATGTTAAGCGTGGAGCAAGTCTCATGAACGATGTCATGTAAGGTTAGCCCGGGCCGCTTCATCCCATCATACCGTAAGATGCAAAGTACACAAAAAGCAATTGATAATAAAAGCACCACCGCCCACAATGACCATTGTGTTCTACTCGTGCAACAGATCTACATATAGACACGGCTCTGATACCACTGTAGGGGTTCGTAGCATGAAAAACAAAAAATTCTAGCGCATGCAAACAAACAAGCCAAGAACTATCTACTAGATTGTAGCAACGAGTCGATAGAGGAACTCACCCTCGATGATTCCAAAGCAGTTAACGAGAGCAGATTCTTGTGGGTGATGTAGTCGTACTCTTGCCGATCTCAAAATCGCGTAGACGATCCTTCCGGCGCTGCATTTCGGCAGCACTTCCGCAGTCGGTCACACGTTCGGTACTCAATGAAGACCCTCCTCTCCCTTGTTCCAGCAGGCAGCGGAGGTTGTAGCACTCTCCTCGCGATTCCGGCAGCATGACAGCGTGGTGTCGGAAGTAGAGGGGAGATCCCACAGGGCTTCGCTTTAAGCCGGTGCGAGTATGGTGGAGTATGAGAGAGGCCTTGGTGATCTAGGGTTTAGAGGGCACCAAGGGGAGGGCTTGGCCGACGGCTAGGGTTTGGGGAAACCCTAACTCGCTGAGTTAGAGGAGGCCCTAGGCGGCGGCTTGGAGGTGGCCGGCGACTTGGAGGCTAGGGTTTTGGGTGTGAGGGGTAGGGGCGCCCTACCCCTCCTTATATAGGTGGAGGGTGGCCGGTTGGGAGGAGGGAGTCCTCCCCCAACTCGGCCTCCTTGGCCGGCGGGTGGAGGGAGGGGACTTCCTCCCCAAGTAGGTTTCCTACTCTCCCTCCACCAAGCAAACTTGTCGTTTGACTTTTTCAAACTTGGATTTGATTTCTCTGTTTATTTTGCCCAGCCAAGTGACCTAGTACATGATGCAACCATTCCATATTGTCATGACACATTCATGTACCCTTCCCCTCCGGTCTTGGGACCTTAGGACCCTTCTAGAACATTCTGGTGAAAACACCTAATCATTCCCTAACCCAAACAGACTTTCCTTATTATTCTCCGGACCATTCGGATCTCCGTGATATCCGGATCCCATCGAGACTCCGAACAACATTCGGTCTCTTACTCATCGTTCCATAACTACTCAACAACATCGAATCCTTAAGTGTGTCTCCCTACGGTTCGTGAATTATGCGGACATGACCAAGACACTTCTCCGATCAATAACCAATAGAGGAATCTGGAAATTCATATGGCCCCCACATATTTCTAATATTACTTTGCGATAGAATGAACCACTTACATACGATACTAATTTCTCTTTGTCTCACGATAGTTTACTTATCCGAGGTTTTGATCGTCGGTATCTCTGCATACCTAGTTCAACCTCGTTACTGATAAGTACTCTTTTCTTGTTCCCGTGGTATGTGATCCCTTGTGAGCCAGTCACATGCTTGCAAGCCAATTGTATGACATTCCACCAAGAGGGCCCAGAGTACATCTATCCGTCATATGGATGGACAAATCCCACTCTTGATCCATGTGCCTCAACCCATACTTTCCGAACACTCAATGCCACCTTTATAGCCACCCAGTTACGGTGTGGTGTTTGATGTCATCAAAGCATTCTTCCGGTGATGGTGATTAGCATGATCTCATGGTCGAAGGAATTAGGTTACTATGTATCAAAAAGCTTATAGCAATTGAACTATTAAAATGACTTGATCTTTATACTACGCTTATCTGTAGGAGTATGTCCATCATACCATTCTCCTAACGATATGACCTTGTTGTTAACAACATCTCAATGTTCATGATAGGGAAACCACAATCATCTATTAACCAACAAGCTAATATTATGAAGAGGCTTTACTAGGGACTCTAATTTAGTTTACAAATCACACAAGTATTAATGTTTCCTTTTAATACTGTTATAGCATGAATGCAAACATTTATCAGAAACACAAAGATATAATAATAACTATATTTATTATTGCATCTAGGGCATATCTCCAACACTTTAGTCATTGGCGTACGCAGGGGCCGAGCCGGACGGGCCGTGGCCCACCCAGAATTCTGGGAAAATTTTGAGATACCCCTCGTATTCCTGGGCCACCCATATTTCCTGTCGACGAGAGATGGAGGATATACGTGTGAGTCAACTTCCCTTCGTCCTCGACTCCGTCGGCTTCCCCCTACGGCCTCTGCCTTGGCCCCGGACCCCCTCGCCGGCTGGAGATCCACTTCCCATACGTAGTTTCCCTTTAGAAAAATCCTCCATGAGTTTTTCATCTCCTGCAAAATGTTCCGCTTCCAGCTGCCCAACAACTTTAGAGAATCAGAATACATGTTGACTCAACAGATTAGATCTATCCTTTGTTTAGCGCCAATGATAATTCCTCCTCAGGTACATTATTTTCCATTTTCATCCCATCTCGAGCTGGACTTCATTCAAACTCAATGACGATACATTCTCATATCTGGCCCAAAGAATTTCTTTCAGTAATAAAAGTTTCTCATTTCCGTGTCCAGTTCCTTTTCACGAGCAATGTTGCCGCCAGTCAATTCACTACACAACACCACTTTTGGCTCTTGACCCTATAGTACATCACGATTACAGTGGTGCAGGCGTTCATGCACCCAACACCAAAATATATAATATTATTATTAAGGTGTCTAACAAGGATCAACTTCCTTATAAGAGTAAGCTAACCTATCACAGAAAGTCTAGTGAAATTCTTTTTGAAATGTGTCCACCCTTAAATTTTCTCCTGCGCCCGCCACTGACTTTAGTAGAGCCAACTCAAAGTAAAAATCTTGTACAACTAAGGATGCTCAAAGGCCAAATCCATAGAGGTTGGTGACGATAGTCGGTCCCCTTATAAGGGGAGGTGATAAAACTAGAGAGATTTCACAAGGGGTTGTCTTCTAGTCTATTATCTATGTCTAAGGGATACATGAGGGGGTGGAGGATCTATCTATCTATCTATATATATATATACTACAACCACTAAACAAGGAGTAGTTTGGGGATAAAATAGACAAAAGGGTAGATAAAGGGAATATTTTAGAACATCAAACATAGATTCGTGCGTAGATAGGTGTTTCCGACGGTAAGTCCGACGGCGCCGAAGTTCTAGCAGTCATCGTCTTATTCCGGTCTTCACCGGTTTGGAATGCTAAGGGCGTTTCTGGCGGGCACCTGGGTTCACCAGGTCTAGCGCCGGAATGACCAGGGCGGTTTCGGCGACGCCGGATTGTCCGCCGGAATGGCCTCATTCTTCTGTCTCCTCTTCCAAGCCACCGTCTTGTCGGACTTGAGGGTCCAGGCTTCCTACCTTGTCTTTTTACTTGTCGTTGTGAACCTATCATGGTCATAGGACGGAGTATGAAATAGTATACCATTCAATAGGGTAGGAAGTCAACTCGCGTAGAGCATAGGATTCACCTTTGAAGTCTATGACGACTTGGCATAAATTGTTAACTGCTCAGTCAGCTTGGGTTTAGTGACTAATCGGAATTCGGACGGTTAACCGATTTAATCGGTCGGCTATTAATCGGTGCAACCTACACAAATTAGCACATAAAACACGTGTATATATAAAAATAAATAATATATATGTCTCTATATGCCCGACCCTACTTCCCTAGAGCCCAAACGCCCATTAAAACATGTACTCTTAACTTCCTCGCCTAATCTTCAAGGCCACGAGCGACTCAGGATCCACCAGCTGGAACCATGTGCCCTCCTTCCGCCTATAGTCCTCTCACCTCTGAAGTTGTTATTAGGGGGTGACCCTTAGGTTAGACGATATTTCATGATTCTTAGGGATTCGCGGTGAATTCGAAGGGGGAGAGGATGAACACACGTACAAAGAACACGCGAGAAAATACTCATGCAAAATGCAAACACGGTATAAGCCTTTGGCTCACGTTGGTGGCTACTAATCCAACACAATCCCTAGGATCGGCGTTGGGCAAGACTCTCTCTCTCTCAAACCAAAACGGTGAGGACAAGGATCTTGGTGAGATCTTGATAACTTCATAAGAGCCAACTCAATATGAAGATCTTGTACAACCAAATGCTATGAAGCAAGATCCGAGAGGTAGCGATACTAGGTGCTCCTCATGAAGGAGCATGAGACCAAACTAGATAGAGATCCACAAGGGGGTGTATTCTTCTAGTTCTAATATCAAGTATTGGTCAAAGGGATGAGCCAAAGGGGACATTTATAGTGCTAGGGACAAAAGGGTAGGTAAAGAGAACATTCCAAGGCATCAAACCCAGATCTATGCGCAGACAAGGAATTTTGGCGGTAAGTTCGGCGGTGCCGAAATTCTCGCTGGACATTTCACCGGTCGTCGGTTTCATTCTGGCATTCACCGAAATGGTGTGCTGAGGTCGATTGCGGCACGGCGGCATAAACCGGGGTGCTTCGCCGGAATGGAAGGCAACTCTGATGGGCGTTCCGGTTCACCGGATCTGGCACCGGTTTGTCCTAGATTTTTTGGTGTGGATTCCGGTTTGCTGGTTCTACCACCGAATTAAGCTAGAGCTTCTTTGGGAGTGCTTGGTTCCTTCTCTTGGTGTCTCTTTGTGGGGTTCATAGCTGAGGATGCACAAGGTATGGGAATGATGTAGCGGGCCATTCAAAGGCGAGTCGAAGTCACACGATGTGAGGAGCGAGTTAAGCTTATCATGAAGAAGCTTGGCTCGAGCTCTAGTCGTCGGTCCACTTGGGGGATTTGGTGGTCAAGATGTAGGGACATCCATAGGATGAGTTGCGTCAGCCCCCCTTCCTTGGGAAAGAGTCGTCCTCGACTCTTCACCATCTTGATTTTCATCATCTCCATCGAATGGTGAGAGGTACGCTATGTTGAACGTATTGCTTACGAGGTACTTGGAAGTGGGGATGTTGATCATGTAGGCGTTGTTATTTATCTTCTTTAAGACTTTGAAGGGGCCATCTCATCTTGGCTTGATCTTTGAATCATGCTCATGTGGGAAGCGTTCTTTGCATAAGTGGATCCACACGAGGTCACCTTCTTTGAAGATCATCTCCTTCTTGTTCTTGTTGAACCTTGATGCTTGACGAAGAATTTGTTGCTCGATAGTAGATCTTGTCTCTTCATGTAGTTTCTTCATTGAATGGGCACACTTGTATATGTCCATGTTTGTGTGTTCATGAAGGGGTAGTGGTAGCATGTCGAGCGCGGTCATGGGCTCGAATCCGTAGATGACCATGAAAGGACCCTTGCTTGTCGTAGAGTGCTTAACGCGGTTGTAGGCAAACTCGGCGTGTGGGATGCACTCTTCCCAATCTTTGAGGCTCTTCTTGATAAATACTCGGAGTAGAGTGTCAAGGCTTCGGTTGACGACCTCGGTTTGTCCATCGTTTTGAGTGTGCGAAGCGGATGAGAAGAGGCTTGACACCGAGTTTGGCCATGAGTGTATTCCACATGTAACTCGTAAATTTGACATCATGGTCGGAGACAATGGTTCTTGGTACACCATGAAGACGAACGATTTCCCTAGAAAACAAATTTGCAACATCTGAAGCATCATCAGTCTTATGACACGGAATGAAGTGTGCCATCTTCGAGAAGCGATCAACTACAACAAAGATTGAATCGTGGACATGCTTTGATCTTAGAAATCCTAACACAAAGTCCATGCTTATGTTCGACCAAGGTGCATATGGAATAGGCAACGGCATGTAAAGACCAAATGGGTTAGACTTGTACTTATCTTGTAAGCACGTTGTGCACCATTGGACGAGGTGATCCACATCTCTAGGATGGATCACTTCTAGTTATGTCTCCTTCCCTTCATAAGGGAACCCTATCACCACCCACCTATATGGATTATGCCTTTGAGCATCCTTAGTTGTACAAGGTCTTCACTTTGACTTGGCTCTAGTAATTATCAAGATCCTCTCCAAGGTGTTATTCCCTCTCCGATGTGGATTTGACGCTAGAACATTGACCGATCTTTCCTTGCGAGGATTCTATCGGACCGGTGGCCACCGGAGGGAGAAATAGGTCTTGTATCGTGTTGTGTTTCCGTGTGTTCATCGTGTTCTTCGCGAGGTGTGTGTTCGATTCCGCTACCTTATCCCTTTTCCTCGCTTTTTCCATCGATTTGACCCCGAAATCTGTGAAGATCGGGCCACCCTTGAGGTTAACCCCTATCATTTGGCATCAGATCCTAAGTTTCTCACAGATTTCGCCCAAAAAAATTCTTATATCCACCATAAATTTGAAAATTCCCACAACAATAGCCCAATTTCGTGTTTTGAAACGATATGTGATTTGAGTGCGTTTTGGTAGGTTATTACTTACTAAACTTGTTGATCTACCTTCCCCTGCGTTCCCATGGCCTAATTTCATCATTTGCTCCTCAAATCTAGAGTTTTCCATCAAGTTTTTCCACTAAAATCAAGATTTCCGTATTCCTCTAACCGTTTTTGGCACCAGTTCCAACGTCACTGGAAATTTCAATGGAATTTCTACAGTTTCCAGCGCGAGTTCCAGTCAACCAGAATTCTCACCAGAATTTCAGAAATTTCCAGCGCCAGTTCTGGCATCGCCGAAAATCTCACCGGAATTTCCAAAAGTTCTGGTGCCAGAGATCCGGTTTCAATTCGTGCGAACCGGAAATTTCCGGTGCCAGATCCGGTGAACCAATAAAAATTCCGGCGTAGGCAGAAAACATGCTGGCAGCTTTACCTTGCGCACTGTTTTGAACATAACTTTTGCATTCGAACTTGGGTTTTGGTGTTATTCAGCTCATTTTGAAGAGGAAAAGGATCTCTACATCATCATCCACATTGTGCATGCTATCTACTCTATACAAATTCCGTGAGCAAGGAAAAATCCAATAATAAAGGGTAAAGATCGTCGACGAAAGGTACAAAAGTTCTGCGACTTCTCCCCACTTGCATTCCTTTGTGAACCACACTATATTTGCAACCTACAAACACCTATTGAGACAAGTTCCTCCTATAATTGCTTGGGCTTTATACATTTGATACCTTGTATAATTCCGAGCAAACGTTGTCAGCTCTATCTCATATAGTTATCTTGTATAGTTGTTGGCACAAGAAAGAGGCAAGTGAGAAAGACAAAGAAATATATAAAAAGATATAGAAAATAAAATAGAGAGAAAGAAAAAGAAAGATACAAGTGCCTCATAGAATAGGAAGCACAAGATCGATGAACATCTTGTATGTGTGGTACTTATTGTGCAAATCTTGTATCCCACCAATTATATACAATCGAACTAGCGTGTCTCCTTGTACTTGTGTGACACGAGCTTATAGTCTTTGCTAGGTAATAATTTGGTTCTTAGCTCTCTTCCTCCGTCGCACAAGTCCTATTTACCCTACTGTGTGTTTCCTTGAACATAATTCCTATAACTTGTGGATTGACTTGTTTTTTATTTGTGATCATTGTGGTTCCTTACTTTCCATTACAATATCTTGATTTAGGATTGCTTCCTTGACATTCCAATTTCCTTACCTATCCACCATAGGCCTTGTGTGTGTGTGTGTGTGTTTTGGTTGTTAGTTGGGTTTAGGTTGCCTTGTCACTTCACTTTGCTTGGTTTATTTCTATCAAGTGTGTCCACTTGCACGATACTATCTTCCAAGGTAAAGTAAGGTTTGACGTTGTTTCTCTAACACCCACTACCACTTCCATATACACCACTTGGTCTTGTGAATCATATCTAGGGACTCTGGAACCAATGATGAATACTATGGAGAATCCATGATGAGCCACACTGACATCAACTCTACAAGAATATATGACATGATGGAGCACTACATCGGCAATGGATCCACATGCTTAGGAGATACAGAGTACTACAACAACAATGACTCCCCGAGCATGGACTCCTTCAAGGATGACAACTTTGTCAAGATCATGAACATCATGCACGACAACTTCGCCAAGACCATGAGCATGTTCAACAAACTTAAGGAGTCAACTTCAAGAAGGCGCCACAATAACAAGAAGAGTGCCAAGGATAAGGATCATCGTCGTGAGCGTCATGTGGATGACCATGTGCTTCACCAACATAAACCTTCGGCAAGGCACGCCAATGACCTTCGTCGACACCATCTTAAGGCACCTTCCACCAATAGTTCCACTTCCAAAATGGCACCAAGATCAAGCCTTCATCCCCATCAAGCTTCAATGCCAAGACTTTACGTCCAAGATGAAGCATGCAACTTCATGAACAAGGTAAACGAAGACCTCTACTTCGCCAAGTTGGATGAGTACGTTAAGAGGATGTCTACACATGAACTTGAAGAGTGCAAGGCGTCAAGGACCAATACTTCCTATACGAGTGTCACCACCACAATGGCACCCAAAGTACAAGATGACAATAATATGGTCGAGAATGGGATTTTCCCTTCGACCAAGGAGGCGAGTGATGATGCTCATCTTATGGCATCCAACTTTGGAGGAAATCGAGTTGAGAATGGTGAGAATGGGATTTTCCCTTCACCAAAGGAGGCGCGTGGAGTTGAGGAAACCGAGCATATCCCTATATGCTTGAGTGATGATGCAGTACCAATACCATGTGAGTATGAGAGCCACTTAGCCCACTTGAGTGAGAACAAGAGTGAGATGAGTGACTCCACCTTATGTTGAGATTGAGTGCTTCAACTTGGAAGGCATGAGCGGTACACCGAGTGAGTTGAGAGTGGTAGTTGATAGGTCAAGTGAGACCATTTCAATTTCTAATGACTTATCCTATACCTCTAGTGTGTTATCTTATGTTGTGCTTGGTTCCATGGATGAACAAGTGATGCGTGTAAAATGCATACATGAACTTTGTAGTTTGTTAACATGTTTACCCACATATTTGCATCATATATAATGTTATATCCATGTTTTACATTGATTTGGGGGGATTTACCAATGATCCCCTTTATTTTGGTTACAACCCGGTAGGGCAGAAAAACCCTGGTTTCAATGTTTTGATGTTTCAGGACCTATATGGAGTCAAATGGACCTTAGCTTTGGGGGATTTTAATATTTATCCACGAGAAGCATCTGGAGCGCAAAGAACCTCACCTGGAGGGAGGCCCAAAAGATACTAGGTGGCATGCCCAACCCAGGTGGGCACGCCACCTACCCTATTTTCCTCCCCGGTTGTCCGATCTCCTTGATTCTTTCGCTCACGGAATTCTCTTGACCTAAAAACACCTATATAAGGTCCCCCGAGGAGTCCTCGACACAGAGCACACTAGAAATGAAAACACCACCAAATAGAGTCAGATCTAGCAAAGATTGGAGGGGTAAACTCCGTTGGAGCCGCCTCTGGGGGATATCCATCCTCTCTAACATCTCTAGCATCGTTACCATGATGAAGAGGGAGTAGTCCACCTCTGGACTATGGGTTTTTGGCAGTAACTGATGTCTACACACTTCTATTCTTGTAGATAGTTGTTGGGCCTCCAAGTGCAGAGGTTTGTAGAACAGCAGCAAGTTTCCCTTAAGTGGATTACCCAAGGTTTATCGAACTCAGGGAGGAAGTGGTCAAAGGTATTCCCTCTCAATCAACCCTGCAATCGAGATACAAGAAGTCTTTTATGTCCCCAACACACCTAATACACTTATCAGGTGTATAGGTGCACTAGTTCGGCGAAGAGATAGTGAAATACAAGTGGTAATAAATGCGTAAAATAGCTTCGACTTGTTGTTTACGGGTAACGTGCCGAAAATAGCCGATGGCATGGAGGAGCATGTAAAAGGCAAACTGAAGGAAGCAAGCAACATGCAACAGATCTAGTAGCAAATAGTGTTTCAATGTTTAGAAACAAGGCCTAGGGATCATACTTTCACTAGTGAACACTCTCTCATATAAATATCCTCTCTTCATGATACTACTCTTAACTACTCTCCGGTTGAACACTCTAATCCATGGTAGGGCCTTCCCCAATCTAGATAACCCCACACTGTCACCTTGAGCCCTAGATGATTCCAACAAACACCACTATTTCATAGAGACATCCAACTCCAAATATAACTCATAACAAATATTCAATATAGCCAAGTGCCACACACGGTATGCACGCTGTCACTTTCACACACGTGGGGAAAAGCATAGATCTATTAAAGCACAAAGAGTATTTATGTAGACTTAAACCTAAGTGCCACCATGGCGTGCACGCTGTCACTTTCACACACATGGGGAGAGCAGAGATCTAATGAAGCACTTGAGTAGAAAGGTAGATCTACTTGATTACAAAGCTCATGACCACAACAAGATCATTCATAGAGAGAGAGAGATGAACACATAGCTATCGGTAGAGCCCTTAGCCTCGAGGAAGAACTACTCCCTCCTCATCATGGGAATCAGCAATGGTGATGAAGATGGTGGTGGAGATCGATGGAGATGGCTCCAGGGGCACTTCCCCATCCCGGCAGGGTGCCGGAACAGAGACTTTCTGTCCCCCAAATCTCCCCTTCGGTGGCGGCGGTGCTACGGAGGTTTTCGTGGCTTTCTTCTAGATGATTTAGGGTTTTCTCAGCGGGGGGCTCTTATAGGCGCAGGAATCAAGGTCAGTGGGGGTCCAGGAGGCCCACACCCCCCTGTGGGTGCCTCTAGGGCTTGCCCGCACCTAGGGGGTGCGGCCACCCTGTGGCCTCCCTCCGGCTCTGCTTCGTGGTTCCGTGTTGCTCCGGGAAAAATAATGACTTTGGCTTTTGTCCCGTCCAATTCCGATAATATTGATTTTCTGCCTTTCTGGAACCAAAAACAGAAGAAAACAGACAATTGGCACCGTGGCAACTTGTTAATAGGTTAGTTCCAGAAAATATATAAAAAACCTCAAAGAAAGACAAAGCAAAGCAAAGTAGATACTAAACAAGCACGGAACATCAAAAATTATAGATATGTTTCCGACATATCAAGCATCCCCAAGCTTAACTCCTGCTCGTCCTCGAGTAGGTAAGTGATAAAAGAATAATTTTTTAGGTGACATGCACCCTCACAATAAAGATCCAACCATTTGCAAGCATTGAAAGCTGGGATCAAAGAACTCTAAACATGTGCATGAAAGATGGAGTTCTAACAATAGGACATAGTAACTATGCATGCAACATGAAAGGCTACAAACAAAGATCATGAATAACATGCATTGAAAAACATTTGTTTGTTTCACATACATAAAACGTAGCATAGTGACATTTAGCTTGTCCCTCGTGGAGTAGCAAATAGATGCATAAGACACCTTCAAAGTTCACAAGGGTGACTAGAAACAAATAGCACAAGAACAAGTAATATCACAATATGCATCAATCAATAAGCTTTGGAACACCGCACACAGAATGACAACTATGCTCTCTTAATGGTGCCTAAAGGTAGAAGATGGAGACTCAATAATGGTGGAAGAAAGGCCTTTTTGTAAAAGAAGCAGGGATTACAAGTTTCAAAAAGAGCTTCCAAAAATTATGGTACTTGTTAGCTTTCAGCCCTCATTGCCCCTATCATAAGCATCTTGAAGTGATTAAGGTTAAAGTGACAAGAGATGGAGTATATGCTTGATGGAGTATAAGTTGGCAATCCCATGTCCCTTGAGTACGAGGGCCACACCTCATGCATACTCAACTTTGGGCCCAGATAAGTTCTTGTCATTGTAAGTATTTGCATATCATTACCGCCAACAGGGTACCCCTTGCACATGGTACATGAGCTTTCCCATAACCAAAATGACAAGGCAAGCAGACAATGAGCATCTCAACAATATTCTTATGTACCATGGGAATATGGTGCTTTTTTATCTCTTTCCTCTTTTCTCAATGTGTCTCTTTTTTTATAAGAAGAATGCTTCATAGATGTCACTATGGTGATACTGCAAGTTTCCACCATGATTAGGCATGGCTTAGGCTAGTGGCCCAGGCGTTTCTCTAACACAGGATACAAACTCAATGGACTTACAAGTTCCCTCTTTTATTTCGCACCGGTGACATCCATAGAGAAAAGAGCATGATATCAACTGAGTACAAAGTACAAGTGCAATGTTGAAAACGTTCCCCGTGATAGCACGGTTCTGTTAATTCCAACGTATAAGTGCAGGTATATACAACATAGATGACACAATGGTTCAAGTTTATTAGGGGCAAAGAATATAAAGTGTGCCATCAAGTTCGTGATCGCGTTAATCACTAACTTTTCACATAGCAAAATAGTTTTTAATTGGAAGATAGCTGAAAACAAGAATATACTTTGGAATGGTGTAACACACCACGCATAGGAATTTATAGTGGACACTTTGGAATAACTTGGTTTCTTGGGAGTTGGAAGCATGAGTAGAGCTTACTCATACAAGTGGAGGCTAGCAAAAGACTGGGAGCAACCAATTAAGAGAGCAATAATGGCCATAATCATGCAGAGCAACAAAACATTACTAAACAAAGCATAGACTAGTAGTACAAGTCAAGGACTAAATGATCATAGAGGCTATGGTGACTTGTTCATAGTCATAACATGGTGTGAGCATGTGCCAAGTCAACCCAAACAAAGCATCAAAGGAGAATACCACAATACTATGCTTTTGTATGCTAAAACAACGCATGATTCCTTCAAGGCACACTAAGCAATCCCAATTATTTGGAACAACTCATGCTACAACAATAATCACTAAGCATAAGGTCAAAACAAGATCTAGCATGACATGATAAAGTCTAAGCCACAGTCAAAACAAGCTCCCTTTTGTACCACATAAGCATAAAACTTTCTACTCTTTTCCAACACCCATCAACTTATTTGAAACAACTCATAAATATAATAATCAATAAAGATAAGTGAGCCTGTCTCACAAATCCACAAAAAAGAACTAAAAAGTTCTAAGATGAAAGCACAAGAATACTAAGGCTGAACACAGTGCTAGCAAAAGAGAACACTCACAAAACAATAAGAGTTATCGTGGTATTGCATGACAGATGCTACTGGGGGTAGCTTACGTAGAGGGAGCAAGGCGACGTAGGAGAATCCGGGAGCGAGATTGGCACACGATGTACCCAGGTTCACGTCCCCTCGGTGGAGGGTCGCTACGTCCTGCTATCAATCCAATATATGATCATAAATTGGTTTACAATGGAGCCGCCGGAGGCGGTGGGAGAGACTAGATCTAATATGACGTACCCCTTGGGGGTGCCCTTGGTGGATTTATATATGCAGCCAGTTAGGGTTTACAAGTGCTTTAGTGGGCTTTCTATTGGAGTCGCCGTCTTGGGCCTCCAGTCGGCGCCAGTCGTTTGGGTCCAGCATGCGCCAGTCGTCATATTCAGCGAGTCGACCCGCTCAGGGCTAGGTTCCAGTCGGCTCGATCCAGCTGGCGAACCCGCTTCGTGGGTATACCCCGATTGGTATTCCCCCATCAGTAGTCCCCGAGCGCGTTGTCGATTCGACGCGGGCTTGAGGCAGGGCGCAGAGAGTCTTGATGATGGGTCGTGGGAGGCGAGTCCGCAGCGGACAAGTCGCCGAACGTGGAGAGTCCACGAGGACAGCGAGTCGCGAGTCCCCATGTACGACGTTTAGCCCGAAGGAGTGGACGCGGCGGAAAGTAGAGGTAGCGAGCTCAATTAGACCATTGGTCGGACGGAGTCACGTAGCGGAGCTGATGGTGACAATGAATTGGTCGATCGTATGGCCAATAGTGTCGACGTTTTCCGTTCCACTTCATTGTAGCTTGATTTTTCTCGCATTCGTACATACAAAACAATTAGACGTCATGATATAATATAATAATTAGGAAAAAACTTGAGTAGAGAGACATTATTTCATGCTGATCGGGTGCTTGCATCGCATGGATCTGTGCCTATTTTCTTTGATCCAAATCGACAGGAATGCCTTGGAACTTGATCGTTGGATATTGCTGGGAGTCCCGATGCAACCGGCCATGTTGGCGTGTAATATAGGTCATGGTGTACATTGTTGTGGCTTCAGCACCGGTAGGGAATGTTTGTGTGTAGTACATGTTTTATAGTACGGGGATCAGGTATAAACAGAATAATCGATTGAACGTACGTACTTGAGAGAGAGAGACAGAATCGGAATAAAAACTTAGCTGATCAATCGATCGTGCATGCTCGTCAATCGCCGCCAACGTGCGCTGATTACGCGTAGACGGCTTCCCAACGAATCGGCCATGGCCGCCGCACTACCCGGCAGATTGGATCTGACCGATCCGCCTCCAATCCTAGAGCCTCCAAATAGCAGTTTTTGACCAGCACGTATGGTGGTGCGATCTGGCTGCCGGCGACGATGAGGGATCTCGCCCAGATTATCACACTCCAAGCACCGCTAGCCTCACGGTGGGCGCCACTGTCGTGGGAATAGTCACGGCAGATGCTGCAATCGGCAGCGAGTAGTAGAACGAGGGGCAAGGACGGCCAGCCATCTGCGGTGCGATATGAGGGCGGAGACTCAGGGTTTTACCCAGGTTCGGCCCCCCGGAGGATAAAGACCTACTCCTGCTAGATTGTATTATGGAGGTGGTACAATGGGCGAGCTCGGCGGCTAGGCGGCGAGTCGCTTGGGGGTATGATGGAACGTATCTCTACTCGCCCTCCAGGGAGGTTTATATAGGCTCACCTCCCTAGGGTTTACATATCTCAACCGATTCATTAAAGCTTCGTTTCGTTTAACCTAATCTGACTGGTTTATCTACTGCTGGGCCTTCACTTCGATCAGCTTGGTTCCTCGCTGAGCTTCAATCCAGTCGCCGTCTTGCAGGCCCACTCGCCAATTCTTGGGCCAGTCGGAAACGGTCTGCTGGGTATACCCCGGTAGGCACATCCCCATCAGCGAGGCAACTTTGGTGCCCGGCGAGGCAACTTTGAAGCCAGATGAGGCAACTTCCCGGTGAGACAACTTCGGTGCCCAGCGAGGCAATTTCGGAGACCGGCAAGGCAAAATTTTCCCGACGAGGCAACTTTGAAGCCCGATGAGGCAACTTTTTCCCGGCGAGGCAAATTGATGCCCGGTGAGGAAACTTTGAAGCCCGTCGAGGCAAGTTTGGTGCCTAAAGAGGCATCTTTGAAGCCCGGCGAGGCAACTTTTTCCCGGTGAGATAACTTCGGTGCCCGGCGAGGCAACGTTGGAGCCCGACGAGGCAACTTTGGTGCCCGACGAGGCAACTTTGAAGCCAGATGAGGCAACTTTTGCCCGGCGAGACAACTTCGGTGCCCGGCGAGGCAATTTTGGAGCCCGGCGAGGCAAAAATTTCCCGGCGAGGCAACTTTTGCCCGGCGAGGAAACTTTCGGTGCCTGGTGAGGCAACTTTGGAGCCCGGCAAGGCAACTTCGATGCACGGCGAGGCAACTTTGCTTACTGGGGCACAAAGTTGTCAGACTCATTAGGAGACTCAAATTTGTCAAGATATAAATATTGCTCAAACGGGCACCAAAGTTCCTCAGACTAGCACTAAAGTTGCCTTATCAGGCTCTAATGTAGTTTTCCCGTAGCGCACAAAAGTTACTTTGTTATGAATCAAAGTTGGTCGGTCACACACAAAAGTTGCATGTTAAGTTTTGTTGCCGAAACATATACAAATGGGATCTAGTTTTGAAGAGTTTGTTGCGAGGATTCCGAAAGTGAAAACATATCTTAATTCCGACATATGGTTCAAACGTTATAGTATTTTCAATTTCTAGAAAAAGGAAATTAATGCATGAAACTTCTTTTTTGTTAGTGCGCTCGGGCTGCTATCTGTCACAGCGGTAGGTGGAGGGACATGCTTGTCAGAGTGGCAAGATTTTGATTGGAAATTTGATTAGGAAGGACAATTGTCCTTTTTTCTGTCCGTATGCGCGTGCGAGTATTGTGGCGCGCCCAAAATGACAATCTGGCGCCTGGGCGCTCGCTAGACGTATTCGAAGAGGAGAAGGATCTCTACATCATCATCCACGTTGTTCATGCTATCTACTCCATCCAAATTCCGTGAGCAAGGCGGAATCCAACAATAAAGGGTGAAGATCGTCGACGAAAGGTATAATATTCCGCGACTTCTCCCCACTTGCATTTCTTTGTGAACCCCACTATCTTTGTGAGCAAAAAACACCTATTGAGACTAGTTCCTCTTATGATTGCTTGGGCTATGCACATTTGATACCTTGTAGAATTCCGAGCAAACATTGTGATCGCTATCTCATATAGTTATCTTGTATAGTTGTTGGCACAAGGAAGAGGCAAGTGAAAAAAAAGAAAAAGGGGAAAATATATAGAAAAATAAAAACAAAAAGAAAAGAAAGAGATATACATGTGCCTCATAGAATAGGAAGCGCAAGCTCGATGAACATCATATAGGTAGTACTTATTGTGCATATCTTGTAGCCCACCAATTTTGTGCAATCGAACTAGCGTCTCTCCTTGTACTTGTGTGACACGAGCTTATAGTCTTCGCTAGGTAATCATTTGGTTCTTAGCTCACTTTCTCCGTCACACAAGTCCCATTTATCCCACCGTGTGTGTTTCCTTATACATATTTCCTATCTTGTGGATTGACTTGTTTGCTTTGTGATCATTGTGGTTTTTTACTTGCCAATACAACATCTTGATTTCGGATTGGTTCTTGACATGCCACTTTCCATACCTATCCACCATAGGTCTTGTGTGTGTGTTTTTGGTTAGTAGTTGGTTTTGGTGTTCCGCGTGAACTTCACTTTGCTTAGTTTATTGCTCTCAAGTGTGGCCACTTGCACAATACTATCTTCCAAGGTAAAGTGAGGTTTGACGTGGCATCCCCAACACCCTCTACCACTTCCATATACAACACTTTGTCTTGTGAATCATGTCTAGGGACTCCGAAACCGAGGATGATATCTATGAAGAATCCATGATGAGCCACCATGACTACGACTCCACAAGTATAGAGGACATGACGGAGCACTACACCGACGACGACTCCACATGCATAGAAGACATGGAGCATGACATCGACAATGCCTCCTCATGCATGGAGACTATGGAGCACTATACCGAAAATGACTCCACATGCTTGGGTGATATGGAGTACTACACCAACAATTACTCCCCAAGTATGGACGACTTCGAGTGCGACATCGACGACGCCTCGCCGAGCATGGAGGACACGGAGAACTTCATCGACTTTGATGGATCCTCCATGAGCCATGAAGAATCCCTCCACCGCTTCGAGATGGAAGACTACTATGCCAATCAAGAGGAGGCGCATCATCAAGAATCCATGACCTTCAAGGCCACATGTGCCACATCAAAGGGCAACACCTACTTCGATGATTCACCTCCAAGGCATCAAGCGCAACCACGTCCAAGGCGTCAAGCGCCGCCATCGACAAGGCATCAAGTGCCACCACCTAGATGGCGTCAAGCTCCACCATCTCCAAGGCGCCAAGCTCCATCACCTCCAAAGCGCCAAGCACCTCCTATCCAAAGAAGAGTGGCGTCCAAACATCATATACATCAAGAGGCGCCAAGAAACAATAATATTCATCGACAAACATCCTCTCATGAGCATCGCCACCATAAAGAGGATACAAGACATCGTCAAAGGCATCTTTGCCACCAAGACGAAGAATTCATGATGAACACCAACCATAATGCTCAATCAAGCTCAAGAAGGCACCACAAGCACAATAAGAGTGCCAAGGCAAATGATCACCGTCGTGAGCGTCATGTGGATGACCAAGTGCTTCACCAACATCAACCATCGGCAAGGCACGCCAATTACCTCCGTTGACACCATCATAGGGCACCTTCAATTACTCGTGCCACCACCACAATGGCACCAAGAGCAAGCCTTCCTCCACGCGATCAAGCGTCAACGCCTACGCTTGACTTCCACGACCTCGCGAACGGGGAAAATGTAGACCTCTATTTCGCCAAGTTGGATAGCATGAGCCTACCTCCACCACTACTACGAGATGGCCCCAAAACGGTCGAGCATGAGATTTTCCCTTCGACCATGGAGGCGAGCGATGATGCCCATCTTATGGCATCCAACTTTGAAGGCGACAAGGTCAAGAATGGTGAGCATGGGATTTTCCCTTCACCAAAGGAGGCGCATGGAGTTGAGGAAACCGAGTCTATCCCTATATGCTTGAGTAATGATGTGGTACCAATCCCATGTGAGTATGAAAGCCACTTAGCCCACTTGAGTGAGAACAAGAGTGAGATGAGTGACTCCACCTTATGTGAGATTGAGTGCTTCCATGTTGAGGGCATGAGTGATACTCCTATTGAGTTGAGAGTGGTAGTTGATAGGTCAAGTGAGACCATCTCGATTTCTAACAACTTACCCTCTACCTCTAGTGTGTTCTTTTGTGTTGTGCTAGATTCCATGGATGCAGACGCACCAAGCCATGAAGCAATGGTGTCTCGAATGGAGAAGATGTACATGGTGGATGAAGATGATGCTACGCCATGGATACATCAAGAAGATGAAGTCATCACAAGGAGACCACTACTTCCACAACACCCACTTCATATGAGAGGTATGGAGAAGGTAACAATAATGGTGTTGATGATGCCATGATCCCACTAGTGGACATGATGAATTGTGAGGATATGCATACTATGGATGATACTGGTGACATTACATATGCTTCAATCATATTCCCATGTGATGCTTTGTCTTTGCATAATATTGATCATGTGGAATTGGTTGATTGCGATATCATTGCATAAACATGCCATGCTATGCATCTTGTGTGTATCCTCCAATTGCTTCGGACATGCGTTGTGCTAGTCATTCAATTTCTCCCGTTGCTTGCAATAAGATGAAGAGTATGTGTGTGTTTTGTTTCTGCTATCTTCTTTCTTTTCCTCGTTTTTTCCATCGATTTGATCACGAGATCCGTGAAGATCGGCCCACCTTTGAGGTTAATCCCCACCATCAACGCTATGAGCCCCGCGGTAGAAACCATCAAGACGAGGATCCGGACGGACTTCGAGTAGTGACGTTTAGGTAGGCTGTTTAGCTCTAATGTTTTTGGTTTTCCAGGGCCGTTGCGAATGTTGTTGATGAACAGAGAGTATGTTTAGGTGATAGGGAAGCTGTCACCCCCTATGTTAACCGTATAAACCGACCACTTTACGATATTGTATCTATCACCACAATCTCTTTATATATTTGGTATACACCTTCCCGTATATATACGATCCTAGAAACAAAAACGTGACACGGCGAGGCGATATCCACCAAAGACGTGTCCCCATACGGCCGATCCAACGCTTGAGCGCGATTGGAGATGCCATACGCGACGGAAAAAAAGGAGATGATTAAGCTGGGCTGGAAAACCAAGATCGTGCCGAATCCAGACCGGACCGAATCGGGGATTAAACGAGCGGGGCCTATTTGGCCTTAACCGGACCGAATCCAGACCTGACTCCACGCTCCAGGCCGTATCCTCTCACAAGTCAAAACGACCTACGTCCTTTTTCTATCTCTCACTGACGTCCCCCGTCCGTGTCCTGGCCCCCCAAAAACCTATCTGGACAGCCTTCTTGCCCGATCTCGCCTCGCGGCCGCGCCCCCCAGATCCGCCTATCCCCTACCTCCTTCCAGTCCCCAGATCCGGCAGACCACTCCCCGCTCGCCCCGGCAAAGGTGAGCCGTCGCCGCCGGCCACCACACCGACCCTGCGGTGTCATAACACATCCTGACTCGGTGTCTTTTTTGCTTGGTGCTGTCGCAGTCGTGAGGCGAGGAAGGGAGGACAGCAGCAGAATCAGCCATGGCCGCGGCGGAGGAGAACAGCTCCCTGTTCCTGATATTTATCCTGACCATGATCGCGCTGCCGCTGGTGCCGTACACGATCATGCGGCTCTGCCACGCCGCGACGAAGAAGGCCAAGCCCATCCACTGCCGCTGCTCCGGATGCCACCGCTCCGGCAAGTACCGCAAGTCGATCTATAAGAAGGTGGGCGTGACACGGCTATTCTTTTTTATTTTACCCAGGCTAGCAGTAGATTTTTCAGTGCTAAACTGCTTTGTGGCTGTGTTGTTATTGTTGTCCTGCAGATATCCAATTTCTCCACGTGGAGCAACCTGACTATTTTGCTTCTCTGGATCGTTGTCATATTCCTGGTTTACTACATCAAACTCAGCAGCCGTGAGGTACAGAACCTTCTTACTGGTATTCCTTGCCTGTATTTCTTCTGTTAAAGTAGTTAACTCAGCTTCTTCCCTGATCTTGTCCGCCATAATAGTTCTGATTGGTGCATGACTATACTGAAACAAATTGATAGCCCGAAATTACATAAGACCACCCCAGCTTTACCCTATCAGAGCTGCCAGCACAAAGTTCATGTTTTGTCACATCAGTGGTACACCAAGAAGCAAGCGACCAAAATTTTTGATTGCTACCAAGCATGAAGAACCAGTTTCTTGGGATATACTAGAAAGACTAGCATACCTTTGTTCTGATTTAGTTTCCCTTTAATCTTCTGAATCCTCACTTATGTGTCACTCTCTTCAAAACTGTCAAATCAATCATATGCAAAAAATATATTGTGAAGCTTGCTGTTATAGATTTTGAGACTAGTTTAGCTTGATGTGTGTCCTGGTGTAGGTTTATTTCCAGTTTAGCTTTTTGCATAGTCAAGCGATGCAATGCAGCTTTATGTCAATCAGAACTACGCTAGTTAATCTAGGATACTGCCAATGCATTATTTTTCCAGATATTTCACCAAGGCATTATCCCTATAATTGTTTGTGTAATGACTTTGGATCTCCTAGGTCCAAGTATTTGAGCCATACAGCATTCTTGGACTGGAACCTGGGGCATCAGAGTCTGATATCAAGAAATCGTACAGGAGGCTTTCTATTCTATACCATCCTGATAAAAATCCCGATCCTGGTAAAATGTGTTCCGCTCTATTTTGTAACATTAATGCTGTTGATTATATTCTTCATTTGGTAGCTTATTTTTGTGTTCTTATTTTGCCTGTCTCTTTGCAGAGGCCCATACATACTTTGTTGAATCTATATCTAAGGCGTATCAGGCATTGACTGATCCAACATCTCGTGAAAATTATGAGAAGTATGGTCACCCAGATGGGCGCCAGGTAATGTACACTGGTTATTCCTGATGCTAAGTGAAAAAACACAACTTTTTTTTTCATTCATGTCTAAAGCTAACATGAATGTTCTGGTATATATGCATTAGGGCTTCCAAATGGGCATTGCTTTGCCCAAGTTCTTACTGAATATGGATGGTGCATCTGGCGGAATAATGCTTCTAGGGATAGTGGGGCTTTGCATACTCTTCCCCTTGATGATAGCAGTTATTTATTTATCAAGGTCATCAAAGTATACTGGAAATTATGTCATGCATCAAACTCTGTCCACTTATTACTACTTTATGAAGCCATCTCTAGCTCCAAGGTATGAACATACAAACATCTCATTTTTATATTTGAGCATTTGGATTTACTATCTTTCCGATCTTTATTTACTGATTGGCTTCATGATACATTATGTCTACTCAGTGGTCTTACTGGTTCTGTATTATCCGAACTGCTCTGTGAGCATTGAAGCAATGTAAACATGGTAGTTTTAGAATTTAGATATGCTATTTTTTATTTTCTGACGCTGTTGGGCATAATAGTAATATGGTTGCACAAACTATATTAATAATTTTGGTTGTTAATTTGAGGACTTAAACATAACACTATGCACAACAGCCCCAGTCGTGTAAACTGTGCTGACATGATTATGAAACCTAGTAACGGTTTATAAAGCTGATTCTGTTGCTGCTGACTGAAAACTAGTACCACCTCCGTTCCAAAATGTAAGCCTTTTTAGCTGTTCAGGCTTACATTTTGGAACGGAGGTAATATTATTAAAGATCTTTTCTTTAAGCAACTTGTATAACTGGAATGTCTGCGAACTTCCTCTTCGGTTTACAGTCCTCTTCTGTTTTGGGTAATTCATTCTGTGTTAAAATCATTCATTCATTCTACCATATATCTGATAAATGGAGCTATTGGTTGCATGTTCCAGCAAAGTTATGGATGTCTTCATCAAGGCAGCAGAGTACATGGAGATGCCAGTGCGCCGCAGTGATGATGAGCCCCTGCAGAAATTATTCGTAGCAGTTAGAAGCGAGTTAAATCTAGATTTAAAGAATATTAGGACAGAACAAGCCAAGTTTTGGAAGCAGCATCCATCACTTGTAAAGGTTAGTCTTTGTTGCTGCATGTTATGGCACTAACTGATATTTGTGATGTGACAAAATTTTCAAGCTGAAGACTTTTTTTTTCAGATGGAGCTCTTGATTCAGGCTCATCTTACTCGAGAGTCGTTCGCTTTGTCACCAGCACTAGTAAAAGATTACAGGCACATGCTTGAACTTGCACCTCGGCTTCTGGAAGAACTAGTTAAGGTACTTGATTGGATTTCTTTCTCTCTAAATTTCTGCCCTTCTAATTGTGAAGTTGTACATGTCTGTCTTCATACACTGCTTCGTCTCCCCATTGTATGAATGAGTCTGTTAAAATTTATATCAAACACAAGCACATATCGACTGTGTTGTGTTCATACCATGTTATCTTACTGTGTTTAATACTACTTAATTATGCTCACTCCCGATCAGTTTATTTAGGTCTTCCATTTCTACAGTTAACTTTACCAGCTGATGTTTATGCCGGCTATCTGATCCAGTGAGCCATTCAGTGTTACATGGCATGATGAATCAATTGTAACAATCTGATCCTCATAAATGCAATATAGTTAGATGACATGGGCGTACTGTAGGATTTATGCATAGTGTAGTTCTCTAACTTCCGTTTGGTCATAAGTTAGTCATAGCTAACACACTTAAGAAACTGTTACGTGCCAATAATGGTTTATTGTTGGTTTGTGTGTCTTGGTTACTTTTGCACAGTATGATACCACATGATTGTGATATAGAATGATAAATTGACAGCTCTTCTTAAGTTGGAGCTGAGATTATTTATTTGTGATTGACCAATTCCAGCAAACAAAATACGTACTCCCTCTGTCCCAAAATTTAAGGCGCCTAAGGATTAGTCAAAAGTCAAAACTTACTAACTTTGACCAAATATTTAGGAAAAAATATTTATATCTACAATATTAAATGGACAAATTAGTAAAATATACTTTATGGTGAATCTATTGATATTGATTTAGTATTGTAAGTATTCATACTTTTGTGTATAAACTTGGTCAAACTTAGAAAACGTTGACTTTTGACTAAACCTTTGGCTCCTTATATTTTGGGACGGAGGGAGTACTAACTAACACAGAAGTGTGGTTGAATATTTTTGTTTCATAGTGATAGGTATAAATAAACACGTCCTTTAAGTTGTTTTTGTGCATGTAGATCATGCATTGTGCACGTGCATTCTGCCGACAGATTTTGTCTCTGGTCTATGCATTTAATCAGATTTTGCTTGAGTATCTTATAAATGTGAGGAGAAATTTCTTGCCTTAATCAATGAACGGACAAAGTTCTATGTTGCACTACTGCATACAAAATTGGCATCTCAACATGAAGATTTTAAAGACACAGATCTATGCTGTTGCCGTGCCCCTTTGTTCACTTCTTATCTAGCAGTTTTTGTTTTTGCGAAGCATAGATGCCTCATATTTTAGTTTTCTTACTGGCTTGCAGATTGCACTTCTACCAAGGAGTCCGCATGGTTTTGGATGGCTGAGGCCTGCAATTGGCGTAGTTGAGCTTTCTCAAAGTATCATCCAGGTATTTTTCAAGTTCTCCATGTGCTTTTCCTTCAGCCACCTTGTGCGTATGCCATGTCGCCGCCGTATCTTACAGGGGTACGACTGACCCAGCTGTATTGATGCTTCCTAGATGTCAGGTGTCCTCTTGGCGAATCAATAGTTGTCTGGGCCCAGCGTTAAGCAATATTATATTCTTTATAAAATACATTTCAGTTTTCACACCCTGTTTTGCTGTGATATGTGTCCTGTAGTTTCATTTGAATGTACTATATGCCTGGCATGTTATCGTGGTGAAAGGACATATTAGGAACTGAAACTTGACCATGATCTGGCATGTTACCATTGTTGCCTCGTTGGTAATGTGGACACTTCCTGGTAATCATTGTTAGTTCTCAGTGGCATTGCATATGTTCTTTTGCGCTTTCTGTTCAGTGTACTTTATTGTGTCTCAGTTCATGGCCATGACATTCTTCTATCTATTGACAGGTGTTCTGTTATTTATTGCCTTGAAAAGTTAGTCGTAATCAATTCACACGTTCACATGCTCTGATTAGCTTTTGGCTTCTGTAGCTACATGCTCCGACAGTTCATAAGCTTGTTTATCACCATTGATGGTAATGTAAATACGTGAAAACATATTTTCAGGCTGTTCCTCTCAGTGCTCGAAAAGCTGGTGGAGGTAATTCAGAAGGGATAGCACCATTCTTGCAGCTGCCACATTTTAGTGAGGCAACTGTCAAAAAGCTTGCTCGCAAGGTATTTCCTTCAGTACATTACAGTTTTTTTTAATAAAAAGCAAATGAACAGAGGTGAACTGCAAACTGATTTCCTGCCCTCTGGAAAAGTACTTTGTCCTTTGTAGTATATCAATTTTGTTCTATTTTTAACTGCAGAAAATCAGGGCGTTCCAAGAACTCTGTGATATGTCTCAAGTGGAACGAGCTGCACTGCTGACACAAGTAGCTGGCCTTTCCGAAGAAGAAGCTCAGGATGTAGAGCTTGTATTGGAGATGGTTCCTACTATTGAGGTGGATATTAGATGCGAAACCGAAGGAGAAGAGGGCATACAAGAGGGTGATGTTGTGACAATGTATGCTTGGGTCTCACTTCAGCGTCGCAGCGGCCTAACTGCTGCACTTCCCCATGCTCCTTTCTTCCCATTCCACAGGGAAGAGAACTTCTGGTTGCTTCTAGCGGACACTGCTTCGAATGAAGTTTGGTTATCCCAGAAGGTCAGCTTCATGGATGAGGCTACCGCCATAACTGCAGCATCAAAAGCTATACAAGATACCCAGGAAGCATTAGGTGCGAGTCCGAGGGAAATAGGAGTTGCAGTCAGAGAGGCAGTTGAGAGAGTGAAGAAAGGCAGTAGGTTGGTAATGGGCAAGTTCCAAGCCCCAGCGGAGGGCAATCACAACCTGACGTCCTTCTGCTTGTGTGACGCATGGATAGGCTGTGATAGCAAGACCAGCTTTAAGCTGAAGGTTCTAAAGCGCAGTCGTGCAGGAACTCGAGCCCATGTGCAAGAGGAAGGTCCAGTGGCGGAGGATGGGATTGAGGAGGAAGAGGAGGAGGAAGAAGAGGAGTATGACGATTACGAGAGCGAGTACAGTGATGATGAGGAAGAAGAGAAGAACAAGGGAAAGGGAAAGGTTGCAAATGGAGCAGCGCATAAAAAGGCAGACTCTGATATAGACTCAGGCAGCGATGTCGATGAGTGACACAATACATTGTAATGTTCAAGTAACATAGACGCTTAACATCAATGTTTTTGCCCTTTGTGCACCATGAAACTGAAAAAGTATCTCATCAACTTACAGAGCTGGCAGTAATAGTTGCTTACCATTTTTATTTATTATTCTTATGTGGATGGAACCAATAATGGAAACTGAAATCAAATCGGCAGGATTTTTAATATGCGCCCATAATGGGGTTTGAACCAAAGACATGTGGCAAAGTTTGAAGTGTCTGCTCCCTATATCGTGTAATATCATCGAAAACACCATTTGTTAAGATTCGTACAACATTTGGCTTCTGATATGTGTGTCCAAAATAGCACAACAAACAACTTGGAAGTTGGAAGGAGTTAGACCCAGTTTGCTGTTGCTGTGTGAGTTTGCTGTTGCTGTGTGTTATAATATGTAGTTATATAGCAATGCCAACTGTAGCATATTACAACATTACGGAGATTCTAAATTAGAAGGTCCAATTGTGTGATACAAAGGTGGATCGGTAGCATATTACAATATCATGGATGTAAAGAAAATTGGTACATATCAATTCAACGGTGAAAATCGCTATAATTACATGCTATTATGTAGTGCTTGCAACGGGAAAACAGATAGTCAAACATTAATTGAGAACCCAATGATCTACCGTGGCAGAGTCGTCGATGCCATGAACTCTTGTTCCAAGCTGTAGCAATTTTGGTTTCTTTGAGAAGATAAATTAGCTCTGTCCACTATACCACTTTGTATACCTAACAACGGAAGGGCAACTTGGCTTTGTCCACTTAATAGAGATTGCATATCTTCATTTGTTACTATAACCTGAGATGATCTTAACCTTTTAGATCGTATATTCTGCAGTTTCATCTCCACTTGTTTCATAGTAGGCCTCTCTTCACCTCGCAGCCGCAAGCAAGTCTCTGCAAGACTGGCCACATCAGTAATCTCTTCATCCGTTGCTTCCTCCTGAACTTGAGCAGCTACTATTTCCGCAAGTGGTTTCTCCCTCATCTCCCAAAGGAAGTAGTTGGACAAGTTTTGCTTTAGCCCGGATTCGCTTGTAAAAATAGGCTCCTTCCTAAGCAGCAACTCTACAAGCACTACACCAAAACTATAGACATCACTCTTCTCATTTAACATGCCGGTGTGGTAATACTCCGGATCCAAGTATCCAAATGTGCCTTGTATATTTGTAACAACATGAGTTTGGTCAACAGGAACCAACCTAGAAGCACCAAAGTCAGATACTTTTGCAGTGTAATTTCCATCCAAGAGTATGTTTGTGGACTTCACATCACGATGAAATATTGATACCGAAGCAGCAGAGTGAAGGTAATAGAGTGCTCCGGCAGCTTCTGCAGCAATTCTCAAACAATCATCCCATGATAAGACAAAGCTGCTAGTGCTACTTGCATGGAGGATTCCAAATAGTGAACCATTGGGTATGAAGTCATATACTAGCAGTGGGACTTCGGTTTCAAGACAACATCCAAAGAGCTTCACGATATTACGATGGTTTATTTGTGAGAGGACTGCAACCTCATTGATGAATTGACTAATCTCAACTTGCTCAATGAATTTAGACTTTTTTATAGCCACTACCCTTTGGTCAGATAAGATGCCTTTATAAACCATACCATGCCCTCCACGACCAACTATACGTGTTGGGTCAAAGTTATTTGTTGCCTTTTGTAACTCTGAGAGTGAGAAAATCTTTGTCATGTCACTCGCGGTTTCATTAGATGATATCAATTGTTCAAGGAGTAGACCTTGGTTCCGCCGAAAATGGTTTCTTCGTAGTTGCTTCTGGATTTCTCTTTTCCACCGACGGATGGAAAATATTATAACGAAGATAAGAAGTAGAATTCCGAAACCAACGCTAATCCCAATGGCGATACCTGATTTAATTATGCTTGTCATTACTTCCAGGATTTCATTTATCGCATTACGTAGAATTGATTGAGATGTAGAACTCACCTAGGACCAAATTTTGTTCTTTGGTCGATGTGCACAATTTCTTTGCAGCATCATACACTGTTTTTCTAGGACATTTCGTGCAATAATGACTTCCTTCAGTGTTATGGCAAATCTCATTACATGTGCCTGGTATGTTGCATTCGTCAACATCTGCAACGATAAGTAACGAGAGAGGAAATACATAAGCAATGTAGTTAAGTTGCTAGATAGCATCCGAACTGCAACATATTCACAAATATCTTTCTTAGCTTTCATGTAATTACCATTATAAAACAAACTCATGCAGATCTAGGCTTATATATAATTTTGAGCACTTTCTTGCATGTCTATGTTTTTTCTTTCTCTTTAAGATTGTTCCGAACTATCACTTTCGGGAAAGGGGGTGTGAGCACCCGTTTATTATGTCATTTCCGCAATGAAGAGATAGTGTGCATATTAGAAGGTGCACAAGAGAGGATGAGGGCAGAGTGTACCTTGACACCCATCTGTGATATATGGGTTCCCATCAAAACCAGAGATACACTTGCAACGGTAACCAACATATCCTCGTGTGGAGTTGACACCCAAGCACATGCTATTCATGCTAGCACACGCATACCCCGTTACGTTTTGTCGTGCTTCTTGGCATGTTAAATTGGCTACAGCCCACTGTTGAGGTGTTGATTCCCCGAAGGCAACATAGATACCATCTCCAGGCACGTCCAACGAGAATTCCTCTTCGGTGTATGAGCTATATTTTACATTCAATATCCCATTGTTGATATCAATATAGTTTACAATGGTGTTGTGATCTTCTGAATAGTCGTCAATGAATTGGAGAACATACAACGTCGAATTTGTACAATTGAGCTGAAACGACATCCTTGCGGAACAACCGTCTTCTAGGCCGAATGGAAAAGGAACACTGATGTTCCCACACGTTCTAAAGCAGTTGGTCTTTCGTTGTAATGGATCATACCCTGGTTTCATAAAATGTTAAGTACATCTATCATAATATCACCTAAAAAATATGAATAAAATCTTACACGTTACAAGAGATCTCATGATCAACTCCTAAAGAATCTATTAATGAAACGACCAACACGTGCAGTTTCAGATTTCAATATAATTCAAACTTTATGGACTAGGTATGAAATAACACATTTCCAATGTATAGGTGTAAGCCACCAAAGTACAGCGCAAACTATTAATTATGCTCATAGTAATTGTTTAAGTTGTGATATGGCACAGTAACTCTTAGCTGCACCACGTAGGAGAACACTGGCTTTGTTTTTAGTGTTAACATGTCCAAAGAATTATAGTGCATGTTGGTGCGCGTAGAGGATTAGCTGGACCGGTTTATACTCCTGACTCGTCGTTGGGCGGTTACGGACATCCGGTTTTGTGATGATGTGGCTAGGTGAGCAGTTAGAGTGCTGGGCTACGACATGACCATCCCCTTCTTCAAGTTGTAGGAATTGCGACGGTTGTCGCTAGAGAGATGAGTTCAGGTTGATCTTTTATAAGATTTCGTTGAATAATAAATAAAGAAGGCTGTGTTCATCATTTTGATACAGAGCCTGCCAGCTCGGGGTATCACCTCTATTTTTTTTCTAGGATACACCATGGGAGGTGTACCAAACATATAGAAGAGGGCTGCCGACGGCAGTTACAACACCGTACCAACAGAGGAGGGTGGTAGCTCCCTCACACCCTGAGCCTACTCTCCTACTAACACCGAGGTCACCGGCTCCGGAAAGCCAAACGTATCACCACGAAAGAGCCTAGCTAGCCGCCACTGCTTGAAATCGTCCCGGATCCTGGTCTTGATAGCCTCCGCCCGCGGGAGTGCTCCGTTGAAGACGACATCGTTCCGGTGCCTCCACAAGCACCAGAAGACCAGGATGATCGCGGTCCAAAGGTCTCGCTGGTCGGCCTTCAGGCAAGGCCTCGACGTCCACCATAGAAGGAGGTCGGTGTCGGCCATGGGCAGCCACTGGACCTTATCCCACCGGTGCAACACCCAAGCCCAGACCTCTCTGGCCACCACACATCCCAACAAGACGTGCTGGATGCTCTCCTATGCTTGGTCGCACATCGGGCACCTGGGTGCCCGAGGTAGACCCCAACGTTCCAGCCGGTCAGCGGTCCAACATCTATCTCTAGACGCCAACCAGGCGAAGAACATACATCCCTGCGGTGCCCGAGAACGCCAGATCTGGGTGGCTGCCGGCGCTCGCGCCATGCCCGCGAAGAATGCCATGTAGGCCGACTTGGCCGAATACTACCCATCGCTGGACCAACGCCAGGTCAGCACATCCTCGCGCTCGGGAACCAACTGGATCCCGGCCAGCGCATGCCACAGGAGGAAGAACTCTGGCACCGCCTCCGCACTGAGGTCAGGCCCGCAGTCTCTAAGCCAGTCACCCGCCAGCCCCTCCTTGACCAAGCGGGCACGCCGCTTTCCTAGGGGAATCGCCGCCAGCAGGTTAGGGGCAATCTCCTCAACCCTACGACCATCGATCCACCGATTGAGCCAGAATCTGGCTCTCATACCGTTGCCCAGCGTGTAGCAGGTGGCGGCGTAAAACAGCTCCAAAGACTGGCGCGGCAAGCCCAGGTCAAACTCAGCCCAGGGCTTGGAGGGGTCCACCCTCTGCAGCCACGCCCAACGGCATCTTAGCGCAAGGCCAAGAAGACGAAGGTTGGGAATGCCCAACCCACCAAACTCTTTCGGCGAATAGACTCGCTCCCACGCGACCAAGCAGTGACCGCCCTTGACCTCCCTCCTGCCTTTCCACAGAAAAGCCCGGACAATCTTCTGAAAGGCCACGATCGTCTGCGGGGGAACATCGAGGGACATGAGGTTAGCCCCTCGTCGATGCCGAACTTAGCATCCCACCGATCATGGAGATCCACCTAATCCCGAAGCCCATCTTGGTCAGGACCTCCAGCAGAAAAGCCCAATCCACACTGTCGAAAGCTTTCGCGATGTCCATCTTCAACAAGACCGCCGCGAACTTGAGCCGATGGAGTTTGCGGGCCATGCTCAGAACAAGCTGGAAGTTATCATGTATGCACCTCCCTCGAATGAAGGCACTCTGGTGAGGGCCCACCAGCTGGGGCATCCTCGGCGCCAACCGAACCGAGAGAACCTTCGCCATCAGCTTCGCCATGCTGTGAGTCAGGCTGATGGGGCGAAAGTCCTTGACTTCCACCGCCTCGGGGTGCTTGGGGAGCAGCATGATCAGGGCCTTGTTGGTCGCGTGGAGCCCGCGCTAATCGCCCTACCACAGCGAGAGGAAGGCCGCCATAACATCGGCCTTAATAATAGGCCAACAAGCCACGTAGAACCTGCCCGTGAAACCATCGGGGCCAGGTGCCTTGTCAAGCTCCTGGGAGCGCACCCCCCCCCCCCAAATCTCCTCCTTCGAGAAGGGGAGGTCCAGCTCCGAGAGGTCGTGCCGGACCAGCCCAAGGTAGTCCAGGTCCAGGGCCGCTCCCCTCTCCGGGCACGATCCTAAGAGAAGGTCATAGAAGGAATCAACCACATCGGACTTCCCTTGCTGATCGGCCACCAACACCCCCCTCAACCTTGAGGTGGGCAATGAAGTTCTTCCTCCTCCGGTGATTGGCCTGCAGGTGGAAGAACTTGGTGCAAGCATCCCCATCGCTCAGCCAAAGCAAGCGGGACTTCTGCCTCGCGATAGTCCTCTCCAGCGAGGCCAGACCCAACAACTTCTTCTTGAGGAGCCTACGGAAAGCGAGCTCGCCCAGCGACAGGCCCCTAGCTTCCATCGCAACATCAAGGCGAAGGATCAGCTCATTGGCCAATAGAATTTGCCTCTTGTTGTTGCCAATAAACCTGTCACTCCAGCTGGTCAAGGCCTTGGCCGTAGCCGCCAGCCTGGCCTGAAGCCGCTTGAATGTGTTAGCCACCTCTATTTTTTAATTAATTTTTTAAAAGGTAATTATCTTCTCAACAATCTCAAATTGCTACTTTTGCTTTGTACTTTGAGGAGAGTATTCTGACAATAGGATTTCTGTACGTGAATAGTATGAATATGTAATTGATTAACGGAGGCACGACCAACGAGTCATCCCATATCTTATACGGGGTAGGCAGCAAGAGGAACTCACGGTACAACGGCAGCGGGGACTACTTGTTGGCCGAGGAGCAGAAAAAAGAGAAGAAATTGAGAACGTGAGAGTCGTAAGCAAGCAATACCCTTATCCAAGGAGCAAAGCAGAACTGATACTCCTGGAAGTGAAAAAGGTACAATCAAAGTATCGACGGTGAAGATTTATAACCTGGCCACACTCGGCTTAGCCCTCTCAAGTCTCAAGGTTAACTAGACTTGCAATTCAGCGCATGAGAGCATGACACAACGGGCGATTACTGGCAGACCAATGAGCCACGGGATTACTTCATATATGTTGCGAGTTTGGAGAAAAGATTGCTGTGATTTGGGAAGAAGCAAGGGTGCTCAACAATTAGCATCGCCGGTGGCGTATAAGGACATTACACTGCAAGATGCCTATAGTGGTGTTTAGAAAAATAAACCAGTTTTTGATTAAGCGTCTATATATACAAGCCAGATGGCGAACTAGCCACCTCTCTTACAGATGTAAGTATTGGTGCTTAAGAGGCAACCTATTTGGCCGAAATGAGGCGACGGTGGCGGCTGACCCTAGCACTCTGGCCACTGGATCGTCTCTTCCGTCGACAGGAGTCTACTCGCCGGCTGGGTGTTCTTCGGGATCACGTTTTCATTGTTTGGGTCTGAGTCTGGATCGGATAGCGACGAAGCTTTGGCGGCGTGGGAGGCACTTGAGGTCTTGGAAGATTCTG
Organism: Avena insularis; assembly: GCA_023614405.1. Taxonomy (NCBI): domain Eukaryota; kingdom Viridiplantae; phylum Streptophyta; class Magnoliopsida; order Poales; family Poaceae; genus Avena; species Avena insularis. Next base: position 274,847,158 of record CM042687.1, on the reverse strand, counting down.
ATGGCCAGCTGGGTTGGACTACTGTTTCGCGGCGGCGGCGGAAGTCAGATGAAGAGGTGCGGCAGGAATTCTGGGAGGACATAGGCTTCCCTACGTCTGCCTCACGTTTCTGGGAGAAAGGCTCCATTTTGCCATCTCCATCACCGGTTCAGTTTGCATTCTCGAGGAGAAGGAGGTCTTCATCTCCGTTATCCCGGAGACAGGTGTTTCTGATCTCGACGAGGCCTAGGATGAAGGCCTGGAAGGGGCCTCTGCCATCGAGGAGGATCTTGGCGCCGCCGGTGTTGGGTCGCTTGCTAGAGGCGGCGTTGGAGAAGACAAAGGGCTCGCTGACGGTGACTGTAAAGATGAGGGCTGACGTGGAGGCAGAGATGGTGGGGCAGGCTGTGGTGGACCGGGGAGCTGGTCAAGCTGACTCGGGTTCGAACCTGGTCTTCTCGTGGACCGATATCGCAAATAGGTTTCGCTCGGTGTGGCTCAGGTGTGATCTAGGTCACAAGAGATTGTCGTCGCCTCAGAGTCCGCACTACAAATATATTGCATGTTCGCCGTCAAGGTCGGCTTCGCCATCGCCCGTCGCCAGTTCGCCGGTGTCCTTGGTGCGGCCTGCTCTCTCCTTCGCGCAAGCGGTGGCCCGCCCCCCTCTGCTAAGGCCGGCCAATCCGCGGCTAACCCTAGGGGTCCAGCCGCTGCTCAGCCGCCGCATGGACTTGTTGTGGCCACGCCATCTCCAACCGTGGCGCCTGTTCAACCTATTCAAGATGTTGCTCCTCCGATGCCAGGGGCTGTAAACAACAGTATGGCTGCGGCTGCTCCACCTGGGGTGCCTTTTCCTCGCCCGTTTGGATTCCCGCCGGGGATTCAGTTCCGACCACCCGCGGCCTATCTTGCGGCGTCTCAGGTGGCCCAACTACAGCCTCTTCCAGCTCCATTCTGTGGTCAAGCCGGCGCACCTGCTCATTTTGCTGGAGGGTCGCAGGGTTTTGTGCTTCCTGGAGGTCCAGGGCATGCGCCTGCTGGTGGTCTGCTGATGGGAATGGTGCCCATGCTGCAGCAGTTTGCTGCTGGTGCGCTTGTCTCAGCGGCCGCTGCTCCGAAGCGCAAGAAGAAGAAGAAGAAGATTCAGCCGCAACCTCAGTTTTAGCCAGGACAGTTCTTACAGCAGCCCCATTTTCAGCCCCAGTCAAGTTCGGTTGGGCAACAACCTTTTGGGTATCCACCATCGTATCAGGCCTCGGGCCAATTTCAGCAACCCCATGTGCAGTACTCATCTCAGGTTATCACGCCAGTTGTGGATCAGATTGCGACAGATCCTACTCATGTGGTCAAAAATAATAAAAAGTCGGTTCGGTGTTGGAAGTGTGCAGTGGATACCCATGCTTCTAAGGATTGCAAAACTATTCATTATTGCTATATTTGTGATGTTGCGACTCACCCGACTCGGAGATACCCTGTCCTCAAGCATCCTAGACCCTCTGCAACCATGATTGGCGTGGGTCATAATCTGTCTTTGTTTTCTATGATTCCAGAGAGTGTGGTTCGTTAGGATCAAGGGCCTAGTTGGACTCTGATTGCTTTGGTGCAGGTTTCTAGTGAAGCAGTCACGACAAAGGTGGTTCAAAAGCAAATAGAGCGTCGATGCCCGGTTCGGTCTCAATGGAAGTGAGCGGCGTTGAGCTATGGGGAGAATGCCTTCTTAATCAGTTTTCCAAGTGCCGAGGATTTGGACAGGGTGGATGGGAGTCAGTTTTCTACGCCTCTAGGTAAGACCCAGTTGTCTATTTTGGCTTACAAGACACATGATGTGTTGTGCAAGTGTGATCTGCAGCAGGTCTGGTTGCATGTTGAGGGGGTTGCCCATTCCTTGGCCTATGGGCTGTGGGGTCGCTTATGGGGAAAACCCTAGATGTTGATATCCTAAGTCTGAGGCAGAGGGGGGTGATCCGTATTTTGGTTGCCATGTTTGATATTGCGGTGTTTAAAGAAAAGCAAGATGCACTGGGCTATTATCTCACCTCAGATGTTGTGGTCGATCTCAAGGGGCATGAGCTCCACTTTCGGATGGAGCCGGAGGGATATGTGCCCGACCTAGATTTATCATCCAACTTATGGAGGATGCATAAGGATGATTCTGAGGATGATGGTGCAGGGAACAATGGCGAGGATGCTATGGATACATCGGATCCGGTATTTCCACCTGTGACGGATGGGAAGACTAGTGCTCAGTCATCTGGACATGCGGCTGCGCCGTCTTCTTCAAGGCAGGCTCATTTACATGTGATGGTTGTGACTCCTTTTAGTGCTAATCTTGCTACTCCTAGAAGCAAGGAACTTTTGGATGCTCTGCCTGCTGACTCTCTCTGTGTGGCAGTTTGTTCTCATCACCTCAGGTTACTCATTTGTAGTTGCAGACGGCTTTGCTTGCGGTGAAAAGTACCTCCATGCAGCCCTCTACTCCTTTGTCGGCATCACCTGCGCGGGGTAGACCGGATATGCTGAGTAGAACTATTTCTCGTTCATTTATACCAAGAATGGAGCCGATGTGCCGAGAGGAACCTGATACTGCAATGAATATGCATGATGGGTGTCCACTGAGGTGCACGCGAGTGTGACGGTCGCTACAGCGATTCAACACTTGGCCGCATGTGTGATTTGGCGGGAGCTGTTGTCAGCTCAGGAAGTGGGCTGCCGTCCCAGATGGAGGCCCTGGAGGGGCATCCGACGCCACACCGACCGGGCGAGGTGGTGTCATGGCGCGGCCTGCCGGCGTTCAAGGAGGCCATTGGGGTCCCTGTGAGGATGTGCTCTGGCGGGCTGCTGGATTCTGTGGCACAGGTGGGCTACATCGACGCGGCTTCGTATTTGGCCCAGGAGGGGCTTATCGCTGGGGGAGGACTGACCCAGGAGGGGCCAGTCACTCCCTCTGATACTTCGACAACGACCTAGAAGGCACCATCGGCTGGAACTCTAGCGCGCAGGAGTGCGTGACACGGTTCTGATGCCTTTGGAGCATCTGTCACGGATGATGACTCGTTGGGAAAAGCTATGCGCAGAAAGGCAGAGAAGAATCTCGACTCAGAGGGTACTGGGAATTCCTTAAAATCCTTCCTCTCGTTTTCCACTCCATTAATTGTTAATAAGCTTACTAGTGTTGGTGTTATTATGGATAGGTCTTTAAATGAAATAAAAATTTCTAGTTCGGTTTTGAGACATATGGAGGTTGACCATTTACCGGTTACTCCTAAGGTCTCTATTTTCCCGAGACTTCATCTATGGAGGAGTATTTGCATGCCACAGTAGATGGTCAACTCCTCTCCCACCTAGTTGGTGAAGTGTCAGAGGTGGGCTTTGATGAGACCGGGCTGGGTTCACTTTATGAACTCAAAGCTTCGGGTCGGAAATCAAAGAACAGAGGTCTCGAAAAAGACCACGTGTATCCAAATCTAACATTGTTTTTTAATGAATGACATGTTTTCAAATAGCAGAGGTCTTTCTAACTTGGCTAAACATTTGTTCTTTGCCGAATGTGTGAGAGATTATAGATTAGATTTTCTTGGTATTTCTGAGACTGGTAGACGGGATTTTTCACAAACCCTACCCAATCGCCTTTATGGTGGAGTGGACTTCACGTGGATATCACGACCGCCTCATGGTAGATCTGGGGGATCCTATTAGGCGTCCGTGATGAGACCATGGAAGTGCTGGCTAGTTCGGTGGGAGATTTTTTTTATAAAACTACATATTAGAAACAAAGTTGATGACTTCACATGGTTCCTAGTTGCTGTTTATGGAGCTGCCCAGGATGTTTATAAACCCGATTTTTTACGTGAGTTGGTAAATTTGGCAAAATACAATCCATACCAATATTCTTATAGGGGGTGATTTTAATTTCCTGAGGTTTTCTCATGAGAAAAGTCATGGTCATTTTGACGAACACTGGCCTTTTTTTTCAATGTTGTTATTGATAGCTTAGACTTAAGAGAGACTACAATGTTAGGAAGATAGTTTACCAGGCTAACAGTCTTCCGGAGCCTACATATGAAAAACTGGATAGAGTGCTTGTGGATACCAAATGGGAGGATAAATTTCCTATGGTAACAGTTCGCGCTCTTGAGCATATTGAGTATTTGTCAGATCATGACCCTTTACTTTTAACTATTGGTCTACCGCCTCGAAAATCTAAGCATGAGTTTAAATTTAAACTTGGCTGGATGGCTCGAGACGGTTTTAATGACTTGGTTAAGGCCATTTGGAAAAAACCTGTCAGTGCTCAGACACATATACAATGTTGAAACAATAAATTGCGAGCTTTACGCAAATTCCTTCGAGGTTGGGCTAGATACATGGTTGGGATCCTTAAGAAGGAGAAACTACGCCTTTTTTCTATTATTAATGACCTAGAAGCTTCCGCAGAAGTCAGGCCTTTATCTACATAAGAGATTGAGCTTAAGAGCCAATCAAATACGGAAATAGCCCGACTTCTAGGGGACGAGGAACTCAAATGGTACCAACGCTCTAAAGCAAATTTATCCTGGAAGGTGATACGAATACAAGATACTTCCATGTTGTTGCCAATGGCAAATATAAGAAGAAACTTATTCACTCTTTAATCCAGGATGAAGGTACTATTGAGGGGCAGGATCATTTAAAAGCTTATATTACAACATATTATAAAGCCTTATTTGCGGCACCGACGAAAAATTCCTTCTTGTTGGAAGAGTCTCAAACATCGGATATTCCTCAGGTTTCCATTGACGAAAACAACTTTTTGACCGCTGCTTATACAGAGGGCGAGGTTAAGAAAGCTATTTTCCAAATGGAACACAACAAAGCACCAGGGCCCGATGGCTTCCCAACGGAATTCTACCAAAATTCTTGGGACGTTTTTAAGGAGGATCTGATGCCTTTGTTTCAGTTTTAAAGGATGGCTAGCTAGATTTATTTAGACTCAATTTTGGCAACATAATTTTACTTCCTAAGGTTAATAATGTAGAACGCATACAACAATATCGTCCTATCTGCCTTCTTAACGTTAGTTTAAAAATCTTTACAAAAGTTTCCACGATTAGACTAAATTCAGTAGCTGATCATGTTGTAAGTCCATCTCAAATGTCTTTCATGCAAGGAAGAAACATCTTAGATGGCGTAGTAATTCTGCATGAAACAATCCATAAACTACACTCAAGGAATTTAAACGGTGTATTGTTCAAGATTGACTTTGAAAAGTCTTATGATAAAGTTAATTGGTATTTTCTTTAGCAAACACTCCGTATGAAACATTTTTCGGAGGAGCGGCGTGCTCTCATACAATCCTTTATGTCTGGTGGTAGTGTTGCTATTAATACCAACAATGACACTGACAAATACTTCCAGACCAAAAAAGGGATAAGACAAGGGGATCCACTATTGCCTATGTTATTTAATATAGTGGTGGATATGTTGGCTATTCTTATTGAGAGAGCCAATGCTGATGGCCAGATTGTAGGATTAGTTCCCCATCTAGTGGATAATGGCCTATCTATTCTTCAATACGCTGATGATACAATGTTATTTATGAAACATGATCTTGAAAAAGCTAAGAATCTGAAATTAATATTATCAGTATTTGAGCAACTCTCGGGATTGAAGATTAACTTCCATAAGAGCGATTTGTATTATTTTGGCGAGGCTAAAAAAGAGGCCCACTTATACGCTGAATTATTCGGTTGTGGTCAGGGGAATTTCCAATCAACTATCTGGGAATACCGATTTATTATCATCGTCTCACGATTGCTAAATAGAAACTCGTTGAGGAAAGAGTACAAAAACATCTTAATAGTTGGAAAGGTAAATTGCTATCCCTTGGCGGAATACTTGTACTCTCAAACTCAGTACTCACCAACATGGTATTGTATATGATCTCATTTTTCCAGCTATCAAAAGGTGTCTTGAAGAAAGTGGATTATTTCCGATAAAGATTTTTTTTGGCAAGGGGATAGTGAGAAAAAGAAATATCGAATGGCCAGGTGGAATGTGGTTTGCCGACCGAAAGAATACGGTGGATTGGGTATTCATGACTTGCAAGCCAAAAACACAGCGCTTCTAGGTAAATGGCTCTTCAAGCTACTCACAGAAGATGGTGTCTGCCAAACCCTTCTATAGAGGAAATATGTTGGATCCAAAGATATGTCCCAAGTGGTTTGGAAACCCGGGGATTCACACTTTTGGGCCGGACTAATGGCATCCAAACAACATTTCTTCCATTTTGGTGTTTTTAATATTAATGATCTATCGAAGATTAGACTCTGGGAAGATAAATGGCTTGGCCAAACCTCTCTCCGGAAATAGTATCCAGCTCTACATTCAATTGTTAGACACAAAAGAGATACACTTTTCACAGTGATGGAATCCAATCCTCTTAATGTATCTTTCAGAAGAAGTCTCTTAGGCCCTAGACTAGTATCTTGAAACAATCTTTTATTAAGATTAGCCACAATACAGCTGTCCGAGGGTATAGACGAGTTTAAATGGAATTTGGTACATAATGGTAATTTTACTGTTGACTCAATGTATAGAGCTTTGATCCATTCTGATATTCCAGTCGACGATAATAATAAAATTTGGAAAATGAAATACCCCTTAAAACGAAGATATTCGCTTGGTATATTCGTAAAAGGAGTCATTCTTACAAAATATAATCTTGTTAAGAGGAATTGACATGAAAGTATACAATGTGTGTTTTGTAACCATAATGAGATAATTCAGCATTTATTTGTAAATTTGCTCGTGCTATATGGTCAATCATCCAAGTAGCCTCTGGTTTATCTCCTCCTTGGTTGGTCGCCAATGTATTTGGTAATTGGCTACATGGGATTCAGATAAATTTAGGACTTTGTTTAGGGTGGGAGCGTTTGTCATTATTTGGTCGCTTTGGCTACGTAGAAATGACAAGATTTTAAATAACATTGTTTCCTCCACTTTGCAGGTTATCTACCAATCCATGGCTATCCTCCGCTCATGGAATACTTTTCAGCGTATAGAATTTCGCGACTTGTTTGCGGAGGGGTGTACACGATTAGAGGACACGGCGAGGGATATTTTCTCCGACATGGATGGCAGCGTGATCCGCGGATTGATTTGGCATAGATAGAGGATGGTTTTCATTTTCATATTTTGTAATTCGGGTACTTCTTTTCCGCTCACGTTTGGTGTGGTTGATCGGCTGTGTGCATCCTAGTTATGCAGAAACCGGGTGTAAACATTACTATATGTAATAAAGCGTCCATTTTCATAGAAAATGAAAACGTTTGTTTTATTTCTATAAAAACCTCGATTTATTAGCACTTTGCAATGTACATGACCTAATAAGATCTGATAGGATATTTTTCCTATTTTGGCACATCGTCATGGATGTTTCAAAAATCTCATCACGACTAGTCTTAAGTGTTTGATCTAACCTTTTTTTCTCAAAAGAAGGTGATTCCCCAGGGCTTGTATGATCTAACCTATTTTTTCCAAAACAAGGTTATCCCATGGAATAGTGTTTACAAGATATAAGAATTATTTAAAATAACAAAATTTAGGAAATTTGGCTGTGCGTACACATTAAGAAAAACCAACGCTTTTTATGTGAGAGTAAATACCTTTGTCGCGTGAGCAGCCATCGGTTATATATGGATTGCCTCGGTAACCATCGTTGCACTCACAATGATAATAATAATAACTGAGGCTGGAGTATGAATGCTCTCCCAAACTGCTATGGTCGCTGAGACATGCATAATCTGTCCTGTTTTGCAAGGTGCCATCGGGGACGGGTTGATCAACGACGATACCCCACGAAGTGAAAGCGTAATCTGTGGTTACATCAATTGTATCCCAGATAGAGCTTCGGTTATTTCTGTGCTCTTCGAAATTTGGTTCTCCAATCTTGTGGCGGACAAACTTGAACACAAGGCCGGTAATGGTCTCGGGGCTGACGCTGATGGGGCAACACCCTGTACCATTACAGTTCTGCCTAGCCACGCTGCCCGTGATATCTTGATCAGGACATGTAACATTGCACTGATCCACTGTATTGTTCATTTCAAGCACGTGCACATGGAAGTCACAACCAGTGATGTTTAGTTGCAAACCATAGTCTCTGAAAGATGTCCCAAGATTCCAGGACATGTTGTACACGTCGACCTCAGAATCCAATAAGGAGATGGATTGGGATAATGATATAGGAATTTCTGTATCTTCGCCCCAATCGGTGTTGATATCATCGGTGACCTCTGTGAACCCGTCATGCAGGAAGAGCCTGGGATCCTGAGAGGCACTGTGGTTGTTGCAGACGAGCTCAAAGTCTTGCGACCGGAAGCAGCCCGCCCCTATGCCGAATGGGTAGTCGAAGCTGATGTTGCCGCAGCTCTTATGACAACCGGCGAGCGTGGCGGTGGAGGGAAGGAAGGTCCCGTTCGCTGGTTGGCTTTTCCGCACGCCGGATGCCCGCACCGCTGCAGTCCGTAGCAACAGCAGTGCGAGCAAGCAGCGGAGTGCGTCGACGAGGCTCATCTTCATCACACAGTATTCAAGGGAATGCTTGTGATGATGGACAGGAGGTAGGATTGGTATATTTGTCTAGTGAAGAGTATCTGAAGGCGCGTCGTACTTATGAGTCGAGGCTCTACCACGTATATATCTCTGCCCAAATGCGAAGGAAACCGAACGACCTGTCAATGTGATCCTCCTACCCAGCCTGACTTTTCAACGCGGGGCCAACACTGTCTCGCAGTTATACAACCGCAAGGAAAAATAAGAACTGGAATAGACAGCAATGTGAGTGGTACACGCGCAAGAAGATGAACTCGAGAGCACGGCACGAAAGGATGCGGTCCAAGTTAACTGGAGCCCTAAAAACAAAAAAACAGAGGGTCGGCTCACGTCAAGCGTACTTGACGGATTGAAAGAGCATTCAGAAATTGTATGTACGACTGCCACCTTACTCAGTTAACTGGAGCCCCCCAAAAAATAAAAATCAGACGTCTATCTCACGTTAAACGTAGTAGATGGATTGAAAGAGTATTCAGAAATTCTAAGATTTGTCATATACGAATGCCACTTACTACTCCCTCTGCCCCGAAAAGTATATCACGGATTTGTCTAAATTCAAATATATTTATACACTATTTAGTATTTAAATAAATTTGTGACGTCCTTTTTTATGACGGATGGAGAATATTTTTCATACTGAAAGCACACGGTACCAACACATTTGGGAATGAGTATTTGAATTCCCAGTCAATGAACTGTGTCCATGGGTTTTCGGTAGCACTTATATCATACAAAGCTTCACTCTCGCATTGACTGACCCGGTGGAGTCTTTGTTTCCAAGTGGAGACCCGGATAAATGAGCAAAGGAAAACTGAGCTACCAACATAAATAACGCGACTAATACATTGTTCAAAAACCTGATAATAAGACCGGCATTATGTGGCTGGCAGTATCAGAACAATACGGCTCACAATATTTTTCCCCAATACCTATCAGCGAAAAAGATGGAGTTTGAAGAATTCAAATCCCACTCTCTTATTAAACCGTACAGATTACGGCTTGCATACATGGCCGGTTCACTCTCCCGGATATTTGAGAGTTTCCGGGGGATGAACACTGTGTTAAATCGGGTGCGGGTCAGTTACTTAACTTGTTGTGACTACTCCTGTTTTAGAGAGCTTGGGACCTCAAAAACGATGTACTGTAAGAAGGATTTTATTGGAGTACCGAGATTTAGCAAACTCGTCTACTCCTCGAGGCATGGCTACGGACACCAAAACAAGAGGGTGCTAATTAGTAGTTCTAATTACCATTGACCAAATCACTACATAGTAAACTTTGAACTATTTTCAGCAGAGATTTTGTATTACAAGAATTTTTTTGACCGAGCAACTGTCAGTAAAACTTGTAAACCGATCTTATATGAGTATGTGTATTTCCAGTCAATGAACGTCCTTGGGTTTCCGCGGTAGTGCTACAAAGCTTCACTCTCGCCTTGACTGACTTGGAGGAATCTTTGTTTCCAAGTGGAGACCGGGCAAGCTATCAACAAACGACCTATAGACGAACTGTTCAAAAATCTGGCATTCTCTGGCTGCTAGTATCAGAAGAATACGGCTCACACTCTTATTTTCTTAGTACCTTTCGTCGAAAACGATCGAGGTTGGACAATTCAAAGCTCATGCTCTTGTAACCGTACAAATTACGACTTGTATACGTGGCCGGTTCACCCTCCAGGATATTTGGAATTTGCCAGAGGATGAAAATTTTGTCAAATTAGGTGGGGATCAGTTACTTAACTTATTGTGACACAAAGATAATTATATGCGCCCCAAGGTGTTTTGGAGAGCTTCGACCTCAGAAATGATGTACAGTAATAAACCAAGATTTGCTAACGATATTCATCGAACTCAATAATAACTTCCTAAGGCGTGACTAGGGACGCCAAAACATGAAGGTGCTAATTAGTAGTTATAATTAACTATCAACCAGAGAACTATATATATTGTAAAATTTAACCAGTTTCAGCAGAAATGTTATATTACATAAACTTTAACCGAGTAACTGCCGATGAAACCCTTGTATACCGATCTTATCTTGCGGAAAGGAGTGAGTATGAAAAACTCCGGCATCATAAGTTTCCTACACATTCTCTCTTCTTCAAGCATGTCATTGTTTTCTAAGCAAATTAAGGTTTTTGAAGGGTACTACCTCTGTCTTGAAATAAACGTCAAAGATTTGTCTAGATTCGTATGTACTTATACACTAAAATATGTCTAGATACGAAAAATGGTAGTACTATTTTAAGATGAACGTGTCACTTTTTATTCGATAAGGAAAGAGGGCTTTCCCAGTTATTTACACTTCACAGTAGTATCTTTTGTAAAAAATCCTGAAGACAATTCTGGTTGTTTCAATTGTTAGATACTCCGTATATACTTTACGGTTTCATGTGACCATGGTGGTCTCTGAAAATCTTGTTGCACAATGAGCACACGGCAACCAAGTTCAGGCCATTTTTAGTACAGCCACGCTGAGAAATACTCGTCAGTTCTTGGAGCTCCATCTTCAGCTTTTGGTTCTCCCTGATTAGCCTTTCGGATTTTCTCTTCAGATACTCACAATCTGTTGTCGTCTGCTTCTGCTTGCTCCTAAAAAATGGGCAAAATCAACTATCAGAAAACTACTAATAGTACTAAAAACAACCTGATAAATAGAAAATTGTGAGCTGCAAATACAAGTACCTGGCTCTTCTGTTCTGAAACCAGACTTCGACTTGGCGTGGTTTTATGTTCAGATTCTTCGCCAGCCCTTGCTTCATAGACTAAATTGATTTTTGTGACCATGATCTAAACTTTTCTATGATAAGAACATGGGAGTTCTAATGCCTTACAATACTAGGGAATGTTTTTGACATGAACTTACTGTATCAAGAGTGCAATGTTCTCTGTAGACACCTTCGAGTACCATAACTTGTTCATCGGTAAGCCGTAGCTTCTTCCTCGTATTGCCATCGCTGTTTTCATCTTCACCTTGATCTGGCAACAGGACACTAAATTGTACAGGTGATTTTTGGTTGGAGCTAGCACCTCTCTTAGATTGGGAGTGCTTGCTAGTAGCTCCAATACCAAGGGAAAGGGCAGTCATTTCATCTATTTCTTCTTCCATGTGAGCTATGTTTCTTGATTGGAAACCATCAGTCAGAGAAGAAGCGTGTATATATTGTGGAGGATGCGTGGCAGTTTTGTTGGTGTGGTCTTAATTTGGTAATGACTCCAATTGGGGGAGCAAAGACTGCAATAACAATGATATTTAGAGCGCCTATTAATTGGCATTGTAATTGCCATTGGGGGTTTCTTCGAAACCCATCATGCCGGACAGATTATGTAGGCAAGATGGATTATCAGAGTTGTTTTTTCGTAGTATTACTCATTTTCACGGTTCCTGGAGGGATGGATTGAACAAGTTTCAGTTATTGTATGTATCATAAACTGCACATAATAGCCAGCTTTTACTACCATGTTGCCCGTTTCGTTTGACCAAGTTTACCGCAACCTAAACCTGTCAAACCCCAAATATCCTGTTAGGTGAGTGGGGTCCTCACATATCTTCTATGCCTTCTCTTAGGCATATACTCCCTCCGCCCTATAGGCTATAGTATATATATGATGTTGTTGGTTGTAATAACATCTTATATTATGGGGTGGAGAGAGTATTTCACTGTGAACAAGACAAATAAGGAAATGAAGACTAATAAGAGCATCATGGCTCATTTTAGGAATTGTTATTGGGCTTACCGCTGGCTTTGTGATAGTACGTATTGGCTTCATTGCAATTTTTTCAACCGTAGATGGAGAAGATGCACCCAAAAGCAGTTGGGGAAGAAGCATTTTAGAGAGAACCAAAGTCTTCTCCTACAAAACTGATATCACTCGTATGAAGTCGCTGGTGAAAGGACAAAGATTTTCACTTTGGAAGAGTTATAAAAGGCAACAAATAACTCTAGTGATACACGTATTGTTGGCCATGGAGGCCATGGCATGGTATACAATTTACTAGTGAGGTTGTTATCCTTTCACGGACTAACCATCAAAATATCTTAAACCTTTTCAAATGCTACCTAGTAGAGGCAGATATAGGATTTTGCTGGTCCATATTTGAATAACATTAGTTACAAACCATAGAGATGGTGTTTAATTTACTTATAAGTTAGACTGCACTATATTGAACATAATAAAATTTGTGTAAATTAGTAATTTTGTTTGTGAATGGCTTGGTTGGACCATGGGGGCATGTGCCCCCCTCCCAACACACACAAAGCATGGTGTGTTATTGTTAAGATGTTATACTAGACTAAATTGAATACTCAAATGTTTAAAGTAGCAAAAAAATCAAATTGTTTGAGGGTCATGCTACCTCATAACTGAAGTGCCACTACTCAAATGTGACTTCATTCCAAATGGCTCGCTTTCTAGAGTCCTTCATTCTCGTCCTAGTAGTAGTTTTCCTTTAGCGTTGAATGGCCGCCAATTCTACAACAATGAGATTCACTTGGACAAAATCCAAAATGTTATGTTAGGTGAGTTCGTTAGCCTTTTATCACTTATTTTAATAATATATTTCATGGTGAACACAACAAATCAATAAATCAAGACTAACGAGAGCATCATGGTTCATGGTACGTGATTCTGTTGGGCTTAACGTCCGTTTTTCGATACTACTTATTAGCTTGATTGCAATAGTTCTGATGGAGAAGATACATCTAAAAAAATGAGAGAGAAGCATCTGAGATAACCAACTCCCCCTCAAGCTGGAAGGCGCGGCTAGCCAGCCAGCTTCGAGAGGGTAACCACGTGGGAGTGCACATCATTTTTTTTCCAAGTCGAACTGGATTGAACATTTTCAAGAGTTCAAGGTTTGTTTTCCACCAAACCGAATTTTTAGGATGAAAAGTGAACTTTTTTAAGAGTTTAGGGACGTAAAGTGCACTTTCTTTGAGGAAGAGATGAACAACGTAACCTCCTGTAGAGATGTGCCATGTTCCTCTAGAAAATGGCGGGGACACGCAATCTTTTCTAGGCACAAGAGCTAATGCAAGTGTTCAGTCTCACTCCGGTGACACAACAGGTCCAGTCTCTGCAAACAGCTCACAATACTACGGGATGTAGCAGTAGTTAGTTTCGTCTCCGAGACTACTATTAGTCTAAAGAAGGTTCATCTAATAAAACGTCCAGTTTATAACCCAGTGCCTTCACTCAATGGTCTTTGTAATAACATGTACCCTGGTGTGCACTCTTTTAAGCTGAAAATTATTGGGGAGGCTCTCACAGTAAAACTTTATGGATAAAACAAAATAGTGGGCGTCGTCGGAGCCTTACAAATTGTGCACTACATTATTGACATTCAGGTGATTCATGGTGCAGGACTTATTCTGTCATACTGAACTTGTGTCTATTTTGGAGTACTTCCACATACCGAATTGCAGTTTTTGCAAGTTTGACACAATCAGGGACTGATCTAGACATGTTTCGTACTCCCTCCGTTTAGAAATATAAGATGTTTTAGATTTGTGAAGGAGATGTATCTAGACACCTTTTAATGTATATGTTCAAATGAATCTAGACACTAAAAGATGTCTAGATACATCTCATTCATAAACCTAAAACATCTTATATTTCCAAACAGAGGGAGTATATTTGAAAACTAGTCACCGAGGCTTAGATTTCGGTGGGCAATGGTGAAAAAACACCCTTTTAGGAGGCACCGTGGCTTGATGGCCAAAAACCAAAATGCATCACTCCTATCGTACACATGATCTCCATTAGGAAGAAATGGAACGATCAAGCAAGCTCTACATAATAATGGATGCATTGCAAAGATTAACAACGTGGAATTCTCTATGGAGCATATAAGTCAATACATTTCGCTTTGGATGCGACTAAGAGAGATAAACCTTCAACCGGACGTTATTGATGATATCACTTGGCATCTCTCCGAAAATGGCCAATATTTGGCCGAATCCGCTTACATGGCACAATTCTTTGGAGCCACCTCCTCCCCCATTGGTTCGTTGGTTTGGAAAATTTGGCCTCCTCCAAAGATTAAATTCTTCGCTTAGCTTTTCATTCAAAATATGCTTTGGACCGCCGACCACCTTGCGAAAAGAGGTTGGCCAAATTGTCGTGCTTGCCCCATTTCCAAACAAGTCCCGGAATCATCCGACCACCTCTTTGTTCATTGTAGATACACTAGAAGATTATGGTGCCTCATCAAAGAGTGGCTTGGCCTTCACTTCATGGACCCTCAAACTTGGTCGGGCGCAATCCATCCATCCCCGCTGGACCACTATGATGAAGCGTAAAGATTTGGTGTCTATCACACTTCTCGCTTCTTAGGAAATTTGAACGAACGCAACGTCCGGGTCTTCAAAAACAAAGATGCTCTGCCTTCGGTTATCCTTAACAAGATTAAATTTGAGGCGGGCCTTTGGATTCTTGCGGGCACGAAAAAGATGTCTAATTTGATGCCACGAGAGTAGAAACATTTGTACTTTATATTTACTTTTCTTGTACACTCTTGCTTAATTAATGAATAGGGCAAAGCTTTAAAAAAAACTAGTCACCAGTTGATTCCCTGGCCTATCGAGCTTCTCTTTCTAACTCTTATCAATTCCATTTCCGTTTTGACCTGATCAATAATTAAAACAATTTGTAACCAAATGAGCGAACAGGAGGTTGGTAGCAATGAAGTCATGGCTCACTCAGGACATATATGATCAATATTTGATTCATGCGCTCGCTGTCAGTCTCTGAACGTAGTATAGAGAACTTGTTGAATTTATGCAATAGTTAAACAAACTTTACAACATTTTATATACACATAGAAGCAAATTTCATGGAAATGGTGCGTTAAAGTATCCAGGAAATATCAAATCAATCTCAGCCAAAGGTAAGGGCAAGGTCTACATCCAAGCCAAAACATCAAAAACAATCCCTTCACGGTTGTAACATACAAGGTAGGAGCAGTATGGTTTTTCAGAACTGAGCTTTTCAGATGAAATACAGCCCTTGAAGAAAGAGAGGAAAAGCAGTTACATTCTCAGGAACCAGTTGTACAAATTCAAGATTTGTGTACAATCATCATACTGAAATCAAGCGAACAGAACATCCCATGTTAACTTTCTCTTATTTGGGAAGATTCAACGCAAACAAACTTGGCTGGACTGACATTATTTAGCTCTATGCACCTCCTGCCTTTGCTAGCTCCTCCAACTTCTTGTCAATCTGGGCTTCCGTCAAGCCATCCAAGCGCACGCACTTCTCCACACCCATATCTGACCAATAGGCATGCACAATACATCCATAAATATTATTAACATATGGTGATACATAATTGTCCACGTAAATGTGCAGTTACATGTCACACCTAAGGCATTCCCTTCATACAATAATCTAATATCATATTCATGAAAAAAAGGCATATCCGTTCAAGCAGAAATTAAGCATGAAATATGTCAATTGGCGAAGAAACAAGATATTTGGTAATCAGTATGCAGTTCTTTGTTAATTGAAACAGCCTAGCCCTGTGTAAAACTATAATGTCTAACACCTTTTTCAGTTAGCATGGTATGTCCACTGCATTGCAATAGACGATCAAGGGGCAATGAACGAAGCTTGAGCTAAACTCCAGAGATTTTATATGTGAATTAACAGAAATAGAGGAAGACCTACATAAAGATACATAAAACACGTCAGAGTGAGATTCGAATCTTGGTCCACATCGGGATTCAAGATTGTGCCAGACCAGTTGCACTATGTAGCCCGAGTCTTCAAATTCAAGAGAACAAAAAAATGAAATTGCAAGCAGCACCTAACACCGAAAATCAAAATTGGCTTCAGTTTATCTAGTTCACTGGGTAAGTTAGACATTGTGATGGGCCAAGAAATCTCCATATTTAAACTGTATCTTCAAAATATTGCTTTATCAGCACCAGTTGCTATTTTACGTACAGTCTGCAGGGTCAGTTGACCCCACAGTTTTTTTACATACCTTATCTTTGACTCGGTTTGAGAAAATTTAAAAAAAAGGAGTGTCAAATGATCCCCCAGGGTTTTGGGCCAGCATAGGTATATTCGAGCATATGTTTCCAGGTTTATGAAATAAAAACTCTTTGAGATAAGAGAACCCTGATTCTGTAAGGATAAGCCACTTATATGTTTCTTTGGTATAATTTCATGGTAGTGTACATAGAAGAGTCATGATGAGCAGAACAATGATGTCAATAGAGCAGTTGGAAGTTTCTGTCAAATGGTTCAAGCCGGCATCTACAATGAACTACGCTTCGGATATGTTTGGGCCTGTTAGGGGACTTCAGCTTCAACTCAAAGAAAGAAGTTTAAGCTCCTCCAAATAGGGTTCAGGATTCCCAAAAAAGGATAAAGGTTCAGTTTGTGGCTGCTGAACTGTGTTTCGCTGTGCTTATTTAATAATCTGCTGCGGAAAATTAGATACAAAAGTAGGCAAAAGCAGGTCAAACAAACAGTAAAATTGGCAAAAGCGGGTTGGACAAACGAGATTATCATTATCCACCACAATACCATACGCAGCCTAATCCCACTTGTACTAGCGTCCAGAGAAAGCTATCTCCTGAAAACATGGTTATCCAATCTACAGCACATGCTTATTGGTTAGCATTCTTATCTGAACAGGACTTAGTTAGCACCTATTCAACGAGGATGATTAGATTGAGTTCCCCTGGATATGCTTACAATTAGGACAAGAAATGCCTTTATATTAGCTTGGATTGAGGTGATATTGGTACAGTTCGAAACTGCTTGACTTAAACCTGACATTGTAGCATATATCAGAAAAAAATGGCATCAGAGCAGAACTCTTTACTGCTTTTGTTCCCAGAAGAACCTGTCTAGGAGCTCATTAGGCAATTTCATCAAGCTGATGCATTCAATCACACACCCATCTCTCTCACTTAAACTCATGTATGCATCTCGCTACTCTTCTGTTTGTACTGTGCAGAACATATATCGAAGTGAACCGAAATAAAGTGATTAAACAGAGGGGGGGGTCATCATCCCTTCAGATTCTACAAGACCTAAACAATCACGTCATTTTTGTGAAAGAATGCTATATCCATTATCTTTTGAATTTATATAAGCTCAAAACTGCAATCGTGCAGCTTATTGTGCTATCCAAATTAATGTGCAGTTTTAGAAGTATCAGCTTGTCTGATAAGCTCAAACTTGGTCAAACGTCCCGAGTAATCATGCATTCAGCTTTTTAGCAAACAGATATTGAACACTACCTATATTTTCTTAATGTGCTTTATGTCTGTCATGTCCGTACCCAATGGCATATTGTGCTCGATGGAGCTGGGCCGTGGGCCAATCAGACTGGGCTTGTGCCGTGACACGGAGTTGATAAGAAAAGAGCAGCACTGACTTGAGAGGAATCGAACAGAACAAATATGAACTGAACCTGTCTCAGCTTCTCCTTCCTCTGTCCTTCTACTGCTCTTCTCTGAATCCTCTTCTTCTTCAAGGTGTTGCTGCTCTCCACAAGCAACTTGTATCAACCTCACGTCTCGGAGATCACCGGCGGCAACGGGGTGTGACAATTTGGTATCAAGAGCCACCAATTTCCTCCACAAAATCCCACCCAAAAAAAAATCCCCACAAAATTTCCCCATCTGGCCGTACCGAATCAATGGAGGTGGCAACATCAACGATAGAGGCGAACTTGAGCGCCATCCATGAGAGCTTGGCAAAGCTCACCGAAAAGTTGGGTCGTATAGCCGCGAGGCAGGAGAGTATGCTGGTGGATTTGAAGAAGACAACGGCGACGCTCGCGCCCACCGCCACAACCATGCCACTATATGTGACGGGTCGCGTACAGGAGCAACAGGCGACCAAGATTTCTTCGCCCTCGGTCATCTTGGTGAATAGGGCCATGTCTGCTACTGCTCTACACTCAGATGCCATCCTCACGTCCTGCATGCCCACAGGTTGTTCGACAATTGGCTCGGCTGTCAACAAGGGCAGCAACCATGCTGCTGTGGTGTTTCCGACCAGTGGCACGATGCATCTCCATGCTACGACCTTGACCAGTGACGGGAACAACACATTACAGGGTGTGGTTGGGTCTGGCGTGAACACTCCTGCAGGGTGTTCGAACCGTGTCCTCTTCTGCCCGCCGAATGATCTTTGTGCACGCACTATGGAAGCCGACAATGACATACCTGCTGAGGGCTCAGTTTGGGTTGAAGGCACTCCTGATGAGGTACTCACACACATCGGTGGCTTATCATTGTTCCAAGAATCCGGGATATGCAAGAGCAGTGAGAAGTTGAAGCTGACATGGCCACCTTCCTTCCAGTTAAATAGTACAAGCAATCAACTAGACCTTGGGTATGCACCTTTACCATCATTTTGGTGTGATCCGTTGCTTGGGAAGCATTGGGAGCATTTGCTAGAAGGAAGGCAATTCATTAGTGTTAAGAAATTTGGCACAGAGAGTGCATGTTGTATATTTCCTAAGGTGTCCCCATGGAGAAGAAATTCTTTCAGTCCTGGAAATAATGAGCAACATGGAATGGTGGATGTGTTCCATTACGATGATATCCCTCTATGTTTTGAATTTTCTAGCAAGGATAATTCATGCACAACTATTTGCACAATGGGATCCGGGGAAACAGGTTGGATGTTGGTTGATGTTGTCCCAGTACTTCAAGGAGTACTTGCAGTCAATTTTAGGCCGAGAAGTTTGTGCAACTACATCAGACAATAATCACTTGTTGGATGTGACGACTCTTTCTAAAGTGTCAGGCCAGCATGGTTTTTGTCAATCTGATTCAATGGTGGATTTCAAGGCAGATGCAAAGCAGTTTGGAGTTTACAATATTTTCTGGACAAAAGATGCTACTACAGAACATTGGGATCCAGGAATCCTGAGATTTATTTGTCCGGCAACACTACAACATCTGATTCTTGTTTTCTCATACAGAGCATATGGTGTTTCAGTGGAAGATGGCCTGATTGGCGATCTGGAGATGAAAAGGTACATCCATGTAGAGGAAAACATGCCAATTATTCTGTTTGATGTACACACAATGGCTTCCCTGGTCTGGCTTTCACAAGCGCAACAATTTCTGTACATGTGTTGTGGATTCTTTTACTGGAGACAAGTGACATGCAAGCTTCAATTCAAGCAATGGGATCCCAGTGTGTTCTGAGATATTGGTTGCAGAACTGAAAACTCTATGCATATTAAGGACATGGGAGGTGTGCCATTGGACTTCAAGGTCGAGAAGAAGATACATATGCAGAAATTGGAGATACAGTATGTTGCGACCTGTGCGAGCCATTGCTTGGGGGCAAGCAATGTTTTTTGGGGGTGGTAATGTCATGTCCGTACCCAATGGCATATTGTGCTCGATGGAGCTGGGCCGTGGGCCAATCAGACTGGGCCTGTGCCATGACACGGAGTTGATAAGAAAAGAGCAGCACCGACTTGAGGGGAATCGAACAGAACAAATATGAACTGAACCTGCCTCAGATTCTCCTTCCTCTGTCCTTCTACTGCTCTTCTCTGAATCCTCTTCTTCCTCAAGGTGTTGTTGCTCTCCACAAGCAACTTGTATCTACCTCACGTCCCGGAGATCACCGGCGGCAACAGGGTGTGACAATGTCCTTTTCGGTTGCATTGTACTTGATTTACTACTTCAATTGAAATATTTCAAACTAAATCATCTTAATGAGTTACAGTTTACCTATGTCGAAGGATAACAGAGTAAGAGGTGAACCTAATCAAATGCAAGCGCTATGTCGCATGATAGAAATCGTGAAGCCCATGTTTGAGGCCAAGACTGTAACTTAGGTGTAAACCATTAAATAAGCAGAGCAACCGTCCGCAACATCAATATAATTTCAAGCGCTAAAAATTTCAAGATGAACAAACTTCAATACTGTACAACCTCACAAGCAAATTCGTACAAGTCCCCAAGTCCCCACATCTAAGATCTCCCAAGGTAACAGGATAGGTCCATCAGAAACATTTCACACATGGAACAGGTAAGAGTTCCAGAGAAATGGTTTGGTCGAACAGACCGGACCATCCCAGGAACCATGGCACGAGCCAGATCTCGGGTTCCTGGCAAAGACGGGATCGAGGGACGCATACCGTAGCGCGCCCAGAGCTGAGGCTGGACGCCGGAGCACTCGCGGATGAGGACGGGGAGGGATGGGTTGTGGGTCTTGATGTCCCCGTAGTTCTTCTTCACGAACTCCCTGCGAATCAGATAAAAAATCAGCCACCAACGACATGAGAGAGGAACCGACTTTAGAGAGAGTGGGGGAGAAGAGTCGGGTAGAGGGACAAAGAGGGCAAGAGAAGCGCGCGGGTGGGAGCTACCGGGCGGGGCCGCTGGCCGGGGAAGATTGGCAGAAGAGGAAGCGGATCTCCTTCACGCTCCGGGACAGGCTCGACCGCCACGCCATCGCCGCCGGCTCCTTGGGTTCTCTTCTCTTCTCGGATCCTTCTCTCTCGGCTGTATCTTCCTCTGCTGTGGAATGGGGGGATTGGGGTAAGGAGATGCCACGGCGGATGAACGAAATGGCCAGCTGAGGACTGAGGGCGTATCCACGCCGTCCGATCACGAAACCGATGTATGGGCGTTAGATTAGGGTTCCGTCTTTGCAGAAGTAATGGAAAAACATTTTGCTAATGAGTGCATATTTGCCGTGTAGAAATTAATTGAATTTTTTGACTGTATGCTTTTTTTGAACGGGTATGCTTTTTAGTTGACTGTATGCTTTTTTTGACTGTATGCTTGAAACTACATCGAGTGTTTATTAGATAAGCATCTACTCCAAAAACAAAGTAAGCCTAAGTGTCCATGACGAAGCCAGCAGCAAAAAGTTGTGGGGTCAAACAGCTTAGATACTTGGTACTAAGATGAAATTAGCTACAAATTCAATGGGTTTGTAGAAAAGCCTTACATATAGCTTCCCCGATGTCTAGGGCGTGATTGGTAGCCGGGAGTTATTTTGGAGCTCCCTAAAACATAGCCCTAAGGGCATGTGTCGTCGAAAACACGAGTTGGGCCATGATCCCCACTTTGTTTGGTTGCCCGTAAGGTCCTTCCTCGCATAAGGAGGAGAACGGCACACTCATTGTTTGGTTGGCTGTATTTTTTCATGGCAATCAAGAAAGATATAGGTGTTGTTTGGTTCCAAGCTGTTAACTATTGTGGTAACCCCTTTCATTGGAGTGGTGAGATTACCCAGCACTTGTCACACAAGATAGAAAGCAGTTCAGATAATCAGTTCATTATCAATGGGTAGTAACAACAGCACCTTGTGAACTAAAAGTTACTCGGTGGAGTGATGCAGCACGATCTAGTGATGTATCACAAGTTCACCAGTAGGGGGTTAATATATACCACCTCCTAGGCTCCCACAATATACCATGGATCAGTTTTTATTAGCAACCTTGCTAATGGAGGGATATCAGTCCTCTCCCAAAATATACATGACTTCATGCAACAGACCATGACCAGCATCGAAAATACATGAATGGGAAATCAATAGCACTAATAAAAGTGTTGGCATAGCCACGTTCTAAGCCAGGCCCTCCTGTAAAACATTAGCATCTTTTCATAGGCTTTACCTTTACGTATGTTGTCTGCAAGGAAGTTGATAGTCTTGATCACCAGCTTCAGATCCTAGAGATAGCGTTTTATCAATAAACCTTGGCGTAAACATGGTATTCATCTGAGCATAGTTTGGTATGGGCTTGTTCAACAACTTAGCATGCTTCGGACAGGCCTGAGATTGAGATGACGGTGGGTTAGTGCAATACAGACAAGTGAAATGGATAACAAAGTCTTGCTAACTTATCACGAGGTAGTGTATCAGCTTGTCCTCATCATCAAATGTGAAGTACGTGCTCTACGCACAACATATGATGCCTTGGACCGTTCTAAGTTGAAGTATTTGGTTCCACTTCACTCTCCACTCCTTGAGGTGGTTGTACAATTGAAGATTGGTCACCATGAACATCACTGTTAAATTTCTTCATGTAGGCTTCTCTAAACCCGTTGCTACAACTTACTCCAGCTCAACAATCCTATTCAGGAAGAACTGTGACATGGCAGGTCCCCATACAATTGAAGGTTTGCGGCCATACATAGTTGGATCGTTGTCAATCTTGTTAGACCGGATCCGTCTAACTTAAGTCAATTTTGGTATTTAAGGGAGCATACAAGACGGGAAAGCCAAAAGGCATGATTTTCTAGAGTACCTAAGACCGTAAAAATGAAACTTTGATACACATACAATAGAGCTAACACCATACACACTATAATAAGCAAACAAAGAAAACACGAAAGAGAAAGGGGAAACAAAAAATAAAAAATCCAAACCCAAAACTAAAAAGAGAAGGAAACACGCGCCCGTATGATACAACATCGGAGCCGCCTCTTCAAATAGTTTCACCCCATGCAGGCGGATCTGAGATCCGACTTCAAGAAACAGTACAATTCGCATAAACCTCACCTCAGAAGGGATCTGGATGGGGAACTCGCCTAGGGGCTTCAATCCTCATCGCTACGAAGATCCTTGAAGGCTTGGACATCATATTCATCACCATCATCATCAACCGCTGCAACTCCACATCACCATTAATCCTTCCATCTCCATTACATTCATCTTGTTGTATTTCCTAGACTTTGATGTGGATTTGCACAAGTATTTACCAATCCATTTATATTCCATTCATACGACTATGATGATGTTGATTCCCTCCATGTGTGAGTAGTTTACCTAGTTCTTGGGAAGATGGAGAAACCCTAAAAAACATTATGTCTTGAAATAAAGATGATCTATAACTTTGATTTGTGATGTATGTATTCAATTACTCTCTCTTGATTTATGTAAAGTGCACCACATAACATCAGCTCTACAGACTTGAGAGGGGATTACTCTTGGGCATGTGGTGATTCTATGGTGCTAAGTGATATATTGTGCCATATCATTACTCATGTGTTTAAGGGAGATAACAGGGGACTCACAAATCATAATATGTAACCATGGGGTAAACCCTTAATAGTAGGAAATCGCGGGTGGCTTGACTAAGATAACTGTTGTGGTTATG
Source organism: Avena insularis (assembly GCA_023614405.1). Taxonomy (NCBI): domain Eukaryota; kingdom Viridiplantae; phylum Streptophyta; class Magnoliopsida; order Poales; family Poaceae; genus Avena; species Avena insularis. The sequence continues at coordinate 274,823,482 of CM042687.1, read as the reverse complement.
AGAGATAAAATAGAAGATGTCTTGTCTTTGATTATCTAACATGGAGCTCCTCCCATACATACGCATGAAGAAAGACATAGATTGTCCTAATCATAATTAATACATTTGCTAGTGGTGGATTTAACACTCCCTAAGAACGCTTTAACCCTCTTGTAGTTTCAATTACTTTACATCGCGAACTCTTGCTATCTTTAATTAGTTTAATATTGCTTTGTTCACACAACCACTGTCAAACACTTTTTCACACACACACACACGCGCTAGAAATTAAAGATAACATGTGGCACTCGTTGGTTACTAGTAGCAGAGGATACTTAAGACCATTACTAGTAGTTCTCCGTGGTTTGGTACTCTTATTTCGAAACTAGCTACAAACAATTTGTGCACTTGCAAATATCATCAGGGTTTGTAGAAATGCTCCATTAGTCTCACATTTGATCTTTGCTGATGATTTCCTAATCCTTTGGAAAGAGGATATGACTAATGCAACCTTATTGAGACAAGTGCTTGACCAATATTGTGCAAGATCAGGACAATTGGTGAGTGAAGCAAAATGCAGCATTTTATTTACTCCGAAAGTGTGGATCCCGATGACCCGAAAGAAATTTGTATTGTGTTAAATATCATGACAAAGGCTATATCTGATAAATATCTCGGTCTTCCTACACTTGTCAGGGCAGATAGATCAGATAGCTTTCTTTATTTGCTAGAAAGGATAATTAAGAGACTAGAACGTTAGAAAGAAAAGCTCTTATCTATGGGGGGTAAAGAGATATTCATGAAAGTTATCATTCAATCTATAGCACTATATGCCATGGAGGTTTTTTAAATACCAAAAAACCTCTGCAAGGAGATGATAGATGCAATGGCGTAATTTTCGTGGGGGACACAGAGGAGAAGAAATACATGCATTGGATGGCTTGGTTTTGTGAAGGATTACTCTTGACTAATTGATGTGATAAAATAGAGGAGTTTGCATAAGATAAGAATCATAATATACCTTATGTAAATTTCCTAAAAATGTTATCCAAACGAGTTGACTAACACAATATATCTTATATTTTGGAATTTTTCTAAAAAAACTATATGCACTATAGAAAGAAACGGAGGGAGTATATAGCAAAATGCTTGAATCCCAGTCTAGTTTTAATCGGAGAGTTATAACACCAAGAGGACGGTTGCTTCTTACAACGGTCGATTAGCTCGTAAATCTAGTTACTATGCAATAGAATGAAGAGCTACTCCGTGAAAATTTTAGCCCAATTGATGTTTTTAGAATTATTCGGATACCACTGAGCCACAACTTAGATGATGATTTTGTTGCTTGGCACTTAACAAAATCCTATTCATTTTTAGTCAAATCAATATATTATTCGGAGTGGAATCATCTTAATGGACGAAGACTGACTCGAGTTGATGATCAAGGTCCAGCATTGGAGAATCCCGTATGTGGTATACTATGGAAATTAAAAAATCCAAGTAAGATCAAAATATTTGCGTGGAAGGCTCTGTATGGCATTATTCATAGGGTGGCGATTCTGACGGATATGCATGTCCTTGTTTCTTCTCAATGTCCAGTCTGCGCGGCAGGGCCTGAGGATATATGTCATTTGCTGTTTACGTGTAGAAGAGAGAAGGAGGTGTGGGGTTCTCTAGATCAGATGTCAATAATAGATGCATCACTTGTGGTTGACATGTCGGGATCTGTAGTTCTTGAAGATCTTCTTAGGAGACGATCACCGAATGGTTTAACTACTAAACAGAAGGAAATAATTTTGGTTAGAGCGCGATACATCTGGTGGCAACGAAGAGAAACATTAAAAGGGGAGAATATTGCTCCTTCAAGAAGAAAATCATTTTCTATATAGGCTTTGGCTGCAAATTATGTGGGGATCAATCAAAGGATGAACCGAAAGAGATCATATGGAGTAAACCCGCATTAATACATACAAACTGAACGTTGATGCATGTGTTTTTCCTAATGGTTCAGGTGCGTCGAGCGTGAATATCTAGAATGATAGATGAGAAGCTATATCTGGCTCAAGTTATCTAATGCAAAACATGGTTGATGCTATCACGGCTGAAGCTTTAGCTCTTTTTTTTTCGAAATGGGGGAAGATCGCCACGGCCTCTGCATTCAAGAGATGCACACAGCCTATTTTATTATATTATTTTCAAAAATCTTACAAAAAAGATTACAAAGATCAAATCGAAGCCCACCAAAATAAGCGACAACTCGCTAATCCTATAACCCTGATGAAGGGGTGTCTATGATCAGGGACAATATCCCTGACATCCACCAATGCGCATCATCTAAAACCGAAGGCCTCAATAAGTCGTCCAATGACGAGCAAGTGGCACAACCGATCCGGTAGACCCTCAGCGTGTACCAGCATACACGCTCCGAAAAGTCCTAGCCGCCGCCTTCTTTCGCATACCCAACTTCTGGAGAGATCAATGCACTGACCTTATGAGGCTTGCATCAATGCCACCATGACGCTAGAAGGCGCCACCGCCTTGCACGCATCCATCCAAGCACGCGTGATAGCCACCAAGACCTCTCGGCACCATGCCACTGGGTACCGCCAACAGACGCAACTAGAGACCTCCGGATGATCTGTCGTGCGTAGCACCTACTGAACCAGGCATGACTGAGTGTAGCACCTGGCGGCTAGGCATGACTTGACATCTCTACTGAAGACTCTATGCAAGGCGAAGCCGCTCCACCTCTTGCTGCTTCCCTCCAGCGCTGCTCCACAATCGATGCTCCTAAGAGAGAACGCAACACCGCAACGCCGCCATCACCTGACCCGAAGATCTTAGGGTTCCCCAGAGAAGCATGATTGAGGTCGACCCTAGTTGCACGGCGATGCCTTCATCAAGGTAACGACGTATTAACGCCGTCATCGCCCGCTAACAGCTCGGTTTTCACCGGAACCTAGGTCTCCCTGCCTCGCTGCCGGGACTAGATGACGAATTCCAAGATCCGCCAAACCAGCCTCAGGCCGACCACCTCCAAGAAGAAAGCCACCTCCACCGTCATACCTAGGGAAGCTTCCCTATGCGTCCTCGTGCTACGGGAGAAACCCCGGTGTCTCGTGTCGTCGTCCAGCAGGAGGTCACTGGGACGCCGCCTCCCCACAACGTGTCGCCGCTAAAACATACGGATCTCGTGGTTGCCCAGCCTCCGAAGCCGCCGCCTCCGCCTGGACAACACAAGGTTGCAGCTCCGTTGAGGGCGCCGCCAGCACCACCGGTACGGGAGGGCCGCCATCGCCGCGTTGTTGGGGAAAGAGAGGCGCCGCCATGAGGAAGGACAGACTGCATCTCCAGGGAGAGGCCAACGGCGGCCTCCACCACCCCCAAGCTCTCTAGAATGGTTTACATTTGATCGAAGAGATTGTCTTCTCTCCAATCATCATAGAATTAGATTCGCTAGAACTTGTGGAAGCGTTTAATGAAGTTATAGAGATCTAGAATCCTTATACTGCTATTCTAGTTGATTGCTTTTATATTGCTGGCGGAGTTGGTCGAACTAACATGCAACATTTTTTTAGGGAAGCAAATAAGATAGCGCATAAGAGTGCTTGGTTTTGTTTTGATTCAAATTCTCCTATTTTTTCGGACGGCGACCCCTAGCTTTATTTCTCGTGATGTATCTTTATTTAAAGTGAAATAAGATCTGCACCAAAGTCCTGCTGTTTTTGTTAAAATAAACACTACCTTTCCATTTTATATGTTCATGGTATACTTCTTAGTTTCAATAGGAATAATTGTGTGAAAAATAATGATATACATCTTGCATCTTATTGGAGTCCCTCACCAGTACCAGTAGGCTTGATTGCGTCACTGTTAAAATTTGCCCACAGATCGACTACATCAAACTAGACAAACAAACACGCTTGAAATATCTTATGGCCAAGGGCACGTGTCGTGCCCGTTTTTTTCTTTATTTTCTTCTCAACTCCCCAAGTATAATCTTAGACACCCTTGGTCGTGCTTATATACACGTACCAATGACCGACTTAGAAAATCTCTTCTATGCTTACACGGACACAAACTAGTAACTATATGACTAGAACTAGATTAGACTTATGTAACATCCCAGCACTAGAGCTTAGAAATAAGCTGAATCCAGATATGTGCATTGCATTCATGTATAAAAAATCCGACTAATTTTCGCGCTTTTGAATAAAACCTGCCAAAGTGATTGAAGCTTCTCTCAACTTGATGGAATTGAAGTAGATCATCAAGTTGACTGCGATAAGTTTCAATATGAACTTTGTTAAAACCTTATTTTTGGTAAAGGTGATTTAATATAAGGGTAGATCAAATGTAATAAAATTAAACCATAATACATTGCTTAATGATTTATATTTGATCCTTAAGAAATCATATCCTAGTATTCATTACATAACTCATGAATACCAAGTTATAAATATAACTTAAGTAATAGGAATGTAACCACTAAATCTTGATCTATCTTAATCTCATCTGCTTATACCATGAGTATCATGATAAATACTTAACCTTAACTCTTTAGTGAGATTGAGTAGGAAAGAAACCAAGCCAAGACCATTTACCATACACCTTTCTTCCCGCATCAATCCTTATCATCTCTAATGAATCTTATTCTAATGCCTGGTGTTTATCAATGTTGAGTAATCAACTATTGATTCATCAATTCTTAACCTATCAATTCTTGATCTATCAACTCTTGTCCTTATCATAGCAATCACCTAAGCCTTTAGTGAAAAAAAGTAAGTAGAGGTAGGTGGTATGCTAGTTTTAGATATCATCTATAGGATGAGAGTGTTGGAAGAGAATAAGATCAATGTGACAATTGAAGGAGTTAACTCACTCCTGAAATGATAGGAGAGTTATTTGGAATATATAATTATATGGTGATAAAGAAGATTACAAGGATGAATCCTGAAGAAAATTACCAGGAGTAATCCTATTGGATCAAGTAGGTATAGTCAATGAATAATATCTCTTAGTCCAATAGAGATAAACAGGAGATAATTATAATACAACTGTAATATTGTATGAATGAAAGCCTTGATTAGCTAACTGGAAACCTAAACCATAAAGGATCAAAGGATTATAATGATCATGCTTTAGTCATCAATATTGAATGCTTATATCATGTATAAGTGACATTGGTGGATAGAACATGATTAAACCCTAGTATAGATGTGTTATCCTAGGTTAGTCCTGGCAAGTCACATAAATATAATGTGAGGTTGGAGTATGAGTTACTGGAGTTAAGTAAATATAAGATAGTATGGTTAAGCTAAAGCTAGTGTAGCATGGAGTTATTAAAGTAGTGTTATTCCTCTTAAAGGATAGTAAGATTTTGATGAGAGTAGTTTGATATGTACATCTACTGGAGTAATGATGGTGATGAGTAAAGAGGAAGTGTTGATAGTATTGTTCTTGTGAAGCAAAGCTCATCATGTGAACACATGATGATGGATATGAATAAGTAGAATATCTAGGAAAGGAATTCCTTAATTAGAAGTCCAGAATTATGAAGTATGGAAGATAGGAATTCTGGATAAACCCTAAACCCTAAATCTATGACCTAACATATTATCCATTTCATATGATTGATCCATCATCATTTTTCCACAATGGCTCATAGTAATATTTTCCTATAGCAATTCACTATGTCTTTGTCATTCCCAACTATCATAACCATAGGTGTTTAGGAGTTATCTTTATAAACTCTTCTCTATGAGATATTCCAGTATATAACTTCCTAATTTAAAGAGTGATATCATTAAAGATCACAAGCATAAATACAATGTGTTTTAGCCATTAATCTTTATTCACATCAATAAAAGAATATGAGTATATTAGGTACCCTAGAACCTAGGGTGAATATTTAAAATTCAAATCTTAACTTCTATGCAAGAAATAGCAAACTGATAATATCTTCACTCATGGAAAAATGCTTTTAATTCTAAACCCTAACTTATATTTCAATCATAAGTATCAATGTATATTTGTTGACCTAACCAATATTATTAAAACATTATTCACCACCAAATTAAGGCATTAAATATACCTAATAATTATATATATAGCCTCTCTAATGATTTTATAGGAATCTTAAAACCACAAATATTAATAAACAATAAAGGAAAAAATGAAAGAAAATCCTGAATAAGAAACAGAATTTAAAACCCTAAAAGATAATAATAAGTTTTTCATTTACATCTCACAAATAAATAGGATCGATACAAATACTTAAAAGTATATTAAAACAAATAACCATAATAATCCATGCAGTAATTTTATAAAGTTAAACAAATTCTGGATATGTTTTAAAACTTATGATATTCTTATTTAAAAAGAAATTGTGAAAAAGAATATAGAAAAAGTAAAAGAAAAAAGAAAAGAAACAGATCTGCTTAGTTCTAGCCCGAAGCCCATTTTCTCCTCTCCTATCTACCGCCCAACAGCAACACCTTTCCTCTTCCACTCACTTTGCCATGGCCCAACATAAGCCCGGCCCAGGTACCGTTTTGTCAACTCAATCCTCATCTTCTACCTCTTGCTCGTCCCGAAGAAGCTCGCTGTCGCTCGCGCCAAGATCCTCGTCGTCGGTACCCAGGGACGGATAAGACGGCCACGGAGGCAACCCTCGCTCATCCTCATCCACTTCGTATTCCTCTGAAGCTTTCTCTCTTGGTTTCCTCTTCCAAACTGAAACCCTAGCTTCAACTGTCGATGCACGACGCCGTCGGGAGACCACCCCGGAGCCGTCCAAGGATGCTATGAGCTCCGTGTCATCACCCTCGTAATCCTGGAGGAAGGAATCGAGCCGGGATGCACGGGGTCGACCGAATAAAAACCATCTTCTCTGACTCCGACGGAGATCATCGTTGACGATTAAGCCACTCCCGACCACCTCCGGCCTCGCCGAGCCCATCATCGTGTTCCTGGTGAGCTCACGTACCTCCAGTGCTACTTAGCTCGTTCTCCTATGATCTCTATCTTGTACGCGTCGTTGAGTTCTGTGCGCCGCCGTCAATTGTTGCTGTACTTCCTGTTTCGATGACCATCAGTGAGCGGCGCTACCCCGTATGGGTTTCGCAAACTCCCCTGCACCGAAACCCTCTAGCTGCATCTTCCAGAACCCTCTCTGCCACCATTTTCGGTACAACTCTGGTGAAGCTCCGATGAGCACATGTGGCAGCTGATGTGGCCACGGTCCCACCTGTTCGTGTCTCTGGCTAGATTAACTAAGAATGTAAAAAGGATTTTGGCTTCATGTTGATGTCATCATGGCATCACGCCTGCATCATCCTTGACCAGGTCCACTGTTGACTAGTCCATTGTCCATGTGGCATCCAACGTGGCCAGTACCCCATGATACATTGGAAACGTATCTATAATTTTTGATGCTCCATGCTTGTTTTGTTTCTACTTTGCTTTACTTGTCCACACTTTGAGGTGCTTTTTACATGTTTTCTGGTACTAACCTACTAACAAGTTGCAATAGTGCCAGATGTCTGTTTTCTGTTGTTTTTGGTTTCAGAAAAGTTAGTAAAAAAATTGTTGGAATTGGACAGGACAAAGGAAAAAGTCAATTACTTTCCGTGGGGAACAAGAAGTCCAGAGGAGAGCCGGAGGGGCCGGCCAGAGGGGCCAAACCCACCCCAGGCACGGGTGGGCCCCACCCCGCGCCTGGCTAGGGTTTGGCGCCCCTGGACGCCACCTCGGTCTCCCCCTTCGCCTATAAAAATCCCCCGATGCAGAAACCCTGGGCACCCGATCAGAAATCCACAAACCGCAGAGTCAGCCGCCACCATCGTCCCTAGATCGGGGAATCAAGTTCTTCCGGCACCTGGGAGGAGATCATCCCGGAGGCCTTCTCTTCAGTATGATGCGTGAGTAGTTCCACCTTGGACTATGGGTCCATGTAGTAGTTAGATGGTTGTATCTCCTCCTTTGTTCTTTCATGTATAGATCTTGTGAGCTCCGTTCATGATCAAGATCTAATCTATTTGTAATCATGCATGTTGTGTTTTCGGGGATCCGATGGATATTAAGATTATTATGTTGGTTTGATTAATGGTTTTGTCTTTATGATTCTATCATGTCTGTGTTGTTTGTGATCTTGCATGCTCTCCGTTGTTAGTAGCTATCTTGGCCAAGTAGTTGCTAGTGACTCCAAGAGGGGATATTTATGCTCGATAGTGGGTTCATGACTCTAGTTTCCAAGGGAAGTGATAGAAATCTCTTCGGTTGTAGATGTGTTGTTGCTACTAGGGAGAAAACAACGGTCTCTTGTTCATGGAACATGTGGACTGTTTACCTTACACACTTTGCTTAAAGCAGTTGTCTGTTGCTTGCAACTTAATACTGGAGGGGGTTCGGATGATAACCTGAAGGTGAACTTCTAGTCATAGATGCAGTTGGATGGCGGTCTATGTATGTTGTTATATTGACCAATTGAATCTCATAGGATCTTTCTGACTAGTAATTACATTGTTATGCCTTGCTCAGTTCCTGTCAATTGCCCCGCTGTAATTTGTTTACCCTTCATGCCATGCTGTTTATCGAAGGAGAGCACCTCTAGTGAACTATGGACCCTGATCCAATCTTTACCATTGATACATCTTCCACTGTTACTTGTTTACTTGTTGCAAATCATTACCTTCCACACCATATGTTTAATCGTTTGTTACAGCAAACCGTGAGCTTGACAACCTCACTGTTCGTTGGGGCAAAGTCTTGAGTTTGTGTTGTGCAGGTCTCCGCGTTGCTTGCAACACCTGTTTGATGTTTCCTTCCTCCTTCTGGTTCGATAACCTCGGTCTCAACTGAGGGAAAACTTGCTGCTTGCTGCTTCACACCTTGCTCTTGGGGTTCCCCAGCAGTATGTACATAGGCGATCGTCAAGCTTTTCTCAAGGCGCTGCGGGAGGCTAAGGACGTCTTCACCAGGGGAGTCCTTCACTTCCTTTCTCTTTACTTTGTTTTTAGTTTAATTTGTTTCTTTTGCTTGGTTTTGTTTGCCTCTTTCCAAAAAAACACAAAAAAATTAGTACCTGCTCTAGCTACAGCTGCTGTTTTTGGCTTGCCCGCCTTTGCCAAAATGAACACTGCTGAGAACACCAAGTTGTGTGACTTCACTAGCACCAACAACAATGATTTCCTAAGCACTCCTATTGCTCCACCTACTCCTGATGCTAACTTTTATGAAATTAAGCCTGCTTTGTTGAATCTTGTGATGAGAGAGCAATTTTTTGGTGCTGGTTCTGATGATCCTGCTGCTCATCTCAATAGCTTTGTTGAACTCTATGAGATGCAAAAGTATAAGGATGTAGATGGAGATATTATTAAGCTCAAGCTTTTTCCTTTCTCCTTGAGGGGAAAAGCTAAAGAATGGTTGCTTTCTTTGCCTAAAAATAGTATTGATTCTTGGTCTAAGTGCAAAGATGCTTTTATTGGAAAGTACTATCCTCCTACTAAGATTATATCTATGAGAAGTGACATTATGAAATTTAAACATCTTGATAGTGAATATGTTGCTCTTGCTTGGGAAAGAATGAAATCTTTGGTTAAAAATTGCCCTACTCATGGACTCACTGCTTGGATGATTATCCGGACTTTTTATGCAGGTTTGAACTTCTCCTCAAGAAACCTGTTGGATTACCTCTTTGGAGGTACCTTCATGGGCCTCACTTTGGGTGTTGCAACAAGGCTCCTTGATAATATGATGGTTAACTACTCTGAATGGCATGTTGAGAGAGCTCCACATGGTAAGAAGGTAAATTCTGTTGAGGAAACTTCCTCTTTGAGTGAAAAGATTGATGTTATTATGGCTATGCTTGTTAATGGGAAAGCTCCTCTAGATCCTAATAGTGTTCCCTTAGCCTCTTTGGTTGCTTAAGAAGAGCAAGTTGATGTGAACTTCATTAGAAACAACAATGCCTATAGGAACAATTTTGGTGGCAACAATAATTATAGGCCTTATCCTCCTAATAATGGCAATTCCTATGGAAGCTCTTACAATAATGCTAGAAGTGCCCCCTCTGAACTTGAAGTCATGCTCAAGGACTTTATTAGTAAACAAACCACTTTCAATAAGACTATAGAGAAAAAGCTTTTAACTGGTGAGAAAAATATATCCTCTTTGTCTGAAGCTCAAACTTCCTTGGTTAACGGAATGGCTGCTAAACCTGAAACTATGGAAAACACCTTTGCTACTGCTCATGCCATACAAGTTACTATTGATGAAAATGTTAGGTTGTTAGCTCAAATTCATGCTAAGTGGGAAAGGGAGGCTGAAATTGATAGAAACAATAGTGTGTGCACTATCACCACTAAACCACAAGTAGCCCCTATTCCTCCTCCTACTATTCCTACCACTAGTGATGCTAAGTTTGATTTTGATATTGATGGGTGCAATATTTCTGAAGTGATTATGTTCTTGCAAAAGCTTGCTAGAAGTCCTGATGCTAGTGATATGCATGTTGCTTTCACCAAACACATTACAGATGCTCTTGTTAAGATTAAGGAAGAGAAGCTAAAACACAAAGCTTCTATTCCTAGGAAAGTAGAAGATAGTTAGGAACCCATTATTAATATGCAAGTGAATGACTTTGATCTCAAAGCTTCATGTGATCTTGGTTCTAGTGTCTCTATTATGCCTAGGAAGATTTATGAAATGCTTGATTTGCCACCACTAGAAGATTGTTATTTAGATGTCCCACTCAATGATAATGCTAAGAAGAAACTCATGGGGAGTATTAATGATGTTCTCATTATGGTTATCAATGTTTATGTCACTGTTGATTTCTATGTTTTGGATGTTGAATACAATGCTTCTTGTCCTATCACTTTGGGAAGACCATTTCTTAGAACAGTTGGTGCTATCATTGATATGAAAGAAGACGTCATTAAATATCATTTTCCATTCAAAAAAGGTATTGATCACTTCTCTATGAGGAGAGAGAAGTTGATTTTTGCTCCTCCTCTGAAAGCAATATTTGATGTTAATGCTTCTTCATTTGAAAACACTTGATTCCTTCTCGCTTCTTGTGCCTAACTTAAAGGCATTAAAGAAAAGTACTTGTTGGGAGATAACCCAAGAGTTTCCTTGAGTCTTGGAAGTTATTACTTTTGTAATGACCTCTCCTTATCCTTTTTGTTTGTTTTTTGTGCCAAGAATGACCTCTAATGAGAGGGAAGTAAGATTTGGGGAGTTGCTATCCCGAAACAGATTTCTGTCCTCCACCAAAACAATTTGTGAGGAGGCTCTATAACTCGGATTGATCTGAACATTTATGAATAAATCCCCCAGTATGTTAGCTAACTTTAGTTAGTTCAAGACTTTTTGATTTGAGCAACAGAAGATGTTCGAAAAAGTTGGTTTCTACCTGCTGGTCTATTTTGACAGATTTCTGCCATTATTTGCATTTGCTTCTTATTGATTCCTTTTTGAGTTCTCTTTAGGTGAATTGAGCTTTTTGAAGGAGTTACTACAGTAGCTTGTGTTTTTAGTGAAAAGCCTTGCTGTTTCAAAGTTTGCCAGAGGTCTAATATCTTTTTGAATAAGCTAATGTTGCTAATGAAGATTGTGTGAAGGAAAAATTTCAGGTGTAAAGAGAGAATGATGCAATGAGATGAAGAATGGACAAAAGCTCAAGCTTGGGGATGCCACCATGGTGTCACCCCAAGAAATATCCAAGAGGTACAAGCGTCAAAGCTTGGGGATGCCCAAGGCATCCCCTTCTTCATCAATAAAAAGCTTAGGTTTATCTTCGTTTTTATTGTTTCATGCACAGTTGTGTTGTTCTTGGAGCGTCTTAGTTTTTGTTTGCTTTGGTTAGTTTGTTTAGTTTTGTTGAGTAGTTTGGACCCCCATTCTCGCTGTGTTGTTTTGCAAAAAAGTTTGCTTGGTGTTGGAAAGGAGTAGTAAGTTCTTGCTTGAAGTGCAAGAGGAGCTTGCATTGACTGTGACTTAGACTTTAGCATGACATGCTAGGTTTTGTTTTGACTTTATGCTTAGTGATTATTGCTGTAGCATGTCTTGTTCCAAACAATTGGGATTGCTTAGTGTGCCTTGAAGAAATTATGCATTGTTTTAGCATGCAAAAGCATAGTATTGTGGTATTCTCCTTTGATGTTTTGCTTGGGTTGACTTGGCACATGCTCACACCATGTTATGACTATGACAAGTCACCATTAGCCTCTATGATCATTTAGTCCTTGACTTGTAGTACCACTCTTTGCTTTGATTAGTGCTTTGTTGCACTGGATGATTATGGCCATTATTGCTCTATTAGTTGGTTGCTCCCAGTCTTTTGCTAGCCTCCACTTGTATGAGTAAGTTCTACTCATGCCTCCAACTCCTAAGAAACCAAGTTATTCCAAAGTGTCCACTATAAACTCCTATGCATGGTGTGTTACACCATTCCAAGTATATTCTTGTTTTCAACTATCTTCCAATTAAAAACTATTTTGTTATGTGAAAACTTAGTGATTAAAGCCCTCACGAACTTGATGGCACATTTTATTCTTTGCCCCTAATAAACTTGAACCATTGTGACAACTTTGTTGTATATGCTTGCACTTATAAGTTGGAATTAGCAGAACCGTGATGTCACGGGGAACGTTTTCAACATTGCACTTGTACCTTGTTGTACTCAGTTGATATCATGTTATTTTGTCTATGGATGTCACCGGTGTGAAATAAAGAGAGAACTTGTAAGTCCATGGAGTTTGTATCCTGTGTTATAGAAACGCCTAGGCCGTTAGCCTAAGACATGCCTAATCATGGTGGAAACTTGCAGCATCACCATAATGAGCTATCTATGAAACATCCTCAATAAAAAGCTATGCATATGGTAAATGAAAAGATTGCTGAGATGCTCATTGTCTGCTTGCCTTGTCATTTTGGTTATAGGAAAGCTCCTGTACCATGTGCAAGGTGACATGGTTATACCCTACGGGTACGTAACTTCAGCATACCTAGTCCAGCCCAAGGAAGGCCCACGGCAGACATACGTTGGCCCATGAATATTTTCGGGTGACCAAGGCCCATGACGTCTTCGGATCCTTGGAGAGCAAGACTAGAGTTTGAATACAACCTGTAACCTACTCGTGTCGGTACCCGAGACCTAGCCTCCCCATATATAAAGGCTAGGAGGGGCCAACGAGGAGGGTATCCTACAATAGACCTAGATCTTAGACGCATCCACGCCAGATCGAATCTGCGCGCCCTGTAACCTTCGGTTCCGCCGTAATCAAAGAGCGCAAGCGGAGTAGGGTTTTCTCCGGGGCCTGAACACAGGTAAATCTCGTGTCCCCGGTTGCTTGTCTTAACTGCCACGATCTCCAGCATCCCCATCTTCTCCAAAACCCAAGTCCATAACAATGGGCATTGACGAGATTAAACCTCGTCAATTGGCGCCGTCTGTGGGAACTGGGCTGCTGATTGTGCGATCGTGGATTCGACCCGATCGATCTACAACTCCGCGGCGACGGAGAATCACCTCCTCTTCGGCGCTTTCGACTTCACCGCCCACTCGCCGCATACCATGAAGGATTTCGAGCCCGTAGGCGACGGACTCGAAATCTTGTTCGGAAGCTTCTGCTTCCAGGTGGGACAAACTGGCACCCTCCGCCTCCCTGAGCGGATGCCCGTGCCACCAATCAGGCCCGCTTCGTGGGCTCCACACCCCGTGCTACGCACGTCATCATCAGCAGATGAGTTCTACAGCAGCAGCAGCTGCAACTCCGATCTGTGCGATCCACCTTCGGATGAAGGGACCTACGGTTCCGGATCCGAAAGCTGTGGCAGCAGCCAACCAATCTGCAGGCGCTATCTGTGCGCCGCAATCATCCAAACCGACGAGGAAACGCCTAACCCGCCGCCCAACCCCGACCCACAGGACACAAACGGCGAAAACAGGGACAACAGGGGACACCTCATCCAACTTAGCAAAGAAGGATGGGCCGAAGCACGCCGCGCCGTCGCAGGCGAAATAGTCCTACCTCTGGACTCCCCACGTGATCTGCTGATGGCATACCACTACCTCCTCATCGAGGAGCACAATAAGCAAGTCAAGATGCAGGAGACGCTCGACAAACGCAAGAAAGCAGCCTCTGAGTCCAGTGCGCGAAGAGCTGTGCTCACCGCCATGGGACCCGGCTCTAGCACGAACGGAAACCAGGGAAACAAGCACCACTCTCGGGTGGAAAACATGGACCCGAAGGAGCGGCGTGACGTGACCCGAACCCTCCACACATCGTTCATGGATATGGACGCCGACGGCAACATCACCCCGAAGACGCCACAAGCTGCGATCATGGCAGCCACTGCGTATCTCGCAGCTCACCCACCTCCGGAGGGGGATCCGAAAAGGGCCATGCATAGATCCGAACTCACCGGACTAGGACTAATCGGAGCTGCGCTCCACGAAGACGCTCCTACGGAGCCGAAGAAGAAAGCTCCGGCCAGGCGCGACCGGAGCCCCACTCCCTCATCCGAAGATGAAGAGGAACACGATCTTCCTCGAAGGAAGAAGAGCTCGCATCGCCATAAACACGACTACGACGCCAGAGACAAGCTTACACAACGCAAGATCGACAAAGCACGCGCCAAACGCGCATGCTCGTCTGAATCTGAGATGGATGAAGACAAAGGAGAACTCTGCGGGGCTCGATGCTTCAGCAGATCCGTCCGACGAACACAGATGCCACGCAACTTCAAGCTTCCTTCGGATACTCCGAAATTCAACGGCACGCAAGATCCAAAGTCCTGGCTCAGTGACCATCTGTCATCCGTTAAGCTTCACGGAGGCAACAAAGAAACCGCCATGCAATGCCTTCACCGGCTTTACAAAGGCGCTGGTCCGCTTAGCAGCCTATCATCAGGATCCAGCCGAAGCTAGGAGGAGGTCGCTTATAGCTTCATCCGAAACTTCAAAGGCACCAGCAAGAGGCCCGCCAATCAAGAGTTGCGAGCCCGCACTCGAGAACGGTGAATCTATTCGCAGACATACTACGCTGGTCTACAACCAAGAACTCCATGACACACATCTCCAAGCGGGCCATCGACGCCTTCAGGGACGGCGTCAAACGACCAGACTTCAAGGAGAAACTTGGACGTGTAAAGCCCAAGACACTCGACCAGCTCATGGAAATTGCCAACAGTTGGGCAGACGGCGAAGATTGCATCCAACAGGCGCAATCAGATGAAGAGGACGACTACGGCCAAAGACGCGAACGCCGCAGCAAGAGGAGATCGCGCGTCTACGAGGACCGCGACGGACCCGACATGGTCGCAGCCGGCTACGCCGACCGCCATAATAACAACAGCCGCAACAGCGGAGGATACCGCAGCGGAAACTTCCGTGACAATGGAAGACCAACGCAGTCGTGGCAACGCCGCGACCGCGACAACGGACCCTCAGCATTCGACAAACTTTCGGGTCCATGCACCATCCACTTCTACATCGACAAACAAGATGGCAAAAAGAAAGCTAGCCACATACTCAAGGACTGCCACAAGTTCCAGAAACTCAGCGAAAGCATGGTGCAGATGAGGCAACAAGCTCCAATTCCTGCGTTCGGAAACGCACTCGCGCCAGGTGAAATAGCACACGGAGCTCCTCCACCACCGCCTATTGGAGGCCCACATCAACCAGTCGCACCAACGCAAAACAACGCCGGGGTCGCATACCCCCCACCAAAGGGAGCACTAAATATGATCCAGAAGGGACGCCCAACCAACAGGGTGCAGAAGAAAATCACCCGACAAATCAACATGGCCATGGCAACTCCGCCTGCAATCCCTGAGTACCTCAGCGGATCGGAGTCCTGCATCACATTCACTCGCGCGGATCACCCTTGCCGGATCCTCGCCCAGGTCATCTTTGCCGCCTGGTGCTGGAGGCGCAGATCGGAGGCTTCGAGATGAGTCGCGTCTTCATGGATGGCGGCAGCGGCATCAACCTAATATTCGCAAGCACTCTAGCAGCTATGCGGATCCCGCAATGCAGCCTGGAACAATCAGACACAACGTTCCACGGCATTGTCCCAGGGAAGGGCATCTTCCCCCTGGGCAAAATAGGGTTCGACGTCATCTTCGGGAAGCCGGACAACTTTCGATTGAGCGCCTAGAATTGAAGTGGTGGATCGCCGTCGCAATACCACGCCATCCTCGACGCGTAGCATTCGCAAGATTCCTGGCCGTCCCACACCACGCATACCTACTACTCAAGATGCCAGACCAAGGGCGTCATCACATCCACGGAGCTTCACCCGATCGGACCAATGCGATAGGGATTTCAACAAAATCTCCGGTCTTCGGCATGCAAGACGAGCTTGTAAGACTCGCGAAGTGGCGACAATGGGCTACCCCAAATACCAAGCGAACGCACCGACATGTCTTTCGACTCCACCATCAACACCAAAAGTGCAGGTCCACCCAACGGATGCCTCCAAGACGGGCGCTGATCGCCAATGACCTCAGCAAGATAGGAAGGCGCGCTGTCGAATTCCTCCGTGAGCACTGGAAATCTTACCGGTGTCCTGCGGACATGCCAGAGTTCCTGTGAATTCGCCGAGCACGCACTCAATGTCTTCCGCACACCAAGCCAGTCAAGCAGTCCATCCGAAGACTGTCGGAACCACGAGCCGATGCTATCGGCAAGGAGATCAACAGATTACTCGCAGCAGACTTCATCCGGGAAATTAAGGAAAGCGAGTGGCTGGCAAACACGGTGATGGTCCCGAAGAAGGACACGGACATCCTGCGGATGTGCGTGGACTTCACGTCACTAAATAAACACTGCCCTAAGGACCACTTCCCTCTTCCTCGGATCGACCAGATCATCGATTCGACTGCAGGTTGTGAGAAACTCTCCTTCCTCGACGCCTACTCAGGCTATAACCAGATTCGACTCAAGGTCGAAGATCAAGAGAAAACGGCGTTCATCACACCATTCGGAGTATACTGCTACAACACAATGCCTTTCGGGCTAAAGAATGCGGGTGCCACGTACCAGCGATGCATGCAGGCCTGCCTCAAGGACCAGATCGGTCGCAACGTCCAAGTCTATGTCGACGACATAGTCATAAAAACCAAGGAGGCAAGAACACTTATCGACGATCTCCGCGAGACGTTCGACAACCTCGACTGCTACAGGATCAAGCTCAATCCAGAAAAGTGCGCCTTCGGCGTCCCCTCGGGTCAGCTGCTCGGGTACTTCATCTCTCAACGAGGGATCGAAGCGAACCCGAAGAAAATCAAAGCTATCATGACAATGGAGAAGCCGAAAAACCTCAAGGGCGTTCAGCAGCTCGTAGGGCGAGTAGCAGCACTAAGCAGGTTCATCAGCCGCATGGGCGAGAAGGCCCTACCATTTTACAAGCTGCTGCGCAAGGCAGACAAGTTCGAGTGGACACCAGAAGCCAACAACGCATTCGAAAGCCTCAAGCGGCTCCTCTCCACCTCGCCAGTTTTGGTCACGCCAAAAGAACGCGAGCCCCTGTTGCTGTACATAGCAGCCACACACCAGGTGGTCAGCATAGTACTCGTGGTCGAATGACCTGAAGATGGCAAGACCCACGGGGTACAACGCCCAATTTACTACCTCAGCGAGGTTCTCACTCCAACAAAACAGCGGTACCCGCACTACCAGAAGCTGGCCTACGCCGTATTCATGACGGCTCGACGACTGAGCCACTACTTCCAGGAGCATCAGGTGATGGTCATCAACGAGGCACCCCTAAACAGCATCCTGAATAACCCAGAGGCCACAGGACGCGTGGCCCTGTGGGGCATTGAACTATCACCCCTGGACATCACCTACGAGAAGCGACACGCAATCAAATCTCAAGTCCTTCCGGAGTTCCTGGTGCACTGGATGGAGCTGCAGCTGCCTGACACCCCAGACATGTCGCAGTCCTGGACAATGCATTTTGACGGCTCCAAACGCGAAGCCGGAGCAGGGGCAGGAGTCATACTGACCTCCCCGCAAGGTGACAAGATGAAGTATGTCCTTCGGATGAAATTCAGAGCCTCCAACAACGAGGCCGAATACGAAGCCCTCATCCATGGCATGAAGATGGCAAAAATATGCGGCGCAATGCGCCTGGTCATCTACGGTGACTCCAACCTTGTCGTACAACAGACGATGAATGAGTGCGACGCACACGCCGAAAACATGATCGCGTACCGCGCGCTATACAACGCACTCGAAGGAGAATTCGACGGCTGCGAACTTCGGCATGTCGGCAGAGAGAGCAACAAGGAGGCCGATAAACTCGCCAACATCGGCTCCACTTGTGCAACGGTACCACCAGGTGTGTTCCTCGAACAGATCTGCGTGCCATCCATCAAGCGGAAATTCCCCGAGGGATCACCCGAAGAAGCAGAACACTCGGGGGCTACGCTACCCGAAGGTCATGAAGGACCCGAAAAGTTGGATACCGAAGTTGGCATGGTCAACCTGACGCAGGTCACGGCAGTCGAAGAAACATGGACACGTCCATACCTCCAGTTCCTGATAAACGGAGAATTGCCAGACAGCCCGGCAGATGCCCGACGCGTATCTCGTCGGTCAAAAGCCTTCACCATCATCAATGGCGAGCTATACAAACGCAGCATTACGGGCGTACTACAACGGTGCGTCACCATAAACGACGGCAAAGCCATACTCCAAGATATCCACGAGGGCATCTGCGGCCACCACGCAGGTAGCCGCTCCCTCGTCGCCAAAGCTCTGCGAGCAGGATTCTACTGGCCAACGGCCATGAGCGACGCGAAAGACATCGTCCGAAGATGCAACGGGTGCCAACGGTTCGCTGACAAACCACACGCACCTGGGTCCGAACTTCGACCCATACCCATAGCCTGGCCTTTTGCCCAATGGGGCCTCGACATGATCGGCAAACTGCCAAAATCCTCGAAAGGAGGACACGTCTTCCTCCTGGTCGCAGTCGACAAATTCACCAAGTGGATCGAAGCTATGCCAGTCACCAACCAGAAGGGCAAAACCGCCGTCAAATTCTTCGAATCCATTATCTACAGATTTGGCGTACCGCATAGCATCATCACCGACAACGGATCGAACTTCATCTCCGAAGAATTCCAGGACTTCTGTGAAGGCCTCGGGATCAATATCACGTATGCCTCAGTGGCACACCCGCAAACAAACGGGCAAGTGGAAAAGGCCAACGGCCTAATCGGCGCCGGCATCAAGAAACGCCTCATGAGCTCACTCGAGCACAAAGCTGGAAACTGGACGAAAGAGCTACCGGCTGTCCTATGGAGCTTACGGACTACGCCAAACAGCTCCACCGGCTACACGCCATTCTTCATGGTGCACGGAGCTGAGGCCGTGCTACCAGCCGAAGTACGCCACCAGGCTCCACGAGTCGTCGCTTACAGCAAAGCCGAATCCACGGCTGCACTCGAAGATGCCGTCGACACACTCGACGAAGCACGGGATGTAGCAGCAGCTAGATCCGCGGTGTACCAGCAGAGTCTCTGCAATTACCACAACCGCCGGCTGCGCCCAAGGTTCTTCGTTGAAGGAGACCTCGTCTTGCGACTTAAGCAAAAGCGACCGAATAAACTCGAGTCGCCATGGGAGGGACCCTATGCCATCACCGAGGTCATCCCAGGTGGCGCCTATCGCCTCAAGCACGTGGAGTCTGGAGTCGCATACTCCAACCCATGGAACATCTCGCACCTGCGACGATTCTACCCATAGCAATGTACCCCTTTTCTACCTTCAATAAGGCTTACAGCCAAGGCTACTCAGCCGAACCATGTACCTCCTCCATTACGCTACAAATAAAGCTAAGTGTCTCGCCCCCAACCTTCGGTTGACTATTTTCTGCAACTTCATTACATGCTACAAACACACTCGAGGGCTCCCCCCACCTCACGATTTCATCGACTGAGGACAAAACGTGTACACCTGAGTAGCTGACGCCAAATAACGAAAAGGGCACACGTCTAAATCAAAGCACTGGGCTCCCCACCTCACGATTTCATCGATCGAGGACAACACGTACACGAGTAGTGACCACGCCGGGCTAACAAAAGGACACGTATTAAATCAAAGCACTCGCGTGCTCGCTAACAAGCAAACCTTTACAACAAAGGGCACATACACGCCCAATGCAATATACAAATTTTACATCTATCTGCTTATTTTCAGGTACTACCTATTCAAGAATAACCTGAGCACGCTGCTCAAACAAATCTACAACTGCTCGCATATCGCCTTACAGCCAGTAATGCGGACGCATATTCCACTCGCCACCATCTGGTCGAGGAGGTGGCCCAGTCGCCACATCAGCCAAATCTACATCAGGGCGATGCACCCTCACAAGTGACAAGGCAGCCTTCACCCCTGCGACAAGCTGCTGTCACACCAGCTCCTTGACATTGCTGGCACTCCGAAACTTCGTCAGAAGACAGGCAAGGGTCATTGGCACGGCATCCAACGGAAACATGACATGCAGCACCGAGGAAAGAGATGTCTGCACCTGGCGGAGCACCCGCGAAACCTGGTAGACACGATCCTGCACCGTCGCCAGAACTATGGCGCGATCACGATCCATCCAGAAGAAGCCGCCGGCCTCCATGTCCTGTTGAGTCAAGCAATTGACTCGAACAGCAATACGCTCCTTTTTTTCCCTCGGAGCAAGATTGACACCTGCGACAACCGCACAAAACAAGATTAAGGCCAGCAGGCTCACCCGAAGAACTGAGCTACAGCCCGAAAGAAGGATCAACTTACATTGCAGCTGCTCGGACAGCCGACCCAGCTCCGCCATCAAATACTCCTCTCTGGCTGTGCCACGGTCTGCTTTGGATTTCCAAACGTCAGCACGACCACGTAACCCAAGCAAATCTCTCTCCAAGCTGCGCACGCGATCTCGAAGAAACGCGAGCTGCGAGGAATCATCCAATGATGCTTGCAAGGGCCTTTCGGATGAAGTATCAACTGGGTCAGCACCCAAAGGAACCTATAGCAGAAGAAAAAAGAAGGCACACAGACATTCAGCCAAGGATAAAGCACAACTCGGAGAAATTCATTAAAAGTACATAAGGCCACTACGTGGCACAAGGATGGTACTACAAAAGATATTTACAACAAAAATAGACTACAAGCTACCCTACGTCTACTCCGCCTACGGCGGAGGACACTGAGTCGCCTCAGAACCAGACTGCCTAGCTTTGGTCTCGCCCTGCTGCCGCAATGCATACTCAGACAGCAAGTCAATGAGCTTGGGCCCATATCGTTTGCAGCGAGTGGAGTAGGCGGCAAAGGCTACCTCGGATCCATCTGCAGCCGTCGGCATCCGAGAAGTAATCTGGGACAGGCCCAGCTCCGCCCCAGCCGCCATGGCCATCGCCAGCCCGACGGACGCGCCGATGCCCTTCTGCTTGCGCAGCAGCGCTTCGGCTGACAGAGCCTCTGCCAGAGCACCCACGTCTTCAAGGGATGCGCCCTTCGGGAAGAGCTCCTGGTAGAAGCGACCAAGGACCTCTTTCGCCTTGGCAAGGGAGCTGACGACGGTGCTGCAGTGGTCTTCGACCGCTACAGTGGCATCATCTAGAGCACTCCCGTGCTCCAGAGCACCACGGTCAAACTCGATGCCTGCGGCATCTGAGACAAAAAAGAAGCAACATGAAGAAAGACAACGTAGAAGAAGATCCGTAGAAAAAGAAGCAAGTACAAAAGCTAGCACTCACCCGAAATAGCCTTGGCAGCAGCCATGAGCTTCTCTGCCACCCCTTTTTCACGAGCAGCCGCAACGATGGCCAGCTGCTCCTCCCGATCTGCGGCTTCCTGCTGCAGACGCTCTTTCGCCTCGGCTGCCTTTCGCTCCAGCTCAAGGCGCCTTCGCCCAAGCAGCTTCGCCTTCGCTTGATTGGCAAGGCTCTTCTTCGAGCATCGACCTCACGGAGAGAGTCGTTATGCTCCTCTGCATTTACAACAAGCAAGTGTCAAAGAACAGACCAGGATAAGCAAGAAAATACCACAAGGCGCATTTAGTACCTTGAAGTTGCCGCAGTAGCCTCCAATACAAGGCGTTCCTCCACCAGCCGCTTGGCCTCTTGGACAAAAGGCTGCAGCAACAGGCAATAGCAGTAAGAGCAGGACTCGGGGGCTACGCTCAACACAAAGAAGCATAAACAACATCAGCATACGAAGACGCTCGGGGGCTCCCCCCGTAACATCAAACAGAAAACTTACGTGCTCCAAAGGCAAACCGCCGGCCCGCCTGCGACATTCTGAGGCGCAACCACCAGCCTCTCCTGCACAGGAGGAACTGGCGCAGCATCACCCGAAGTCGCCACCGTCTGAGGAGGAGGCAACGCAATGTTCGACTCCCCCATCATCTCCCCGCACCATCACTGGAGCACGGAGGATTGCACGCATCTGAAGCCAATCAACAGTGCAAACATCATCAAAAAGAAAAGGACAACAGTACAACAAGAACAACTTACGAGCCCAACGCGCTCAGGTCGAAGATAGGAGAAGCCCTTCGGGCCCTCTTCTCCTCCTTCTTTTCTTCCTTCTTCTCCTCCTTCTTTTCTTCCTTCTTCCGCTTTCTTTGGCGGGGTGAGCAACAACCCGCAGGAATGGCGAGGAAGGGAGAGGAAGAACCTCCATGAACATCATCATGACGCCACGCCCGCAGGATTTGGGAGTCGGAGGAGTTGAAGCATCCAAGACTCGCCGAGTTCGTGATCGCTTGCGCGAATGGTCCTCACTCGATTCGTCGGCATCCTCCACTGGGGATCGCGCTGACGGTAGCTCCGACGCGGAATCCACCACTTCATTATCCGGGGCATTCGGATACCTCTCGGGCAACAGTGGTGCCATGCCCGGCACTTTGAAGCTCTACAAAAAGAAAAGGAACTTTGTTAGCAAACAAAGGAAAAAGTACACAGCTGACAAAAACGAAAGAGAAGCACTACGTGCGAAAATCTACACCTTCGGTACAACCAACGTTGAAGAAAAGGGAGGAGTCAACGACTTCTCCGGGAGTCCCTCGTCGGCCTTGAACTTCAACAGCACACGAAGAGCCTTGTCAAGTTCCACCTCGGAGATTTTCTCACTCGAAACCCTCGTCGGATCACGACGCCCAGAGTAAAGAAACATCGGATGCGCCCTCGCTTGTAGAGGCTGCACCCGACGCTCCAGAAACGTCCGGATGATGTCAACACCGTTCACCTCCTTCTCAGGAATCAGTTGGAGCTCCTCCACACGACGGTACAGGGCCTCTATCTCCGCCACCTCACCATCCAAGATTTGGTTTTTCCAGGATCTTTTCTTCTCAATCAATTGGGAGGGGTCGAAAGGAACGAGACCAAAATCTTGCCCAGGCAGTACGGAATCACGGATGTAAAACCATTTCCTCCGCCAGTACTGGACAGATTCGGACATGGAAAAGGAAAAGAATTGCACATTGGGACTGAGAGAGATGATGAAACCCCCAATGGGATACACACCATCCGAACCAGACTGCCTCTTCACGGAATAAAGCTTCCGGAAGAGGCCAAAGTGCGGCTCAATGCCAAGCCAACACTCGCAAAGTGTGATAAAACACGCAATGTGAAGAAGGGAGTTGGGAGACAGATGATGGAGTTGAACCCCATAGAAAAAGAGCAGTCCACGAAGGAAGTCATGGACTGGAAAAGAAAACCCGCGAATCACGAAGGCAACAAACATAACCCGATACCCAGACGGGGGACGGGGGATTACCTCATTGCGGGGGATTATCACGGCCGTCGTGTCTTGCGGGATCAGGCTCCGCTCGTGCAATTTGCGGAGATCGCTCTCCCGCGTTTCTGATCGCCGCCAGCCACCGTCGGTGACGCGAGCAGTGGCGGCGCCTTTCTTGCCTCCGGCGGCGCTGGTCCCAACTGCAGATGAGGACTTCTTTGGTTTCCCCATCATGCTACGGCGGCGCCGGCGGTGAAAACGTAACAAGGACGACGGAAATGTGGAAGGAAATCTCTACGCGAAGCAAGAATCGCTCGAGCGCAAGGAGGCAGTGAAACACAAGAACTGATGCGGTGAAAACAAGCCACGATTTCACCACGGATTATAACAGCGAAGACGACGCATGCTGGCCGTCCATCGAGAAGACCTAACGCCAACGGTAGATCTGGCCGTACACGTGTCAGCGTCACAACAAACCGTCTCTACCACGCCGTCCACTACGCGCGGAAATCGAGGACACGCCGTAATCATCTCCACGCCGCGCGTGACCGATCAATTCAAAGTCAGCAAGTGGGATCCACGCTTCGTCCAGTCAATTCATCTCTGGCGTAGCAGACGCTTGAGGTCATCGATCGTCAGCACTGACATCATCAAAAGCTATACTAGCACAACCGACAATTCTTCGGCTCCACAGCTAAGAGTACTCACTCGAATCTACGATTCGACTAAATACTCGGGGGCTACTCCTATCAGGAGCGCTGGCCGCGCACCCGAAAGACAAATGAAGACAAAGCACTTCTCTGAGTCCTACGTCGAGTCTGCGACTCCACTACGGACTCGGGGGCTACTCCCATAGGGAGGAAGGATTTAAGCATCCGAAAATTTTCGAGTCCTACGGACTAAACAACTGAGCAATGCTTGCACTAAAGTCTCCGCTCGAGTCTACGACTCGAACAGACACTCGGGGGCTACTCCCATAGGGAGCGCTGGTCGCGCACCCTATGAAATCTTCGACTGCGATCTTCCGGATCAGCACGCAAA
Source organism: Avena insularis (assembly GCA_023614405.1). Classification (NCBI taxonomy): domain Eukaryota; kingdom Viridiplantae; phylum Streptophyta; class Magnoliopsida; order Poales; family Poaceae; genus Avena; species Avena insularis. Next base: position 274,798,716 of record CM042687.1, on the reverse strand, counting down.
AACTTTTTGGCAACTCTGCCCCAACAAAATGCTGAGTGAGCAACAAATCTCCTTGGCCACCCGAAGCACCTCCGCGGTGACAAACATTCGGATGCTGTGTCTACGACACAAAGATAAGACCTCTCTGAGATATCATCGATGGCACTCGCAACGCACTACTGCTAGTATGAATCTGCACCAGGATACGATGAAAAATCGACGGACGCGTTGGGTACATCAATTAAAATCACCGGAATTCCACTCCTGTAAGTCCTCCGGCTGAGTCGAATTACGCCAAGATATATTCGGGTTCGAGTCGAGGGACTCGAACCTGAAGAAGATCGTGTTGTTTTGTCCTAAGACAGTTAACTGACCCTGATCCGTCGGGAGAGTCAGGCACACGTATCAACAATCCCTACACATTCTCTTGAAATACAGAGTTGCACCCGAAGGATTGAAGAGTCCTCAGCCGAATCTACGATTCGACTGATCACTCGGGGGCTACTGACATGGTTATACCCTACGGGTACGTAACTTCAGCATACCTAGTCCAGCCCAAGGAAGGCCCACGACAGACATACGCTGGCCCATGAATATTTTCGGGTGACCAAGGCCCATGACGTCTTCGGATCCTTGGAGAGCAAGACTAGAGTTTGAATACAACCTGTAACCTACTCGTGTCGGTACCCGAGACCTAGCCTCCCCATATATAAAGGCTAGGAGGGGCCAACGAGGAGGGTATCCTACAATAGACCTAGATCTTAGACGCATCCACGCCAGATCGAATTCATACCAGAACCTTCGGGTTCGCCGTAATCAAAGAGCGCATAAGCAGAGTAGGGTTTTCCCTCGGCCTGAACCTGGGTAAATCTAGTGTCCCCTGGTTGCTTGTCTGTTAACCGTGCCACGATCTCCAGCATCCCCATCTTCTCCAAAACCCAAGTCCATAACAATGGGCATTGACGAGATTAAACCTCGTCACAAGGCGTACCCCGTTGGCGGTTCTCAATGATATGCAAATACTTACAATGACAAGAACTTACCTGGACCCAAAGTTGAGTATGCATGAGGTGTGGCCCTCGTATTCAAGGGACACGAGATTGCCAACTTATACTTCGTCAAGCATATACTCCAGCTTTGCCACTTTAACCTTAACCACTTCAAGATGCTTATGATAGGGGCAATGAGGGCTGAAAGCTAACAAGTACCATAATTTTTGGAAGCTCTTTTTGAAACTTGTAATCCCTGCTTCCTTTACAAAAAGGCCTTTCTTACACCATTATTTGAGTCTCCACCTTCTACCTTTAGGTACCATTAAAAGAGCATAGTTGTCATTCTGTGTGCAGTGTTCCAAAGCTTATTAATTGATGCATATTGTGATATTACTTGTTCTTGTGCTACTTGTTTCTAGTCACCCTTGTGAACTTTGCAGGTGTCCTATGCATCTATTTGCTACTCTATGAGAGACAAGCTGATTGCCACTATGCTATGTTTTCTGTATGTGAAACAAACAAACGTTTTTCAATGCATGTTATTCATGATGTTTGTTTGTATGTTGTCATGTTGCATGCATAGTTACTATGTCATATTGTTAGAACTCCATCTTTCATGCACATGTTTAGAGTTCTTTGATCCCAGCTTTCAATGCTTGCAAATGGTTGGATCTTTATTGTGAGGGTGCATGTCACCTCAAAAATTATTCTTTTTTATCACTTACCTACTCGAGGACGAGCAGGAGTTAAGCTTGGGGATGTTGATACATTGGAAACGTATCTATAATTTTTGATGCTCCATGCTTGTTTTGTTTCTACTTTGCTTTACTTGTCCACACTTTGAGGTGCTTTTTACATGTTTTCTGGTACTAACCTACTAACAAGTTGCAACATTGCAGATGCCTATTTTCTGCTATTTTTGGTTTCAGAAAAGTTAGTAAAGAAATATTCTCGGAATTGGACAGGACAAAGGGCAAAGGGCAAAGGGCAAAGTCAATTACTTTCCGTGGGGAACAAGAAGTCCAGAGGAGAGCCGGAGGGACCGTCCAGAGGGGCCAGACCCACCCTAGGCGTGGGTGGGCCCCACCCCTCGCCTGGCTAGGGTGTGGCGCCCCTGTCCGCCGCCTCGATCTCCCCCTTCGCCTATAAAAAGCCCCTGATGCAGAAACCCTAGGCACCACCACCATCGTCCCTAGATCGGGGGGATCTGAAGTTCTTCCTGGCACCCTGCCGGAGGGGAGATCATCCCGGAGGCCTTCTCTCCGGTATGATGCGTGAGTAGTTCCACCTTGGACTATGGGTCCATGTAGTATCTAGATGGTTGTATATCCTCCTTTGTGCTTTCATGTATAGATCTTATGAGCTCCATTCATGATCAAGATCTAATCTATTTGTAATCATGCATGTTGTGTTTGCGAGGATCCGATGGATATTGAGATTATTATGTTGGTTTGATTAATGGTTTTGTCTTTATGGTTCTATCATGTCTGTGTTTTTTGTGATCTTGCATGCTCTATGTTGTTAGTAGCTATCTTGGCCAAGTAGTTGCTAGTGACTCCAAGATGGGGTATTTATGCTCGATAGTGGGTTCATGCCTCTAGTTTCCAAGGGAAGTGACAAAAATGTCTTTGGTTGTAGATGTGCTGTTGTTACTAGGGAGAAAACAACGCTTGCTTGTTCATGGAACATGTGGACGGTTTACCTTACACACTTTACTTAGTAGTAGTTATGCTGTTGCAACTTAATCGAGGTGGACTTAATAGAGGGGTTCGGATGATAACCAAGGTGGACTTCTAGTCATAGATGCGCTTGGATGGCGGTCTATGTATCTTGTTGTATTGCCCAATCGAATCTCATAGGATCTTTCGACTAGTAATTGCATTGTTATGCCTTGTTCGGTTCTGTCAATTGCCCATTGTAATTTGTTTACCCTTCATGCCATGTTGTTTATCTAAGGAGAGCACCTCTAGTGAACTATGGACCCCGGTCCAATCTTTACCATTGATACATCTTCCACTGTTACTTGTTTACTTGCTGCAAACCATTACCTTCCACACCATACATTTAATCCTTTGTTACAGCAAACCAGTGAGCTTGACAACCCCACTGTTCATTGGGGAAAAGTCTTGAGTTTGTGTTGTGCAGGTCTCCGCGTTGCTTGCAACACCTGTGTGACGTTTCCGTCCTCCTTCTGGTTCGATAACCTCGGTCTCAACTGAGGGAAAACTTGCTGCTTGCTGCTTCACACCTTGCTCTTGGGGTTCCCAATAGGCTGTGTGTAGACAGTCGTCACCCCACCTGTATGTGACTTAGGGTAGGTTCAGACTAGATGTAAAATGAAGGGTTCGCGGCATAGAAAACAAAAAATTTCCTACGATGGGAACAAAGCACCAAGATCTATCTACTAGATACAAGCAATGGATGGATATACATCAATAGAATACATACCCTCGAAGACCGTATAACGTTAACGAGGTTTTACTCATGGATGATATAGTCGAACACTTGCCAATCTCAAGATCGTGATGAAGTCTATCTGGTCCAGCCGGTCCAGCACCATCACGTCCAGCACCGCAAAGTAGTGGTGCATTCGTGATCGCACACACGTCCGGGTACCCCGACAAACTCCGCGCCCTCGCTCCAGCGAAGCAGCAGAAGTAACAAATCCTTCCAGAAAAATCCACCGGGAACATGTATCTCGCTGATCCGAGACCATAGGGAAATTCTAAAGGGGGAGAGAGATCCTTTGCGAGGAGGTGTGCTTTGAGAGGAGGAGAGGGGGCCTTTTATAGGGAGAGGGGCACCCAAGGGGCTATGCGCCGAACCATGGTGGGCTGCCCCCACCTCTTCCACATTCATGTGGGTGGAGCTCCCTCTCAAAATGAAAAACCTCCACTCCCATAAAAGAGCCTCCACTCAAAAATCCACTCACATGCATTAAATTTCCACCAAATTTAATGCAAGCTCTCATTTAAATAAAACTCTTTTATTTATTTATTCAGAATTTTGTTAATTACTCTAATTAACAAACATTCACATAAAACCCCTTATAACATTTCAATTTCACATGCAGAACCAGTTTCAGCAATTTCAACCAAAATAGTTTCGGTGTCTAGTGAAATAAATTCCTGCGCTTTCATTTTTCTTTCTCTGGCATATTATTTGCTCCAAATGGTGTCGGTATCCCTTAAGTGTGTCACCCTACGGTTCACGAATAATGTATACATGATCGAGACCCCTCTCCGATCAATAATCAACAGCGGGACCTGGAGATCCATACTGACTCCCACATATTCAACGATGACTTATGTGATCGTGTGAACCTTATACGCATGTAACTCAATCCCCTTGTATCGCGATATATTACATGTCCGAGATTCGATCATCGGTATCCTCATACCTAGTTTGATCTCGTTACCGACATGTACTCTTTTCTTGTTCCCGTGATATAACATTATAGTGATCCAATCACTTGCTTGCAAGCTAACTAATGTGATATCATCGAGAGGGCCCAGAGTATATCTCTCCGTCATCGGGATGGACAAATTCCACTCTTGATCCATGAGCCTCAACATAACATCTTTGTAGCACTGAACCCATCTTTATAATCACCCTGTTACGGTGTGACATTTGATGTTATCAAGATATTCTTTCGGTGTTAGTGATTGATATGATCTCATGGTCTAAGGACTAAGATTACTTCGTATGATGTTATAGCAATATAAACACAATGACCTTGATCGTAATGCTATACTTCATATGAATGTTCATCACACCATTCCAATAATGTTGTGACCTCGTTATTAACAACATCCAATGTCCATGATCAGGAAACCTTTGATCATCTTGTTAATCAATGAGCTAGTTTATAAGAGAGGCATAACTAGGAACTTACTTTTTGTTTATTAAACACACATGTATTAACGTTTCCGTATTAATACAATTATAGCATGCAAAATAAACATTTATCATAAATACGGAATACAATAATAACCACTTTATTATTGCCTCTTGGGCATATTCCCTTCAGTCTCCCACTTGCACTAGAGACAATAATCTTGTTTAGAAACTTTGCGTATTGAACACCTATGGCTTTCTGGTGTTCCATATACGCAATTGCAAGTGGTTAGCATAATCTAAGGATCTGATGCTTTTAGGTCTGTGTATATTTGCATGTCTTTGCGTCTTCACACATCACTCATTCTCCAATGAGATGGCATTGTATAAATTTGGTCTTTTGGTGAGACCTTTAGTTTCATGGGGTTAAATCACGTCAATACTATTGTCATACAATATATCTTTAGTGTTAGCCCATTGCGAACCACACCTTAGTTTGATAACAAACTACCTGACACAAATGCCCTCCTTTGTTGCTACTGTAGCAGTCATATACTTAGGCTTTTTGTTGTATTATACGTCATAATATCTTAACTTTGGAATTCATCCATATCCATCATGGAAACTCATTTCTATTACATTGTGCCACCCATAGTTTAAACTGATATAATCTTAATTTGTATCGTGACAAAACTAGTATCAATGTAACATTTTACAATGAACTATTTGTAACTTATACAAAAATAATATATTCTTAATTCTTCCAAAAGATTATAAGAATATCCTTACTATCGTTCAATGATCATTTTATGATTCATTATGGTATATGCTCATAACACTTAGAGCATATGACATATCTAGATGTGTACATATCATGATACGATTGATCAAAATATTCTTGTGATTTCACTCATCAAGTGTCAAAGCACTTGCATCTTGTTTCACTTATCAAGTGTCGATACACTTGAATCTTGATTCAACTCTTTTCCATGCGACAAGATCCTTTTCTCGTCGTTTATATATTGAACTCCTTCAATATATCATATATGTACGTTTGGCACAACCATATTAGCGTCACTGTCTATCCATGTAGACATTCATGCTAAATATTATGGTTTTGCCTAAGTCTTTCATCGAAATGAAATTCTTAACCTTTGTCAATATAATATACACCATTTATAATCAACAATATGTCCTCCACATAATGTATTAGAAATATGTCTTAGCGCTCCCACTTAATTTCTTGCAAATGCAAACATCTTCATCGTCTCCAGATGAAAACTCCTTTAACAGTTTCATCATGGTGAAGATTCCAACTCCGCGATGCTTACTTCAACCATTGAAGTTTGCATGCCCTTTTTAGCATCCTTTGAATTAACAAAACCCCTTGGACCATGTCTTGTACACGTCCTAGGTAACCATTCTATTAGAAGAACTTTGTTTTGTTTATTCAACTACCATATACCAAATTATATGTAGTGATTGCTATATTAATCTGTCCAGACTAAATATCGCTATGAAAGATCAAATCTTGTCATTGTCAACTCCTTGAACATTGTTGTAAAATCTTTACCGACATGTCGACTATTTTATAGATGTGAAACATCCATGTCTGTTTCTTTATAGATCCAAATACGACGGATAGATTTTTACACCTTTCTGGAGGGTCTTCCAAGTTCAAAACTTGATTTCTCGTGTATGGAACTATCACGGATTTTATGGCTTCAAGCCATTTGATGGAGTCAGGGCCCATCATTGCTTCTTTGCATGTAGTCGGTTCATCATTGTCAAACTACAATGATTTACTCTCAAATCTTAGCATTTCATTGTTTATCCGACCTACTTGGTTCAATAGGAACTTAGACCTCCGTGACCACAACCTTTGAGGCATGTGAGCCATGCGCATTCTGGCTGCCTCCGGAACGGTTTCCGGCGCTGCGCAACTCAACACATATAGCTAAGGTTCGTTAAGCTTATCAAAGTTCTATTGTCCTCCCACTTAAATTTTGCGAAAAATTCCTTTTTCAAGAAACTTCACATTTCAAGCGACAAACCCTTTTGTCCTTGATGTTATGGAGGAATACCCAATGATAACCTACAAAGACATGCTCATACGACTTGGTTGTAAACATCTTACTTATGCTTAGCATACCAAAATTCAAGAAAGGACAACTTGGGTTTTACCACAAACCAGGTGTCATTTCAACGGATCAAGATGAAGCTCTATTCAGTGTAAAAGTGGTAGTCTCTAAAGCTTTAATCTTTTAAAACATAATGGCAGTTTTATAAATAACACCTTTGATCCAACCATGTCAAACAAGGTTTCATTAAAAATCTCAAACACTCCATATTCCTATGGTGTTTCGGGAGATGTAAATCTAGGTGTTTTGCTAAACTTGCAACTCAAATAAATCCCTTTATGATAAAATCATAAATCATTTATTTTCTTGTTACTCTTGCAACTCAAATAAATCCTTTTATGATAAAATCATAAATCATTTATTTTCTTGTTACAATGATTTTCCACTTCATCTTGAAAGTCTTTGAACGTTTTCAAATATTTCATACTTCTTTCTCATTAAGTGAATATTCACTCAAATTTCTGGAGAATATGGAGTTGAAATCCATCGCTTACGACTACACGTAATGGACTACATACATCGATATGCATAAATTCCAATATTTTAGTCGATCGTTCTTCTTTGGCCTTTGAACGAAGTTTTAATTATCCCGAGGAAAGTCTCACAAGCGTCACTTGATCAAATCAAAGACTCCAAAAATCCATGAATATGGAGCTTCTTCATGTTTTCTTTGCAATATAATTTAAACATCGATGCCACTACGTAAGTGATCTTCCAATCATTTGTCTTGCGACATTTTAGCATTAGTTTTATGGATGTGATTTCTCCAACTAGATTTGGAAATCATCCATCTTACATGGAATACGGTAATTATTTGAACAATCTTTGTTCTCATAATACCTGATTTAAATAACGATTATTAAAACAAATCTTGAAGGCAGACTTTGATGTCAACAAGAAATACAAACAACAGCTTGTTTGTTTCCGATGAACATCATCACATATTCTCTTGCTAGTTACTTAGGCCATTGTAATTCATGAATTGCGTTGTTCTGTATGAAATTTCATACCAACCAATTTGGTATCCAATACCCAAGAACCACATTGTCTAACTGAAAGGAATATGCCCGAGAGGTAATAATAAAATGGTTATTATCGTATTCCGTATATTATGATAAATGTTTATTTTGCATGCTATAATTTTATTAATACAGAAACGTTAATACATGTGTGTTTAATAAACAAAAGGAAGTTCCTAGTTATGCCTCTCTTATAAACTAGCTCGTTGATTAACAAGATGATCAAAGGTTTCCTGATCATGGACATTGGATATTGTTAATAACGAGGTCACAACATTATTGGAATGGTGTGATGAACATTCATCCGAAGTATAGCATTACGATTAAGGTCATTGTGTTTATATTGCTATAACATCATACGAAGTAATATTAGTCCTTAGACCATGAGATCATGTCAATCACTAACACCGGAAGAGTATCTTGATAACATTAAACGTCACACCTTAACAGGGTGATTATAAAGATGGGTTCGATTCTGAAGGTGTTATGTTGAGGCTCATGGATCAAGAGTGGAATTTGTCCATCCCGATGACGGAGAGATATACTCTAGGCCCTCTCGGTGATATCACATTGGTTAGCTTGCAAGCAAGTGATTTGATCACTAGAATGTTATATCACGGGAACGAGAAAAGAGTACATGTTGGTAACGAGATCAAACTAGGTATGGAGATACCGATGATCAAATCTCGGACATGTAATATATCGCGAGACAAAGGGATTGAGTTACATGCGTATAAGGTTCACACGATCACAGAAGTCATCGTTGAATATGTGGGAGTCAGTACGGTTCTCCAGGTCCCGCTGCTGATTATTGATCGGAGAGGGGTCTCGATCATGTATGCATTATTCGCGAGATGTAGGGTGACACACTTAAGGGACACCGACACCATTTAGAGCAAATAATATGCCAGAGAAAGGAAAAGAAAAGCAAAGGAATTTATTTCACTAGACACCGAAACTGTTTCGGTTGAAATTGCTAAAACTGGTTCTGCATGTGAAATTGAATACTAGCAAGGGGTTTTATGTGAATGTTTGTTAATTAAAGTAATTAAAAAAATTCTGAATAAATAAATAAAATAGTTTTATTTAAATGAGAGCTTGCATTAAATTTGGTGGAAATTTAATGCATGTGAGTGGATTTTTGAGTGGAGGCTCTTTTATGGGAGTGGAGGCTTTTCATTTTGAGTGGGAGCTCCACCCACATGAATGTGGAAGAGGTGGGGGCAGCCCACCATGGTTGGGCGCATGGCCCCTTGGGTGCCCCCCTCTCCCTATAAAAGGCCCCCCTCTCATCCTCTCAAAGCACACCCCCTCGCGAAGGATCTCTCCCCCCCTTTAGAATTTCCCCAAGGTCTCGGATCAGCGAGATACATGTTCCCGGTGGCTTTTTCTGGAAGGATTTGTTGCTTCCGCTGCTTCGCTGGAGCGAGGGAGCGGAGGTTGTCGGGGTACCCGTACGTGTGTGCGACCACGCACCCTTTGCACTGCTTGCTGGACGTGATGGTGCTGGACCGGCTGGACCAGATGGACTTCATCATGATCTTGAGATCGGCAAGCGTTCGAATACATCATCCACGAGTACAACCTCGATAACCCTATACGGTCTTCGAGGGTATGTATTCTTTGGATGTATATCCACCCGCTGCTTGTATCTAGTAGATAGATCTTGGTACATAGTTGTTCGTATCGTAGGAAATTTTTTGTTTTCTATGCTGCGAACCCTACACTAACAAGAAAAGAATACAACCATAACATGTATATCATCTATATACCTAAACTGGATATTTCCAGTCTTTTCTTTTCTGCCAAATATATTTTATAGATTCTCTTTCAGCATTTCCTTTTCCTTTTAAAAGAATCTATCAACATCAACAGTGGCATCATATACACGACACATAGTCCAAAGTGTGTATATTCAAATAATAATACCTTTGGACTTGCACTTTGAAGTAGATCACCATCATCAAATGATCGACATTCTTTCAAAATCCATTCTCTAGTAATCTTTTAGTGTAGTAAACACTTTACTATCTTCTATTTATCCTTATCATGACGACTTTCATGATCAAGCTAATTTAGCTTATGAAGGCGAATCATGAGTATAATGTTACTTTCCAAAATCCTTTTGGATGATTAGGATGTCTAGCATCTCCAACCTTCGCAAATTCTCATCCAATATGAGAACTTACATTATACTCTATCATATTGCAATCAAAACATTGTTTCAGATATCGTTATATCTGCCACATATGATGGTTTCTGAAACAATTCTTTCAGCTCCTAGATAAACTTGATATTAAAACAATCAAGAATCATGGAGGCAAATATGATACTTAAGATACTAACACTGGAATTATTACTCTTGATTTAATACCAATTATTAAATTTCACAGAGTAAACAGAGTTTGCTGAAAGTTTGTAATAGGACTTTAAACTTTAGATTGACACTCAACATAATACGATACCCGTTCGTAAAGTAAATATCCAGAATTATATAGTTCTATTATCTCAATTACAACTAAGCATAAAGTGGTGAACGAATGCCAATGACTACAACAAATTATACAAATTCACTTTAATTTAATTTATGATAAATTGAGTTCTACTAATCCAAATTAGAAATGAACTCCCACTCAAAAACGACATACCTCGTGTTTTTTGGTGATTACATGAACCAAATCCACTACACCAAGTCCGATCATCACGTGAGTCGGTGTAGCTTCAAAGGCGAGCATCAAATGAGCATCATATCTTCCATATGACTCATGCTTAACATTTCAGTCCGTGTTCCGAGGCCATGTCTGTACATGCTAGGCTCGCCAAGTAAGAACCTTAGTATTCACGTGTGTAACTGTCTTACACCCGAAATATGATCGTGGATCCAAGAACACCCGATCATCACGTGATGTCTTGGAGTGACGAAACATAATCGGTGCATACTTAAGGGAGGACACATTTTTATCTTGATATCTAAATGAGGGATCATCTTATTATGCTAATAAAATGCTAAACTAGCACTATAAGATGCAATCAAACATCACATGCGAATAAGTGAAATGATATGGTTCCTGCACTTGATCTCCATCATGTTCATCATGGTATGATCACTATCATACCTCTATGTGTAAGGCCAAGGTCTATGGAACTTACATGTTATGTGTGTTGTAAGAGTATCGACTTATACTTCTACTTGCAACATCACCATATCATGACACTAGCCCAGCAACAATCTAAACTAGACGCCTCTAATTTATCCATTGCAAGTTTTACGTGGCTTAGGGCTTTCTAAGATAGAACCGTTCTTACCTACGAACATGAACCACAACGAGGATAACCAAATTGTTGACAACTCGTTGCAAATTAGCTATTGACTATAGTAGGAGAGACAGACACCCGCTAGCCACTTATGCAAAACTAGTTGCATGTCAAGCGTGGAACAGGTCTCATGTGCGAGGACATGTAAAGTTTGTCCGGTCCGCTTCATCCCACTATGCCACCAATATCCAAAGTACAACTAAGAATCAATAAAATGATCATCATCGCCCACATACTCATATGTGTACTACCTGTGCAAAGCATCTATGCATAGATCCGGCTCAGATACCATTGAAGGGTTCGCAGCATAGAAACAAATTCCTACGATGGGAACAAAGCACCAAGATCTATCTGCTAGATATAAGCAACAGGTGGATATACATCCATAGAATACATACCTGCGAAGACCGTATAGTGTTAACGAGGTTATACTCATGGATGATGTAGTCGAACACTTGCCGATCTCAAGATCGTGATGAAGTCCATCTGGTCCAGCCGGTCCGGCACCATCACGTCCAGCACTGCAAAGCAGTGGTGCATCCGTGATCGCACACACGTCTGGGTACCCCGACAACCTCCGCGCATTCTCTCCAGCGAAGCAGCAGAAGTAACAAATCCTTCCAGAAAAATCCACCGAGAACATGTATCTCGCTGATCCGAGACCATGGGGAAATTCTAAAGGGGGAGAGAGATCCTTCGCGAGGAGGTGTGCTTTGAGAGGAGGAGATGGGGGCCTTTTATAGGGAGAGGGGGGCACCCAAGGTGCTATGCGCCAAGCAATGGTAGGCTGCCCCCACCTCTTCCACATTCATGTGGGTGGAGCTCCCACTCAAAATGAAAAACCTCCACTCCCATAAAAGAGCCTCCACTCAAAAATCCACTCACATGCATTAAATTTCCACCAAATTTAATGCAAGCTCTCATTTAAATAAAACTCTTTTATTTATTTATTCAGAATTTTGTTAATTACTCTAATTAAGAAAAATTCACATAAAACCCTTATAACATTTCAATTTCACATGCAGAACCAGTTTTAGCAATTTCAACCGAAACAGTTTCGGTGTCTAGTGAAATAAATTCCTGTGCTTTCCTTTTTCTTTCTCTGGCATATTATTTGCTCCAAATGGTATCGGTATCCCTTAAGTGTGTCACCCTACGGTTCGCGAATAATGTAGACATGATCGAGACCCCTCTCCGATCAATAATCAGCAGCAGGACCTGGAGATCCGTACTGACTCCCACATATTCAACGATGACTTCTGTGATCGTGTGAACCTTATACACATGTAACTCAATCCCTTTGTCTCGCGATATATTACATGTCCGAGATTTGATCATCGGTATCTCCATACCTAGTTTGATCTCGTTACCAACATGTACTCTTTTCTCGTTCCCGTGATATAACATTCTAGTGATCAAATCACTTGCTTGCAAGCTAACCAATGTGATATCACCGAGAGGGCCTAGAGTATATCTCTCCGTCATCGGGATGGACAAATTCCACTCTTGATCCATGAGCCTCAACATAACACCTTCGTAGCACTGAACCCATCTTTATAATCACCCTGTTAAGGTGTGACGTTTGATGTTATCAAGATACTCTTCCGGTGTTAGTGATTGACATGATCTCATGGTCTAAGGACTAATATTACTTCGTATGATGTTATAGCAATATAAACACAATGACCTTAATCGTAATGCTATACTTCGGATGAATGTTCATCACACCATTCCAATAATGTTGTGACCTTGTTATTAACAATATCCAATGTCCATGATCAGGAAACCTTTGATCATCTTGTTAATCAACGAGCTAGTTTATAAGAGAGGCATAACTAGGAACTTCCTTTTGTTTATTAAACACACATGTATTAACGTTTCTGTATTAATAAAATTATAGCATGCAAAATAAACATTTATCATAAATAAGGAATACGATAATAACCACTTTATTATTGCCTCTCGGGCATATTCCCTTCATAAAACAGATTTCTGTACTTAGAAAATAATTTAGAAAATGAATAAACCTTATAAATTCCATATCTTATGTTTTATAATTCAGAAAAATATGTGTAATATATGAAAATTTTCAGAAAAATAAAATCTATAACATTAAACTATTACCAAACATTATTGTGTGAACAATTTAAATTATTATTATTTAATAAAGATTTTATAAGTAATAAAGCTTTGATGATTCATAATTTAATACTTGTAAATATTAAAAAATATAAATAAAATACCAATAATCTTAGAAAAATAATAACAATAATTTAAAACTATAATCATGCATTATTATTTCACTTAATTAAATATTTATTATTTATTAAGTGTTTATAAAGTAATAAACATTACAAAAATCATATCTTATTATTTAAAAATCATAAAAATACATATTATATACCAAAATGATCACAAAAATAATATCTACATGTTAAAAATATAACATTCCATATTTGATGTAAACAACAACTTAATACCCTAATAACTTGAATTTAAATCTAATTTCTTTAATTGATAATTCATATAAGGGTAAATAAAATTTGCTAACATTTCTAAAATTAGACAATTGAGTATTATAAATAGCATTAGTCTTAAATATTGATAACAGAAAGTTAAAATGATTCAGCACATTTTATATACAATCTTATTGAATTATCATTCAACCATAAGTGTAACTTATTTACTAAAAAGATCCATATCAAATATAAAATCCTCAAGGATAATTTGTAACTAAATAAAACCTTTCTCCTTACTTCAATCACAAGTTTATGAACATACCAGAACACAATAGTGAATTCATAAGTAGTTAAGTAATCTTATTTACTTATTCACAAATACCATAAGTTTGTATCTTAAAGTCCATATATGTATTTAAAGTTAACTTTAGTCTACAAGACTTTAACTACAATGCTAAAGACTTTGTTATGTGTTTTATAGTTAACTTTGGTCTATTTTAATTAAGACCTAAAGCATCCCAAGTCTAGACTATTCAAGCAAGCATAAACAACATCAATCACATTCTATCAATCATATTCCAAAAGCTATCAGGATTGTTTAAACCTTACTAAGGAAATCTTTTCTTCAAATGTTATTCTTTTTGCCACTTCAAATAACACATCTTAAGATAACATCCCCAACTCTTAACTAGTAAACTCAAGGACTTCCATCATAGTCAACAGATGACAATTAATTGTAATCACATTACTTTCTACTTTACTTGTTTATTCAAGATTGTTGGCATTGAAGTCCTTCATAAGTGACATTACTTGTAAAGTAAAATTTGAAGATAAGGCAATTCTTATGTAATTAATCTTTGAATAGCATTCCACAATTTTATATCTTATTGTTGTAGGATATTATAATTACATATTGTTTCACACACATTCACAAGCCTTAATAAGAAGCACAAATGTGAAACTTATCTAAAATTACAACACATTCTAAAGGAACCATTCCTAGCATTCAAAGCCTAGAACCACGTTATCCTCGGGATTCGAGTTTACAAAATTGCATTACATTACTTATGCATAATAGCATCTTGCTTCTTTAAACATTAGTCCTTACTGGACCGATGATGCTGATTTCAGATATTGGATCTTTTATATTGATCTCGAAGACTATGAGTGCATAATCTTGCAATCACAAAAGGCAAGTTCACACTTGCTCATGTCCTTTGATTATTTTTAGTAAAGTATTTTGTAAATCCAGTGTTGTCATCACCTACATTTCAAAAAGGTCAAAAAATACTATTTTCATAATAATATGATTATAGGTTATTTACCATGAGGTAATAACCTAATAGGAAAGTTCCGGTGGTAAAGGAACATATTATCTAGGATTTAACAACCAATATCGCCAGTGATTCTTGCGTCGTATATTTCGCGTTAACCATGAGATTTGGAATGGGACGGAGAAGTCAGTTGTATCTTCTTCCTCTCGCATGTAGCCGGATGTGCAGGTCGTGGCTATTATCCTCGTAGCGTGCATTAATTGGTAATTCGTAGAGGATATGCAGCATATGGGTGGGAACCCTCAATGTCCCACGATAGTTCTGGCATCTAACAGTCTGTACAAACCATTGCCATAATTCAATGGTTGGGCATGGTGTACACCAAGGAGACATGCGGGGTCACGAAGGGGGAAGTGATTGGCTTGGATCTTAGACTGGGCCCCATACCAAGGAAGTATGGACAAAGGTCATGACTTGGTTGTGCAACAAGTCTAAGGTATCTCATGGGAAAAGTAACGCACCTCTGCAGAGTGTAAGAACTGTAACTTGTTACTCCCTGTTCCGGGAAGGAGCAACGAACGCGGCGGGAAAGGAACTCCATGAAAGTTCTGGTAAACCCATGAAGGCTGACGGACATAGCTTTTCAGAATAAAAGCAATCTTTAAAGAAATGTTTACGAAAACCTGCATTGCCTATGACCAATGGTCTGTGGCTGTAGATATAGTGCATCAAACACTCCTTTTCTAGTGAACTTGTTGAGTACGCTCGTACTCAACGTATCTTCTTAACCCTTGCTAGGTTCTAGAGCCAGTACAGACGATATCTACATCAAGTTATGCTCTAGGAATCATCACCAGAAGCTAAAGTTCTTCAATAAAGTCAACATATACATTAACTCAAGTGAAGACGAAGTTACTGATTAGATAGGAATATAATCTCTAGCCATAGAACCTACTTCTGTAGAGTATTGCAATAGCAGCAATGCAAGCCTTAGTAGTTTAGATATTAGTCTATTAGTATATTGGATTTGAGTTGATTATTCTTTTGATTCTTCTTTGTAAGAAGTTTATTTCTCTCTCTTTAACCTAGAGTGTGCTCTGGATCTTGTGTAAAGAGTCGAGTTGTAACCTATAGTCATGTCTTGGACCTGCTGTGTTTCTGTTGTACCACTCTAAGGGATGTAATACTAGTGAATGGTGTTTAATTGGTGTTATGTCAACGACTATAGTGTACTACATCATGCAGTGGTATGCTGGGTCACCGCAACTTACCCGAACTAAACTCACACCAAACTTTCCTAAACAAAGCTTACCGGACTTAGCATACTCGTACTACGACTAAAACTATGACGGCTTGGACTCAACTAGCTAGTACTACTCTTGACATGACTTGACTCCAAACTTACCTAATTACAAAACCTAATTAGACTTAAACACGTTAGGACAAGATTATTGCTAACAATCTCCTAATCTTGACTTGTCGTATCCTCGTACTCCTCCTCATCTTGATTCGCCGCAGCTTCACGTCACCCTTTTTTCGTCTTCATTGTCATGTCCGTACAGTCAGTATGACCATGCAGGCAACATGCATTGCACCTCTCTCGCACTTGAAGGGTTTCGCAACATAGTAAATCAAAAAAATTCTACGAATATGAACAAGGAAGCCAAGATATAATCTAGGAGATGCAATCAACGAGAGAGATTGATGAGATCTTCGTACCCTTGAAGAAATCGCACAGCGGAAACGTTCAACAGAACGTGGTTGATGTAGTCGTACTAGCCGTCTCCTCCTCGCGATCCGATCCGATCCTACGCCGCAAGTGGCGGCGCCTCCGAGAGATGCACACGTATGGTGCAGCGACGTCTCCTCCTTCCTTGGTCCAGCAAGTATGGTGGAGAGATAGATTGGATCTGCAGCACGACGGCGTGGTGCTTATGGTGGAGAATTTCTGTGGCAGGGCTTCGCCTGCGCGGGAGAGAGAGAGGTGGAGGGGCAGCAGGACGACGACTAGGGTTGGAGGAGTGGGAGTGGGGGAGGGTACGCCCCTGACCTCCTTATATAGGGGGCTGGCCGGCCCCCTTGGCCCCTCCTCCAAGCCCTAGGGCGGCGGCCCCAAGGGTGGAGTGGGGGGCAAGTCTTCCCCTTTCCTTCTAGAAGGCTCCCCTAGGGTTTCCCCTAGGGCTGGCCGGCTGGGCCTTGGGGGCCTTGTGCCCCTGGCCCAAAGTGGCCAGGGCACTTCCCCTTAGGCCCACGCAGGCCTCCGACAAGTGGGCCCACGTTGGTCCCACTCTGGAACCTTCTAGAACCTTCCGGTACAATACCGATAAACTTCGAAACGATTCCAAAATCCAAAAACTGCTTTCCTTCATACGAATCTTATTCTCCGGACCATTCCGGAACCTCTCGTGATGTCCTGGATCTCATCCAAGACTCCGAACAAAAACTCATAAACCAATCATCCATTCTATCCTAGCGTTGATGCACGTTAAGTGTGTGACCCTACGGGTTCGAGAATATGCAGACATGATCTTCTATCAGTAATCAATAGCGGGATCTGGAAACCCATATTGACTCCCACATATTCATCGATGATCATATCGGATGAACCGCTATGTCAGGATTCAATTAATCCCATATATGTATTCCCTTCGTCACGCGATATTTTACTTGCCCGAGATTTGATCGTTGGTATCGGCATACCTAGTTCAATCTCGTTCACAGCAAGTACTTTACTCGTTTCGTAATTCGATATCACTTTGTGATTAACTCCTTAACCATGTTCTTGCAAGCGGTGTTGATATCGATTACCGAGTGGGCCCGAAGTATATCTCTCCGACTCGGGAGGGACAAATTCCATCTCGATACATCAACCCAACAAGTACTTTCTGATCACCTGAGAGACACCTTTATGACCACCCTCACATAGGATGACGTTTGATGACCTCAAAGCTTTCTTCCGATACCAGGGAGTTGTATTATCTCATGGTCTAAGGAATACAATACTTGACATAGGAAAAAGCTTCGCAAAGATGAACACGATGACACGATCTAATTGCTCTGCTTAATTTGGGTATGTCCATCATATCATTCTCCTAATGATATGATCTCATTATTAATCGACAACTCATGTCTATGGTTAGGAAACCTTAACCATCATCAATCAATGAGCTAGTCCATAGAGGTGTACTAGGGACACGGTGTTGTTCATAAACCACACAAGTATCAAAGTTTCTGCTTAATACAATTCTAGCATGGAATATAAACTTTATCATGAACAAGAATTATAATAATAACATCTTTATTATTGCCTCTAGGGCATAATTCCAATAGTCTCCCACATGCACTAGAGTCAATAATCTAGTTTACATGTGGCAACAATCTAACACCCGTGGCATTAAGGTGCTGATCATGTTTTGCTCGTGGAAGAGGTTTAGTCAACGGATCTGCGACATTCAGATCCGTATGTACTTTGCTAATCTTCAGATCTCCATCTGCTATATAATCTCGAATTATATGAAAATGGCAGTTGATGTGCTTGGTCTTTGGATGATATCTTGGTTCCTTAGCCAGTGCTTTGGCGCCAGTGTTGTCGCACAATATCTCCAGTGGGTCCAAGGCACTTGGAACCACACCAAGCTCAGTGATGAAGTTCCTGATCCAAACTCCTTCACTTGATGCTTATGAAGCAGCCATGTATTCCGCTTCTGTTGTAGATCCCGCGATCATGCTTTGCTTGCAGCTTCTCCAGCTCACAGCTCCACCATTCAAAATATAAACGTATCTTGTCTGAGATTTAGAATCATCCTTGTCGGTGTCGAAACTAACGTCGACGGAACCTTTTACGACGAGCTGCTCATCACCTCCATAGACCAAGAACATTTCTTTAGTCCTATTTAAATACTTTAGGATGTTCTTTACGGCTGTCCAGTGTTCCACTCCTGGATCACTTTGGTATCTGCTCGTCAAACTAAGAGCATTGGACACATCCGGTCTAGTACATAGCATGACATACATGATAGAACCTATGGCCGAGGCATATGGCACTTTGCTCATAGTATCTCTATCGTTCTCAGTAGTGGACACTGAGCCTTGCTCAATATCTTACCTGACAACATGGGCAATGAACCTTTCTTTGCTTTATCCATTCTGAACCTTTTTAGAACTTTGTCTAGATATGTACTTTGGCTTAAAGCTATTAGGCGTCTTTGTCTATCTCTATAGATTTTGATGCCTAATACATAAGCAGCTTCTCCTAGGTCTTTCACTGAAAAACATTTATTCAAATAACTCTTCACATCGTTAAGCATACCAATGTCATTTCCAATAATCAATATGTCATCCACATATAGTACTAAAAATGTCACCGAGCTCCCACTCACTTTCTTGTAGATACAAGCTTCGTAGCAATTTGGAACAAATCCAAAACTCTTGATCACTTGATCAAAACGAAGGTTCCAACTCCGAGATGCTTGCTTTAGTCCATAAATGGAACGCTGAAGTTTGCACACCTTATTAGCATCCTTAGGATCGACAAAACCTTCGGGCTGCATCATATACAACTCTTCATCAATGTTGCCATTGAGGAACGCAGTCTTGACATCCATCTGCCATATTTCATAATCATGAAATGCAGCAATCGCTAATAAAATCCAAATGGACTTAAACATCGCTACGGGAGAGAAAGTCTCATCGTAGTCAACACCTTGAACTTGCCGAAACCCTTTTGCGACAAGCCGAGCTTTATAGACAGTAACATTACCATCCGCGTCTGTTTTCTTCTTGAAAATCCATTTGCACTCAACGGCCTTACGGTCGCTAGGAGGGTCCACCAAAGTCCATACTTGGTTTTCGCTCATGAATTGTAGGGTTTTGTAGCATGGAAAACAAAAAATTTCTACCGCATACAAACAAACAAGCCAAGATCTATCTACTAGATTGTAGCAACGAGTCGATGGAATAACTCACCCTCGAAGATTCCAAAGTGTTTAACGAGAGCGGATTCTCGTGGGTGATGTAGTTGTACTCTTCCCGATCTCAAGATCGCGTAGACGATCCTTCCGGCGCTGCGTTAAATGGCGCTCCGATCGGTCACACGTTCGGTACTAGCGAAGACCTTCCTCTCCCTTGTTCCGGCAGAAATGGAGGTTGTAGCACTCTCCTCGATTCCGGAAGACCTGTGGCGTGGTACGGAAGTAGAGGAGATCTCAGGCTTCGCCTTAAGCCGGAGCGAGTATGGTGGAGTATGAGAGAGTCCCTCGGTGTTCTAGGGTTTAGACACGCCGAGGAAGAGCTAGTGCCGACAGCTAGGGTTTCACCTAGGCGGCGGCTTGGAGTGCCCTAGGGCCGGTGGCGGCTTGGAGGCGGCGGCGGCTTGGTACTAGGGTTTGGAGGAGAGGGGTTGTGTGTCTAGAGGAGGGAGCCCTGCCCCTCCTTATATAGGTGGAGGGGCCGGCCGTGCCAAGGGGGAGGGAGAGGAGTCCCTCCCCAACTCGGCTTGGAGGGGGCGCCGGTTGGAGGAGGGAACTCCTTCCCAACTCGGTTTCCTCCCTTCCTCCTCTTTTCCACTTTCCAAATTTAGCCCTTTGACTTTTCAATTTAGCTATTTGACTTTTCAAACTAGGATTCGATTTAATCCTTTATTTGGAACAGCGATGACACTTAGTACATGATGCAATCATACCAACTTGATACAACACATTCATGTACCCTTCCCCTCTGGAGTGCCGGACATTCCGGAACATTCTAGAACATTCCCGATGAAAACACCGGAATCATTCCCCAACTCCGAAACGGGACTTGCCTTATATGAATCTTATTCTCCGGACCATTCCGGATCTCCTCGTGATATCCCGGATCCCATCCGAGACTCCGAACAACATTCGGTCTCTTTCTCATCATTCCATAACTACTCAAACAACGTCGAATCCTTAAGTGTGTCTCCCTATGGTTCGTGAATTATGCGGACATGATCGAGACACCTCTCCGAACAATAACCAATAGAGGAATCTGGAAATTCATATGGCTCCCACATATTTCTACGATTACTTTGCGATCGAATGAACCACTTACATACGATATCAATTTCCCTTTGTCTCACGATAGTTTACTTATCCGAGGTTATGATCGTCGGTATCTCTGCATACCTAGTTCAACCTCATTACCGATAAGTACTCTTTTCTCGTTCCCGTGATATGTGATCCCTTGTGAGCCAGTCACATGCTTGCAAGATAATTGGATGACATTTCACCGAGGGAAGGCCTGTAGTATATCTATCCGTCATATGGATGGACAAATCCCACTCTTGATCCATGTGTTTCAACCAATACTTTCGAACACTCAATGCCACCTTTATAGCCACCCGATTCACGGTGTGTGGTGTTTGATGTCATCAAAGCATCCATCCGGTAAAGGTGATATGCATGATCTCATGGTCGAAGGAATCAGATAACTATGTATCAGAAAGCATATAGCAATTGAACTATTAAAATGACTTGATCTTTATGCTATGCTTATCTATAGGAGTATGTCCATCATATCATTCTCCTAACGATATGATCTTGTTGTTAATAACATCTCAATGTTCATGATATGGAAACCACAATCATCTATTAACCAACAAGCTAGTATTATATAGAGGCTTTTACTAGGGACTTCAAATTAAGTTTACAAATCACACAAGTATTAATGTTTCCTTGTTAATACTATTATAGCATGAATGTAAACATTTATCATAAACACAAAGATATAATAATAACTTCTTTTATTATTGCCTCTAGGGCATATCTCCAACATGGATCCCAATTCGGATTTCATGGCCTCTAGCCATTTCTCGGAGTCTGGGCTCATCATTGCTTCCTCATAGTTCGCAGGTTCACTGTTGTCTAACAACAAGACAGTTAAGACAGGGTTGCCGTACCATTCAGGAGTGGAACGTGACCTTGTCGACCTGCAAAGTTCAGTAGTAGCATCGTTCGAAGTTTCATGATCCTCATCATTAGCTTCCTCTCTTGTTGGTGCAGACGACACTAGAACAATTTCAGGTGTTGCGCTACTCTCCAACTCGAGAGGAGGTTCAATAACCTCGTCTAGCTCTACCTTCCTCCCACTCACTTCTTTCGAGAGAAACTCCTTCTCAAGAAAGGATCCGTTCTTTGCAACAAACACTTTGCCTTCGGATCTATGGTAGAAGGTATACCCAATCGTTTCCTTAGGGTATCCTATGAAGACGCATTTCTCCGCTTTGGGTTCGAGCTTGTCCGGCATCAACTTCTTGACGTAAGCTTCGCATCCCCAAACTTTAAGAAACGACAACTTAGGTAGCACCAAACCATAGCTCATACGGTGTCATCTCAACGGATTGAGATGGTGCCCTATTTAAAGTGAATGCAGCGGTTTCTAATGCATAACCCCAAAATGATAACGGCAAATCTGTAAGAAACATCATTGATCGCACCATATCTAATAGAGTTCGATTCCGGCGTTCAGACACACCATTGCGCCGTGGTGTTCCGGGTGGCGTGAGTTGCGAAATGATTCCGCTTGCTTTAAGATGCGTGAGAAAATCATAACTCAAATATTCACCTCCACGATCGGATCATAGAAATTTAATTTTCCTGTTATGATGGTTTTCCACTTCGTTCTGAAATTCTTTGAACTTTTCAAACATTTCAGATTTATGTTTCATTAAATAGATATACCCATATCTACTTAAGTCATCAGTAAAAGTGAGAAAATAGCGATATCCACCACGCGTCGAAACACTCATTGGTCCGCATACATCGGTATGTATGATTTCCAATAAGTCCGTTGCTCGCTCCATTATTCCGGAGAATGGGGTTTTTGATCATCTTGCCCATGCGGCACGGCTCGCACGTGTCAAATGATTCAAAATCAAGAGACTCCAAAAGTCCATCAGAATGGAGTTTCTTCATGCGTTTTACACCAATATGACCTAGACGGCAGTGCCACAAATAAGTTGGATTATCACTATCTACTTTGCATATCTTAGCCTCAATGTTATGGATGTGCGTTTCATTGCTTTCGAGATTCAGAAGAAATAAACCATTCACAACAGGTGCATGACCATAAAAGATGTTATTCATATAAATAGAACAACCATTATTCTCCGATTTAAATGAATAACCGTCTTGCAATAAACATGATCCAGATATAATGTTCATGCTCAACGCAGGCACATAATAACATTTATTAAGGTTTAAAACTAATCCCGAAGGTAAAACTAAGGAGAGCGTGCCGACAGCCATCACATCAACTTTTGATCCATTGCCGACGCGCATCGTCACCTCATCCCTTGCTAGCCGCCGTCTATTCCTTAGCTCTTGTTTCAAGTTACAAATATTAGCAACTGAACCAGTATCATATACCCAGGCACTACAACAAGCGCTAGTAAGGTAAACATCAATAACATGTATATCAAATATACCTTTAATGGTGCCAGCCTTCTTGTCCGCTAAGTACTTCGGACATTTGCGCTTCCAGTGACCCTTGTCCTTGCAATAGAAGCACTCGTGTCGGCTTAGGTCCGGACTTGAGCTTCTTCTCAGAAGGCAACGCTTCGCTGCCTTTATTGAAGGATTTCTTTGCACCCTTAGCTTTCTTAAAGCTAGCGGTCTTGTTGACCATCAACATATGATTATCTTTCTTGATATCCACCTCCGCAGCTTTCAGCTTAGCGAAGAGCTCAAAGATCGTATCAGTGGAACCAATTTGATTGTGAGTAGCTACAAAACCTTTGTAGCTAGGAGGGAGTGATTGCAGAACTCTGTCAATCTTGAGCTCTTCTGGAATCTTGCAGTCCAGTTGCTCAAGACGTTGAGTGTACCCCGACATCTTAATGGCGTGCTCACTAACGG
Organism: Avena insularis; assembly: GCA_023614405.1. NCBI lineage: Eukaryota > Viridiplantae > Streptophyta > Magnoliopsida > Poales > Poaceae > Avena > Avena insularis. The sequence goes on along the minus strand of CM042687.1, from coordinate 274,774,827 downwards.
AACTCCCTTCCTCCATCTTGCAGTTAAAGAACTTCTCAGAGATCTCATATCTCTCAGAACGGGCCTGAGTCTGAAACATGGTTTTCAGTTCCTCAAGTATCTCAAAGTGCCCGTCGAACTCCTCAAAACGATTTTGAAGTTCCGGTTCTATAGCAAACAACATGGTACTCCTAATCGCTCCATAATCATCTTTGCGTGACTGATAAACAGCTTTTTCATCAGCCGACGCATGAGTAGCAGGGGCGTCACCTAGCGCTTTCTCAAGTACATAGGCCTTTTGTCCGCTACAGAGAATGATTCTCAGATTGCAGAACCAGTTGGTGAAGTTAGACCCATTGTTCTTAAGCTTTTCTTTCTCAGCAAAAACGTTGAAGTTGGACTTAGCCATTTGATCTACAAAATTTGGAAATACAATTTAGACTATGTTCATGATAATGAGTTCAAATTAGTCAAATTACTAGATGAACCCCCACTAAATTCAACATCCCTCAAGTTGTTTAGTGAACACGATCCAAATTCACCACACCTAATCCGATCTTCATGAGAAGAGATCTGGTTTCAATGGTGGACAACAAAGTGCCGATCATATCATTCATATGACTCATGTTTAACCTTTCGGTTCGTGTGTTCCGAGGCCATGTGTGTACATGCTAGGCTCGTCAAGTCAAACCCAAGTATTTCCGCGTGTGCAAAACTGGCTTGCACCCGTTGTATGTGAACGTAGAGTTCACCCGATCATCACGAGGTGCTTGAACACGACGAACTTTCACAACGGTGCATACATGGGAAGAACACAATTTTATCTTGATCTTTAAGTGAGGAATCATCGTATAATGCTACCGTCGCGATCTAAGCATAATAAGATACATAAAAGGATAAACATCACATGCATATGATTTTATGTGACATGGTATAGCCAATCTCCGCACAATGATCTCCATATTGTGCGTGCCAGCATGATCTCCATCACTCCACCATGATTGCCTCCACCACGAATAGCAACTACAACTATTTCTAACTACTTACCGATAAAGTAAAGCTATTACATGGCGTATAAGAAGTTGACACGCAGGTCATACACAGTTATAAAGACAACCATACGGCTCCTGCCGGTTGTGAACTCATCGACATGCAAGTCGTGAAATATTACAAAACATGATCATTGCATACATGCACATCATATCTTGGGTCATACCATATCACAAAACACTTACTGCAAAAACAAGTTAGACGCCTCTACTTTGTTGTTGCATGTTTTACGTGGCTTATGAGAGTAACAAGCTAAGAACGATTCTTACCTACGGAAAGCCACAACAGTGATATTATGGTTGCTAACATCCGGTGTAAATCCCATGACTACTATAGTGAGAGAAACTGGCATCCACCAGCCGCATGTGTGGAACAAGCCACACGTCAAGTGCGGAGCCGGTCTCGCGAACGAGGTCGTGTAAAGTTGGCCTGGACCACTTCGATCTCACTATGCCGTGCCATAAAAAATACACAACAAGAGGTTTGCAACAGAAAACATCAACGCCCGCAACAAGCATGTTGCGTTCTGCTCGTGAAACACATCTATGCATAGATCTAGCTCTGATACCACTGAAGGGTTTCGAAGCATAGTAAATAAAAAAATTCTACGGATGCGAACAAGAAAGCTAAGATCTAATCTAGGATATGCAATCAACGAGATAGATTGATGAGATCTTCATACCCTTGAAGAAATCGCACAGCAGAAACATTCAACAGAACGTGGTTGATGTAGTCGTACTAGCCGTCTCCTCCTCGTGGTCCGATCCGATCCTACACCGCAAGTGGCGGCGCCTCCGAGAGATGCACACATACGGTGCAGCGACGTCTCCTCCTTCCTTGGTCCAGCAAGTATGGTGGAGAGATAGATTGGATCTGCAGCACGGCGACGTGGTGCTTATGGTGGAGAATTTCTGCGGCAGGGCTTCGCCTGCGCGTAGTCGGGAGAGAGAGAGGTGGAGGGGCAGCAGGACGGCGGCTAGGGTTGGAGGAGTGGGAGTGGGGGAGGGTGCGCCCCTGCCCTCCTTATATAGGGGGCTGTCCGGCCCCCTTGGCCCCTCCTCCAAGCCCTAGGACGGCGGACCCAAGGGTGGAGTGGGGGGCAAGTCTTCCCCTTTCCTTCTAGAAGGCTCCCCTAGGGTTTCCCCTAGGGCTGGCCGGCTGGGCCGTGGGGGCCTTGTGCCCCTGGCCCAAAGTGGCCAGGGCACTTCCCCTTAGGCCCACGCAGGCCTCCGACAAGTGGGTCCACGTTGGTCCCACTCTGGAACCTTCTAGAACTTTCCGGTACAATACCGATAAACTCCGAAACGATTCCAAAATCCAAAAACTGCTTTCCTTTATACGAATCTTATTCTCTGGACCATTCCGGAACCTCTCGTGATGTCCTGGATCTCATCCGAGACTCCGAAAAAAAACTCATAAACCAATCATCCATTCTATCCTAGCGTTGATGCACGTTAAGTGTGTGACCCTACGGGTTCGAGAATATGCAGACATGATCTTCTACCAATAATCAACAGCGGGATCTGAAAACCCATATTGACTCCCACATATTCATCGATGATCATATCGGATGAACCACGATGCCAGGATTCAATTAATCCCATATATGTATTCCCTTCGTCACACGATATTTTACTTGCCCGAGATTTGATCGTTGGTATCGGCATACCTAGTTTAATCTCGTTTACAGCAAGTACTTTACTCGTTCCGTAATCCGATATCACTTTGTGATTAACTCCTTAACCACGTGCTTGCAAGCGGTGTTGATATCGATTATCAAGTGGGCCCGAAGTATATCTCTCCGACTCGGGAGGGACAAATTCCATCTCGATACATACAACCCAAAAAGTACTTTCCGATCACCTGAGAGACACCTTTATGACCACCCTCACATAGGATGACGTTTGATGACCTCAAAGCTTTCTTCCGATACCAGGGAGTTGTATTATCTCATGGTCTAAGGAATACAATACTTGACATAGGAAAAAGCTTCACAAAGATGAACACGATGACACGATCTAATTGCTCTGCTTAATTTGGATATGTCCATCATATCATTCTCCTAATGACATGATCTCATTATTAATCGACAACTCATGTCTATGGTTAGGAAACCTTAACCATCATCAATCAATGAGCTAGTCCATAGAGGTGTACTAGGGACACGGTGTTGTTCATAAACCACACAAGTATCAAAGTTTCCGCTTAATACAATTCTAGCATGGAATATAAACTTTATCATGAACAAGAATTATAATAATAGCATCTTTATTATTGCTTCTAGGGCATAATTCCAACAACACTGCCATGTTGTGCCACCGTCATTGCTTGGCCCCAGCCGCACTCGGTTCACACCTATGTGCCACCGCTATTGCTGGCATCCGCGCACTCGGTTCGCACCATACTCCTCTTGTACTTGCTTGCAGTACCTTCTCCTTCTACTGCTTGCACACCTCCTTGCTTTACGGTACCTTCTCCTAGCACCGTCCGCTTTCGGCATCGCACCGAACGCATGCTGACCACAACCAGGACGCTCCACGAGGACATGGACACAACTTCACGGAACACCGTGCACACCTCCCAACTGTGACGTGCTCCAGCTCTAACGGATCCTTACGGGGACGAGCACTTGGACACGACGACGACTCACACAGACTCGGCGCTAACCACACGTGCAAATATGCACACACTTTACTCCTTGAGTAACACTCCGCCGGACGATGATCTTGACGAGCCTTCCGGCGCTGCTCCTCGGCACCACCTCTCCTATCATCGACCATCCACCACCACCACCACCACCTTGCCGACGACACCTCTTTGCCGTCTCCTCCGTGTCGCTCCGCCGAGCGACGATCGCCCGCCCCGAGGCGCTAGTACCGGTTGCCTCCCCGGGGCAAGCACAACTTCAAATCCTCGACCTCGCTCTGATACCAATTATTGGAATTTGCCCACAGATCGACCACATCAAACTAGACAAACAAACACGCTTGAAATATCTTATGGCCAAGGGCACGTATCGTGCCCGTTCTTTTTCTTTATTTTCTTTTCAACTCTCCTAGTATAATCTTAGACACCCTTGGTCGTGCTTATATACACGTACCAATGACCGACTTAGAAAATCTTTTTTATGCCTACACGGACACAAACTAGTAACTATCAGATTAGAACTAGACTAGACTTACCAAAACTAAACTCACGCCAAATTTTCCTAAACAAAGCTAACCGGTCTTAGCATACTCGTACTAGAACTACAACTATGCCGGCTTGGACTCAACTAGCTAGTACTATTCTTAACGTGACTTGACTTCAAACTTACCTAATTACAAAACCTAATTAGACTTAAACACATTAGGACAAAATTATTGCTAACAGTCACATCGACCATCAATGATGGAGATTGGAGAATGAAGTGTTTCGGTGTTCTAATGTGTGGCAATATCACGTACAGTTGTAGGAATGAATTTTCTTTCATGTGGCAATTACAATTTCTTGAAAACAGAGTGAGATTTGATTTCATGTGTTTTTTTTGCGCAGAAATTTCATGTTTTTTCTCATGATATACACGAGTGGATTTATATGTTAGTATGTGAATTATTCATGTTACCTAATTATTAATTCTATTGGTTGCCTATGTGGTGGTTGTCATTTCTGCAAAGAATGTCGGGATGGAAGAAGGTTTTTTACATATGTACAAAATTTATTTCATATGTTTATTTTGAATGTTTCTCAAATGTTGCAAACGAAATTTCGCACAATCTCCAACATCAATGTTGGAATGAACTTTAAGCTCCGTATTAGCATCCAATTATTAAATTTCATATAAACAGAAGAGATGGTTTTCATATATTTTTCTAACACTCACTTGACCGAGAATTTCTTAGTTCTCGGTTGACCGGCTATAGTTATCCACATATGCAGGGTTTCATTTTGTTCTGAACTCTAACTAACACTACATTTTTTTTTAGAAACACAGTACAAACACAGACGCTCACAATGCGTGCATATACACTCACCCCTATGAACACACGCACACCCTACCTCTATGAGCACCTCCGAGTGACTGAGCCGGCGGGTCTTGAGATTGACAAAGTCATCACAGACGTCTCACTATCAACGGAAACGTCGCCTCCCACTGAAAGAATATTCCGCCTTTATGAGACACCAAAGCGTCAAACCTGAGATTTAAACTCTGGTGGGCTTGGAGTACCACTGCCCTCCTAACCATCCAACCATGAGTTGGTTCTCACTAACACTACATTTTAATTGAACCAGATAAACAATTTCTTATAACCTGGAGAACATTATACTCCGTTCGGTTAGCATGAATGAATATGAAAACTCGGTTTCGCTAGTCCTCATTCAATTGAGAATTTCTTAGTTCCTAGTCGACGTCAATAAACGTTATTTCATTTGATACTTTGAGAAAACCCTATGTAATCTTAACGGTTCTATCCTTAAATACTCCTGTATCTCTTCCTCTACGCAACACTTTGTACTGGTTGCTCGCTACTTTCGAGTTGAATGAAACACGCGGTTGGGACTGGTTCCCCGGCCCGTCAATCTCGAAAAGAAAAACTTTGAAAAAAACAATATCTGTTAGCCCTCCCACAACTGGTAGGGGTGCATCAAAGCGCTTTTGTGCATGGACGGTGTTTGCATAACAACTTCATGATGATGCAGGGGACATCCCGCAAGCTACACACCAGCAAGACGCCAGCTGTGCTACTCAAGCTGGACATCACCAAAGACTTTGACACCGTGGACTGGGCGTTCCTGTTGGAAGTGCTGAGGAAGTTGGGCTTTGGAGAGCGCCTCCTCACGTGCGTTTGCGCACTGCTCTCCACGGCCTCCACACGTGTCCTGATGAATGGGTGCACAGGGGCGAAGGTGGCCAACAGGTGTGGTCTCCGACAAGGAGACCCGCTCTCCCCATAGCTTTTCATCCTGATCATGGAGGTTTTTCACCTAATGGTCGTAAAGGCGGAGGAACATGGACTACTCACTCGGCTTGCAGCCACATGCCTCCAGCATCGCACATCGATTTACGCGGATGACGTGGTCACCTTCCTGAGATCGTCAGCGGTGGATTTCCAGGTGATCTCCGGGATCATTGAGGACTTTGGGGAGGCTTCTGGTCTCCGTACCAACTTCGACAAATGCTCAGCCAACCTGATTAGGTGCTCGGCTGAGGACATAGACCTAGTCGAGTGGGAACTTCACTGCCCCATCACGCAATTCCCCCTTCGCTATCTTGGGTTACCGCTCTCCCTGCGGAAGCCGTCGGCAGCGCAACTCCAAGCGCTGGTAGATCTGGTGGCTGCCAAATTGCCATCGTGGAAGTCCTCCATGCTCAATAGGGGAGGGAGGCTCGAACTTGTCAAAACAAATTTATCCGCCATGCCTATTTTCGCCATGATGTCCCTCGATATTCCCATAGAGATCATCACCGCCATCGAGAAGATCATTCGCGGTTTCCTCTGGAAGGGGAGGAAGAATGTGCACGGCGGGCACTGTCTAGTGGCTTGGGACAGGGTGTGCATGCCCAAAGAGCTGGGGAAGCTTGGCATCCCCAACCTGCGCCTCATGAACATTGCGCTGAGGGCCAGATGGCTGTGGTTAGAGCGCGTGGAGGTGGATAGGCCATGGCATGGCCTCGACATCTAGATCCCAGAGCCCTCGAGGCGTCTCTTCGAAGCGGCGACTACCTCGGTAATTGGGGACGGCCCGGCTACTTTCTTCTGGACAGATAAGTGGCTCCCATGCGGGCGGCTCTATGACGTGACACCAAACCTCTTTGTTGCGGTCTTACCAAGTGCAGTCTCCACGCGCCGTGTTCGCGAAGGCCTTGCAGGGGCTGGTTGCACGATGTCACTATCTTAGCGCAGCAGCCATCAGGGAACTCCTCGAGGTGGCGGACCGTATCAAATCAATCACCCTAACAGAGGGGATCCAGGACGCCCTCAAGTGGAACTGGGACCCAAGCAATTGCTACACGGCCCGATCCTGCTACCAGGCCCTTTTTGCCGGGCGGACTTCTATGGCAGGGGCCCTTCAGATCTGACGATCCCGAGCCCCTGCTAGCTGTAAGGTGACCCTTGGGTTAGCCGTGAGGAACAGATGCTGGACAGCTGATCGGCTCAGCCGGCCTGGCCTTCAACATCCGGCGGCCTGCTTCTTCTGTTACCGGTGTGGAGAGACCATAGATCATCTTTTCATGGGCTGTGTCCTAATCCGCGAGGTTTGGGCAGCCTGCCTGGACTTGTGGAACAAGAGACACTGGGATGCCGAAACATGATTCCAAGTTTGTTGCTTGGCTTCAAGATAGACGGGGCGGCAAGGGCCGCGAGCGCGACCTCTGGACAGGGATCGCTTTGGTTTGCTAGACGCTATGGCGCCACCGAAATGACGTGGTCTTCGAAGGGGACGCTCCTTCTCCTAGAGAGGTCATTCGCAAGATCACCGCGGAGGCGGACCTCTGGAGGATTGCACGGCTTTTCCGCGACTGTTTAGGGCAGGTAGATAGGTGGAGATGCCGCGAGTAGTTGTCTAGGATGTGTGTGTGTGCCGTCTTTGGGATGGCGTGGATTTGCACCCTTGACGTCTGTGCCACGGTGCGTTGTAAAACTTGGCCTCTTGGCCCTCCTTCTATGAAAATGATACGTCTCCTAGGACGTTTCCTTAAAAAAAACAATATCTGTTGGCCGCTAGATGACCAAATTCTTATAGCATAATGAACAATATATATTCCTAAACGGGATTTGCTAGTTCTCAGGCGCCTGAGAACTTCTTAAGTCTCAGTCGCCTCTTTCACCGTTCGATTTACCTCGTGATTCGTGCAAAATGAAAGTTACACATAAGTTGCAACTTGGGTGTAACTGATAATTTAATGAGTTGCAACTAGGTTGCAACTGAGAATTAGTACAAATCTTATGAGTTACAACTAGGTTGTAACTGAAAATTAGCATAAATATTAGGATGACATCAACGACTTAAACATAAGAAGTTCTCAGACGCCTGAGATCTAAGCGCTCCCATTCCTAAATGTGTTGAGAATTAGTTCATGGACTAAAACCAAACACTATCGTCTTTTTACTAGATGAACATGTTATTGTTACAATATGGTTCACATTATTCACTACAGGAAAACGGTGCCAAGATTGCTGACGCCTGTACACCGCGCGCCTGCCTCCGTCAGCCCAGTCATAAGCTGACGGTTTTGCATACCTTTGCCGACAACTTCAGGCCGTACGTCGACATATGTGGTTTGGACACTGAACAAGTTTACAAAATCAAACGCACAAGAGTTGACCGATACATACACTCCAAATTTCGTGAACCAAGAAGAGACCCTATTAATTCCGGGATGGCATGAATGTCCTACGTATGTACGTACGTACTCCATCAATGTCAAGCGTGTATCTCCTGGAATATATAGTAGTACTACAGTAGAGATGGATTATGTCTTTGATACCTTCTTTCCTTGTATGTGCGGATTCTATTCGAAGCAGAATTCTCCTAAATTCCTGAACCATTGAAGAGCTAATAACCCTACTGTATTAATTTCCAGATTTGTTTTGCCTGGTATTTTTGGATTGCATGACTGTCCTGTCCAGGATAGGTACGACCTACTCCATCATCAGCCAGCTAGTCGTACGTGTATGTTCGGGATTAGAGATGGATTAAGTTTCTGATACCTCTTCCCGGTATCAAAGGATTCTATTCGAGGCAGGTTGTTGATTATCAGGTCGTTGGTATCAATCAGGAGGCAACAGCCTGCTATATATAGAGCGAGGCCACATACGTACGTACGTATTCATCGATCGCCGCGATTCGTAAACCTCTCTCGAGTCTCGATAGCTTCGTTTTCGGAAGGTAGCTAGCCGTCGAGTAGATCATCGTAAACTAGGATCGGAGCGTAGGAGATCGATCCAAGTCGAAGATGGCGAGTTTCCATGTCGCCGACGCGTCGGAGTACCTTGCCATCACCGGGTGGGGCATCGACGACGTGAAGCTGGCGAAGAAGGCGTGGGTGTTCGTGGGGCAGCAGTGCAAGAAGTTCAGCATCTCGCCCGAGAACTACGAGTTCGAGGTGCACGCCATGAGCGCCGAGAAGCTTCCCTTCATCCTCCCGGCCGTGTTCACGATCGGCCCCAAGATCACGGCCGCCAGCGGCGAGGAGGAGGACATGAAGGAGCTGGAGGCGCAGCTCCTCCTGTACGCGAAGCTGATCGCGCCGCTGCACAGCTCGACGAGCCACGTCCACGAGCTGGTGAAGGGCATCATCGAGGGCGAGACCCGCGTGCTGGCGGCGGAGCTGACCATGGAGGAGATCTTCAAGGGCACCAAGTCCTTCAAGCAGAAGGTATTCACGCAGGTGCAGCTGGAGCTGAAGCAGTTCGGCCTCGTCATCTACAACGCCAACGTGAAGCAGCTGGTGGACGTGCCCGGGCACGAGTACTTCTCCTACCTCGGACAGAAGACGCAGCAGGACGCGGCGAACCAGGCCAGGGTGGACGTGGCGGAGGCCCGGATGAAGGGCGAGGTGGGCGCCAAGGAGAGGGATGGCCTCACGCGGCAGAACGCCGCCAAGGTGGACGCCGAGACCAAGGTGATGTCGGTGCGGCAGCAGGGGCAGGGGCTCAAGGAGGAGGCCAAGGTGAAGGCGGAGGTACAGGTGTTCGAGAACGCCAGGGAGGCCGACATCGCCGCGGCCAAGGCCGAGCTCGCCATGAAGAAGGCCGGGTGGGACAAGCAGGCCAAGGTGGCCGAGGTTGAGGCCGCAAAGGCCGTCGCCATCCGCGAGGCCGAGCTCCAGATGGAGGTCGAGCGCAAGAACGCGATGCGCCAGACGGAGAAGCTCAAGGCCGAGCAGCTCAGCAAGGCCACCGTGCAGTACGACACACGGGTTCAGATCTCCTCTAAGTTCCATTATTATTGATCTTGTACGTATACGGTGTGTGTGTGTAAATTACCACGTTGATTTGTGCTTTGTAGGTTCAAGAATCGAACGCTCTGCTCTACAGAAGGCAGAAGGCGGCGGAGGCGGCGCTGTTCGAGCAGACGAAGGTGGCAGAGGCGCGCAAGGCGCAGGCGGACGCCAAGTTCTTCGAGGAGAAGATGGCGGAGGACGCCAAGCTGTACGCGAAGCAGCAGGAGGCCGAGGCGCTGGCGCTGGTGGGCAAGGCCAAGACGGAGTACGTGGCGTCCATGCTCCAGGCGCTCGGCGGCAACTACCACGCGCTCAGGGACTACCTCATGATCGACGGCGGCATGTACGCGGATATGGCGCGCATCAACGCCGGCGCCGTCAGCGGGATGCAGCCCAAGATCAGCATTTGGAGCAACGGAGACGGTGGTGCAGGCGCCGGAGGAGAGGCTGCCGCTGGCGGCGGACTGCAGCAGATGGCCGGGCTGTACAAGATGCTGCCGCCGCTTCTGACTACGGTGCATGAGCAGACAGGGATGCTGCCGCCGGGGTGGATGGGTACGCTGCCCGTGGAGGATGGTGATGCCAACTGATATCGTTGCGAAAGGTTTTAGTTATAAAGCTATTTTTAGGGAAGTTTGATAGATAGTAGCAAGTGGAGTACAGTATTTTTCGTCATTGTGTTCGTTCGTGTCACAGGTTCTGTTCGTTAGCTGTTTCCGTTTACCGTGTCGTCAGACTGATTATATATAAGTGTTCATTTAGCTCGTGAATTTTCAATACATTACATTTGTTTAAATGGATGTGCCCTTTGAATTGTTTATTTCTCAATCAATGAAGTTGAGCATAATCAAATTTTAAGTGGCACGAAACATATCTTAAGCCAACGCATTTAGCTCGTGAATTTTCAATACATACATTGGTTTAAATAGATTTGCCGTTTGAATTAATTGTTTATTTCTCAATCGATGAAGTTGAGCATAATCAAATTTTAAGTGGCACAAAACATATCTTAATCCAACGCATTATAGGAGAAAGAACTTGTGAACCGAAGTTTCATAAAATAAATCCTACATTTTTAGAAAAACAGGAGGGATCCCTCCCGGTTCCAATTAAGAAACCAAAACATCCAACAAGTACAAAGGAACCACTCGACAGCTCAGACAAACACTTCTCCAGGAGCAGAAATCTACTTCCAAAGTAGATGTAGGACTGGCAGAGACCGAAGGCGCTGGCTAACGAGGGCGAAGGAGCTTTCCTTGCTCAGCTCCAGGAGCAGTTTTTGGGAGGTCTTGAAGGCTTTAGGTCGGGGAAGCCGCAATCACCCCAGCAAATCCCATAACAGACTGAGATGTTGGAGGAGAACACTTCAGTGAAAGTGCTGGCAGAAGCTTTCCACCAATTCCATCATCGATTCCTTGAAAAGGAGCCGCCACCCTCTGATAGTTCTCAATATGATCAACCAAATCTGTTTCATACTAAGCAATGTCAATCTATTGAAGATCAAATCATTTCTGAGCCTCCAAACGGACCATAAGACAACAACACATATGGAATTCATAGAAGCATGTTTGTTATTAGCAATCCAAAAATGGGAAATAGAAGCTAGATTAGTACCTAAAGGCCTACCAAAAAAAGCACTAACTTCTCCCCAAAATTTTTTAGCTACTAAACAGTCAAAAAACAAGTGCTGCACTGTTTCATGACTAGAACAAAACACACATTCTAGAGGCTTATTTAGATTCCTTTTTTGCAGATTATCTCTAGTCATAATCTTATTATGCATAACTAGCCATAAGAAGATATGAATCCTAGGAGGGATGACCGGTTTGCAAGCAGCAGGAATGAAAATTTGTTTAACCCCTCTAAAGTTAATAATAGCATACAAGGAACTAGCAGAATATGATCCAGAACTATTAAAGGTCCAAACCAGAGCATCATTGTCTGTGGACAAACTGACAACTCAAATGATAGATTCTAGATTATACCAGAGCTACATAAGCAAGGGGGAAAATTTTCTCCTAAAAGAAAGCTTCAAAGTGGATCCATCCCAGACTTGAGCAATAGTACTACATTGCTCATTACAAATGGAGTAGAGCGCCCAAAACTGGATAGCTAAGGGGGAGGTGCCAAGCCAAGTGTCCTCCCAAAATCTAATTTTATTACCATCACCTACATTCCACTTATACCCAAACTTCACAGCTTGAGCATCCCATAACACACCTTTCCAGAAAGTAGATGTATTGGTGTTCTCACTACAGAAAATATTAGGAGAAGAGGCAGAATATTTTTATCTAAAATCTATTTACAGAGTTTCTGGTCATCAAGAGAATGCCTCTTAATTTAGGAACCCAGCAAACAAATGTTTAAATCTCTAATATTTGGAATGCCCAGGCCATCAAAGTCCTTGTGCATACAAACTAGGGGCCAATTTGCCAAATGAATCTTCCTATGTCCTTCAAAATCGTTCCAAAAGACAGTTGGCCATCTGGGTATTAATCATGTCTAAAGCCCATTTGGGAAATTTAAAGAAAGAGTAAGTAGATGGGGATACTTGCAAGACATGACTTAATCAACACTAATCTAGCAGCATAGGAAAAGCATTTTCCCTCGCCACCCTGCAATGCGTTTAAGAATCTTATCAATAAGAGTTTGAATATCCTCTCTTCTCAGCTTCTCAAAGTGGAGGGGAATGCCTAAGTATTTAATGGGAAAATCCCCTAGAGCATAGTCAAAAATATCCCTAAAGATGGCAGACTCCTCAGCCTCCATATTAATAGGTATAAGCTCAATTTTACCAAAGTTTATTCTCATACCAGACACTTGTTCAAACCAAGTAAGAGTGGCTCTAAGATTTTTAACCATGACAGGATCATTGGCAACAAAAAGGATAGTATCATCAGCATACTAGAGGCTGATGACACCTCCAGGGTAAAGATCAGGGCAAAGTCCCTTAATAAGATTAGACTCAGCAGCTTTGAAAATCATTCTGGTGAGAGTGTCAACAATATGGTTGAACAAAATGGGAGAAAGGGGCCCCTGTCTCAAGCCTTTTCCAGTAAGGAAGAAATTACTTTCCAAGTTATTCAATTTGACACCTACAGATCCCCCTAACACAGCTAGTTTAACTAGTTTAATAAAATGCTGACCAAAACCTCTCCTTTCTAGAAGCTCAAAGAGAAAGTAAAGGTTAACTTTATCAAATGCTTTCTCAAAATCTAATTTGAGCACAATGCCCTTCTCTTTAGATTTGTGGACAGAATGAATAACTTCATGTGCTGTAACCACACTTTCTAAGATATATCAACCTTTTATAAAAGCCGACTGATCCAAGGAAATTAACCTATGTAGAGAGCTTAGCCTAACAGTAATCACTTTGGTAAACAACTTAAAAATGCAGTTAAGCAAACTAATAGGCCAAAACTTTTAAATATGTGTAGCATTAGAATCTTTAGGGATAAGAAACAGCATGGCAAAATTTAGCCTAAAAAGATCCAATCTACCAGCATGAAAATCAGAGAACATATTCATAATGTCATTCTTGACTAGATCCCAGAATTTCTGGTAAAAGAAGAAAGGAATGCCATCAGGACCAGGGGCCCCATCAGCATAAGAATTAAATAGTGCAGTTTTAACCTCTTCCTTAGAGAAAGGAGCTTCCAACATATCATTTTCTTTAGGTGTAACTAAATCATTATCAGAGAAAAAACCCTATGATAACCTAAACCCCTGTTTATCCTCCTTGCTAAACAAGTCCTTATAAAAGTTTACAGCCACCTCCAACATTTTATCATGATCAGTAATGGGCCCATTAGGCCCATCCAGAGAGTGAATCAAGGTCTTCCTCCTTCTTTCGTTAGCTATAGTTTGAAAGTAATAAGTATTCCTATCACCCTCCTTAATATCCCTATCCCTAGATCTTTGCCTAGCCTTAATTTCTTCTTTAAGCCAAATTTTATTCATCTCAGCAAATATTTTTTTAATCTAGTAGCTTCCTCTAAGGAGAGCTCTTTAGTTTTAGACTTAATATCAAGGTAACCATAATCTAACATCATATCCTTTTTAATCTTCCTAAGTTCAGCTTCTACATTACTACTCCACCCTTTGGTGGCTTTCCTAAATCTCCTAATTTTTTCTTGCCATATATCAATAGCAGAGATACCTTTAGTAGTAAACTTCCAATTCTTTTCTACCAAAGAAGCAAAATCTGCTCTCAGGAGCCACCATTTCTCTAGTTTATAGCTAGCAGTTTTTGTAATATGGCCAACACCAGCATCCCAAGTAACAAGACTGTGGTCACTGCCCAAACTGGGTAGTGCCTGGACAGTAGCTAGAGGAAAAACTTGATCTGAATCAGTAGTACAGAAAAATATATCTAAAGTAGCTAAAATAGGGTCCACTTGGTTATTAGCCCAAGTGAATTGCCTATTACCCATCTTGATCTCTAACAATCTCCAAATCTCTATCCAGGCATTAAATCTATCATATCATTTATGATTAATGTTACCATTACTTTTGTGTGAAGAGAACCTAACCAAATTAAAATCTCCTCCAACAATAGTCATAGTAGAGCAATCTAGGAAAAGGATATGAAGTTCAGATAAAAATATCTCCTTACCTTCCTCATAAGGGGAGCCATAGACATTAACTGCTCTAAAAATAACACCACTACTTTTAACTTTAATATATAAGAGATAGATAATTCTTTGATCAGCCAGCTAATGGGATCAAAAATATCTAAATCTACCCCTAAGAGAAGTCCACCTGCAGTACCTTTTGCAGGCAAAATTCTCCACTCAAACATAGGCCCTCCTACGATTGACTTAAGATAGTAATCAGAGATACTTTCTTTTTTATTTCTTGAAATCCAATAATAGTTGGTTTAGTTTTAGCAAAATTGTCTAAAATTCATTCTTTCCTACCCTCAGCATGGATACCCTGAATATTCTAAGATTCAAAATTCATCTAAACAGTTTTCTCTTAGGGTGCTTGCCCCGTCCTATTTTGCATATTTTAGTCCAATTTTCATAACTGTCCATGCTCTCCCCAGGAACACCCTATAGGTGGCTAGGAGTGCAGGGGGAACAACACTGACCAGTATCATTTGCTAAAACAGGATCACTGGCACAGGAAACAAAAGGAAGATCACTACCAATAAGGATATCTGAATCAACATCTATGCCAATAGACTTAGCTACTGAAATGAACTCAGGTTCTAGCATGTCAGCAAAGGAGATTTTATATTTTCCTTGATTAGTAGGCTTGATTCTAGGCACCTCCATGTTTTGCTTATTCTTATTCTCCTGAGCCAGTTCCATCATAGTCTTGCCCCCAGCATCAAACCTAACACCTTGCCTTGTTCCAAATATGGCCCCCACTGTTTAGCTTGCTTCTGAGCCTTATTGTCCACCTCCATATTAGGAATCCTCTTCTTACCATCACACCCATCCAGAGACATATGATCTACTTGCAAGTATGATACATCCACCTGCTTATCAGGCAAGGAGGCCTCTGCAGATGCAGCAAGATCATGTATACTAGGGAACTCTGAATGAGAAAATTCATCAGAGAAGATTTCCTCCTCAAAGTGGCTAGCTTCATCAACCACCTCCATATCTTGCAGCAGAGCAGAACATTTTTGGTGGTCCAAATATTCATTCTGCACCCAAGCTAGCATGTCTTTACTGATACCTGAAAGCTGGTCATCTAACTTGCTTTTCAGCAAACTGATAGATGAGATATCTACACTCTCAACACAAGGCACCTCACTGACAGTTCTTTGTCCCACTCTACCAGAGACACCATTAGGAGGACCATTTTTAGCATGGGGATGTGATGAAGGTGGAGCTACAGGAGGGGGAGAGGGAGCAGCCCCATGATCAGCATTGTTAGTCTCATTCCCTTTATCTTGATTATTGTCCTCATTACCATTTCCCATAGCAGTATCACTGGTCTCAGCATCACCCAAGCCATCTGGAGTCTCAACTACAATCCCAACTTGATAAAGAAGACCTTCTAGACCAAACACACTGCTGTTAGGTATTTTGGATAAATCCCTACATTTAACTTTAACTTTAACTCTAACTACCTCACTAACGTTATGATAGTTCCCCTTACAGTCCACATCCTGCAAGATACCAAACACAGAAGTAAACTAGTCCAAGACTACCCATTCAAACCAATCTGGCAGCAAACCTCTCAACTGAACCCAAACCTCTTGCATCTCAGCAAACATGTCCAAATCTCCCTTCCACACTTCCACCTTCACAGTAACACCTTCCTTGACTAATCCAAAGCTAGGATAACCTGCAACGTCAGCTACATCAATGTGGGGAGGGAATCTGACTAGGAAGTTCCAAGTGTCCAACTGCCTAATTTGCCAAGGCCAATTGGTTCTATAAATCACCGCAAACTCACTAGCTAGCTCCTCTTTGGTAACTTCACCATTCTCAATTAGCACCATCCCTACATTCTTTGTCATGCTACTCAAGGAATTCTTTGTAGGCAACTCAATATGGTAGAAACCTAAGCCAAATGCAGCATTCCCTATATACCTAGCAATGGAATGCCCTTGTCTCTTCACTGGGCAATTTTCCACCTCATGATTCACTTTCTTACAGATGAAGCAGGATTTAGGCAGAGTGCAATTGTAAGGACTATGACCAGGCTCTCCAGAATTGTAGAAGACCGAATTTTCATAAGTAGGGTTCCTACCATCCCCCAAGAGACCAGAGCTAGGATTAGACGTAGCAACCTGTTGCTGAGATTTGTTCCTAGCCCTCAAAGAATTACGATTGTTGTTGTTATTGGTCCTTCCAGAATTCTGCTGCTGATTCTGCTAACCTTGTTGCTGATTCTGTTGTTGAAACTGCTGATCCTGATGCATCATCTGCAGAGGCGGCATCATCTATGGAGGAGGCCCGAACAGATACCAGGGTTTTGCCACTAATTCCCAGGTGGGAATTGAGGGAAAGGACCACTAGGAAATTGCTGTGGAAACACCATCCATGACTCTAAGTCATAATATTTATTAGGAGTCTCTAAGTCACAATCGACTATGACTTAAGATAAATCATAATCGAGTGATGCCATCCTTTTAGCTTGCAGCCTATTTGCCTATTTGACACTTTTTTTTGAAAGTAATCATAGTATATTATAATAGACAAGCAAGCCGTTTCAGTAAAAACCTTCCAGTTCCCTTTGGTACCCTGAAAGGAAAAGAGTGCGTCTGAAACTTGCTGTCACAATCAAAGTTTGGTTACATAGTTTGCAACAATAGCCGTGTAACACCCTCAGAATCGGCCCTATGCAAGTTTCAGCGCTTCCCGCCAAACCCGCATAGAAACGATTCAAAGGTGCCCACCAGGCACTTGCGTGCGGGTGGAAAACGAAGTAATATCATTACACAATAGTCCTCGATGGAACCCACAAAACATATATATACAACAGCGACTTAAAAAGTCAAGAATACAGCTTTACAGTACAAAGATCCAAATCACCTTGAAAACGATACAATGTCCGAAACGGACAAGATGCAAATTGAGCTAAGAGCCGAGAATAACCAATGGCGCCCATAACCCTGCCCAGCCAAGCCAGAAGGGTAACCCTGCCAACGACGTCGATCTCAAAACTTTTAAACAAAAGGGTGCCGACAAAGGGCAAAGGAAAAAAGAGAGAGTCAAGATCGAGGCCAAGACACGGCGAGGCTAGAATTGCGGTCCTCGCCTACATAGGTATGGTGGATCAAGCGGCGCAGCATGCACTAAACAACCTATAGAGACTCGAGATAACTGACGGCTATCAGAGAGGGATAAGAAAGACCTATTCGGAACCAACTTGATTCTACCACCAAACATACCCCTCCTGGTATTTCCCCCTCGAGACCAAACGAGGAAGTCAACCGAGGAACTCACGCAGTTGGCAGTTTTATTCATTCAGTTATCGTTGCATCAATTACTAGTCAGGTATAGATAGTCATCCTGATATAATAAGCAGTGGGCACTTTTAGTTAACCATTCCGTTGTAGTTGCAACACTTACTAGTCAGATACAATTAGCATGAGATATCCCAAACCCAACAGTTGTTGGTACTTTTATTTAGCCATTCCGTTGTAGTGAAGCTGATTACTAGTCATATCGGATACAAGTCAAGTTATAACAGTAAACTTTAGTTATAGTTGTCTATGATCGAGAACTGTGCTCCAAGTCGTCCATAACCGCGGACACGGCTTCTCGAAAAGATTTAACCTAGGGTGCACCAAAGTTTCCACACGCACCTACACCCTTGTTGTCAGATCAGGTAGGTACAAGATCACAAAACATACACCCAACGGTATGTCGACGGGGTTTCGGACACGACGTTTCCCACACCCAAAGCAAGCACGGAGGGCCACCCCACTAAGCTACCCGTAACGAAGTCGTCCGGTCTCCGAGACGGACTCAGGGTTTGTGTAGATGGCTGTAAACGACTGGGAACCCGAAAGTGTGACTGGGCTTGTCGATACAGCGAAAACGTGTCACGGGGTTCCTAAACAGTACAGGTGCTCCACGCACAATCTTAAATAAAGCAGTAAAGCATGGCATAAGTACAGGATAGTAATAAAGCCCCAAACTACTTTGTAGCCCCCAGTACAGTACTTGGAATCAGGTACTAAATCGATGGGGGTGCCCACACACCCCAATTGGTTAGCGCTCGATCTCGAACAGTGTCAAGAACTGGTCCCACGGACACCGGTGAGCGATTAAAACCAAATATTGTCTATTACCCACCGGTGCCTCTGCATTTACCTACTTTCAATTTTAGTTATTAAACAGTAATTAAAGCCATGATCATCTCCAACATTAAACATGCGGCATTACTCCAACAACTGTGGTACTTGACGACACGCAACAGCACTTGAGCAAGCGACTACGACGCGCAAGTCCAACTATCTACCAATCAATAGGTAATAGGATGTGTCCAAGGCAATATAAGGCTGCAAGGGATATCACGGGCACGAAAACTAGAGCATCGCAACACAGATAGCAATAGATCAACAGGAGGGAATAAATACTATAAAAGTAAGATAGGTAGAAAGGGGGAGATGCTCGCCTGAAAACATTGCCGAAGGTTCATCCGAAGATCGGGTCGACACTCGCATCAACTCATCGGCCTAATCCGTGAAGAAGCAAAGCACTAGAAGAAACACCGGATGGACTATTTAATACTACGGTAGAAAATCGGGCATGATGCATGTATGATGTATGACATGGCAAAGGTGCGATGCATTTAGGCCATATTAACGGAACCGGGGTCCCGGCAAATATTTAAGTGGTTCAAGTTGTTTAGATACCCCACAATTTAAATGTTGTCTTAACATGGCAAAAGATAGCACCGGTTCGCTACACAAATTTAAATGGGACCAATATAAGACTAGATTTGCCCGCATATGGATCCCATATTTAATTATGAGATGAATCGGCGTAATGCCCCCAACCCACATGATATGCATGCGAAAATAACCATTAATATGCAACAAGTTTTATATATAGCATTTATAAAATAGGGGCTCGGGAAAAGGTTCACACATCTGGGTTCGGACGATCTTGGGGTTCGATGTGGTTCGGGGTCCGGTCTCCGGGTTTGACGGGATCGGTCTCGGCAGAAACATTCTCGGACAATGGAGTAGATCTTGTCGCATCCGGGAAGAAGGACTTGGTTCGGCGTCGAGGCGCATCGGATTTGCCCTGGTCGATGTCGTTCTTGTCGTCGTGAAGACCTTGTCGGGTCCGCGGGTCGGGTCGGACTTGGCGCGTGGTGAAGTGCTTGTCGCTCCTGGCGATCTTGGCGCTTCGGATCCGGAAAGGAGCACTTGACGCCCGGGAGAAGACCTTGGCGTCATATGTTGAGGTTGTCGGGTGACGGTGCGGACTCGTGTGGCGCCGATGGTCTTACGTGGCCTGATGGTTCCATGTAGGAGATCCCGGTACGCGCGGAGTTCTCGGGGTTTTGATGAAGATCTTGGCGGGGGGTGTGTCGGCTCGAAGCTCTTGATCTAGCATATCACGAGAAGGAAGATTTGCAACGCGGATCTTCGGGTGGTCATAATACCAAGCATGCTGCTCGGAGACCACGTGATACACATACAAGCACACACGTTCACGCGTGAAAACCAAAAACGGGGTGGTTGCCAAAGACGAATGGCGTGGCAAGGCGCAGGGCCTCATGTCCCTTGGCTTCAGAGAACGAGCCGACAGTGACCTTGCAGGCGCGGCACGCGAGGAACGACGTCACGGCGGCGGCTGGAAGCGGTTGGGGGGGGGGGGAAGGACGCAGAGGAGGCGGGGCGGAGGCCGGCGCGACGAGATGGTGGCCTGGAGGCGAGGTGGGGAGGTCGGCCGAGCCAGCGGGAAGGCGGGGTCAGCGACGAGGAGAGGAACTGGGCGGCGGCGGGGTCCGGAGAGCGCCGCGGCGGCCACTGCTGGGGTCGAGGTAGGACGCGAGCAGCGGGGACACGGAGGAGGAGGGCCGGGATGGAGCTTCTGGGCGGCCTCGCGCGCGGCTCGACGACGGCGCTCGAGTGAAGCGAGCAGAGGCCGAGGTCGCGCGGAAGTCGGCCTAACAACCGGTGGCGGGCAGCGCTTGGAGGGAGGTGGCCCGAGGGAGCTCGCAGGCGGCGGCGGCGGCGGTGTCGGGTGGCCAGAGGGCGGCGCGCTCGAGGAAGCCATGCAGGGGCCAGCACGGGAGGGTCCGGTAGCAGGCGATCCGTGGAGGCGAGCGGCTGCACGGTCGACGAGGAAGCCGTGACGGCGGAGCTCGCAGGAACGGGGAGAGGCGACGGCGGGGTCGGCGCTGCGGGGTAGCAGAGGGCGTCGCAGCTGGCGTCACGGGCGGTGGTGAGGTGCTGCGAGGAGGAGGAAAAGGTGGGGGGGGGGTAGGTGGCGAGGACGATGGCGACGCGGGGTGGAAGGCGATAGGATCGAGGCGGGGTAGGTGGGGAACATGGGGCTGGGAGGCGTGGTCAGTGGGGACGGTCGGGCTGGCCTGCTGGGTTTGGTGAAATCCAGGCGCTGGCTTGGTTGGACGCGGCAGGTGGTGGGGCCGGGCAAGCGGCGTGTGGTTGGCGGGGTGAGGAGTGCGAGGTGGCCAGGTGGTGGGTGGCTGGATAGGGTGAGGCGGCGCTGGCGGGTGAGGTGGCGGCTGGTGGTAGGCTGGAGTGAGGTGGAGGGGTGAGGTGGAGGGAGGGGATTGGTCAGGGTGAGGTGGAGGGAGGCTGGGTAGGATAGGATTGGGTAGAATTAGGACTAGATATTTTTAGACTAGGGTCTGGAGGTGGCCGGCCGGGCTTTCGGGCCTGGCTGACTGCCTCCCAAAAATAATTTAACTATTTTATTTATTTAAAACGAGGCTATTGCAAACCGTTGGTAGACGAAACAAAATATTCCGGAGACCCGGGTTTTACTTTGAATGAAGGACGGGGCGTTTAGAAAACAAAACCAGGCTTCTCGAAAATAGTTTTATGCAAACAAATGCAAGAAGACATGACGATTTCAAATGCAAGGTGGCATGATGACATGAGCATGGGGTCATGATGATGCAATGAACAAAAATAACGCGATTTTCTAGTAGTGGTTTTTGCGGGGCGCCACAATTCGACACCACTAACATTGGATCTCGCCCTCGAGATCCGCCTCATGGTACCGGGAAGAAGGGCGGCGATCTGAACCTTCTCGCATCGTGTAGATCCTCGCGACACCACTAACAAGAGGTCGTTGTCCGTGATCGTCAAGAGAACACTCCGGGAACAAAGGGCGAAGGTAGAGGTATCCACAAATAAAGCCACCTCTAACTTTGATAGAAGGAGAGAAAAGATGCGGCCTATCCCACTTCAATGTACAAGAGCGAATAGAAAGGGTAGTCGGCATGGGGGCCAATCCATCACGCACCCAAACTATTACTCCGCACAATCAGTAGAAAAGTGTGCAACCATTCTTGGAATCAGACTGAAGATCTCAACAATCAAGGGTCGGAAACAAAGGAGTGATGCAGACCCTGCATCGGATCTGGCGTAGATGATGTCATCGCGTCGGAAAACACCGGAAGGCACGAGAAGGAACAAAGAGAAGTCCACCAGACGAAGGATTCCTCGGATAGCATGAAGACCAGATGTAGCAACACCGTTACCAAAGGAGGAAGCGAAACCCTGAAGGTACGATGGAACCCAACCACGAGAAATCCTGGACTCGAAGAAAGAGAAGAGAGCGGATTCAAAACACGCAGAGGTGAGAGGAGAGCAGCAGAGGGGTAAGGAGTAAAATCAGACCTAATCAGAACTATCCAACCGATTTTGCAAAAATAGTTTTGACACTCTACTTCGGCCGTTAGCTAGGTTATCCAGCAGGCTGGACTTGTGGGGTATCGCAACTGCTGAGCTCTGATACCACTCTATAACACCCTCAGAATCGGCCCTATGCAAGTTTTAGCGCTTCCCGCCAAACCCGCATAGAAACGATTCAAAGGTGCCCACCAGGCACTTGCGTGCGGGTGGAAAACGAAGTAATATCATTACACAATAGTCCTCGATGGAACCCACAAAACATATATATACAACAATGACTAAAAAGTCAAGAATACAAATTTACAGACAAAGATCCAAATCACCTTGAAAAGCGATACAGCGTCAGAAATGCGGACAAGATGCAAATTGAGCTAAGAGCCACGGAGAA
Source organism: Avena insularis (assembly GCA_023614405.1). NCBI lineage: Eukaryota > Viridiplantae > Streptophyta > Magnoliopsida > Poales > Poaceae > Avena > Avena insularis. Next base: position 274,752,168 of record CM042687.1, on the reverse strand, counting down.
TAACCAATGGCGTCCATAACCCTGCCAGGCCAAGCCGGAAGGGTAACCCTGCTAACGACGCCGATCTCAAAACTGCTTAAACAAAGGGGTGCCGACAAAGGGCAAAGGAAAAAGAGAGAGCGGTCAAGATCGAGGCCAAGACACGGCGAGGCTAGAATTCGGCGGTCCTCGCCTACATAGGTATGGTGGACTGAAGCGACAGCGCAGCATGCACTAAACAACCTATAGAGACTCGAGATAACTGACGGCTATCAGAGAGGGATAAGAAAGACCTATTCGGAACCAACTTGATTCTACCACCAAACATACCCCTCCTGGTATTTCCCCCTCGAGACCAAACGAGGAAGTCAACCGAGGAACTCACAGCTGGCGCTTTATTCATTCAGTTATCGTTGCATCAATTACTAGTCAGGTATAGATAGTCATCCTGATATAATAAGCAGTGGGCACTTTTAGTTAACCATTCCGTTGTAGTTGCAACACTTACTAGTCAGATACAATTAGCATGAGATATCCCAAACCCAACAGTTGTTGGTACTTTTATTTAGCCATTCCGTTGTAGTGAAGCTGATTACTAGTCATATCGGATACAAGTCAAGTTATAACAGTAAACTTTAGTTATAGTTGTCTATGATCGAGAACTGTGCTCCAAGTCGTCCATAACCGCGGACACGGCTCGAAAAGATTTAACCGCAGGGTGCACCAAAGTTTCCACACGCACCTACACCCTTGTTGTCGATCGTAGGTACAAGATCACAAAACATACACCCAACGGTATGTCGACGGGGTTTCGACACGACGCTTCCTGCACCCAAAGCAAGCACGGGGCCACCCCACTAAGCTACCCGTAATAAAGTCGGCCGGTCTCCGAGACGGACCTGTGGTTTGTGTAGATGGTCAGAACGACCGGGAACCCGAAGTGTGACTGGGCTTGTCGATACAAAAAACGTGTCACGGGTTCCTAACAGATGTGCTCCACGCACAATCTTAAATAAAGCAGTAAAGCATGGCATAAGTACAGGATAGTAATAAAGCCCCAAACTACTTTGTAGCCCCCAGTACAGTACTTGGAATCAGGTACTAAATCGATGGGGGTGCCCACACACCCCACCTGTGGTTAGCGCTACCGATCTCGAACAGTGTCAAGAACTCGGGTCCCACGGGACACCAAAGGAGCTGTTAAAAACCAAATATTGTCTATTACCCACCGGTGCCTCTGCATTTACCTACTTTCAATTTTAGTTATTAAACAGTAATTAAAGCCATGATCATCTCCAACATTAAACATGCGGATTACTCCAACAACTGTGGTACTTGACAACACGCAACAGCACTTGAGCAAGCGACTACGACGTGCAAGTCCAACTATCTACCATCAACAGGTAATAGGATATGTCCAAGGCAATATAAGGCTGCAAGGGATATCACGGGCACGAAAACTAGAGCATCGCAACACAGATAGCAATAGATCAACAGGAGGGAATAAATACTATAAAAGTAAGATAGGTAGAAAGGGGGAGATGCTCGCCTGAAAACATTGCCGAAGGTTCATCTGAAGATCGGGTCGACACTCGCATCAACTCATCGGCCTAATCCGTGAAGAAGCAAAGCACTAGAAGAAACACCGGATGGACTATTTAATACTACGGTAGAAAATCGGGCATGATGCATGTATGCTGTATGACATGGCAAAGGTGCGATGCATTTAGGACATATTAACGGAATCGGGGTCCCGGCAAATATTTAAGTGGTTCAAGTTGTTTAGATACCCCACAATTTAAATGTTGTCTTAACATGGCAAAAGATAGCACCGGTTCGCTACACAAATTTAAATGGGACCAATATAAGACTAGATTTGCCCGCATATGGATCCCATATTTAATTATGAGATGAATCGGCGTAATGCCCCCAACCCACATGATATGCATGCGAAAATAACCATTAATATGCAACAAGTTTTATATATAGCATTTATAAAATAGGGGCTCGGGAAAAGGTTCACACATCTGGGTTCGGACGATCTTGGGGTTCGATGTGGTTCGGGGTCCGGTCTCCGGGTTTGACGGGATCGGTCTCGGCAGAAACATTCTCGGACAACGGAGTAGATCTTGTCGCATCCGGTAAGAAGGACTTGGTTCGGCGTCGAGGCGCATCGGATTCGCCCTGGTCGATGTCGTTCTTGTCGTCGTGAAGACCTTGTCGGGTCCGCGGGTCGGGTCGGACTTGGCGTCCGGGGTGAAGTGCTTGTCGTTCCCTGGCGATCTTGGCGGCTTCGGATCCGGAAAGGAGCACTTGACGTTCCGGGGAGAAGACCTTGGCGTCATATGTTGAGGTTGTCGGGTGACGGTGCCGGACTCGGGTGTGGCGTCGATGGTCTTACGTGGCCCGATGGTTCCATGTAGGAGATCCCCGGGTACCGCGGCGGAGTTCTCGGGGTTTCGATGAAGATCTTGGCGGGGGGTTTGTGGGCTAGAAGCTCTTGATAAAGCATATCACGATCAGGAAGATATGCAACGCGGATCTTCGGGTGGTCATGATACCCGAAGCATGCTCGGGAGACCACGTGATACACACATACAAGCACACACGTTCACGCGTGAAAACCAAAAACGGGGTGGTTGCCAAAGACGAATGGCGTGGCAAGGCGCAGGGCCTCATGTCCCTTGGCTTCAGAGAACGAGCCGACAGCGACCTTGCAGGCGCGGCACGCGAGGAACGACGTCACGGCGGCGGCTGGAAGCGGTCGGGGGGGGGGGGGGAAGGACGCAGAGGAGGCGGGGCGGAGGCCGGCGCGACGAGATGGCGGCCTGGAGGCGAGGTGGGGAGGTCGCCGAGCCAGCGGGAAGGTGGGGTCGGCAACGAGGAGAGGAACCGGGCGGCGGCGGGGTCCAGAGAGCGCCGCGGCGGCCGCTGCTGGGGTCGAGGTAGGACGCGAGCAGCGGGGACGCGGAGGAGGAGGACCGGGATGGAGATTCTGGGCGGCCTCGCGCGCGGCTCGACGACGGCGCTCGAGTGAAGCGAGCAGAGGCCGAGGTCGCGCGGAAGTCGGCCCAACGACCGGCGGCGGGCAGCGCTTGGAGGGAGGTGGCCTGAGGGAGCTCGTAGGCGGTAGCGGCGGTGGTGTCGGGCGGCCGGAGGGCGGCGCGCTCGAGGAAGCCATGCAGGGGCCAGCACGGGAGGGTCCGGTAGCAGGCGATCCGTGGCGGCGAGCGGCTGCACGGTCGACGAGGAAGCCACGACGGCGGAGCTCGCAGGAACCGGGAGAGGCGACGGCAGGGTCGGCGCTGCGGGGTAGCAGAGGGCGTCGCAGCTGGCGTCGCGGGTGTTGGCGAGGTGCTGTGAGGAGGAGGAAAAGGTGGGGGGGGGGGGTAGGTGGCGAGGACGATGGCGACGTGGGGTGGAAGGCGATAGGATCGAGGCGGGGTAGGTGGGGAACATGGGGCTGGGGCGCGCGTGGGAGGCGTGTCCAGGTGGGGACGGTCGGGCTGGCCCGCGCGGGGTTTGGTGGGCAGGCGCGGAAATCCCGAGGCGCTGGCTTGGTTGGACGCGGCAGGTGGTGGGGCCGGGCAAGCGGCGTGTGGTTGGCGGGGTGAGGAGTGCGAGGTGGCCAGGTGGTGGGTGGCTGGCTAGGGTGAGGTGGCGCTGGCGGGTGAGGTGGCGGCTGGTGGTTAGCTGGAGTGAGGTGGAGGGGTGAGGTGGAGGGAGGGGATTGGTCAGGGTGAGGTGGAGGGAGGCTAGGTAGGATAGGATTGGGTAGAATTAGGACTAGATATTTTTAGACTAGGGTCTGGAGGTGGCCAGCCGGGCTTTCGGGCCTGGCTGACTGCCTCCCAAAAATAATTTAACTATTTTATTTATTTAAAACGAGGCTATTGCAAACCGTTGGTAGACGAAACAAAATATTCCGGAGACCCGGGTTTTACTTTGAATGAAGGACGGGGCGTTTAGAAAACAAAACCAGGCTTCTCGAAAATAGTTTTATGCAAACAAATGCAAGAAGACATGACGATGCTCAAATGCAAGGTGGCATGATGACATGAGCATGGGGTCATGATGATGCAATGCACAAAAATAACGCGATTTTCTAGTAGTGGTTTTTGCGGGGCGCCACAAGCCGCCACACAGGATGGGGTTGCATTACAAAGGGAAAATGATACAAACCCCCGAGGGATCACATCCTCATGTCCTCTAGGTCGCGGAACGTCAGATTGGGATCAACATCCGGGTTTCTATCGCTGTACTGCACGCAATGCCCTATGAGCTGGGCATGTCTCCGCGTAGGGCCCACATCACCCCAACCTTATCTCTTCCCTGGTGTGTTCCCTCGTCTTCAACCTCTGGATCTCATCCTTCTCTATCCATGCTCCACACCTAGCCCAACGATGCCCTCCAAACTCACGCACCACCGTTCATCTTCCACCCATGCGCCATCGTTCCTCCCCCACCCATCCCGCTGGGATGCTACCCTACAGCTCTTGCACATATCCCGAATTCTCTGCTGCTTCTCCCTCGATCGGTGGCTCTCCCTCAAGCGTATGCCTCTGGCTTCCCTTCGAGATGTTGTCGTGTAGACATAGGCTTGTTACAAGGGTGGCGCGTTTTGCTACAACGATGTATATCTTTTCTACCACATGAACATGATGGGGGTGGTACTATGCGCGGTCGGCGGTGGTGCTATGTGTTGGCCGGCCGCGACAACTTCTGCTACAACATCGACAATGATTTGCTACAAGTAGTGGCGAAGCTTTCTACCACTATGGCGACGCTTTGCTACAAACTATGGTAGGGCCTGCTACCACATTGGTGCAGCAACGACACTTGCTACCACGGCAGCGGGGCTTGCTACCACATCAGTGGGGCTTTTCTACAAGCAGCGCAAGCGCTTGCTACCACAATGGCGGCGCTTTGCTACCAGCAGTGGCAGCTCAAAGTGCAATGAACGTCACCTAGAGGGGATGAGTATACTTTTAAAATTATTACCGTTTAGGCTCAAATAAATATAGGAATAAAACTAACATTTAATTTATTGATCACAAAACCTAACCACTAGGTTCACCTAAGTGCAACGACAACCTATGCTAAGCAATACAAGCAACAAGGTGATAGCAAGATATAATACTACAAGCACGAAAGCTATCAGAATGTAAAGTGCATATGTAAAGGGCTCGGTTGAGAGATAACCGATGGAGCGGAGACGAAGATTTTTATCCCGAAGTTTACTTCCAAAGAAGCTACGTCTCTGTTGGAGAGGTGCGATGACGCAATGCTCTCCGACGCCACAAATGGCTTACCTCGGGGTGTGGTGGCTTGATGCTCACCCAACGCCACACAAGGCCTCACCCCGGATGCGAAGGCACGCAACTCACTGGTGCCACAAAAGGATCACCCTATTATCCCATGAGCTCGCCATAAAGGCCTACTCACGATCCACTAAGGAACACTTGAGGGCGGTCACCAAAACCCATACAAGGATGGGGATATCTCCACAACTCAATTGGAGGCTTCCAACAACAAAACCACAAAAGGCTACAATGCCACAAAAGGCCAACAAAGCCACAAAAGGCTACAAGACCACAACAAGTAACAAGAAGTCAACAACCCAACCACACAACCGTCTAGGGTTCCAAGAACCCAAGAGTAACAAGCCCACAAGCTTGAACTTGCCGAATCTCCAAGGAGAACTCAAACATATGCACCAAATGCAAGGGCAAGTCCTTCACTCCTAAATTCCAATAAAACTACAAAAGCTATTGGGGGAATAAGGAAGGAAGAACACAATAGGAGAACACAAAACTCTCCAAGATCTAGATCCCAATGATTCCTTCACAAATAAGGGATTTTTCTTGGGGGATTGTAGATCTAGATATCCCCTCTCAAATCCCTCAAAAATATGCAAGAATCATAGGAAGGGAAAGGAAAGAGGGAAAGCTCTTCAAGGTCAACAATGGAGGAGAGAGAGAAAGCCAAGAACCGAGAAAAGAGCTGGTACCCACGAAGGGGAAGAGGATCCCCTTTTAAAGGGCTCCCAGATCTGCCCGTTATGGGCATTCACGACCCTGGACGGAACTTCCGGTGGGAGGCCAGAAATTCCGGTGGCACTCAGCCAACGGTCAGAAAACTACGACGCGAAAGACAAAAAAAGAGACTGGCCGGAACTTTCGCCGGTTCACCGGAACTTCCGGCGGGAGTGGAACTACCGATGAAAATTTCGACCGAAGTTCCATCAAAAAGAGCACATGAAACACATATGTTACAATACGCGAGCGGAAGAAGAACCGGATCTTCCACCGGAACTTCTGGCAGCAAATTCCCTAGTGGAAGTACCGGTGGGTAGCCAGAACTTCTGGTTAGTAAAACTTCAGAAACCAAAACCGCAATAACTTTTGCGTCCGAACTCCAAACGAGATGAAACCAATTTTGTTGGAAAGATAACGACATGTAGAATCTAGGGATAAAATACCATGAATATATATATGTGAGGTATCTCCCAAGGTGTGGAGCCAGAAAACTCGGAAGATCAATAACCGCAATAATATATGCAAGGGAAATCCTTATTTGATGAACTAGAGCTTATTGTGATGATAACCACAAGCTCTAGATCCTCTCATGGATAAGAACCAACTAACAACCAAGAAAGATGATGCGATGAATGCAAAGGTTTGAGCTCTCTCCGAACGATGCGATCGAGACACCCGCTTTAGAGCCCCTCTTGATAGTACAACTATCTATCCTAAACCCGGTCTCCCAACTAACAACATGAGACCGACAAAACAGAAGCCCTATCAAGGTCATACCTTTGCGTTGAGAATTCCACTTGAACTCGATATAGACCGTCTTGTTCTTCTCAAGTGGGAACACCTTTCTTGTTTGCTCTTGCTCGCCCTTGCTTGATGAAGCCTTGCAAATTTCTCCCCCATAATCCATGGGAAAACATCTTCTTTGATCTTGTCTTCATCACTCCATGATCACGAGGATGGCAAGATTCAAGCATGAGATCTTCTAGAGATGGCGCATCTTGAGCTTGCCCTTCTTCATCCTTTCTTGAGGTTGATCCATCTTGATGAAACTCTTAGCATTTGTCTTGATCAACCTTCAAGCACTTTCTTTCTTCATGATTCCAATGGGCACAAAGCCCTTGGATATTTCTTCATCTTTCAACCTTGAGACCAACACATGGCCCAAGTGATGCCAATGGACAAACCTACAAGTGAAACTCAATTTACACATTAGTCCATAGAGATTGTCATTAATTACCAAAACCACACATGGGGGCATACAACCCTTTCAGCAGCGCTCGCTACCATGGCTGTAGTGGAAGCGGCGATGACGCGTGCTACCACGGCGGCGAGGCTTGATACCATAACGGCGACGCTTTTATACAAGAGGTGGTAGTGCTTGCTACATGCAGCGTATGTTCTTCCTACCTGACGACACGACCGCTTGCTTCCACCGCCGGCCACCCTTTCTGCCAATGGCGACTGCCATTACTACCAACACATGTCGCCGGTGCTGCAAGGTTCAGCACCACAATCGCTTGCTGCCAGCGAAGGCCGCAACAATTCCCACCGCTGGCCGCCGCTGCTACAGAAATAGGTCGCCTCCGATGCTAGAAGGTCTCCGCCATGCACCGATTTCGCTGCAAAATGAAGGTCGTCGCTGCTGTGTTGCTGCAATATAGCCGTGCGTCGTGGTATCTGCAAGCCAAAGGGTTGGGGCGGGGTGAGATTCGTTGTCGGCGGCACTCCAAGTTGTGCATGATGGGGATTTTGTCCGATCCATCAGGGAGTCGTGCGATGAGCGGTTAGTATGAGATTTTTTTCTTGCGGTACCAGGTGTGAAACAGAAACATGATCAGTAAGTTATCTATAAACTCATCGAACGGTTCCGGACCCGGGGATCAGGGCATCGAATCCCTGGGGCAAGCCTAGCACGATCCATTACAAAGAGAGTCAGAAACACCCGACTTTCCCAATTGAGCAAGGGAGTGCGCCGCACCATTGCTCAAACGATCAACTTTTACTACTATGATTCCACCATAAACCCTAAGAATGTCCTGCACTTGAAGATAAAGGATCCAACAGTTAGATCTGTCTCTTTCTGAGTCATTAATAGCCTGAACCGCTCTTAAATAGTCAGTCTCCAGGATGCCTTGTCCTCCAAAATTCCAAGTTAAGTGAACGAGGCCCTCAAGGCAGGATAGAACCTCTGCTTCTTCAACACTAGCATAGGAAGACAAAATTTTCCAAGAAGACAATAGAACTTGGCCACTGTGATATCTAGCAATAACGCCAATACCTAAACTTCTCGAATTTGGATCCTAGCCCGCATCTACATTTATTTTAACAATTCCCTCATCTGGTGCTATCCAACCGGGAGGTCCGGTTGAATCCTCAGGCCCCTGAAGTTCAGAGGGAACATTTATTTTTCCTTTTGTATCCATCCTCACCGGCATCACTGCTGAAAAGGTATACATGTAGTTTCTTAAGAAGGAAGCCGAGGCAGTGACCGAGGCCTTTCCATCACCATGGACGATGTTGTTACGGTGATGCCAGACATGCCATAGGAGGACAAGGGTCCGAGACCGCATGTCCGCTGAAATTCCATTGAGGAGTGTAAGTAGCCATTCATGTCCTGTAGCTAGGAAAAATGGTTCATCAGGTAAATCCCATACTTTCCTCATCTCCTCTCATAAAGCTCTAGCCAGCATGCAGTGGACAAGAGCATGGTGATCATCCTCCATTTCTCGGCCACAAATAGTACATACAGGCTCCACTAAAATAATACGCCTACGGAGGCCAGACATAACTGCAAGTGTAGAAGTGGCTGCCTTCCATGCAAAAACCCGGACCTTTTTCGGCACCTTGTCTTTCCAAACGAGGTTCCAGATGCTCCTATCGCCTGAAGGTGCCGAGCTTGTTTGTTCATGGCTTAATGAAGGAATCATAGGGGACATACCAAGACGATATGCAGATCATACTGTGAACAAGCCGTTTTCCTCCAGGAACCAAGAAACGAAGTCATCACACCGTCATGCAGGAAGCTTGATAGATAGAATTGTGTCTGCATCCCATGTTGAGCAACAAGATCTGCCAAACTCAACATTTCACGTCCTAGTAGATTGATCGATAAGTTCAGAAACCCATATGCGCCTAGAGTTACCCCTACGTGTAGAAACTTGCAAAGAATCCGCATGTGGAATCCAATTGTCACGAAAAATTATCACATGAGATCCAGAGCCAATATGCCAAACAACCCACTTCTTAAGAATCTCAAGCCCATGCATTATCCCTTGCCATGAAGCAGACGTATTCTAAATAAATGAAGTGTCCAGGAGATTTTCTGATAGATAGTACCTTGCTTTTAATAGTAGGGAACACAAGGTCTCGGGGTGTCATATTAGATGCCACGCCTGGCGGGCAAGGAGGGCTTGATTGAATATGTGTAGATCACGAAAGCCAATTCCCCCTTGCGATTTTGGACGGGTCATCTTTTCCCAGGACATTCAGTGCATACGTTGTTGGTCATGTTCATTGTCCCACCAAAAGTTTCTAACAATCTGAGATATATCATCTAGCAAGCCCACCAGAAATTTGAAAATACCCATAGTATAAGTTGGAAGGGACTGCAGAATAGCTTTGATTAGAGTCTCTTTAGCTGCACCTGACATGTACTTCTCACACCAGTCATTTGCACATTTGAGTAATTTATCTTTGATAGATTTAAGTTTCCCTTTCTTTATTTGTCCCTTCGCGACAGGAAGCCCCAGGTACTTCTCTTCGAAACACTCAGTATCATAATTTAGAATATTTTTAATCTCAGCTTGAGAAGCAGCAAGGCATCTGTCACCATACAAAATCGAATACTTGCCCAAAGTCACCAGCTGACATGTACCCTTTTCATATTTATCCAGCACCAATTTAACCACTAAGTCTTGGTCCACCGACCCTTTAAAGAAAAGCAAGCAGTCATCGGCAAATAAAATGTGTGATACACCCGGATCCTGCCACCAAATATGTATCTCATGGAGAGCACCACTCTCAATCTCCTTCCTGATCAAGCACGAGAGACCGCCAGCAACAAAAAGGAATAAATATGGGGAAAGCAGATCACCTAAGCAAAGTCCCCGGGTTGGAGTGAAGGGATCCAACATATGTCCGTTAAAGCGAATAGAGTAATGAACGATGGTCACGCAAGCCATCATCCATCGAATCCATTGAATATGAAACCTAATTTCACTAAAACCCCTTCCAAAAACCTCCAATCCACCTGGTCATATGCTTTAGTCATATCTAGCTTATACACACAAAATTCCTTCTGAGCAGTCGCACCATTTCGAATCGCATGAATACACTCAAAATCCACAAACGCATTATCTGTAATAAGATGCCTTGGCATAAAAGCACTCTGAGTCGGGGAGATTATATCCTGTAACAGCGGCTGGAGTCTCTTGAGAAGATATTTTGAGACCACTTTAAATATAACATTGAAGAGATTGATTGGACGCAGAACAATGGAAGTATCATTAACGTCCTCAGGCATCACACTGTCGATGAAGAATTGCTGGACAACACTCACCACATCCTCCTTGAGAAGGTCCCAATTCCGATGTAGAAACCGTTCTGGGAACCCATTAGGACTTGGGGATTTTAAAGGTCCAATTTGGAAAAGTGCATCACTGATTCCTTTTCCGAGAACGGTGCACATAGTCTCTCATTAAAATTAGCATCAGCACACGGTTGTAGAAGGTCTGATATGATAGTATGATCTATTTCTTCATCCTAGTATATAGCTTTTTAAAGAAATCCATAGTCATTTCCTCCATCTCCCTACAATCCATAGTCTAAGTGCCATCTAGTATTTTTAATTTGCATACACGGTTCCTCTTTCTCCTCCAAGAAGCACGTCGGTGAAAGTATTTAGTATTTATGTCTCCTTCCTATAACCATGCAACACGCGATCTTTGCATCCACATAATTTCCTCCCTATAAAGCAATTCATCCATCACCTTTGTTAACACATCTTTTTTAATAAACTTTCAACATCCAAACAGAGAAGAAGATCATCCAACTCCTTTCGTTTCATCTCCATATCCCTCGGGACAGATTTAAAATGCTTTGCTTGCCAACTATATAAGCTTGACATCATGGTTTGCATCGACGTATTCACGTCGCCTAGATCATGCACCGGCACACAGCGTGCCCATGCTTCCTCAACAACAGCGGGAAGCGATGGCTCACTTTCCCACATAACCTCTTACCGACGGATTGGTCTTGCTGGTCCACGCCCATCCTCATTTTCTGGCTCTAGTAATAAAGGACAGTGATCAGAGCGCGATGAAGTTAGATGCCTCAACCTCATTGTGGGGAACAAGGCCGACCAGGATGGGCTATCAACTGCTCTTTATAGGCGAACCTTCACGTTTTGGTCCCCCTTATGCTTGTTATCATATGTCCAGGGGTACCCGTAAAACCAATGTCATGCAAATCATAGTGCGAGAGAACCTTGCTGAAATCCATCATCAACCTCTATGAACGCTTCGTCTGCGAGAAATGATCTTCCTGCCACATAGCCTCGTTAAAGTCACCCATCATTAGCCATAGTTCCGAAGAACGAGGCTTGAGATGCCTAATAGTAGTCCACATGTGATGACGGTCACTAGCACATGGTTCGCCATAAACAAACGCCCCCCTCCACCGTTTCTCAAACGGTTCTCCACTAATATGGACATCAATATGTCGTTTGCTAAACGAGAGCAAATCAACTGATATATCATCCTGGTAATACACGGCAATCCCTCCTCCTGAACCATATACTTTAACATGAAAACGGTGTATCATATCGATACGAAAACGTAGATTCTTCACTCTATCCTCTAATTGCCTAGTCTGATGTAACACCCCTAGTTTTATTAGTATCTAATTAGGGTTTGCTTGCGCATCGTGAGCATCATGTATTTTGATAATAATAAAAGAATGCATGCAAAAAGAGAAACAAAGCAAAACCCTAAACCCTAGCTATTTTCCCTTTCTCTATAAAAGCAATTCAAAAGGTTTCGAATATTTTGAAAATTACCAAAACTTATAGAGCCCAAAATGAATACAGGGGCCCCATAATATTTTAAATGTTTACAAAGCGTTGGTATTTTAAAAATATACAAAACAGATTGAAAATAAAATACAAAGAGAAAAAATATTTCAGAAAAAGAAAAGGTTTTGTTTAATAAAAATAAAGTCAAAGGCAACTTAGGACGGCCCATCTCTCTTCCTCTCCATGTCCCCGCCACTCAGCGCGCAGCAGCAAGATTTCCCGTGGCCCACACGCAGCCCAAGTGTGGCCCAGCCGGCCCGTACCTTTTCGCCGTGTTTGTTCTTTCTTCCTCCTCACGACAGAGTCGAGCAACTCGCTATCTCTACCTACGCTGTCGATTGTCTCGGCGTCAAGATGCCCGCCCACCGTTGTTCTGCACGAGGATATGGCCTGCCTAAGCCATGTCACCCTTATCCTCGGACTCTCTCTCTCTCTCTCTCTTTCCCCCTCTGGCCGAACCCTAACCACCGCAGGTGCCGCTCGTCGCCATCGTTCCTGGCCGTCTCTTGGCCATCTAAGCTCGCCGTCGATATTACCGCACCACCCTCGATCATTTGCCTCCTCTCGTGAAAGCCGAAGAGCTCCCCATCCCCTCAATCAACACATCTCTCCATGTCGAGCTCTGTCGCCATCACCATTGATTCCGACCTCGCTTGCATCCACCGAGCCCTTGAAAAGCATCCTAGTGAGATCTTGTGCATGCTAGTGCTCTCCCCATCTCCCTCCTCTTCTCTTTCATGCTCGCATTGCGTGCTACCGCATACTGCCGCCAGTCACCGCCGTTCTCCTTGCTCCGGTGACCAAACAGGGGCGGAGCCGCCACTTTCCGATCCGCCTCGATGAGCCATGTCGAATGCTCCTGCACCCACAGCCTCGCGTGCTCCTTCACCGTCCCCTTCATCCACTTGGGAGCCCGTCATGCTAACGTCATGCTGACATCATCATGACGTCAGCAGCGCGCGGTCAGCTGTGGTCAAACCCAGTCTGGGCCCTTCCCTTCCCACATGGACGTGGAGATGGCCACGGGCCCCTTCTATCAGCCTGTGTGGCTAGGTTTTGCCTGGTGTAAAATGTTTTAGATAGTTTGGTTAAATAATTTTAGAAATTGATATAAACTTATAAAATCAATAACTAATTATTTATAAGTCATAAAAATATGTATAATATATAAAAATATTTAGAAAAATTAGATCTATCTTCTAGAATAAAAAACATGCATTTTAAAGAAACTTAAATGACAAGTTTAATTAGAAGAACAAAGTAACCCCTCACAGGTGAATCCGGGGGTTTCTCCAAATTAGGGTTTGAATCCCTCAGACCCCGTTTAAATTGTCAAGCATATACTAGGGTTACATTTTAGTAATATTTAAATTTTCATATCATCATCCTTGCTTGAGCACTGCATCGATGCTATGTGTTGATTGTTTCCCCTTCATTCCGGTGTTTGGTTTTTCCTGGTAGAATACGATATCAAGCTCGAGATCAAAGACCAAGATCAACACCATCGAAGCTTGAAGACCAATACTTGAGCAACTCTGATCAAGTAAAAGTACAAGATTTTCGAAGATCTGCTTATCGGTTATCAACGGGCAAAGGCAAGCATAGCCCCACCATTATACAATCCCATGCTTCCAAAGTATTTCAATTCTTGCCATGATGCATACGATTCTACTGTGGTATTTTATCGATAGATAAGGTATCATATCTATTGCATTACTCCCTTTGATCTTATATTACCTAATCCACTGATCCTAGCATAACTAGGTTTGGCTTGTGTGCACTGCTAGAGCTTATATCCATGTCTTGCTTAGCCATGCATAGCTGTTAGTGCTGGTTCATCGAGATGATGTATCATATCTAGAGAATCTAGTATGACAGGAGATCGAAATATGTTGATGATGTGAGATCAGAAGTAAAAGTTAAAAATGCTAAGGCTTGTATGGGAGGCCACGGTGCGATGTGGTTTTTGCAATCCCATGCTCGCCACCCTAGGACCCGAGATTCTCTCCTTCGGAACCAAGATGAGCGTACAACCACACGGGGCCTGGAAAACCCCTCGACTAACTATCTTGCCTAGTTTGATCCATGATTCCGTAGTTTGAGACTTGGCATTTGCATGTTTGAATGGGTGATACGTTGCAAACGTATCTATTATTTTTGATGCTCCATGCTTATTTTGTACCAAATATCTTATGTTTTGTCCACACTTTGTGGCATATTTATGCATTTTCTAGAAATAACCTATTAACAATATGCCACAGTGCCAGTTGCCTGTTTTCTGCTGTTTTTGGTTTCAGAAAAACTAGTAAAGAAATATTCTCGAAATTGGACAGAACAAAAGCCAAAGTTCCTATTTTCCCGACACGACACGAATCCAAAGGAGAGACGAGGAGTAGCCATGGAAAAACCACACCAGGTGGCCGCATGACCCCCCTGGCCGCGCCACCGTATGGTGTGGGCCCCTCAGGTGTCCATCGACCTCGCCCCTTCGCCTATATAATCCTCCCGAGGCAAAAACCCTAGATACCAGATTAGAAATCCACGAAAAGTTCCACAGCGCCGCCACCACCGAAGACAAGATTCGGGGGACAGAAGTCTCTGTTCCAGCACGCTACCGGGACGGGGAATTGCCCCCGGAGCCATCTCTACCAACTCCACCGCCATCTCCATCGCCGTTCCTGACACCCATGATGAGGAGGGAGTAGTTATCCCTTGAGGCTAAGGGCTCTACCGGTAGCTATGTGTTCATCTCTCTCTCTATGGCTGATCTTATTGTGGTCATGATCTTTGTAATCTAGTTGAATAAGTAGATGCTACTCACATGCTTTAATTAATGTAATCTCCACTTATCCCCACGTGTGTGAAGTTTATAGTGTGCACACCGTGTGTGGCACTTAGGCTAAAGGTTACATAAATACTTATCATGAGTTATAATTTGAGTTGGATGTCCCTATGAAATTGTTGTGTTTTTTGGAACCATCTAGCGCTCAAGGTGACAGTTAGGGGTTACCTAGATGGGTAATGCAGACTTTAAGGAGTGCTGTTATAGCCCTACACCATGCATTAATGTTCGTTATCTAACCAGAGAGTAGTACAGGGTAGCATAGTGAAGAGAATATATTATGTGTTTATTGAGAGTGTCCACTAGTGAAAGTATCATCTCTAGGCCTTGTTTCTAAGCATTGAAACACCGTTTACAATCAGCCCTGCTACATGTTTGCCTGTTGCCATTTTTATTTTAGATTGCAATTACCACTTATAATCATCCATATTACTTGTATTTCACTATCTCTTCGCCGAACTAGTGCACCTATACATCTTACAAGTGTATTGGGTGTGTTGGCGACACAAGAGACTTCTTGTATCTTAATTATAGAGTTGCTTGAGAGGGATACCTTTGAAGGGAATATGCCCGAGAGGCAATAATAAAGTGGTTATTATCGTATTCCTTATTATGATAAATGTTTATTTTGCATGCTATAATTGTATTAATACGGAAACGTTAATACATGTGTGTTAAATAAACAAAAAGGAAGTTCCTAGTTATGCCTCTCTTATAAACTAGCTCGTTGATTAACAAGATGATCAAAGTTTCCTGATCATGGACATTGGATGTTGTTAATAACGAGGTCACAACATTAGTGTAATGATGTGATGAACATTCATCCAAAGTATAGCATTATGATCAAAGTCATTGAGTTTATATTGCTATAACAACTTACGAAGTGATCCTAATCCTTAGACCATGAGATCATGTCAATCACTAACACCGAAGAGTTTCTCGATGACATCAAACGTCACACCGTAACTGGGTGATTATAAAGATGGCTTCAGAACTACTAAAGTGTTATGTTGAGACCCATGGATCGAGAGTGGAATTTGTTCATCCCGATGACAGATAGATATGCTCTGGGCCCTCTCAGTGATATCACATTGATTAGCTTGCAAGCAAGTGATTTGATCACTAGAATGTTATATCACAGGAACGAGAAAAGAGTGCATGTCAGTAACGAGATCAAACTAGGTATGGAGATACCAATGATCGAATCTCGGACATGTAATATATTGTGAAACAAAGGGATTAAGATACTAGCATAAAAGGTTCACACGATCACAGAAGTCATCGTTGAATGTGTGGGAGTCAGTATGGATCTCCAGGTCCCGCTATTGATTATTGATCAGAGAAGGGTCTCGATCATGTCCGCATTATTCGCGAACCATAGGGTGACACACTTAAGGGATACCGACACCATTCGGAGAAAATAATATGTCAGAAAAAGAAAAAGGAAAGCGCAGGAATTTATTTCACTAGACACCGGAACTGTTTCGGTTAAAATTGCTGAAACTGGTTCTGCATGTGAAATGGAATACTAGCAAGGGATTTTATGTGAATGTTTGTTAATTAAAGTAATTAACAAAATTCTGAATAAATAAATAAAAGAGTTTTATTTAAATGAGAGCTTGTATTAATTTTGGTGGAAAATTAATGCATGTGAGTGGAATTTTGAGTGGAGAGGTTTTTTATGTGAGTGGAGCTTCCACCACATGAATGAGGGAGAGGTGGGGGCACCCTCCATGGCCGGCGGCCATGCCCCCTTGGGCTGCCCCCTCCCCTATAAAAGGACCCCCTCCTCTCACTTGTCTCTCACACCTCCTCGCGAAGGATCTCTCTCCCCCCTTTAGAATTTCCCCATGGTCTCGGATCAGCGAGATACATGTTCCTGGTGGCTTTTTCTGGAAGGATTTGTTGCTTCCGCTGCTTCGCTGGAGCGAGGGTGCGGAGGTTGTCGAGGTACCCGTATGTGTGTGCGATCAAGGATGCACCACTGCTTTGAGGTGCTGGACTTGATCATGCTGGACCGGCTGGACCAGATGGACTTCATCACGATCTTGAGATCGGCAAGCATTCGTCTACATCATCCCCGAGTACAACCTCGTTAACTCTATTTGGTCTTCGAGGGTATGTATTCTATGGATGTATATCCACCCGTTGCTTGTATCTAGTAGATAGATCTTGGTACTTAGATGTTCCCATCGTAGGAAAATTTTTGTTTTCTATGTTGCGAACCCTTCAGTGGTATCAGAGCCGGATCTATGCGTAGATGCTTTGCACGGGTAGTACACATATGAGTATGTGGGCGATGATGATAATTATATTGCTTCTTAGTTGTACTTTGGATATTGGTCGCGTAGTGGGATGAAGCGGCCCGGACAAACTTTACATGTCCTCGCACATGAGACCTGTTCCACGCTTGACATGCAACTAGTTTGCATAAGTGGCTAGCGGGTGTATGTCTCTCCTACTATAGTCAATATATAATTTGCAACGAGTTGTCAACAATTTGGTTATCCTCGTTCTGGTTCATGTTTGTAGGTAAGAACGGTTCTATCTTCGAAAGCCCTAAGCCACGTAAAACTTGCAACTGACAAATTAGAGGCGTCTAGTTTAGATTGTTGCTGGGCTAGTGTTATGATATGATGATGTTGTAAGTAGAAGTATGAGATGATACTCTTACAACACACATAGCGTGTAAGTTCCATAGACCTTGGGCTTACACATAAAGATATGATAGAGATCATACCACGGTGCACATGATGGAGATCATATGCGGGAACCATATCATTTCACTTATTAACATGAGATGTTTGATTGCATCTTATATTGCTATTTTAGCGTTTTATTAGCATAATAAGATGATCCCTCATTTAAATATCAAGATAAGAATGTGTTCTTCCTTTGGTATGCACCGATTATGTTTTCGTCGCAACAAGACATTACGTGATGATCGGGTGTTCTTGGATCCACGACCATATTTCGGGTGTAAAACAGTTACACACGTGAATACTAAGGTTCTAACTTGGCGAGCCTAGCATGTACAGACATGTCCTCGAAACACGGACCGAAAGGTTAAGCATGAGTCATATAGTATATATGATGCCCATTTGATGCTCGCCTTTGAAGCTACACCGACTCACGTGATGATCGGACTTGGTATAGTGGATTTGGTTCATGTAATCACCAAAAAGACACGAGGGATGTCGTTTTTGAGTGGGAGTTTATTTCTAATTTGGATTAGTAGAACTCAATTTATCATAAATTAAATCAAAGTGAATTTGCATAATTTGTTGTAGTCATTGGCATTCGTTCACCACCTTATGCATAGTTGTAATTGAGATAATAGAACTATAGAATTCTGGATATATACTTTACGAACTGGTATCGTATTGTGTTGAGTGTCAATCTAAAGTTTAAAAGTCATATTACAAACTTTCAGCAAACTCTGTTTACTCCGTGAAATTTAATAATTGGTATTAAATCGAGAGTAACAATTCCAGTGTTAGTATCTTAAGTATCATGTTTGCCTCCATGATTCTTGATTGTTTTAATATCAAGTTTATCTAGGAGCTGAAAGAATTGTTTCAGAAACCATCATGTGTGGCAGATATAATGATATCTGAAACAATGTTTTGGTTGCAATATGATAGAGTATAATATATGTTCTCATATTGGATGAGAATTTATAAAGGTTGGAGATGCTAGACATCCTAATCATCGAAAAGGGTTTTGGAAAGTAATGTTATACTCATGATTCACCTTTATAAGCTACAGTAGCTTGATCATGAAAGTCGTCATGATAAGGATGAATAGAATATGTATGTAAAGTGTTTACTATACTAAAAGATTACTAAAGAATGGATTTTGAAAGAACGCCGATCATTTGATGATGGGGATATGCCTACCGGGGTATACCCAGCAGGACGTTTCCGACTGGCCCAGGAACTGGCGAGTGGGCCTGCAAGACGGCGACTGGATCAAGGCCCGGTGTGGATCCAAGCGACTGGAAGCTGAAGGCCCAGGCAAGTAGATAGGCCCAGTCGGATTAGGTTAAGCGGTTACCGAAGCCTTAACTGATTCGGTTGAGATATGTAAACACTAGGGGAGGTAAGACTATATAAACCTCCCTACAGGGCGTGTAGAGATACGTTCCATCATACGCCCAAGCAACTCGCCGCCTAGCCGCCGAGCTCGCCCATTGTACCACCATCATAATACAATCTAGAAGGAGTAGGTCTTTACCCTCCGGGGGGGCGAACCTAGGTAAAACCTTGTGTCTCCGCCCTCATCTTGCACCGCAGATGGCTGGCCGCCCTTGCCCCTCGTTCTACTACTCGCTGCCGATTGCAGCATCTGCTGTGACCATTCCCACGACAGTGGCACCCACCGTGGGGCCTGGCCGGTCCGGCCGGTGTTCTGCGGCGAGATCCAATCTGCCCATCAACGAGACGGTCGCCACCGGCCGCATGATAGCGATCGGCGAGATGCTCCAGATCTTGCCGAGCAGCTACGCCCCGGCGGCGCCGTCACGCGACAAAGATGATCCGCCGGTCGGCACGATCAGCCTCTTCGTCGGCCTCACCGACGCCATCGCTCGGAGGATTCGCTCACATCCGCGAAGTCGCCGCCACATGATCGGCTCTCCGAGCCAGGTCCGCACGATCCATCGCCTCGCCCGAAAGTACGTACGGCCGCTGAAGACGCGGCCTCAACGACGACGCCGACTCGGCGACCCCGGCGTCACTCGCCGGATCCATCACCGCGGCTTCACCCGCGGGCTCCATCACCCAGGTCTCCAACGTGGGAGACTTCGAGGATCCCTCCATCCTTGGGATCTTCGACTTCGACTCTGGGTCAGAAAATTCCGCCGACCTCCGCGACGGGACCGGTCGCCACGCCGCGACCTACATGGCGACCGGCACCGATCCGCCGGAGGATCCCTTCTCCACCCCGATCCCTCCTAACGCCATGGCAACGGAGGTCGAGGAACTCCGCCTGAAGCTGGCGGAGGCAGTCCGCAAGGAACAAGCCGAGCGCGAAAAATTTCGCCTCGAGCAGGTGACGGCGCAGGAGCTATCACGCTACCACCAGCAGCGAATCAGGTCGCGCCTGAACCCCACCGTTCAGGGGCGCGCCCTGAACTTCGACGACGAAAACGACCCGGCCCGCGCGGCCGAGCATGCGATTTGCGAGGACGCGCCACTAGGAGGAAGCGCCCGGCCCCCGCCAGGGTCGACGGCGATGGGCGCCCCACCTCCACCCAACCGCACAGCCCCTAGGGATCAGCCGCGGATAGTAGTCTCCTCACGGGAGCGAGACGCGAACGGCCTCCCACTGTTCTCCACCCCGATGGACAACCTCGTGGCGGGCCGAGCAGCAGCCGACAACATAACGGCCACCGGCGACGGCGCCCTACAGATCCAGTATGTCAGGGCCCTGCTCGCAAAGGCCGTCGAGCAGCAAAACGCAGGCGCCGACTCGCAGGGTCGAGTGTACTCGCGTTCTTCGGGAAGCAGAGCTGCCTCAAGTGGCTGACCAATGGCGGCAAACACCCTCAACTGCCCGCCACCAGAGCCATTGCAGCTCCTACACCGACCCCAGAACGCGGCACTCTCCACCAACGACCCCAGGCCAGCGACCAACTTCGTCGCCGCCAATGGTCAACCCATCGACGCCCGCACCCACATCATCAACAACCAAAGCTGGCGCGCACGCCAGCCCGACGACCTGCGACACACCCTAACCAATCGCCGCGACGGCGAGCCGATGGGGTCGCTAAGTCGACTCGGTCCCAGGTGCTTCGGACCGATGATCCGAGGCGAGAAGTACCCGGCGAACTTCAAAGCGCCGAAGGAGATAGAAAAGTACGACCCTTCGTATGACCCCTCCATGTGGCTCGATACGTACCTCATGGTGATGGGGATCGCGGGCCACACCGACCTGCTAGCCGCCCGTTACCTCCCCTTGATGATGGAGGGGACGTGCAGGCAGTGGATCAACACCCTCCCCCAGGATAGCATCGACTCCTGGGAGGAGATGCGCGACGCCTTCGTCAGGCACTTCGAGGGCTCCTACACCCGCGCCACCACCATCGAGGACCTGGAGCGATGCGTCCAGGGACCCCGCGAGTCGACCCGCAACTGGGTCCAGTGGTGGCAAGAACTCTGGTACAATGCGGTCGGCATCCACCCGGACACCGCGATCCATTGCTTCAAGACCTCGTGCCGCTACGAGCCCTTGGTCGCCAAGCTCAAGCGACATTCTCGCACACTCGACAACATACCGGACCTCCTCGAGATCGCCAAACGCTACGCGGAGGAAGATCCAAACCAGGAAACCGACGACGAGTCGGGAGGCCAACGCCGCACGAGCGGCAACGACAACGGACGACGGTCCGACCTACGCTACAGCAACACTCGCCTCACTGGCAAACGCCGCAGTGACGGGCGAGTCGACTTCGTCGCCAACGCCGGGCACGCGCAACGCGAGCCCAAGAGCTTCCGCCGCGACGGAGGACAACGCCGCGACGGCGGCAACTACAAGGCCAAGCCAAGGTTCGACCCCGCGGCCCTCCTTAACCAACCTTGTGTGTTTCATAGCAGGGAAGGCAAACCCGCAACACACACGACCGCCGACTGCCACACCCTCAGGGAGATTGAGAAGGCACGGCGAGCACGGGAGGACCCCGACAACAACCCGCCAAACGGCGGAAAATTCGGCAACGTGGCCGGCTCGCTCCATACCTTCACAGGCTTCAACACGAAGCGCGAGAAGAAGGTCATCACCCGTGCTGTCGCCGTCAACGCGGTGGCCCAGGTGGACATTCCCCAGTTCCTCAACTGGTCGGAGCAGCCCATCGCTTGGAGCCGCCAGGACCACTCGCCGCGCATCGAGTACCCAGGCCGAGTCGCCCTGGTGGTCAAGCCAAAGGTGGGCGACTACTGGCTCCCCAAGACATTGATGGACGGCGGCAGCTCCATCAACATCCTATACCTAGAGACCTTCAGGCGGCTGCGGCTCCCGCAGTCGATGATCGAGACAACCCACACCACGTTCCACGGCATCGTCCCCGGTCGGAAGGCGTACCCGATCGGCAAGGTCACGCTGCCAGTCACCTTCGGCACACCAGCAAACTTCCGCACCGAGCGGATCGTCTTCGAGCTGGTACCCTTCGACAGCCCCTACCACTGCGTCCTGGGGCGCCAGGCGTTCGCCAAGTTCATGGCAGCGCCACACTACGCGTACAACGCGATGAAGCTCCCCGGGTCGTGCGGCGTCATCACCATCAACGGCGACCCCGACATGGCCGCCGAGTGCTAGGCCAAAGGAGCCGAACTCGCCGATGCCGTCATCGCGGCAGAGGCCAACCACGCCGACGAGCTCGCCAAGTACGCGAGCGGGGTGAACAATGACGACCCCACCATACTCAAGAAGCCCAATTCGGAGGGCGCAAACACCTCAGCCTTCGAGGCAACGACGCACACCCGCACCGTCGAGCTGGTCCTAGGCGACTCCAGCCAGACGGTGACGATCGGAACAGGGATGAGCCCAGCCTAGGAAGGCGCGCTCATCGAGTTCCTCCGTGAGAACAGGGACATCTTCGCATGGAAGCCCTCTGACATGCTTGGTGTCCCTAGGGAGCTCGCTGAGCACAAACTAAACACCGACCCCAAAGTGCGACCCGTCAAACAGTCGCTGTGACCCTTCAATGAAGAGCACCGCCGAGCCATCGCCGAGGAGGTGCAGCGTCTACTCGCTGCAGGCTTCATCCGGCCAATCAAGTACTCCAAGTGGCTGGCAAACCCAGTCCTGGTCGAGAAGAAGAACGGGACCTGGAGGATGTGTATCGACTACACAAACTTGAACAGCGCCTGCCCGAAGGATCAGTTCGTCCTCCCGCGGATCGACCAAATAATCGACTCCACCGCGGGCTCGGAGTCGCTGTGTTTCCTTGACGCCTACTCTGGGTACAACCAGATCAAAATGGTTGTTGAGGACGAGGAGAAGACGGCGTTCATCACGCCATTCGGAGCCTTCTGCTACACCGCCATGACCTTCGGCCTCAAGAACACAGGGGCGACCTACCAACGGTGCATGCAGGAGTGCCTCGCGAGCCAAATTGGCCGCAACATCCACGTCTACATCGACGACGTGGTCGTGAAATCCGCTCGTCAGGGCGATCTACTCGCCGACCTGGCAGAAACATTCTCCAACCTGCGGAAGTACAAGATAAAACTCAACCCAAGCAAATGCACCTTCGGTGTACCAGCAGGGCAACTACTGGGGTACGTCATCTCCAAGCGCGGGATCGAGGCGAACCCCACGAAGATTGACACGATCGCTCGACTCGGAAAACCCGAGTGCCTGCGCGACGTCCAGAAGCTTGCAGGGCGAGTAGCGGCTCTCAGTCGCTTCATCCCCCGCCTGGGCGAAAAGGCAATGCCTCTATACCGCCTGATGCGCAAGAACCCCACTTTCCAGTGCTACAAGGAGGCGGACGACGCACTCCGCGACCTCAAGAAGGTGCTACTCGCAGCACCATTACTCGCCGCCCCCGTCGACAAAGAACCCATGCTGGTCTACGTCGCGGCTTCCGAGCGTGTCGTCAGCGCCGTCATGGTCGTCGAGCGACCAGAGGAAGGAAAGGAGCGCCCGGTACATCGACCGGTGTACTACATCAGCGAGGTCCTCACCGAATCGCGCCAACGATACCTGCAGTACCAGAAACTGGTATACGCGGTCTTCAAAGCACAGCGGCGCCTACCGCACTACTTCCAGGAGCACCGATCACGATCGTCTCCTCAGCACCGTTGCAGGACATCATCCGCAACCATGAGGCGACTGGGCGAGTCGCTAAGTGGGCCGTCGAAATCGGCATCCATAATATCAAGTACGAGCCACGAAAAGCGATCAAGTCGCAGGCTCTAGCGGACTTCATCACCGACTGGGAAGAGGCCCAGCAGCCAGAAAAGCTGCCATACCTCCATTACTGGAGCCTGCACTTTGACGGCTCCAAGAAAACGGACGGCGCAGGAGCAGGGATCGTGCTGACTTCACCGAAGGGCGACAAGCTCCGCTACGTCCTCTGCCTCGACTTCACCCCCTGCACCAACAACATGGCCGAGTACGAGGCACTACTCCACGACATGCGAGCTACCAAGGAGATGAACGTCAACCGCCTATGCTGCTACGGAGACTCCGACCTCGTCGTTGGGCAAGTCGCTGGCACCTGCGATGCCGTCTCCCCCACCATGGCGGCATACCGCCAAGCAGTGGACAAGCTAGGCGGACACTTCGCAGGCTACTCCGTCGAGTGGATTGATAGGCGGAAGAACGAGGAGGCTGACGCACTCTCTCGCATTGGGTCGGCTCGACTCGCACCACCCGCCGACGTCTTCCTCGACACGATCACCAAGCCATCAGTCTCTCCCCCAAGGGAGATCGACATCGGAGTCCTGCTGCAGCCAGAGGCAGCCCTGGTGGCACTCATCACCGAGCCAGATGATTGGACCAAGCCCTACGTCGCCTACCTGGAGGTCGGCACCTTGCCGGCAGACGAGACGGACGCCCGGATGATCGCACGCCGATGCAAATCCTTCACCATCATCGACGGCGAGCTCCACAAGCGCAGCGTCACCGGCGTGTTCCAACGATGCGTCCAACCCGCCGAAGGACGCAAGATCCTCCACGACATCCACTCCGGCGACTGCGGCCACCACGCCGGCGCCCGCTCTTTGGTCGCCAAGGCCATGCGGCATGGCTTCTACTGGCCCACCGCACACGCCGATGCCGTCGACATTGTCCAGCGGTGCGGCTGCGGCACGCCAACCAGACGCATGTTCCGAGCTCCGCGCTCAAGACAATCCCCATCACCTGGCCATTCGCCGTGTGGGGTATGGACATGGTAGGCCCCTTCAAAAAGGCTCCCTCTGGCTACACCCACCTCCTGGTTGCGGTCGACAAATTCACAAAGTGGATGGAGGCCAAACCAGTCCGGAAATGCGACGGGAAGACCGCCACTAAATTCCTACGCAAGCTCATATATCGCTACGGGTTCCCGAACAGCATCATCACGGACAACGGCACCAATTTAGCCAAAGGAGCCATGGCCGAGTTCTGCGAGGAACACCACATCCGGCTCGACCTCGTGTCAGTCGCCCACCCAGAATCCAACGGCCAGGCGGAACGGGCCAACCAGAGCATCCTCCACGGCCTGAAGCCGCGTCTCCAAGTACCACTCGAGCGCACCGCCGGGTGCTGGGTCGAGGAGCTACCCTCCGTCATCTGGGGCATCCGCACCTCGGTCAACAGGTCAACAGGGTTCACCCCCTTCTTCATGGTGTACTGGCCTTGGCAGTCATGCCCACCGACCTCGAGCACGACTCGCCACGGGTCGTCCACTACACGGAGGCTGCGAACGAACTCGCCCGCCAGGATGGAGTCGATCAACTTGATGAGGCACGTGACCTCGCTCGATCACGCACCGCCATCTACCAACAAGGACTCCGCTGCTATCACAGCCTGCGGGTGAAAACTCGCACCTTCCAAGAAGGCGACCTGGTGCTGCGCCTCATCCAGGACAAGAAGGGCATGCACAAGCTTTCCCCTCCGTGGGAGGGACCATTCGCCATCGGGCGCGTACTTAGCAACGATGCCTACTACCTCATCGACGTCCGCGGGGACGGCAAACTCGACGTCAAGCGACCGTGGAATGTAAACCTCCTACGGAAGTTCTATTCCTAGAACCCCTCATATGTACCCCCCCAGTCGCTATGAAATAAAAAAAGAATTGGTTACCGCAAATTGTGCCTACTCTCCGTGTCTTGTGCCACTCGCACTCGTAATAACAGCGTCAAGCTAACCGCAGAAGTCAACCTTTGGTATAGCGATCGGCACGGCCAAGTAGTGCGGTGCAAGAGCACTGGGTCACCTCAGGTCTTGCAACGTCCACGAAAAACGCCTACCCGGAGCCCCATTGGAGTCGCCTAGCCCGACTGGCTCTACGAGCCAAGACAACTGCCTTCGCTTCTCACAGCGACCATGATCCTCCGCATCCTCGACATAGCGACTCGAACGGCCAAGTACCACGCTCGGGGACTGACGACCAGTTCAGCGCGAGCGGCTAGGGAAAACGCCAAGTATGAGAGCATGCCCAGGACTCGCCATGCGACTGACCCAACGGGCCAGGCAGGAGCGATGCGCTCAAACTAACGCGCCAAGTCCTCACCCACCCTCGAGTCGCGCCTAGAACAACCAAGTACCACACTCGGGGACTCGTCCACCCGACCTCGTTCGCGCAAGGGAAAACGGTGAAGTACAGAGTGCTCAAGGGAGTCGCCTTGCGACTGGCTCTCCGAGTCCGGGCGAGTCGACCACAATAACAAAACATTCGAAAAACCGCAAACACATAACAAACGAGGTAAACCCCATAAAAAGGGCGGATGCGCTCAGGGACTCGTTCATCCTTCAATCGAAAAACACACGACAAATCACAAAACAACATGATATCTCATTAATATCATGTTGCAATCGTCACAAATTACAAATATCCCCAACGGCAGAACTGCTACTAACGCCCCAGGGCAAACTATTCTACTCCGCAGGCTTCGAAGACGACTCGCCAGCACCCTTGCGGCTGCGAATGAAGGGCGTGTACGGGTTTGACGGGTACGTCGTCAGCTCACCTGCCATCGCCGCACGAAAGGGTTGCTCGACCTTGAAGTCTCGGTGCTGCAGCTCGGGGTCGTTAGGTGCGACGACCGTCTCCTGGTAAGGAAGGAGGTCGCCCATCGCCCAGACGCGCTCGGAGTACACCACGGCACGATCCGTCAACTTGAGCACCTCATAGATCTCCACCGAGCCAGTCGACGACGGGTAGCCACTCATCACGTCGTCCAGGTCAAAGTCCTCTGGGAAGTGGGCGAGCCCAAGGCTAAGCACCGTCGCTGCTCCACGTCGGAATGCCGATCGCGTCATAAACTCGACGACCGACAGCGCCTTCTCCACGTACCTCCACACCTCGATGAGGTCGCTGGGAATTACTTCCGTGGGCGACATCTCCTGGAGGTAGGCCCGAATACATTTCGCCGACAACGTCGCCGAGTCGACGAGCGTGGCCACACATTGCCGCGCGTCGAACGAGCTTGCCTCTTCCGCGCTTTCAAGGATGCGACCTGCGGATAGAAGATAACAGTGAGTACATCGGATATTACAAAAAGGCACATGCAATAGGCAGGGGCAGACAAACTCACCAATCAAGGGACGGGAGAGATCCGTGATGAAGCTCTGAAGAGAAGTGTAATCATCCTGAAGCCCAGCAACAAGGGCGTCAGAAACTTTATGTTCTTCCGCGGCGGCCGTAACGGCGGCCTTGGCTCGACCATCCGCCGAACTCGCTTCCTCTTTCGCCTCCCTCAGCTCGCGCTCGAGGTCGGCGATCCGCTTCTCAGCCGAGCTCAACGCCGATTGAGCCGCTGCCAACTCACTCGCTGGGACAAGTCCCTGGCGGGCCTCCTCTGCCTTCGCGGCAATTGCCTGAAGCCCCTTATTCGCCTCTTGGAAGGTGGTCAGTTCCTTCTCCGCGCGGCGTGTCGCAGCAAGCCGGTCAGCTGACTCACGCTTGCACTTCGCACACAATTCAAACAGTTAACCAAAGCGAATTCAGTGCCCACCGCTGAAATTCAGCGCAGCGCACTCGGGACCGGCAATCAAAAATCTTAAGTGCCCACCCGCTGAAATTCAGCGAAAAGCGCACTGGGACCGGCAATGAAAAAATCCTAAGTGCCCACCCGCTGAAATTCAGCGAAAAGCGCATCGGGACTAACAATCAAAAAATCCTAAGTGCCCACCCGCTGAAATTCAGCGAGTGCGCACTCGGGGACTGGACGCAAAAAATAACAACAAGACACTAAAAGAATCAGACCGCTGCTACACACCGGCCTGATCCTCGGGGACTGTACATACCTGGATGGCTGCGCCAAGCATGCCATGAAGTTGTATCGCATCCACGGACACGAGGAGAGCTGGCGTGTGCCCCCGACGCTGCTCGACCTCCGTATCGGCGACCCCAGGTGCATGGCTCGAGGGCGAGGTACCACTCGCTGTAGCCGCTTTGGCCATGAAGCACGGGAACATTGCGATGGAGGCACCGGCACCAAAGGAGGCTGGCTCATCTGCCCCAGGCGAGGGAGCACCCTCCTTGGCGGGTAAGGCCGCCTCCGCTACGGGTTCACTCGGCGCGATCGCCGTGTCGACGGATACTGTGATGACTTTGTCGCCCTTGGCCTTCTTGGCGCTATCCGCGGGGACGACGACCTCGTCCGCCTTCCTCTTCCGGGAGGGATCCTCCTCGCTGACGACGGGTGGCACCTTAGCCACGGTCGTATGGCCTATCTTCTTCGCTCCGGTCCTACAAATTGATCGTGTGAGCAAGATAATCCAAGTACAATGAAAGACAAAAGTAGGTGAGCAAACTCACTTGGCGACTGGAATGAAGCGTAGCCCCGTGCGGATGCCGGACGGCTTCTCCAGTTCGGGGCCCAGTCGGCGACTGAGGCCCATCTCCAGGACGTCGCGTGCCCAAGACACGGACGGTTTCTTCGTTGTCGAGGCTGCGGCTGGAGCCTCCGAAACATCTTCGGCAGGAGCACCCTTGGGCGGCGAAGCTACCGCGACTGGAGCGGTCCCCGACCCAGAGATTGGGGCGAACGGCGGAAGCATCAAGGCCAGAGGCACCTCGTTCAGGATGGCTATGGTATCCGGTGCCATCGCCACCTGTGGGGCTTCACCCCCGGCCAGGCTGGTAGCGTCAGAGCTGCTTGGCGAGTGAGGCGGAGACGCCTGTTTCGCTGGCTTCGTCTTCTTTTTGGAGGGGCCTTAACCTCCTTCTCCTTCTTCTTCTTCTTCTTCTTCTTCTTCTTCTTCTTCTTCGATGGAGTGGCCTCGCGACGCGAGGTGTGCTCGGGGATCTCGTCGTCATCATCGTCATGACGCTCGAGGCTTCTGCTCGCCTCAAGCTCACGTTGCCGCTGCCCATGCGTTTTCCGGACTAGCGGGGTGACCTCTTCTTCGGATTCGTCGCCGTCGCCACTCCCGTCGCTCTCGACGCCTCCCCTCACTGGAGGCGATTCGCCCACCTCCCGGACGGACGAACTCGAATTCTCGCCGTCCGCGGGCGGGAGCCACCCTTCAACTACTTGAAATAGCTGCAATAGGCATAAACAACATCATTATGACCGCGACTGCATTTAACTGCGACTGCGAATGATGAAAGGATGACTTACGATTGGGGCTGGATGCTTCGCGGTGTAGGGGGCGACCCCGGCCTTCGCGTCGAGGTACGTCGCCTAGGTGATCTTCTTCAACGCCAGGAGGTAATCCTCGAGTTGCCACTCGTCGAGGCAGGACTTCGTCGAGTCCTCCTGGCCCGCGTACTCGTACATATACTGGTCGCGGCGGGCCAGGGGGACGAGCCGCCGCCCGAGCCAATAATTGTACAGATTGATGGGCAGGAGACCCCGCTTCTTCAGGCCGCGAATGGTCTGAAGCATTTCGTCCACGACCATTCGCTGGTCTGTTGGAAGCTTGCCGACTTGAAGTCGGCGTGGTTCAGGCCGGTCGGCGGAGTATCTTGGGATCGCCACCGCCCGTGCGAGTCGCCTCGGTGACGAGAACCAAGAGTTCTTCCATTGGCTTGCCGCCTTGGCGGTAGCATCGATTGAAGAAAGAAGCCTTCGATTTCAGCTGAACGTCAGTAGCTTGCCAAAGCATTGGGCCACCCGCTTCCTCGCGACTGATCCGCCCGTGGAATAGATCTTGCCACAGGGGGAAGTAGGGCCTGTAGCCCAGATAGCACTCGCAAAACGCCACGAAAATGGCAAGCTGCTCGATGCTGTGCGGTCCTAGGTCCGACGGTTGGATCCCGTAGAAGGCGCAGAAGCGCCGGAAGAAGAGAGATGTTGGGAATCCCAGCCCCCGCTCTAGGTGGCTGGTGAAGCAGATGAACTCTCCCTCGCGCAGGTTCATGGTCACCTCTCCGTCCGCGGGGATGCGCCACCTGCCGGCGCGCAGGATCCCGGCCTCCTCGAAGGACGCCAGTTGCGCCCTCGTACACTTAGATCTACCCCAAGGCTCGGTGGAGGGGGCCATTGGCGGAAGGATTCGTGGGGGGTCGAGGGATTTCGGGTCGGCTGGATCGCGATGCGGAGGAAGGCGAAAGTGCGCGCAATTAGAGGAAATGACGAGGAGGTGGTTCTCCGATCGCCTGCCATTCCCCTTATATAGCGGTTGTTACCCGCCAAATCAGGGAGCCGTTACTATGCGGTGATTACGCTAAAAGTTACCGTTGGATTACCCCAACGGCTAGTTTGACCATGTTTAACGGTCCAATTTCTGCCACTCGGCTCACCAACCCGATCACTACGACACTGACTGAGTATTTCGCTGACTCGACTCACCAAAGCTGCGATCAGAATAACTAGTTTCCTCCTTTATTCAGGAGCCCGTCGACGATTCGACTGGATGTCTGCTTTAAAACCGTATACTCCGACTGCCAGCAACCACCTGCGCCCAATCGACGACGGCCTCGGGGACTACTGATGGGGATATGCCTACCGGGGTATACCCAGCAGATTCCGACCGCCCAGAATGGCGAGTGGCCTGCAAGACGGCGACTAGATCAAGGCCCGTGGATCCAAGCGATCGAAGTGAAGGCCCAAAGTAGTAGATAGGCCCGATCGGATTAGGTTAAGTTGTCAAGCCTTAACTGATTCGGTTGAGATATGTAAACCCTAGGGGAGGTAAGACTATATAAACCTCCCTACAGGGCGTGTAGAGATACGTTCCATCATACGCCCAAGCGACTCGCCGCCTAGCCACCGAGCTCGCCCATTGTACCACCATCATAATACAATCTAGCAGGAGTAGGTCTTTACCCTCCAGGGGGCCGAACCTGGGTAAAACCTTGTGTCTCCGCCCTCATCTCGCACCGCAGATGGCTGGCCGCCCTTGCCCCTCGTTCTACTACTTGCTGCCGATTGCAGCATCTGCCGTGACCATTCCCACGACATTTGATGATGGTGATCTACTTCAAAGTGCAAGTCCAAAGGTATTATTATTTGAATATACACGCTTTGGACTATGTGTCATGTATATGGCACCACTTTTGATGTTGATAGATTCTTTTAAAAATTAAAATGAAATGCTGAAAGAGAATCTATAAAAATATATTTGGCAGAAAAGAAAAGATTGGAAATATCCAATTTAGGTATATATATGATATACATGTTATGGTTGTATTCTTTGCTTGTTAAACAATGTGGTTCTTGGGTATTGGATACCGAATTGGTTGGTATGAAATTTCATACAGAACGACGCAATTCATGAACCACAATGGCCTAAGTAACTAGCAAGAGAATATGTGATGATGTTCATCGAAAACAAACAAACTGTTGTCTGTATTTCTCGTTGATATCAAAGCTTGACTTCAAGATTTGTTTTAATAATTGTTATTTGAATCAGGTATTATGGGAACAAAGGTTGTTCAAATAATTACAGCATTCCATATAAGATGGATGATTTACAAATCTAGTTGAAGAAATCACATCCATAAAGCCTAATGCTAAAATGTCGCAAGACAAATGATTGGAAGATCACTTACGAAGTGACATCGCCGTTTAAATTATATTGGAAAGAAAACATGAAGAAACTCCATTTTCATGGATTTTTGGAGTCTTTGATTTGATCAAGTGACGCTTGTGAGACTTTCCTCGGGATAATTAAAACTTTGTTCAAATGCCAAAGAAGAACGAATGACTAAATTATTGGAATTTATACATATCGATGTATGTAGTCCATTAAGTATAGTCGTAAGCGATGGATTTCGACTTCATATGCTTTCTCCGGAAATTTGAGTGAATGTTCACTTAATGAGAAAGAAGTATGAAATATTTGAAAACGTTCAAAGAATTTCAAGATGAAGTGAAAATCATTGTGACAAGAAAATAAATGGTTTATGATTTTATCGTAAGGGATTTATTTGAGTTACAAGTGTAACAAGAAAAATAAATGAATTATGATTTATCATAAAGGGATTTATTTGAGTTGCAAGTTTAGCAAAACACCTAGATTTACATTTCTCGAAACACCATAGGAGTATGGAGTGTTTGAGATTTGTAATGAAACCTTGTTTGACATGGTTGGATCAAAGGTGTTATTTATAAAACTGCCATTATGTTTTAAAAAGATTAAAGCTTTAGAGACTACCGCTTTTACACTGAAAAGAGCTCCATCTTGATCTGTTGAAATGACACCATATGAGTTATGGTTTGGGGTAAAACCCAATTTGTCATTTCTTAAATTTTGGTATGCTAAACATAAGTAAGATGTTTACAATCGAAGTCGGATAAGCATGTCTTTGTAGGTTATTTCGAATAACAATTGGGTATTCCTCCATAACACCAAGGACAAAAGGGTTTGTCGCTTGAAATGTGAAGTTTCTTGAAAAAGGAATTTTTCGCAAAAGTTAAGTGGGAGGACAATAGAACTTTGATAAGGTTAATGAACCTTAGCTAAAATGTGCTGAGTTGCGCAGCGTCGGAAATCGTTCCGGAGGCTGCCATAATGCTCATAGCTTATATGCCTCAAAGGTTGCGGTCACGGAGGTCTAAAGTTCCTATTGAACCAAGAAGGTCGGATAAACAATCAAATGATTGAGATTTGAGAGTAAATCATTATTGTTTGACAATGATGAACCGACTACATACAAAGAAGCGATGATGGGCCCTGAATCCGTCAAATGGCTTGAAGCCATAAAATCTGTGATAGTTCCATACACGAGAAATCAAGTTTTGAACTTGGAAGACCCTCCGGAAAGGTGTAAAAACCTATCGGTCGTATTTGGATCTATAAAGAAACAGACATGGATGTCTCACATCTATGAAATATTCGACATGTCGTAAAGTATTTTATGACAATGTTCAAAGGAGTTGACTATGACAAGATTGGATCTTTCATAGCGATATTTAGTCTGGATGGATTAAAGTAGCAACCACTACATATAATTTGGTATATGGTAGATGAATAAACAAAACAAAATTCTTCTAATAGAATGGTTACCTAGGACGTGTACATGACATGGTCCAAAGGGTTTTGTTAAATTCAAAGGATGATAAAAGGGCATGCAAACTTCAATGGTTGAAGTAAGCATCGCGGAGTTGGAATCTTCACCATGATGAAAAATGAGTTTTTCATCAGGAGACGATGAAGATGCTTGCATTTGCAAGAAATTAAGTGGGAGCGCTGAGACATATTTCTAATACATTATGTGGAGGACATCTTGTTTATTAGAAATGATGTATATTTTATTGACAATGGTTAAGAATTTCATTTCGATGAAAGACTTAGGCAAAACCCGAATATTTAGCATGAATGTCTATAGTGGATAGACTGTGACGCTAATATGGTTGTGCCAAATGTACATATATGAGATATTGAAGGAGTTCAATGTAGAAACAACAAGAAACGGTGCTTGTCGCATGGAAAAGAATTGAATGAAGATTCAAGTGTATCGACACTTGATAAGTGAAACAAGATTCAAGTGCTTTGACACTTGATCAATCATACCATGATATGTACACATCCAGATATGTCCTATGCTCTAAGTGTTATGAGCAAATACCAAAATGAATCATAAAATGAATCATTGGACGATAGTAAGGATATTCTTATGATCTTTTGGAAAGAACTAAGAATATATTTGTGTAGAGGTGACAAACAATTACAAATAGTTCATTGTAAAGCGTTACATTGATACTAGTTTTGTCACAAGATACAAATTAAGTTTATCTCAATTTAAACTATGGGTGGCACAATGAAATGGAAAGAAAGTTTCCATGATGGATTTGGAAGAGTTCCAAAGTTAAGACATTGTGACGAATACTACAACAAAAGGCTAAGTATATGACTGCTATAGTAGCAGCAAAGCAGGGCATTTGTGTCAAGTAGTTTGTTATCAAACTAAGGTGTGGTTCGCAACTTGTCTCTCACACCTCCTCGCGAAGGATCTCTCTCCCCCCTTTAGAATTTCCCCATGGTCTCGGATCAGCGAGATACATGTTCCCGGTGGCTTTTTCTGGAAAGATTTGTTGCTTCCGCTGCTTACCGGAGGCGAGCGGAGGTTTTCGGGGTACCCGTACGTGTGTGCGATCACGGATGCACCACTGATTTGAGGTGATGGACTTGATCGTGCTGGACCGGCTGGACCAGATGGACTTCATCACGATCTTGAGATCGGCAAGCGTTCGTCTACATCATCCCCGAGTACAACCTCGTTAACGCTATTCGGTCTTCAAGGGTATGTATTCTATGGATGTATATCCACCCGTTGCTTGTATCTAGTAGATAGATCTTGGTACTTAGATGTTCCCATCGTAGGAAAAATTTTGTTTTCTATGCTACGAACCCTTCAACCTTTGACCTCTTCCTCCCTGTGTTTCATAAACCTTGGGTGACCCACTTAAGAGAAACTTGTTGTTGTTCTACAAACCTCTGCACTTGGAGGACCAACACTGTCTACAAGAATAGAAGCACGCGTAGACATCAAGCTCTTTTATGGCGCCATTGCCAGGGAGGTAAGGTAAAAGGTACTCACATCCTCTGGCTACTAAGCTATCTTCTATTACTGTTGCTGGTGTGTGAGTGCTCGAAGTTATTTCCTTTAGATTCTGTAATTATTTCTTTTTGTTTCTTGTTTTTATTTTCACTAGTTAGGCTTAATGGAAAACACAAAAAAAATTAGAGAGCTTTATAGTATTTTTCCTGAGTTAGAAGTGTTTGAAGAGAAAATTAAAAAACCTATGGAACTTTCTTTGCATGCTAATAACAATGTTATTAGTATGAATTTTTTTGAACACCATTGTTGCTAATGGTATGGAAACATCTAAGCTTGCGGAAGCTAGTTTTTATGAAAATGATCTTTTTAGTTCCCCAGCTTTAGAGGAGAAAATTTACTCCGATGATAGTTTATCTCCCATATGTGATAATTCTAATGATGCTTGTGATATTTCAAATTCACATACTAAAAGTGTCCCTTTTAAAATACCTTTGGAAATTGTTGAACATGTTATGAATAAGTGTTATTTTGGAGATGGAACTGTCCATCCTGGTGATCATTTACTCTTTATACATGAATTATGCGATTTGTTCAAGTGCGAAGCTATTTCAATGGACCAAGTTAAGAGAAAGCTATTCTCTTTATCACTTAAGGACAAAGCAAGGGAGTGGTATGAGCTACTAGATGATCCTCGTCATTCAGAGTGGAAGGAACTTGAATCTCTCTTTTACTCTAAATTTTATCCTCCTCATAAAATTCATAAACATAGGAATTATATTTAAAATTTTCATCCTCATGATGGAGAAAGGGGGAGATTGAAGTCACTAATGCTCAAGTGTCCCATTCATGAGCTCCCTAGTAATATTGTTATTGATAATTTTTATGCAAGGCTTTCAGGACATTACAAGGACTATCTAGATACCTGTTTAGGGGGATCCTTCACAAGTAAGGAGGTCAAAGCTAAGTGGGATCTTCTTGAAACAATTCAAAGCAATACCGAAGATTGGTATAACGACAAAGATAAAGAACCAGGTATAAACTATGAGTATGATTGCATTAAGTCTTTCGCTGAAACTACTGATTTTTAAGAGCTTAGTTGTAAACACCCGGATTTTTAATCCCAGATGCCTGTTATGCCATACATCGCAATCCCAGGATTACCATTTTTGCGAGACATAACAGATTGGATATCATAGTACATCATCCAT
Organism: Avena insularis; assembly: GCA_023614405.1. NCBI lineage: Eukaryota > Viridiplantae > Streptophyta > Magnoliopsida > Poales > Poaceae > Avena > Avena insularis. The sequence continues at coordinate 274,716,428 of CM042687.1, read as the reverse complement.
TACAAACCATACATAAGGTCTTACACAAATAGGGATCTCACGATCCAATTCTGAATACATTCAAGCAGCGGAATAACGTACTAATAATGATACCGTAGGTGAAACTCCATCTTCATGGTCATAGGCAATGCTAACGATGGGAGATGATCCTAGTTGTCGTAACCTTCCTGCTTTCCGTCCTCCTGATAGTCCTCCTCATAGTCTGGCCACAGGAATAGCCAGGGACAAAGCCATGAGTACTCTTTAAGTACTCACAAACTAATACTAATAAGTGAAGTGGTTTTGAGTAGGATATAACAAGCTCTAGGGTTGTTTTACAAAAAGCCAAATTTATCTCTACTGAGTTCAGAAGCAAAGAAAGCTAGTTGAAAGTTTTATAACACCTAAGTGGGAACTTGAGTTTCATATCACAACCCTGTTATGGTCAAGTCAAAGTCACGAATCATTTCATAAGTCATTTGAAAACATCTGACGATGAAACAGTATGGCCACTCCAACTGTCCATAACTGCGGACGCGGCTATTCGAATAGTTTGACACTTTGCAGAGATTGTACACTTTCACCACAATATTCGATACATCCATCAGGAACAATCCTGATTTCACCATACTTAGTATGCGGATAATCAATCCTAACCTTTCAATTACACGCCCTAGTATAGGCACCTCTCCTATGAGTTTGGCCTCCCAACCATGACCAACTGTCATCTTGGGTACTGCACAGGTGAAAAATCTTCACAAGGTAGCCTCAGCTCAAACCTTGGCCGCAAGGGAACCCATACTAAGGTATATAAATTTACAGTCAATCCCTACCCAAATTTCGGGTATTGTGGTTGTACGATAAAATTGGAATGGTATCGCATCCAGACAACCATCTGTTTTATAAAGGGCTAAGGCTCATGCCTTAACATTTTCATCATCAAAAAATCATCTGGTGTTCAAGAACACATGTCAAAACATTTCACTAGAATGACTCATCATTCTAAGGTTTTCATAACCATTTTCACCAAGTATTCCCATCTAAAGTTGATCAAGTTTTATGCTTAGCACTAGCATCTACAAGTGAGGGTAAACACTAATGAGGGGTGGTAATCAAGTGTATCTTATCTAAGTTCAATCTCATGCCTCAGGTTGAAATCAAGATTATCTAACTTAGGTCAATTTGTATGCTCTTTATGCTACCTTCAAATATCCTTCTAAAATCTACCAATTACTAAGTAAACTTTTGATAGAAAGCTTTGATATAGAAATAAAATACTAAGCTTGCAGGAAAAACTGGGATTTGGTATCAAGTGGTGTAAGCTTGCTAAGTCAACTCATATAGTGAGGCTTGCCTTGTGCAGAGCAGTGGTTGAAGTTCTCCTCGGCTTCCTCTTCGTAGTATCCTCCTTCCTACTCGTATCCTTGGTCGGTACTAGCGTCTATAAATAAATACTAGGTACATAATCACCACACAATACTTAACTAGTTCTATTTATCACACCAAGGTTTTCACTAGATGATCTAGCATCATCACAAGCATTACAATCATTAAAGTAATTAGTTTTATTTCCTTTGTTTTAGAAAAGTAATTACTACTCATTGAAAAACTAGTTAAGATTTAATTTTCTCCAACCAAAACATGGGATCATGTTGACACATGTCATCACCACATATTTTAGTACATGGGAATGTGATTTAAAGTGGTGTCACCATTTAATAAGGTTTAACCTTTTTATTTTGATTAATTAAAGTGACTAGAATGGCCTATGAGGCATTCTTTTATTGCTTGTTCATTATTTCTGCAAGTAATCCTATATATTTTTATATATTCTGAAAGGTATAGTTAAATGTGATTTTTGAGAGTTGGAATCAACTCAAAAGCTTTTATGGTTGAATTTTGAATGCAGAAAAGCTTTTGCCTTGTTATTTTTACCATGGGTGTTCTAAAAATCTAAATGGTTTGAATCTAACGGGTTTGGATTAAGAACTACAGTACCTTTCTAACAAAATTGGTGTCATGCAATTTGGTTCAGTGAATCGAGCTGGGTTGATTTTTGAATCTAGATACAGAACTGAGTTTGAAACTAAAATAATAAACCTAAATTTGAATTACTAGGTCGCGCGGGAGGTTAATTGGGTCGGCCCACTACGCACAGCGCACGCGGGGGCTGGTTCAAGTGGCTGCCCCCACTCGTCAGTGAGACAGAAAGTGGCGAAGCGGTATGAGGGGATGTGGACTGCACGATCTAGCTCTAATCCTACGGCTGTGGTTCATCGTCCACGTCGGGCTATCGTCGGCAACACAGAACCCTAGCGCGGCTAGTGGGGGTCGTGGGAGGCTCACCGGGGATCAGGCGATGGTCTGCGACGGGGGCGAACGACGGAGTCGACGACACCGATCCTCCTAGTACCAGCAGATCCTCCTAGGGCGGCTCCAATCGACAGCGCACTTCTCCTCTAGCAGCGGCGGACTCTGGCCAAATTCTGGCGATGCGCTGCTCACCTTGCTCCGAGAGTGAGGTGAGGTGCTTCTAAGAGATAGGGGAGTGAGATGGTGTGCTCAATTCGAACGAGGGTAGCCTCCTTTTATAGTGCCTGAAGGGGACCGAATGGTGCGGGCGGAGCTCGTCGTGGTCGTCGGCACAACAAGCTACTGGCATGGGCAAGGGTAGGGGATGGTGCGTTGCCTCCTGGCAAATCTCAACAGCTTGATGACGAGGCGTGGGGCGGTGCGAAACGGTCGGAACAGCGCGACACTCTGGGCGGGTCCGACAGTGGTTTTAATGGCGCACATCGTCTATGGTCCGCGCGGCGGCGAACGGGCATGTCTGCGGTGTTGCTGGGGTGCTGGCGATCATGCACGCAAGCAGCGAGGGAGGTGCATGGTCTATGGGCGTGTGTCACGGTTGGCGCACTAGCGCGCTCTCGACTCGCTCGCAGAGAGGCTTGGCATGCTCAGGTTGTGTGGTCTAGGGGTTAGCAGTGCTCGAGGCTTGGACAAGGGGTGTCGGTGGATGGTGGTTAGTGCTCCAGACATTCTTGCTAGGCTTGGTGCTTCTCCTAGCTTGCTGTCGACATGGGGGTGGCAAGTTAGGCTTGGCATGGTCAACATTGATGGCTATGGCATGCTCACAGTGGTGCTAAATATTGTTAAAGGGGCTAGATGATCTACTAAGAGCTTGCTGCAACCAGAGAGGGAACAAGGTTGGCCAAAAATCACTGCTCCTAATAGTGTTTGATGTTTGTTTGTTTGGTGATTACAATGTGTTTGATGAAATGGCCGAAAGAGATTCAAATTTGAATTTTTGATTCAAACTTGGTGGATGTGTTGGTTACATACTAGGGATTCTCTAGTTAGTGCGATTGGTTTGAGTGGTTTTTGAAAAAGGGGTGATCTTCACATATGAATCAGATTCAATTTTGAAATGTGATTTGAATCAAGTTGCCAAATGTTTCTACAAGTTTTAAAGGTGGGATTTTCTTCACTTTTACTTGGTCTTGCAAGGGGTGAAAAGAAATGGAAAAGTTTCTGTTTGAAATCTTGGACTAGAAACACTCAGAGTGGCCTAGTGAGCAAGATTAGCAATAATGACCATTTGCTTTAATTGGTTTTTTTCTCTTGATTTGTTTCTGCTTGGAAATGTTTTAGATGATGTTACTTTCATCTTTAAACAATCCTTGCTATTTAGGTTAATCACACAAGTCCATTCATGCATTCATACAATCATCACCTACACACATGCATTCATTTGGTTTTTATTTAATAAAAGTTTTTGTTAACCCTAATTTTGGTGATTAGAATTTGATAATCATGATCAATATTTTTGGGATGTTACATTAGTGCTAAATATGGTCTTGATCCTCAAATTATTGTTAATTATTATAGAGCTTTTGCTTTTCATATTAATGCTCCTAAAGAAAATTGGGACATGTATCATGAACCTTTTAAAGACACTTGCATGAAAAATGAAATTGTTATTAATGATTGCAATAAACATGCTCAAACCCCTGAAAGTACTATTTCTTATAAGCATGTTAATTTTTGTGGACCACTTAGACCTTGTGAAAAGAATCAAATTGAAGAAGAATATTGTATCCACCACATGAATGAAAAAACTAGAATGTGGTATAGGGCTCTAAATGATCTTGATAAAAAAGTTTGTGCCCTCTATCCTTTTATTTGTGAATTTTGCTATGAAGTGGGTCATTTCAATTTTCAATGCTTAGGCTATGATAATAGCCTTTCTAATCCCAATGAGTACTGCAAGCTTGTATTGTGATAACATGATCACTCCTAATCAACATGATGAACTTCATTATTTTTGGGGTGTGAAGAGTTATCAAGAAAAACTTCTTTGGTAGATATGAGTTCTTTTGATATGAATAGCGTCCTGCATGGTTGTCATCTTTACTGTGTTGATAATTTCCATGCAAATACTTACATTCAAAATATTATAAAAGATGAGACTTTACCAAAATATGACAGGACTAATATGTGTTTTGTTCTTATTAATGAAAAGAAGTAATACTCCAAAGCTTCTTCTATTGTCTCTAACAATAAATCAGGGTATATGGAGAAGCTTCCTTTCAAGCCTCTCCCTCCTAAAGAGAAGAAGAAGAAGAGGAGTAAAAGGAGAGAGTAAGCGGTATTTTCCCCTAAGTATGTTGCTCCTATTATAGTTTTTGCTGATGAGTCTGAACTCAATGATGTTCCTATGCCTGTTACCTATAGTAGTGATCATGATTGGGAAAATCACACTATTTTTATATTGAAAATATCTTGGGTATCAATTCTGAAAATGATGATATTAATAATTGTTGTACTATTAGTACTATCCATGTCCCTTCCAATGATGATATGTTTATAAATTAACACACTTTGGAAGATAACTATTCTATTTTCTATGATGATACTATACCTCCAATATATGATGAATATGATATTTTCAGTCCACCTAGACAAAATTAATTATGATTACAATATGCCTCCTATATTTGATGATTATGGTGATGACAATAATAATGATAGCTATTTTTTGAATTTTCTCCCACTACAATTAATAAGAATGACTATGCTTATGTTGAGCGTAATAATTATTATATGTATGTGGCTCATGATAAGAATGTTTTATGTGATAGTTATATTGTTAATTTTATTCATGATGCTACTGAAAGTTATTATGAGAGAGGGAAACATGGTTTTATGTATTTCAACAATATTAAGTTTCCCCCTCTTTATGTTGAAAATTTTGAAGTTGCACTTGTTTTGCTTTCCCATGCTTGTTGCTTTGTGCTTTCATGACTTATTTATTTAAAAGATTATTTTTCATAGGAAGTGGGTTAGACTCAAATTTGTTTTATATTTGCTTATTTATGCTCTATTTTACTTCAATTCCTATTTCTTATGCGAGCATCATCGAAATTATCATGCCTATCTTCATGGCTATAAAGAAAGAGCTTTTGGGAGACAGCCCATTATATTTTTGCTTTTAGTTTATTTTTGTTACTTTGAGTCTTGGAAGTTGTTACCTCTGTAATAACCTCTCCTTATACTTTTTGTTTGGTTTTTGTGCCAAGAATAGCCTCTAATTGGAAGAAGGTAAGATTTGGGGAAGTTGTTGTCCCGAAACAGATTTCTGTTCTTCGCTGTAAAAAATCGTGAAAAATCCTAGAACGTCTTATTGATCTGCAATGTTTTGTGCGCATGCCCTGGGTTATTATCTAACTTTCGTTAGTTTTGCACTTTTTGATTTGAGCAATAGAAGACTTTCGAAAAAAAATTATCTTTACCTGCTGTTCTGTTTTGACAGATTTCTGCCATTATTTGCATTGGCCTCTTAATCGATTTCTTTTCAGTTATTTTGATCACTTGAGATTTTTAAAGGGAATTGCTATAGTAGATTATGTTTTAATGGATTATTTACTTGAGTTTAAACTAAATCCAAAGGCTTATTATCATGAATACACTAATGTTGCTAATGAAGATTGTGCGAAGTTTTGTATGAAGGAAGTTTTCAAGTGTAGGGAGAGAATGACGTGATGAGATGAAGTATGGAAAAAAGATCAAGATTGGGGATGCCACCCGTGTCACCCCAAGAAATATTCAAGAGGTACAAGCGTAAAAGCTTGGGGATGCCCAAGGCATCCCCTTCTTCATCAACAAAAATCTTAGGTTTTCTTTCATGATACTACATTTTTATTGCTTCATACACTTTGTGTTGTTCTTGGAGCGTCTTTGTTTTTGTCTTTAGTTTTATTTTGTTTTGTTTGCTGCAATAATTTGGTTGGATCCCATCACACTTATTTGGAGAGAGACACGCTCCGTTTTAATTGTTTAGAACACTAGTTTTCACTCTTAATGTTCTGTGAGTGTTCTCTTTTGCTAGCACTGCATTTAGTCTTAGTTTTGTTCTTCTTTTTGCTTAGAACTTTTTAGTTCTTCTTTGTAGTTAGGTGAGACAAGATCTCGGGTCTTTATTGATTATTATCTTTGTGAGTTGTTTCGAACAAGTTGATTGGTGTTGGAAAAGAGTAGAATATTTCATGCTTATGGTGGTACAAAAAGAAGCTTGTTTTAACTGTGACTTAGACTTTTTCATGTCATGTTATATGTTGCTTTGACCATATGCTTAGTGATTATTGTTGTAGCATGACTTGTTTCAAACAATTGAGATTTCTTAATGTTCCATGAAAGAATCATGTGTTGTTTTAGCATACAAAAGCATAATATTGTGCTATTCTCCTTTGATGCTTTATTTGGGTTTACTTGGCACATGCTTACACCATGTTATGACTATGAACCAGTCACCTTAGCCTCTATGATAATTTATTTTTTGACTTGTGATATCACTTTATGCTTTGATTAATAATGTTTTGTCGCTTTGCATGATTATGGCAATTATTTCTCTCTTAGTTGTTCGCTCCTAGTCTTTTGCTAGCCTCCACCTGTATTGAGTATGAGCTTTACTCGTGCATCCAACTCCCAAGAAACCAAGTTATTCCAAAGTGTACACTATAAACTCCTATGCATGGTGTGTTACACCATTCCAAGTATATTCATGTTTTTATATATCTTTCAAATTAAAAAAATTATTATGTAAAAATTAGTGATTAAAGCTCTCACGAACTTGAAGGCACATTTTATTTCTTGAACTTAATAAACTTGAACCATAGTGACTGCCTTATATGCTTTTATGCTTGCAAGTTATAAGTTGTGAATTAGCAGAACCATGCTTTCATGGGGGAACTCTTTCAACATTGCACTTATTCTATTTAGTTGATATCATGTTCTTTTGTTTATGGATCCCGACGGTGTAAAATAAAATGGGAGCTTGTAAGCTCATGGAGTTTGTATATGTGTTAGAGAAATGCCTGGGTGGCTAGCCTAAGCCATGCCTAATCATGGTGGAAACTTGCAGCGAAACCATAGTGGCATTCTATGAAGCATCCTCAATAAAAACCTATGCAAATAGCAAATAAAAAGATCGCTGAGATGCTCACTGTCTGTTGCCTTGTCATTTTGATATGGGATAGCTCCTGTGTCATGGGTCAAGGGGTAACCCGTTGGCGGTTCTCTATGATACACATATAATTACAATGACAAGGACTTGCTTGTGACCAAAGTTGAGTAGCATGAGGTCCGGTACTCGTACGCAAGGGGCATGAGATTTTCAACTTAACTTGTCAACCATATACTCATATTTGCACTCACTTTAACCTTAATCACTTAAAGATGCTTATGATAGGGGCAATGAGATCTCAAAGCTAATAAGTACCATAATTTTTGGAAGGTTTATGAAACTTGATATCCCTACTTCCCTCTGTGAAGGGCCTTTGTTTTTACTTTTTTGATGAGTCTCCATCTTCTATCTTTATGCACCAATTAAGAGAGCATAGTTGTCATTCTTAGTTCAATGTGCATTGTCCAAAAACTTGTTGATTGATTTATAATTATGGTATTGCGTGTTCTTAAATTATTTGTATCTAGTCACCCTTATGAACTTTGAAGGTGTCCTATGCATTTATGTTTTGCTATTCCATGAAGGACAAGCTGAATACCACTCTTGCTATGTTTTCTATATGTGAAACAAACAAATGTCTTTCAAAGCATTATTCATGATCTTTTGTTTGTGTGCCTTTCATGTTGCAACATAGTTGCTATGTATTATTGTTTGAAATATATCTTGCATGCTTATGTTTAGAGTGCTTTGATCCCAGCTATCAATGATTTACAATACCTTGATCAAGATTGTGATGGTGCATGTCACCTCAAAAATTATTCTTTTTATCACTTACCTACTCGAGGACGAGCAGGAGTTAAGCTTGGGGATGCTGATACGTTGCAAACGTATCTATATTTTTGATGCTCCATGATTGTTTTGTACCAACTATCTTATGTTTTGTCCACACTTTGTGGCATTTTTATGCATTTTCTGGAAATAACCTATTAACAAAATGCCACAATGCTACTTGCATGTTTTATGTTATTTTTGGTTTCAGAAAAACTAGTAAAGAAATATTCTCGGAATTGGACAGAACAAAAGCCAAAGTTCCTATTTTTCCCGACACGACACGAAGTCCGAAGGAGAGATGAGGAGTAGCCACGAAGCAACCACACCAGGTGTCCGCGCGGGCCCCTAGCCGCGCCACCGTATGGTGTGGGCCCCTAGGGCGTCCACCGACCTCACCCATTTGCCTATATAATCCTCCCGAGGCAAAAACCCTAGATACCAGATTAGAAATCTACAAAAAGTTCCGTAGCACCACTGCCACCAAAGACGAGATTCGGGGGATAGAAGTCTCTGTTCCGGCACACTGCCGGGACGGGGAATTGCCCCCAGAGCCATCTCCATCGACTCCACCGCCATCTCCATCACTATTGCTGACTCCCATGATGAGGAGGGAGTAGTTCTCCCTCGAGGCTAAGGGCTCTACCGGTAGCTATGTGTTCATCTCTCTCTCTATGTGTGATCTTATTGTGGTCATGAGCTTTGTAATCTAGTTGAATAAGTAGATGCTACTCTACTACTCAAGTGCTTTAATTAATGTAATCTCCGCTTATCCCCATGTGTGTGAAGTTGACAGTGTGCACACCATGTGTGGCACTTAGGTTAAAGGTTACATAAATACTTATCATGAGTTATAATTTGAGTTGGATGTCCCTATAGAATTGTGGTGTTTGTTGGAACCATATAGAGCTCAAGCTGAGAGTTAGGGGTTACCTATATGGGGAATGCGGACTTTAAGGAGTGATGTTATAGCCCTACACCGTGCATTAATGTTCGTTATCCAACCGGAGAGTAGTTCAGGGTAGCATAGTGAAGATAAGATATTATGTGTTTATTGAGAGTGTCCACTAGTGAAAGTATGATCCCTAGGCCTTGTTTGTAAGCATTGAAACACCATTTACAATCAGTCCTACTACATGTTTGCTTGCTGCTATTTTTATTTCAGATTGCAATTACCACTTATAATCATCCATATTACTTGTATTTCACTATCTCTTCGCCAAACTAGTGCACCTATACATCTGACAAGTGTATTGGGTGTGTTGGGGACACAAGAGACTTCTTGTATCTTGATTGCAGGGTTTCTTGAGAGGGATACCTTTGACCTCTTCCTCCCTAAGTTAGATAAACCTTGGGTGATCCACTTAAGGGAAACTTGCTGCTGTTCTACAAACCTCTGCACTTGGAGGCCCAACACTATCTACAAGAATAGAAGCATGTGTATACATCAATGGGTTGAGGATTATGCATCATAGAGGGTGTGACCAAGGAGGAAGGGGGCTCCAGGAGTACTCCCGATCCTCGGACATAGAGATTGCTCCGAGAAAACCATTTCTTGGTGACTCATGGATTTAGGCGAAAGCAAGGTAAAGGTCATGGTCAACCACCCTCTGTCGGCCTTACAAGGAAGAGGTCTAATGATTTGGCATTAAGAATCAGTTGGTGCATGTGGGTAAAGTTGTACACCCATACAGGATATTAATCTTTTTGAAAAGGGGTGTCCGCGGTTATGGATGAATTGGGAATGGACGGGAGATCATAGAGAACATGAACCTAATCGTAAAACTTGGAAAAGGTGTGTTAAGGATGCTTCCTCATGGGTACGAGGGGGTAATCCTAGTTGAGAGGTAATGATAATGACTTGGTGGATATCAAAAGATGATGATCAATACTTTGGAGATGTCGCTCTCTTATCGCCTTTGAAAATATTCTAATTAGATGAGATTTTTCTCTCTCTTATTTTATAAACAAATATAGCTTTACGGAAAACAACCCCACCAGCCATAAGTCTTGCTGAGTACACCTTGTACTCACCCTTGCTTTGTTGATACCTTTGTAGAAGAGTAAGTGTTCACTTGAAGATGAGTTTGATACTACATCGACATCAACGAGTAGCTTGGGGTTCCCGGTCGGCAGCCTGGAATCTATGGGCTAGGACGTCTTTGTTATGCTTCAAGCCTCTTAGGCCATTTGTTAAGCTTGCTATACTGAATAGCATAATTTGCCTTCCGTTGTTTGATGTTTGTGGTCAGTGACCTCTACTTGTAATATTTTGGTTCTTTTCTTAGTTATGAGCTTGCTGTAATAAATTTGTGTCGTAGGGTCACTGTTGTGTTACCGATTCTTCACTAGATATCCTTGAGCTCAAGGTTAAGCTTATGTCAGGATAAGGTCTGGGATTTGTTTAACCCTGATCCCAGGCGTGTCACATCTTACAAATGAAAACCAACCAGGGATGATAAGTTTGTACCAGACAGACAAGCTCTTGAATGGTCACAAGTTGCCCCAAGCCACGATCTTTCCAACCTAATGTCGTCATTGGGCTCGGCGGTCCACCTCCGGGGTGTCCGCCTATGTTTCCAATTCATTTGAGGAGCCATTCACTTTCCTTTGCTTCAAGCAACTGCGAGGGTTGAGATAGCCAGGTGGCGGTGGGGGCGCCTTCCGACCATTTTCCCTTGCAGAATCAGAGATAGTATCATTCGACTGATCATCCCTTGGGGTCATATCTGCATCTTCCCCAAGATCAAGCTTCTTTTTCGCACTCACATGTTCATTAGCATCCACCATCTCCTCATTGGTAATGGGTTTCAAATGGCTTTCACTAGAGTCACATGTTTCCTCTTCACCATCCAATAAAGCCTCTTGGGATGACCTCTTCCTGGTTTTTTGATTCAGACCACCATGTCCAGACCAGCCACCCCTTGTTCGAACACGCGAAACAAACCGTCGAGGCTCTACCTATATATTAGCCCAGCGAGTTGCAAGCATCCAAGCACCATATTGCAGATCCTTGGTGAAAGATCGATATAAGCGGCTAGAGGGGTGAATAGGCGCTACTCAATTTTAACTTATTTTCAATTTTAAGGATTGACATAATGTAGGTTTTCTAGATATGAAACTAGGTGAGAGAACCTATATGATAAACAAGCAAGCAACAATAAGGGAGAAAAGGATAAAAGTCACCGAAAGTTGACACGGAGATGTTTTTCCGAAGTTCCTTCCTTTTGAGGGGAAGTACGTCTTCCGTGGGCATCATGTTGTAAGGATCTCGTGGGTTGAATCCATACTCCACAACCTTCCAAAGATGAACACTTGAACTTTTGAAGTGAGAATACATAAGATATTTCCAATTGGCGAAATTAGATTCATCAAGCTTAGGAGGAGGACCACGATGGTTGATATGAGGCGTAGGAAGGGGAGCATTATTATAGCTAGGTGGTTGGGGTACACTTCCATGAGGTTTATCCTTTTCCTTGTTGGCACCTTCACCGGCGGGAGCGTCCTTGCGGGACTCATCCGCCGGTTTGATACATCTTGATGAACCATCAAGGGCATTGGCGACAACAACATCTCTTTTTCCAAGGTATGACTCAAGCAAGGCTTTCATCTCTTCTCTAACCGAATTTATAGAATCAGAAAGATCTTTCTTGGAGATGGGAGAGTTGTCATTAGGGAATTCATCCCCCTTTTGCTCGTCGCTCATACTTCTCTTAAGCGGTTAAGCCAAAGTAGGAGACAAGGCTTTGATACCAATTAAAAGATCCGTATAAGCGACTAGAGGGGGTGAATAGGCGCTGCTCAATTTTTAACTTCTTTTCAATTTTAAGGCTTGACACAATGTAGGTTTTCTAGATATGCAACTAGGTGAGAGAACCTATATGATAAACAAGCAAGCAACAATAAGGGAGAAAAGGATAGAAGTCACCGAAAGTTGACACGGAGATGTTTTTCCGAAGTTCCTTCCTTTTGAGGGGAAGTACGTCTTCCGTGGGCGTCATGTTGTAAGGATCTCGTGGGTTGAATCCATACTCCACAACCTTCCAAATATGAACACTTGAACTTTTGAAGTGAGAATGCATAAGATATTTTGAATTGGCGAAATTAGATTCATCAAGCTTAGGAGGAGGACCACGATGGTTGATATGAGGCGTAGGAAGGGGAGCATTATTATAGCTAGGTGGTGGGGGTACACTTCCATGAGTTTTATCCTTTTCCTTGTTGGCACCTTCACCGGCGGGAGCGTCCTTGCGGGACTCATCCGCCGGTTTGATACATCTTGATGAACCATCAAGGGCATTGGCAACAACAACATCTCTTTTTCCAAGGTATGACTCAAGCAAGGCTTTCATCTCTTCTCTAACTGAATTTATAGAATTAGAAAGATCTTTCTTGGATATGGGAGAGTTGTCATTAGGGAATTCATCCCCCTTTTGCTCGTCGCTCATACTTCTCTTAGGCAGTTAAGCCAAAGTAGGACACGAGGCTTTGATACCAATTAAAAGATCGGTATAAGCGACTAGAGGGGTGAATAGGTGCTGCTCAATTTTTAACTTCTTTTCAATTTTAAGGCTTGACATAAAGTAGGTTCTGTAGATATGCAACTAGGTGAGAGAACCTATATGACAAACAAGTAAGCAACAATAAGGGAGAATAGGATAGAAGTCACCGAAAGTTGACACTGAGATGTTTTCCCGAAGTTCCTTACTTTTGAGGGGAAGTACGTCTCCATTGGAGGGGTGGGCAGTACTAAGACCACCAGAACCACAAAATGCCTCACCCTATTCTCCCGTGCACTCACCACTAGGCAAGCACATGATCCACTATGCGGTGGCCTTCAAGGTGGCGACTGGAACCTTTACAAACTTGTTGAATAGATCTCCACAACACTTGGAGTCTCCCAACACGATCCCGAAGCTTTACAACCAATGCTCAAGCTCCGAGACCGACCTCTTCCTTCTAGGGTTCAAAGAACCCAAGAGTAACAAGATCCACAAAGAAAAACGAGGGGGAATCAACTTTGATTTGGTGAAACCCTAGATCTAGACCTCCTCCACCAAATCCCAAAGTATCAAGGAGATTGGAGCACTTTGGGGGGGAGAACTAGTGAAATTAAAGCTCAAGAACAATGGAGGCGAGAGATGAAAGAGGCCTTCTTGTTGGAGAAGAAAGGCCTATTTATACCCTCAAGGAGAATCTTCCCATTGCAGCTCGACCGAAGTGATACTACCGGTTCCATGTGCGGTAGTACCGGATGAAACTGGTACTACCGGTCAGGTACCAGACATGGTACCGAAAGCGGCTAGGAGGAGTGACAAGGCTACTGCCTCCTCTGGTAGTGACATCTCGATATGAGCGGTGCTTCCGTATAGCGGTAGTACCGGGACACATGAGCGGTACTACCAATCCAGGCGGTAGTGACGACTCAGTGAGGTGAGCCAGTAGGGGAGTCGAGGCACGCTAGGCCTCTTAGGCTCGCCCGGTAAAGCCAAGTGTGCGGTGACCCAGCATACAACTGCATGATGTAGTACACTACAGTCGTTGACATAACACCAATGAAACACCATTCACTAGTATTACATCCCTCAGAGTAGTACAACAGAAACATAGCAGGTCCAAGACATGACTATAGGTTACAACTCAACTCTTTACACAAGATCCAGAGAACACTCTAGGTTAAAGAGAGAGAGAGAAACTTCTTACGAAGAAGAATCAAGAATAAATAACTCATAGCTACCATACTTATAAAACTAGTAGCTGAACTACTGGCTTGCATTGCTGCTATTACAATACTCTACAGAAGTAGGTTCTATGGTTAGAAATTCTATTCTTATCTAATCAGCAACTTTGTCTTCACTTGAGTTGATGTATATGTTGACTTTCTTGACTTCCTTGAAGAGCTTTAGCTTTTGATGATGATTCCTGGAGCATAGCTTGATGTAGATGTCGTCTAATCTGGCTTTAGATCCTAGCAAGGGTTAAGAAGATACTTTGAGTACTAGCGTACTCAGCAAGTCCACTAGAAAAGGAGTGTTTGATGCACTATAGCTATAGCCACAGACCGTAGGTCATAGGCAATGCAAGTTTTCGTAAACATTTCTTCAAAGGTTGCTTTTATTCTGAAAATCTATGTCCGTCAGCCTTCACGGGTTTACCAGAACCTTCATGGGGTTCCTTTTCCGCCGCGTTCGCAACTCCTTCCCGGAACAGGGAGTAACAAGTTACAGTTCTTACACTCTACAGAGGTGCGTCACTTTACCCATGAGAGATCTTAGCTTTGTTGCACATCCGGGCCGCGAACCCGTTCACACTTCCTTGGTGTGAGGCCTAGACTAAAACCCAAGCCAATCACTGCCTTCTCCGTGACCCCGCATGTCTCCTTGGTGTACGCTAGCCCACCTATTGAATTACGGCAATGGCAGTACAAACCGTTCAGATGCCGGAACTATCATGGGACGTTGAGGGCTCCCACCCATATGCTGCATATCCTCTACGAATTACCATAATTAACATGCACGCTACGAGTGATAACAGCCATGACCCGCATCCAGCTCCATGCAAGAGGGAAAAGATACAGCTGACTTCTTCGTCCCATTCCAAATCTCATGGTCAATGTGTAATATACGGCGCAAGAATCACTGGCGACATTGGTTGTTAAGTCCTAGATAATATGTTCCTTTACCACCGGAACTCTTATAGTAGGTTATTACCTCATGGTAAATAACCTATAATCACATTATTATGAAAATGGTGTTTTCTGTCCTTTTTCAAATGCAGGTGATGACAACACTGGATTTGTAAAATACTTTATAGAAAATAATCAAAGGACATGAGCAAGTGTGAACTTGCCTTTTGTGATTGCAAGATTATGCACTCACGGTATTCAAGACAATATAAGATCCAATAGCAGAAATCTGCATCATTGGTCCGGTAAGGACTAATGTTTAAAGAAGCAAGATACTTTTATGCATAAGTAATGTAATGCAAGTTGATAAACGCGAATCCCGAGAATAATGTTGTTCTAGGGTTTGGATACTGGAAAGGGATTCCTTGGGATGTGTTCCCCTTTTAGATTAAGTTTCATACATGTGCTTCTTATTAAGGCTTGTGAGTGTGTGTAATACAACATGCATTTATACAACAATAAAATACATAGTATGGAATGCTACTCAATGTTGCTTACATCTGAATTGTTTATCTTCAAGTTTTACTTTACAAGTAATGTCACTTATAAAGAGTTTAAGTATTAACAATCTTATGATACAAGTAAAGTATAAGGTAAGGTGTTTACTATTAATTGTCATATGTAAATTGAAGTGGCAAAATGAATAACTTTTGAAGAAAATCTAACTCAACTAAGCAGAAGCATTTAAGCTTTTAAGTTAACCTTAGGAGGTGTTCTTTCTAGTTATAGTCTTTAAGTCAAAAAGAATTGCCTTTACTGGAATAATGAAATTAGTAGTATTTGATACTTATCCATCTTGGGTTTTAACTGGGTTGGTTTGGTATTAAGATGCTTTATGACTTAATTATAACAGACCAAAGTTAACCATAAAGCATATAATAAAGTCTTTAGCATTATACTTAAAGCTTTGCAAACTAAAGGTAACTTTAAGGATGTAGATAGACTTAGGTGTATTACTTATGATACTTGTATCTTGTTCACTTTATATTGTTTCCTTAGAGTTACTTAAGAATGGCATTACTTCTATTGGAGTAGTGGTTTCTTTACATTATAATGGTATAAAGGAATTTATCTTCCTATAAAGATGTGGTTAAGGTTTATGCATAAGTAAACAATATTATTTACTACTTATGGATTCACTTATAGTGTTTTGATTTGTTTATAAACTTGTGGTTACTGTAAAGAATGGTTTTTATCTTATTACAATTATTCTTGGAGATTTTTATTAGATAAGAATTCTTTTATAAAATAATTTATACTTATGTTTGAAAGATAATTTAATAAAATTGTATTTAAAGTGTGTTAAATCATTTTGGCTTCACACAACAATATTTAAGACTAATACTTTTTATTAGACTCAATTCATTAATTTAAGAAATATTAACAAATTTTATTTGACATAATATGAATTATTAACTAAAGAAATAGGTTTAAATTCAAGTTATGAGGGTGTTTAACTTTTTATTTAACTCAAAAGTGGAATACCACATTTTTAACATGTAGGGATTATTTTTGTGATTATTTTTTTTGAACCTCTAACAGTAGGAAAGGCTCCTACTGTTTTTTTTGTGATCATTTTGGTATATTACATTTGTTTTTGTGGTTTATAAATAATAAGATATGATTTTAATAAGGTTGATTACTTTATAAATACTTAATAAATAACAAATATTTAATTAAGAGGAATAATAATGCATGATTATAGTTTTAAACTCCAATTCCAATTTTCCTAAGATTTTTGGTATTTTATTTAGATTTTTAACATTTTCCATTATTGAAATATTAATTATCAAAGTATTAAAACTTTGTAAAGTATTTATTAAATAATATTTATTTAAATAATCATCATAATAATATTTAATAATAGTTTTAGGTTGTAGATTTTATTTTTCTAAACATTTTCATATATTATATGTATTTTTCTGATTTATAAAACAAAAGATATTAAATTTACAAGATTTAATCATTTTATTTTATTTTTGGAATATTGAAATTTGAATTCATATTGTTTTAATTCTATTCTAAACAGACATGAAACTTTTTACACTCAGATAGGATCTACCCATGGTCACAGACATGTGGGGCTTAGGCCACGTCATAAGCCACATCAGCAAAGACTAGTCAACAGGGTGGACCAGATCAAGGGTGACATCACCCTGATGTCACGATGACATCAGTAATGGCATTGCTCTCAGATGATGCTCAAATTCGCGGATAGGCTGCGTGCGCGGGGTTGTGCCTAGGCTTAACGGAAAGAGGGCGTCGCGGGGTGCAGTATAGTGGCGGCGCCGCCTTGAAATGGCTACTGGTGACGGTGGTGCAACGACGGCGAGCGGCAGCGGCGTTGGTCTCTCGCGGGAAGGAAGATTCAGAGGGAGAGAGAGAAAGCAGAAAGGTGCTTGAGCACCGGTGGCTCACCAGGAGTATGATGGTGGTGGTGCCGAGGCGAGTACGAGGAACGCCGGAATCAAGGAAGGAAGCGATGGCCGGAGCTCGGGAAGGCGGTGTCCTTGTCGACGATTGGGAGCTTCCCGCGTCGATTCCTCCTGGGAGGATGCTCACCGCGGCGAGGCGAAGTTTCTAGGAGCCACGGCGAGGCTTTGCACGGCCGGAGACGATGGGACTCGACGGCGTCTGTGAGCTCTAGAGTTAGGATTTGCGCGTTGGAGAAGGGAGGAGAGGAAATGACGTGTTAGGGTTCATCCTTGGCGAGGCAGAGGGTCTTGTAGGCGACGACAGGCGGCGGCGCGGATCTTGGCGCTCGCCGGCGACGAGGGTGCGGCCACTGAGCTGCTTGCAGCATCGGAAGGTCGGCGTCGTCGCGAGGAAGACGATGAACAGACCCCGCGAAGAGGTATGGGTTGTTCATGGGCTGCAACTGGGCTGTGTTCGGCTGCTCGCGGCGATGAGTAAGAGAAAGAAGGAATGGGCCATGGGCCAGGAGTTGATTCCTCTATTTTTTTGTCTTTATTTGTTTTTCCTTTTTCGATTTCTATTATCTGTTTTGTATTTTATTTTCAGATTTTTATAGTATTCAATTGTTTGAATAATTCCCCTAGAAATTCATCAGCTAAGTAATTGCAGCAATTACTAAAATGTATTCAGTATCACTTGTGAACTTTTATTACATATTGTGATATTTTCTTTATTTCCTTTATACATAATCTTTTCTATAACATTGTTTTTACTTTTATTTGGAGTAATTAAGTTTTAAAAATATTTAATAATGTTCATAGGGTTTATTTATATGTATTAAATCACATGATATAGGGTAGGATGATTTATAATATTGGATCCCCACTTATTCCATGCTCATATGAGATGAGTGGTTAGAGAAATGAATTAAAGACTTTGTCTAATGATTATATATGGAATATTTATGAGATGTTGATGAGAAAACTTATTAATAAGTGTAGAGTTCTAAATTGTAATTACTCACCCTAGGGTTTAAGATACTTAATATACTTATTTTCTTTTGTTGAAGTGAATAAAGATGGATGGCTAAACATATAGTCTTTATGTTTGTGGTCAATATGGATATACCTTTTTTAATTAAAATAGTAGAACTGTTTTCTAGACTAACTTAGGAGGCATAATTAATAAAGATGGTTCCTAAGCACCTATGATGATGATGGTTGAAAGATGACAGAGATGTGCTCAGGTGATTTGATATAATAAATATTTGTATGAAGCTTTGTGTAAGTAAAATAATAGATCAATCATAGAGAGTGGATATTAGATTTAGGGTTTAGGGCTTAACAAGGATTCCTGTGTTCCATACTTCATAATTCTAGGTTTCTAAATAAGGAATTCCTTTCCTAGATATATTACTTCTCTATATCCATCATCATGTGTTAACATGATGAGCTTTACTTCACATGAATATTCTTATCCACCTTTTATTCTTCTAACACTTCTGGTAATTCCAATGAGCTGGATTCTAAAGCAATTCCTAATCTTTTCATATCTATACCTGGGTATATCAACTATTCTACTGTTGATAAACCCCAAATCCAACAAGTGGTTACTTCTAACTCCAATCATACTCTTCCTTAATCATCCATCACTACTACTACTCTAGTAGCTGTATATATATAATTTTACTTCTCCTCAAGTATTAGTATTTCCCCTGAGGAAACTACTACTTATATAATCCAATGTTACTCTAGCATCATTTTAATCATACTATCTTGTCTCTACTTGACTCCAATATCTAATATTCCAACCTCACATTGATTTAATGTGACTTGTAATGACTAATCTAGGATAATATATCTATACTATGGTTCAATCATGTTTTATCCACCAATGTCACTTATACATGATATAAGCATTCAACATTGGTGAGTAAGGCATGATCATTATGATCCTTTGATCCTTTATGGTTCAGGTTTCCAGTTGACTAAACAAGGATTCATCCATACAACATTACAGTTATATTATAATTATCTTCTATCTAGCTCTATTGGACTAAGAGATATAATTCATTGACTATACCTACTTGATCCATTAGAACTACTCTGGGTAACTATCTTTAGACTTCATTCTTGTAATCTTCTTTGTTACCATATTGATTTGATTTCCTCAAATCACTCCCATCCTATAGATGACATCTAAAACTAGCATCACTATTTACCTCTTCTGATTTCTTTCTTCATAAGCCTTAAGTGAATGATATAATAAGTACAAGAGTTGATAGGTCAAGAATTGATAGGTTAAGAATTGGTGAATCAATAGTTGATTTCTCAATATTGATGAACAAAAAATATAAGGATAGGATTCAATAGAGATGATAAATATTGATATGGAAAGAAAGATATATGATGAATGATCTTAACTTTGGTTTCTTTCCTACTCAATCTCACTAGAGAGTTAAAGTTAGGTATTTCCATGGTACTCATGGTATAACTAGATACGATTAAGATATATTTGTTACATTCTTATTATTTGTGTTATATCCTTAACTTGGTATTCATGAGGGATTATAATGAATACTATGATATGATCACCTAAGGATCAAATATAAATCATTAAATAATGTATTAGGGTTTAATTTTATTCCATTTGATCTACCCTTAGATCAAATCATGTTTACCCAAAAATATGGTTTTAGCAAAGGTCATATTGAAACTTATCGCAGTCAACTTGATGATCTACTTCAATTCCATCAGGTTAAGAGAAGCTTCAATCACTTTGACAAGTTTTTATTTAAAAGCGCGAAAATTATTCAAATTTTCTATGCATGAATGCAATGCACACATCTCTGTGTTCATCTTATTTCTAAGCTCTAATGCTGGGATGTTACAAAGTGGTACTACCGGTGGTGAGCAGTAGTACCGGATGAAACTTTCGGTACTACCGGTCGTCACTAAGAAGTAGGCAATGGCAACAGGGAAAGATTAAATTTGAGACCTCAACCATTGGGAAAGATTGCTAGGTTGCAAAACTGAGTTGATTCCACCTAAACTTTCGAACACGGACCCCCTCTTGATAGTACGGTGTTCCTACGACTCAAGCAAAGGCCCTAGGAAAAACTATGTCTTGTTATGGACCTTTTGAGGGGAAACGAATGCCTTCTCCAAAATAAAAACCCGAGACACACTTAGAAAATGATTATTCTGACACATGTGTTATCATCAAACATCAAAACCACTTAGGATAGGAAATTCTCTTTCACTTGGCCTACTAGACGATGTCGCTGCACTCCTCATGATCATGCCCTAACAGACCACAATGTTTATAGAAAAACGACAACTTTTCATACTTTACCATCAACAAATATTTATTCCCTCACCTTCTACAGTCAATGAGACCACCCGCTTCAATGGTGTTGCCACATCAATTAGCACCCGTAATCGCACATATTTTCCCTCGAAGAAAAGTTTCGAGGTCATTTGAACCTCCTTCGTCTTCCTAACTTTGCGTGCAAGATCATCTACCACCATAGTCTTTCTGTAGATCTAAGGTATACCATGGATCTGAGCCCACATGTACTAACCACTGAAAACCACCTTCTCTGGATCAATTCTACCATTGTAGTCCTCCATTAGAAGAGCCCAACCACGGAAGGTCGAAGGACCCTGATGAACCACCTTCTTCCAATCCCCTAAGCAATGCATCTCAAAGTTCAAAAGGTTATCTCCGGCCTCCCGACAGATTGGCTCTCTGGAAAGGTTCTAGATTGCATTCGTCTTCACGAATAGTGTCTCAACATTGAAGAATCACGACGTGTGTACTTTACCGATCACAAGCCATCTCACATCCTTCTGATATTCCTCCACCTCCTTCGCCTCAATCACCATGTCATCCAGTTCATCATCACGGATATCCAAGTGCTTGAGCATGTCATCAATCTGAAGGGATACGGGTAGGATACACTAGCACATGGGGGCCTAGAACATGTCCCTAAGCACGACGATCATATCGTACGCGTCCTGATCCTCAAACTTCTTTTGGAGTTCAGGTTCCATGCATGCAACCATAAGACAGCTAACCTCAAGAGAATCATCACATGCTCTCTTGTAGGCATTCTTAAGGGCAGCAGATGCATTATCAGCAGGTTCCTCGGGGATTGGGGTATCCAGAACCGTTTCCTTTTTATCAGACCTATGAACAATTCTCAGGTTATGGACCCAGTCCGAATAGTTTGTTCCATTTAGTTTATCTTTGTCAAGAATCGAACGCAAATAAAAAGGTGATGCAGTGTTCGGTGCCATTGATCTACAACAGAAAACATGCAAAATACTAAGCCATGTAACCCTAAAAGAGTAAAACATATTAAACAATTTAATAGCATATACTCCCACTTAAATCAATATCCCTCTATTGATACTAATTGATTCAAGATCGACAATTAACAAGTCGACTAGTGAGCTTTAGCATCACTGCTAGAAGACAAGGTAAATCAGTAATCAACTCTTGTTAATCATATCACATATGACTCTTGTTGTTGGGTGACATCTCTATGTCAAAACTAGACGCCCAACCTTTATTCCCCAAGGTCCTTAACTGTTAGATGACCTTGTCAAGCTCACCAACCCTTATGCGTGTAGGTATCCGATACAAACCCATCCAGCCAAGGAAAACCGTGGCACCCTAATTTCATTGGCCCACCAACGATTGTACAGGGCATAGGATGGTGCAAGGTTTGGTTGGGAGGGCATGGTTTAACTTAAACTTTGTGAGGGATCGTTCTACTTCTATCATCTAAGCATGCATAGTAGTAAAATGCATAAGAATAGCATTCACATAGATGTGACACAATATGGCCCATTTACTCATGGTGATCTCTATCGCCATAGAACCTGTCCACCATGAGATCTCCATCTTCATGTTCCATGTGAGCCATCCTCCAAGTGATGAGTCCTCTAAGAACTAATATAAGCTATTACTCCTAATAGCTAGTAATCAAAATTACATAGTATTGGGATCATCATAAGTAGCCACGCATGCCATTACAATAATTGACAACGCATATGGCTCCAGTCGTATTGCCCAACTCACGACATGTGGATTATGATAAATTTTATACATGCATCACATACATATATGGGCCATACTGATTACATACATCCTGCAAAAACAAGTTATGCATAGAATCGCATTCTACCGCATCATGTGACATCGCAGCACCTAGTTACCTTAACGAGATACAAAAGGGGCTACGAGTAAGGGGGGTCTAGGGGGTCTCCCCCTGTGGGGTTCAAAATGAGAGATCGAATCTACACAATTTTCTTTAAGGATTTTGATCGGGAAATCAAATTTACCATAAACCGACTATCACTCCGATTCAATCAAACTCCTCTGATCACGGTACATCGATTTTAGATCTATGTTCTGATTCGATCAATCATATTGATCTTCGCATGATATGTGTCACTGTCTACCCCGATGGCGGAAACCGACCGGTAGGGGTAAGTCGTTCGACAACCTCAGAATCACGATCACGGAAAGCAAGATCACAGATCAATCATGAACCACGCAATATAAACGATCACATCATACATATCAATCTACATATCACCATATGCAAACATCCCGAAACTATAACTGAACAGCATCGGCTCGGATACCACTGAAGGGATACGGATAGGCTACACTAGCGCAAATCAAAATTTTCTACCATGTAAACCAGGAATACTGTTGTCATAGATCACGGGATTACCACTAGACGCGTAGTTGAGGAACTTGATGAAGCGCGTCGAGGCAGTGTAGATGTTCTACGTCTCCTCCTCGTCCTTGTCCCACGAGCAGATCCCCTTGCGCAGCTCGTCCAAGTGCTACAGGTGCAGCACCTCCGAGGTATCCATACGTGCGGGGTGGAAGCGTCGGACTCCGGACTGCTAGGTCCGCGTGTGCAACACAGGCGTGAGGAGTGGCGGCTGGGTGGAATGGTCTAACCCTGGTCAGCTCGCCCCACCCTCTCTTATATAGGCGTCCCTAGTGGGCTTCTACATTAGCAGCCCATTAGTAGCCTAAGCCTGGTCTAATTCGGATCTAATCCTTATTAGGTTTTCAGACCCTTAAGTATGTGACCCTATAGGTTCATATACGTATAGACATGACACGAATACACTTATTCTGTCAATAGTTGGTAGCGGCCTCTAGCAAGACGTGTCAACTCCTAAACGCATACAAAGATCACATCGGACAAACCATCACAAGGTTTAGTCCATGTCTTTCCCTTTGCCTCACGATATTTGGTCTAGCTCTAAGCTGACCTCCCTTTCTCGATACTGTGATTCGGAATCCCTTTACTAGGTTAACTCTTAACCTTATGTAGCACGGCCATGCATTTCTGGATCCGATCACTCGAGGGGCCCAGAGATATCTCTCTCAAGCAGAGAGGGGCAAATCTCATCTTTATTGACCATGCCTTGCAGCATGCTTTAGGACAAACCCGAAAGCTACCTTTATGACTACCCAATTATGGAGTAGTGGTTGATAGCCCCAAAGTAGGTCGATCCACATCTCAAGTACATGCGATAATCTCAGGTCTAAGGACAAAACGTGCACGATGTGTAGAGAGAGCTGCAAGTCTAATTATCAGTCTCAAGTTGGGTCAGACCAACCTCATGTTCATAACATGTGTCCACATCATTGGTTTGACATCTCCATGTCTATGACTCGCGAAACATAGTCATCAACCAATCGATGTGCTAGTATAATATTCACATGTGTCCTCACATGAACTCCGACTAGGGACAACTATTAAATAACCATACAAGTAAAGAGTTTCACAAACAATTCACATAATTGCCAATCAATACAAGTTGCCTGATGGATATTCAAGGAACATTACAATAACTCATGGATACATATAAAATATAATCATCTTTATGATTGCCTCTAGGGCATATTTCCTTCACAATCTATACTTCCTTCTCTGCTGCCAGGCCTGACAAACCGCCAGTAGCCTCCGCCAAACCCTAGCAAACATAAGCGCAAAGGGGAGCGGTGATCGTGGGTGTAGCGGAGAACAGAACAAACAAGAGAGGTCTAATGGGTAGGGAACAGAACTAGACTCAGAATCGAATCCAATCTCATGGGGCGATCAGGGAATCGCCGCTGGAGCACTAAACCCTAGCAGAGAGGGTCATTCGGTACAAGTTAACTCCATCGGCATACTTTCGTTTTACTAACACGGTTACTCTTTCTTTTTGTTGGGCTTTGTCTTGTGTTGTTGTCTTTTCATGCGTGTTGTCTTTTGTTATTGGGTTATTGTCCTTTGTTGTTGACTTTGTTACTAGACTCTATTAATTCTGTTGTTAGCAATAATAAGAATGTGTATAAAATAAATCCATGACAATGACTATCCCAAAAAATATTCGACAACACATGTTATTGGCAGTTAATTCAAACAAAAAAGTTTGCACGTGAAGTGATACTACGTAAACAAGTAACAACGATCAACTAACTCTCGGCAATTACAATTCAAGCTTATTTGTGTACATGATATTGACACAGATCTATAGTCCATAAAAAATTTCAACACGGAAATTTCAACTGGGTGTATTCAGTGCCATCTTAAAGTAAATTAATGAAGGAGTGGTACACACAAATTAGTGAATCCCGCCACATTAACTCATGATACGAAGACAAAAATGAGGTTATAGAAGTGATACTCTTTTTTTCAAAGGAACACTCTTGCATTCCATTAAACTGAGTTGCTAGACAAATTGCTAGCACATAGATCAAGTACATACTGAGGTAGATCAGAAACCCACACCTCATGGTTGCCGTCCCCTAACAGAGCGCCTCGCGCAGCAAGTTCATGAGCTACAGAGTTACAAGACCTCTTACATACAGATAGTTTTACATTCTCATATGCGATACAAAGCAATGATTTAATTTCTTTAAACAGAGGACCTAGAGGCGAAATATCGTAATCTTGACAGGTGATGGCTTTCTTCAGGACGGTTGTATCCATCTCCAACTGCATTAGGCTGCAGCCCATGGAAGAAGTAATACGCACAGCTTGTAGTAGTGCAGTAGCTTCAGCCTGCAGTGTAGAGATGACTCCCTGAATATGGCCATGCCCTGCTGCCACAGGGACTCCACAATCATTCCTCACAATAAAGCCCCAGCCTCCTGTAAGAGAAAGCCCTCGGAATGTACCATTTCCTCTAAGAGCTTAAGCGTGAGCTGCTGGGAGCTCGTTCAGGCCTCCTGCCGTGCGCACTGCTGTATTTGGGTCGCTCTTTCTAGGCTGTTCGGCTTGCGGACGTGGTTGTGCACGTGTCCTTCTTCCTGATTTTGCGTTTCTGAACGTTGTGTCTTGGTTTAGGAAAATGGGTGCAGTTTGTTTGTCTGATGGGTGGGCCTTTCTTTTGGGGCCAGGTTTGTCATAGGGACATATCTAGCTGGGTACGTTTTCTGTGTCTTTTGTGTGGGGTGTGGGATTGGGAACGCATCTTGTTTTCTCCGTACATTGACTCGGCCAGTCTTTTTCTCGGGGTGGAGCGGACAGAGACAGGAGTGCTGCGGTTTCTTGCCGGGCGGGGGTGCGGCTCCGCTTTGCTTCCGGTCGTTCCGTTGCCGACGGTGCTTCTTGCCACGAGGGCGGCGGTGCTTCTTCGCGGCGGCTGCGCTCTACTTTGCTTTGTACTCCCTCCGTTTTAAAATATAAGATGTTTTAGTTTTGTGAATAAAATGTATCTAGACTTCTTTTAGTGTATAGATTTACTTAAGTTTGGAATAAACCTACACACTAAAACAAGTTTAGATACATTCTCTTCATAAGTCTAAAACATCTTATATTTTAAAACGAGGGAGTATGTATTAATCTTGACATAATTATGCATAGGTAGTGCCCAGTTAGATATAGTTTAGGTCCTTGGGGTTGATTTCTTCCCACTCAGTGACTTACTCCCTAACATGTACTGAGATCGAAGACTACCTCTTGACGTTGATTTGATTTTAGAGTGAATTCCACTTTTTACCCTCTATTTGTACATTTGAGACACTAATTACCCCATTTAGTAGAAGTTGTATCCGAATGTTCTATTTAAGAAAATTCTAAGCATGATTTTGTCCTGTTTTAGCATTCAACACGTGTTTTTGGATAAGGCTGACATGTTAGGACGATGTGCCGCCACAAAATATGTCAACATCGGAGGACGTCGTCGTCGATCATATCTACTTCTCTGCACCAAATGTTTTATTCTTTATTGCCATCTAATTTCGAGGTTCAATCGTCACCTCACACCTTCCCCAATAGATATACATCAGAAAATGAGGGTTTAAAGTTTCCGAACATGGTAATTTAGATGAATTTTCACTATATAGGGTAATTAGTGTCACAAATGCACAAGTAGAGGGTAAAAAGTGGAATTCACTCTTAATTTTATCCCCAGCATTGGCTTTGTTCCTCTTAGACCACCAGATCCATGGTATACAACATGCTGTCAGTTTCTTTTCTTCATCTAAATTGGTATTTAGCATAAAACCACCACTTTTCGCATTAAATTTCGAAAAACCACCACTATTCGTTTGAATCGCAAAAAACCATCACTTTTTATCCGATTTGTTGCAATGTGCGCTAAACAGCGATTGGAGACGAACTGACACCAGATCCGACAGGCTAGGCCCACCAAGCAGATGGCTCTCGGACACGCCCGTCTGTTGTCGTTAACAGAGGGAAGTGTGACCCACCTGGCCCGGTCGGACAAAGCGTCTAGGGTTCAGTTAGCTCGTGAGCCACACCCGACCGCGCCATTGAGCTCAGGATCCGCCATCGCAGGAGCCGTCATAGCGCAGACGCCTTGCCCCCATTTCATTTGGCCACCAAGACCGACCACCGTCGCCACTTGAGCCATACATGCTAGATGTAAGTTCCCCAAATCCTAGGGTTAGGGTTTGGTTCAAAATTTGGGATTCACCTCGATTTACCTAGATTGAAGCCGATTTCTTTCGCATTTCTCTTTGGATTAGGAGTTTGCCCCAATTGACTATGCCCCTGATATGTGCGTGGACCCGAGTTTCAAGGGATTGCGGAGGGGTGCCAGGAGGTGTGTCGCGGCCACGGTTTGGTGCCGTAGAAATGTGTTGCTTTCAAAGGGACGAACACAGGACGTAGATTCTACATGTGTCAGATTGGCAATGTAAGTTCTACCTAATCTACAAGCTTGACTCCATCTGATACTGTGTAAGTAAGGTTATCATGGCATAAACAGATATTAGAAGTGATTAGCACAAAAAGTTCAGTAATTGCAGTGCTTTCTTACTGTCCAGTAGCACATTCTCTTCATGCTATTGAGTGCCATTTATTGCCGGTAGATTTTATGGATTCCTTGTACAAAAGATGCTCCTGTTCAAGGATGAACAAATAGAGTTATTTGGACCAGTTGACACTTGCTGATTTTGGTTGTATTACTTGTGTGTGGTTCCCTAATGATCTCATTACCATTAGAAGCTTTGTATTGGCAGATGATCCTTTTATTTAATCTACATGCGATATTTTCTTGTATATCTAATTTATTCCCGCTTTAACTAAATGATATAATGCAAAAAAAATAATGTTTAGTGTACTTAACTGAATAAAAGAAATTGCGGTGCTCCCTTAACTGAAACAATAGTCATGCATGAGCACATGGTTCTTTTCATTAACTGAATAAAAGTGTTTACTGTTTAGTGTAATGCTTCTTTTCATTGACTTATTTCCTATTTATTTTTATGCATTTTAGCAAGTCATGAACTATGGATTTCAATCATGGATAGATCATGAAGAGTGGCCAGATACTCTGAAGAATGCACTGAGCAAACTTTGGGGTATGTATGAAGAAGCTCATACTGGCAGGATCAATGACAATTATGAGAATTGCCTTTTGGTTAAGAAATTGTCTGATGAGAAGAAGAAGATAGAGAAGAAGCACAATACTTTGTTGGATGATGTCAGGAAGTTCATGGATGCATCAGAGAGGAAGGTGCTTGAGGCCAATTACAATAAATATCAGGAAGAAACAGAGGCTGTCAAAGAAGCTGATAGGCAGCTTGTTGAGGCCAGAAACTATGCAGCAGCTCTAAAGAATGAAGTGGAGGTCCTAAAGAAAGGTGTGGAAGAACTAAAGTACCTACTGAGAACACAGGCTGATGTCATGAAGGGCAAGAGTGAGAAAAATGAAGCTGAAAAGACTGTTCTGAAGGAAGAAAAGAAGAAGGTTGAATACCTGTTATATGACCTCTTTCAAGCAAGTTTAGCTCTGAAGGATAAGGTGAAGAAGATCAAGGACATTTGTGAGGATTAATTGTGTTTGTGTAATGTTAGTTTATCCATCCTGAAGTATTGTAATGAACTATTTGTTTAAGACCATTGTGTAAGAACTATGTGGGTTAGAACTTGTGCTTTGTGTGTTGATGGAACTAGTGTAAGAACTATTTGTGTTAAATGAGATGTGTGCTATTGTGGAAATGATGTTAGTTTATCCTATCTATTATTTTAGAAGTACCATGTCAATGCTGTCGAGACACTAGGGGTCTCGACAACCCTATCTATTATTTTAGTAGTAGCACATAAATATTGTCGACAAGGGGCACACATAAATATTATCTAACAAGAGCAACATCAAAGTTTTACAAGAGCAACATCAAAGTTTTACAGGAGCAACATCATAATCTAACAACAAAGTGGCATTGATTGACAAACACAACATCAAAGTCTTACATAAACATAGTAGCATGCACAAACATTAAATTCACCTTTTGTAGCTGTTGTGCTTCCCTGCATTTAGGTAGTCCCTCATCCTGCTTGTTGGTTTTGGTGCCCTAGAACTTGTCCTTGGCTCTACAACCCTTCTGGGTGTAGAAAAAGGTGATGCAGTTGATGATGCCCTTCCAGGAGCTGGTGATGCAGATGATGTTGCCCTTCCAGGAGCTGTTGATGCAGCTGATGTTGCCCTTCCAAGAGCTGGTGATGCAGATGATGTTGCCCTTCCAGGAGCTGTTGATGCAGCTGATGTTGCCCTTCCATGAGCTGGTGTTGCAGATGATGTTGCCCTTCTAGAACTAGATGCATCATCAGTGTTGTTACCCTTACTTGCCTAGTCAAAAGAAATTGTGCAGGTAAAGTTAATATGCAGGCATTGGTGCATTTGTATATAACTAAAAATATAGATAAATAATACTTACAATGTGCCCAGGTTTTCTAAGAAGTAATTCTAGCCTCAGCTGTGATGGACATGTGGTATACCTATGTCCAACTAATTTGCAGTTGCTGCAAGAAATGCTAGCCATCCTTGAGGTATCCCTAGGTGATAGCACATCAAGGACACCCTTTCTCCTAACAGTCTGCTTCCTTCCAATCTTGTCTCTGAAAACAGGTGGATCTATATCCCTGGTATTTGTCTTTGGCCATTCATCAAGACCAGGGACAGGGTATATCACATGCTTGAAGGCCTCTTTGTACATAGGTTTTTTGAAGAACTCATGTACATAATCTTCAGGATGCTGACTGATCTTGGTGATGACAGAGCAGACATGGTTGCATGGGATGCCAGTGAGATCCCATGCTTTGCATCCACAAGTTTTGTTCCTTAAGTCAACTGCATGTATTTATGTCCCCTTAGTGCTAACTTGCCATAGGCCTATGTCAGCATTTTGTGCTCTGCATTCTCTAGCATATTTATTTGCTTGCTCAAGCTTCTCAGCATAGAATGGAGTAATATCCCACCTTGTGGTCTCTGCTTTCCTCCTAACACGATTGTACTTCACCATCAGCTTGTCTTTGATTCCATCAAGCATTGTCTTTATAGGTTTACCCCTCACATCCAATATCTTCTTGTTGAACGCTTCACTAAGATTGTTCACTACTAGATCAATCTTGCAATTAGTATCAAAAGCATGCCTGCACCATGCTTCAACTGGAATTTGCATAATCCAATTGTAAGCTTCCTCACATTCTTGCTTGAGCCCTTCCATTGCTTTATCATACCCAGACTAGGTATATGCATAACTTGCATAAAATATGAGTTTTTTGAGCTCTTCTCCTCTGAACCCAGCTGATTTAAAGTTTGCATAGATATGCCTCAAACAGAATCTCTGTGGAGAATTTGGGAACACCTTAGAAATTGCTATGAGCAAACCCTAGCATATAAAAGAATGTGTAAGTCAGATACACTAACAATATATGTATTCATAGACAAGGAAAACAGAACAGTATTTCTGAAACAACATGTTGGGCCCCCATGTGTGGTTTTGGTAATTAATGACAATCTTTATGGACTAATGTGTGTATTAAGTTATACTTGTAGGATTTGTCCATTGGCATCGCTTGGAGCATGTGTTGGCTTCAAGGTTGATGAAATGCAAAGAAGATATGTTGGGCAAGCTCAATATGCGAGGTCGATGATGAGGAATTAAGAAAGGCGTTCCATCTTGAGAAGGTCAAGATCATCTACATCGAGCTCAAGTGGAATGCTCAAGGCAAAGGTATAATCTTGATAGGTTTTCCCTTTTGCCGGTCTCACGTTGTGTGTGTGAGACCGGGTTTAGGATAGATAACCGTTCTATCAAGAGGGGCTCTCGTAAGAGTAATTCGGTCACATCGTTTGGAGAGAGCTCAAACCTTTGCATACTTGCATCATCATATTTGGTTGTTATTTGGTCTTATCCATGTGAGGATATAGAGCTTGTGGTAATCTCCATAACAAGCTCTTGTTCATCAAAATCGGATCTTCCATTTGTATCTTGTTGCGATTTTGATTTATGCGGCTTTTCGATTTCTCACCAAGTGAGGTATATCACATTATTCTACTTGATACTTTCTCACTTGGTGATAATAAATATTTCCACTTTTTATTGGGAAGCCCTTGTCGTCCTCTATCCAACGCAATTGGAATCGGGTCAATCGGAGCTTCCAGTCAAAAGTTATTGCCGTTTGAATATTTGCCTGGTGCGATGTACCGCTTTTTGCTACTGGATGCGACAGAAGGATTTGACTAACTATCAAAAGGCCTCTGCCGGGCTAAGTACTAAAAAGCAGTAGTACTGCATTTTAGTACCTAGCGCGACAGTAGCTTTTTGACCACTTGTCAAAAGCTTACATCACTCGACTAAAATCTTGATACCGCATTAATCTGCGCAGGCGGAGACTTTTGAACGTTGGCAAAAAGCTTCTGTCTGCCTAGGTAGTAAAATGCGGTAGTACCGCATTTTACTACCTGGCGTGACAGACTTTTTCTCGTCTAAACTGCTGATTCCACTTCACGTCTGGTAGTACCGGTTGCCATTTGCGGTACTACCGCTTGACGGTAGCATCAATGGTACTACCGCTGTGGCCAGGGCTTATGAAGTTTGAATATTGGTCTTCCGGTACCAAGTCCGGTACCTGGTCCGGTAGTACCGGAGTTCTCCGGTGGTACCGCTTGAACTTCCGGTACTACCGCTACATTAAGGCTCCAACGGCCATATTTTTCCTTGCCCTATAAATAGCTTTGCCCCTTTGCCTTTTAGGGTTACTTCTTCCTCCTCTTTGGATCTAAAGCTTTGCCCCTATTTGCCTTACTCCTTAAGCTTGATTTTTACTCACCCCTCCATTGATTCTTGCATATATTTGAAGGGTAGTTGGAGGAGATCTAGATCTACATTTTGACCAAACCAAAACATCTCTTTGTGAGTGTATCTTTGGGGATCTAGATTTTGGGGGATTTTTTGTCTCTCTTTGATTCCTCCTCTCTTGTTCCCCCAATAGCTTTAGTAGCTTTGTTGGAACTTGAGAGTGAGGGATTTGAGCATCTTTGTGGTGTTCTTACCATTTGCATTTGGTGCATCGGTTTGAGTTCTCCTTGGAGGATTTGGTTTGAATTGCTCATTGGAGCTTGTCCCTCTTGGGTTCTTGGAACCCTAGACGGTTTTGTGGCCTTGGTGGCATTTGTTGAGGCCTTTTGTGGCGTTTTTTGGGAGCCTCCAATTAAGTTGTGGAGTTGTGCCCCAACCTTGTGAGAGGTTCCGGTTGCCACCGACAAGTGCACCGATAGTGGAAGTGTGGATCGATCCCATTGGGGTGAGATTCACCGGAGAATAAGGGAGGCCTTTTGTGGCGTTGGTGGTTTGATACCACCCCCTCTCCAAACGATACGTACTCCATGTTGGAAGGAACTCGGTAAAATATCGGTGTCCCCGCGTACCTCGGTTATCTCTATACCCGAGCTCTTTACTTATGCACTTTACATTGTGATAGCCTTCGTGCTTGAAGTACTATATATCTTGATATCACTTTGTTGCTTGTATTGCTTAGCATAAGTTGTTGGTGCACATAGGTAAACCTTAGTTGTTTCTAGGTTGTGCTTTACAAAGTAAACACTAGTTTTATTCCGCCTTTGTTGAGCCACTCTAGGAAAAGTTTTAATCGCCTATTCACCCCCCCTCTAGGCGACATCTATATCCTTTCAATTTCCCTAACCTTCTGCCTATCAGAGATGAAAGTATATCTGCCAAATTTCCCAGTCTCTCCTATGCAATATCTCAGCTGGGTGAGAAACCACATCCAGCTAGCTTTATCCTCTTTGTCCACAACACCATAAGCAATTGGGAAAATATTATTGTTGCCATCTCTCCCAGTTGCAGCTAGGATTTGTTGGCCAGTGGTCAATTTGAAAAAACAACCATCCAAACCTAATGAAAATGACATGAATAATCACTAATAATTGGTGCAATGCAACACAATATGAAAAATGCAGTACCGTGGACCTATAATTACCTATAAATGGTCTACACCCATTTAAAAAACCTTCCTTGGAAGCATTCAAGCGGATGAACAAACCATGAAATCTGGGATTGGGACTAGGATGCTCCACAAGCTCCTTAGTTGTAACAATGCATCTACTTACTGGATTAGTTTCTAGGATTGCTTGTAGGTAGTACCTCAACCTTGTGTTCTGTTTCTTCTGATCACCCATGACTACTGTAAATGCTTTTATCCTTGCCCTATAGGCCTTTCTACTTGGCACCTCTACTCCAAATTTCTTCTTTGCATTGTCAATTAGTGTGTCCACACAAGTGTTAGGATATACTCTAACTGCCTGCTCAGACTGCAAAGCCAACCAATCAATTGTCACCTTGGTTTTCTCTCCATGAGGAATACATGTGTGCAAGCTTTGAAACTTTCTAATGCAGAAAGTCTTCTCATGGGCAATATTAGAAGCTGAAATGAAAAAGGGACAACCTTTATATTCCTTGGCAGGTCTACCAGTGTCCAGAAAAGCTGCTTTTTCACTACACCATGCAATAATTCTATCTTTATTGTTTCTGTGGTATGCAAAGTTCCTTAGCTGAGCTACATGAAAATTCCTAAGAGCAGTTCTAAACTGATAAACATCTTGGAAGCACAGATGCAGAGCAAACTGCTCATGTGCATTTTCCCTCACCTCATCATACCAAATTCTCTTCTTACTCTTGACAAGCTTTCTCTTACGTCCAGTTCACAAGCAAAACTTCTTGACATATCCATCATCATCACTAGAGTCCATTTCATCATCACAGACCTCCTCATCATCTGATGGCATAAAAAATTATAGAATTGTTGGGTCTGGCTCATAATGTGACCTGCTAGTAGGCCCTGGCCTCATTGGAACTACCTTCTCTGTCAAAAAATCCAATTCATGTTCTTCTTGTTCACTTTCAAACTCACCATCTTCTGTAAAAACCTCTTCCACCTCTGTGTCACCTTCAATGTGCATGTCAGGATTAGCTCTGTGCTTTTTCTACTGCCTAAGCATGTCCTTAAAAATCATATCTTCTGGATCTTCTTCTTCCCTCTCTTTCCTTTGCCTCTTCAATTTCTGAATAAGTTCTATCTCCTCTGCTACTGCTCTGTTATGATCTTCAGGGTTGAATTGACAGGGTTGAAACAGAAAGTCATCATCTGATTCATCAAGCACTTCTACTGGTAATGTAAATGGAGTCATAGGATTCTTCCCCTTGTCCATGTTGCAGCTTTATTGAGTACCAATGAAAAGCACATCTGAGCAATCCATTTCAACTGGGTACATAGTTTCATCTTCATCATCACTGATATGAGTCACACCATGCTTGTCAACAGAGAAAAGCATTGAATCATTGCTTTGTAGCTCAGCTTCCATCAGATCCTGGTTTAATCCAGCAGGAAATCCTGTATTTGTCTTAATCACTGTCAACTCTAGCACCTTCTTGTGCTCAAATATTTCCATCATCTCCTTCACCTTGTGCATGCTACTGACTTCCTCCATTCCTTCAACTCCTTTTCCCTTGTCTCTGACATAATAAATTTCAACTTGGCAATCATAACCATGCTCTTGAATCAGGGCTCTAAGATTCATAACAGTAGCATCAGAGGAGCACAATGTCCTCTCTAAATTGTCTTCATTAAGGAAATTAAACCTTATATCCCAAATGTCATCATCTAAACTGAATTTTGAGAAAAAATGAATCAGTTAACTATAACTTAACAAGCTAACATGTATTAAGTGTTTACTGAGTTGCAATCAAACTGAGACACGGATTAGGTTAACAAGCTAATTCAGTTGCAATCATCATTTGATTCATCAAACTACTCTATGTGGCTGTAAAATTTCAGAGACAAGGAACATGCTAGATGTATGTGGTTGCAGAGAAGGAAAAAAGGAAACTTACTCTATGCCGCCTAGAGATGAACCCCAACGGTGGCTGGTCTTCGCCGGCGAGGCCACGACAGCTCGCGCTAGAGACGATGCTGCATTTGGGTCGCCATCCAATGAATCGTACCCGCTTCCTCCATTCCGGTCGCCATCGCCATCCAACGGAGAATTAAATGCCAGCCTTGGCATCCGAAAGTCACGAGACGGTCGTTGCTGGCGCGCATCCACCGAGAAGTCGCCACCGGGAGTAACCATCGTCATGGAGGGGGTCAAGATGCGGGTGTGGATCACGAGCTAACTGAACCCTAGACGTTTTTTCCAACCGGGCCAGGTGGGGCCCACTTCCCTCCGTTAACGGCAACAGATGGGCGTGTCCGAGCGCCGTCTGCTTGGTGGGCCCAGACTGTCGGATCTGGTGTCAATTCGTCTCCAATCGTTGTTTAGCGCACATTGCAACAAATCGGATGAAAAGTGGTGGTTTTTTGCGATTCAAACGAATAGTGGTGGTTTTCGAAATTTAACGCGAAAAGTGGTGGTTTTATGCTAAACACTCTCTAAATTGAGAACTGTTTCAAGAAGAGAAATAGTGCTTGGGAACTCACATAGCTTTTCCCTAATATCTTCCAATTGTAATTGTCTCCAGATAGGTTTAACCATCTTGCATTTGCAGAAAAAACATGGCCTCCGTCTTTATTAAATCTGAAACAGAGCGGGCATCTTGTATCCACTTCCATTCCTCTTATTTTCAGTTTCATGCGTATAGAAAGGCTATTTGTGGCCACTCTCCATAAAAAGTGTAGCACTTTATTAGGAAGTGGAAGCGACCACAACCTATTCCATTGAAAGTCGTCTATATCTTGGGTAATTATGGAGCTCGTTGGATGGCCATGAATAGAATAATGAGCTTCCCAATCTCTTGCCACCTTGTATGTAGACTTGATTGAGAACTGACCTTTTTTATCATAGTGCAATGCAGGGAAGTCATCAAATTGATCAAAGACTGGAATTTTAAGGATTCCTTGTACATCTTCTTGTTCCATTGATTGGTTTAATAACTGTACAACCCATGTGTTTGTGGCAGGATCTATAAGCTCCTCTACTTGGTTGATTACATTATTTTTCTTCCTTGAAATACCCCTCGGGATCCAGGGGTCGTTCCAAATATTGATTCTTCTACCATTTCCCACTCTCCATATTATTCCTTTGTTCAATAGATCGACCCTTTTAAGATGCTCCTCCATATATAGGACATGCCTCTAGTTGGTCTTGCATTAAGTATTTGTCCATATGGGTAGTACTTCGCTGAGAGGACCCTTGCACAAAGTGCATCAGGGTTTTGAAGCAGTCTCCACGTCCGCCTTGATAACATTGAAATGTTAAAATAATGAAGATTTTTGAAACCCCCAGACCGCCATCGCTTTTAGGTAATGTCATCCTTTCCCAACTTACCTAGTGAATCGTGTTGTCCTTCTCCATCTGACTCCACCAATATCTATAGATCATGGCACTTAGCTGGTCATAGAAGCTTTTTGTGAGATCAAAACAAGCCATAACGTATACAGAAATTGCTTGTGCTACAGCCTTGATAAGTATTTCTTTATCTGCTTTGGACAACAATTTTTCCTTGCACCCTTAGATGCACTATAGAAGTGATACTTTGATGACAAGTATGTCGTAGGTAGAGGTTATCATGGGCTGTCTACAAGGCAACATTGAGTGGGAAGCATATGGTATAAAGAAGCTTGTAATTTCCGCACACAGCGGGTCTTATAAAAGCATGATCAGATAACTGAAGACGCTAGGTAAAAATTGGGCTTAGGAACTTGATAAAGCTGAAAGAATTTTGGTTGAGAGGGGAGTGTGGGTTCATACTTTATGACTTTACACAACATGGTAGCCTTTATGATGTTCCGCATCAGATTGTGACGCCAAGTATGGACTGCAGTATATGCTATAACATAGCTCTTGGGACTGCCCTGTTAACACCACTCTACTAGATTCACTCAACAAGATCAAGGATTCGATTACAAGCGGAGAATTCAGCTAGTTCCATGAACTACAGAGGAAGCAGAAGGGGATCACGAGAGGGAGAAGAAGGAAACCTAAGCAGAGGAGGCCGAAGCCGTCCAGTTCTAAGCCAAATTGTCCGGTTGCCTCTCCCATGCATTGGTAGAAACTTATCCACGAAGTCCTGGAGCAGGCTAAGCCCAGGGATGGTGGCCCACGGTCTAGCCTGGGAGTAGAAGTAGGAGAGGCCGCTAACATTCCCCCATCCTTAAATTTTGGCTTGACCTCAAGCCGATGCCATGTCGAACCTCCGGGATCCCACGGTACTTGATGATTCACGACTTTACCGAGGTCGTGGTGGGAGTTGTAGTCGAACCATACCTTGACGAGGTGGTAGAAGACGGCACATACAAGATAGTAGTCGTCGCCAATGTGCACTTGGTCATGGAAGATGTTGATGTAGTAGTCTTGGTCAGCATAGATTTTGTCGAAGTAGTAAGCAAGGCCAAGGTAGTGGATTTGGTAGTGGGAAGTAGCTGGAACATTTCGCCCTCTGTTTGATTCAACTTGTGTGAAAAATCCAAAGAAAAAGCAAAGTGCCCAGATGCCTGGATCCCATGACAACTTCCCTTGACAAAACTCCAGACTGCAGAAGCTCCACACGGCAACATAAGCAAGTAACTGAAATGGTACAGTACTTGTCATACCTTCACATCTCACTTTTGTTCGTTGGAATAGTTTACCATACTCCAGACCACACTGAATTATATGCCCCATATTCAGCATCATCTGGTCCACACTTGGATATCTCCAGAAGCTCAAATACTTGTAACGCAATGGAGGAAGCATGCCTAGTTTGAAGTGTGGCTGGAACATGATAGCAATAATCCCACTGCATAAACATGATGATCCAGCACCACATGACCCCATTGCCAGTAACTGGAACCATTTTTCTTGGTATATGGCAGGACAGTCAGCTGCACCAGTAGAACAACATAGTATAGTCATGTTTGAAGTCAGATAGAGAGAACTGACAACTGAGAGTCCATGCAATTGTCCATTGAAAACTCTTGCCTTTGTACAGATACTCACATCCAATACCATAATACTGGAACCAAGACTTCAGTAATACCAAGCTAACTATCCAGGGAATTTTCCATTGCTCCAACAAACAAAAATAGAAGATAATATTTCCAGAAGTGCAAAACCCCAATTCAGACTGCAATAAGACCATTCAATCAGTTCAGAACAGTGACTATCACCTCGAAGAATGTGATTTGCATTAGTTAGGATCCTCAGACCAGGAATAAGGAGACATGAAACATGGCAATACTAAATGCATCTACAAACGAGCCTTGCAATGCCTGAATCCCATTGCTCCATTGGTTCCTTCAATGTTACGTTTTCACAGGCAAGAATAAGTAATGCCGTACTTTGTGACCACAAGATGCATGGCCTAAACTCATTGCTATTCCAATTTGCCATCCAAATGTCACACAAGCTGGATCATGCATTTTCCCATGGTAGAGAAATAGAGTCGTAGGGAAAACCCAGTCCAACAGTGATATAGGCATAGTGATAAGGTACTGAATTTGCTGTCAGTGACCAGTATGACAATGCCTCTGGATATAGAGAATGAAAAATGATCCAAACATCACGGAAAGGTCCTACCAGGAAGTACTCAAGGGGCACTTGTGGATAGCCAGCACTATCAAACTGATATCGGAGTAATTTAACATAGATGCCCTTACAGGAACACTTGCATAGCACATTCTGACTTGAGCAAACGACTTGAATAGGCCAATGAAAATACTTCTGAACTTTTGCATAAATGGAGTTATGATGGTTGTAACTGTCTAATGAATCTACATTCAATTGCTTAACACATGCATCCCAAGCAATATCTCTAGTCAGGACATAATCTGTCCATACCCCTGTTTTCTCTCCCGGGTCCCATGGCAATAAGTAACTCATGGCACAACTAAGATCATAACACATACCATTGTACCTTGTATGAAGCTGATTCAAGGATGTGCCCCACACCACCATGGCATGAATGCATTGTGGTGTTAGAGGAGACACGTTCGACTGCTTGCTCATGGACAATGGCACTAGCAGCCTGAGCTCCAAATTGGCCTTGTGCTCGTTGGCGACGCAACCGCCATCAACACTGAGTGCAGCCAGAATTTGTGGCATCGCAGACGTGCCAGTGATGATGTTGTAATCATCCGCCACATGCCTTGCGCCAACGAGCGTGAGTGGTCGTTCCACGCTCAAACAAGTCAGCAGTTGCTCACCCTCATGAGTCCGAACATTGTCAATGTCCTCTGATATATGGAACAGCGTAGACAAGGATATCCCTGCACCGGAGCTGCTGGAGTCTGCAATATCGAGTGTGCCCTGCATGAGCACGACCACTGGCGCATTAGGGATAGGCTCGAGGCACACCACCGATCTGATCGTTGGTGGTGCCCTGATGAGGTCAATGCCGAGTGCTGCTGATGTCGCCGGTTTGACAGTTGGAGATGGCACTCGAGAATTGTGTATGATATCCACACTTGAAGTAGCCCTGGTTGGTGCACTGTCCGCAAGTAACATGGATGGGTGTTGGCATGGCCACTAGTTCTGCCACAGGGTAGATGTAGTTGTCGTGCGCCGTGCAAACTATGGTCACATCTGCCTCACCAAGCACCACGGACGCCAGCATGGGAGCCGGCAGACCACTCGTGTTGCTGCCTGGACATAAGGACGAACTGGTTGTGGACGACGTGAGGTCAAAGGCACCATTGCGCACCACACACGTAGTGATGATAGCGGTGGACACGAGAGAAGTTTCCGTCGATGGTAGCGTTTCACGGAAAGCGGCATGACGCCTTGATATCTTCTCCGCCCACACAGGGTAACGCCTCATCCTCTCTTCTACGAGCTTGATGCGACGCCTTCAGCGCCTTGTCATCTCATCCACTGACTCCTCAAACGCTGAATCGCTAATTGGGAGTATGGAGGAGATATCGGCAGGGCGAGCGTTGGCACCAACACTTTGATGACACATCTTGGACATTGCGTCGAACAAGTGATGGGTGCCTCGAGAGCAAGCTCTAAGTAGTTGTAGATGGGCGTTGCTCCCACTGCGATGGAGATGGAGTCAACTACCGCCGCCGTCCTGATAGACATGGCCCTCTCGGGGGTGATGCTCGTGTCCTGAATAGGGGCATGTAGATCGGAACGAGGCCGGAGTCGTTGCTGATGAAACCCTTGGGCGATCCATGGCGTTGGCGACCACATCCTTGATCGCCTCCTGGCGCCACTCGAACACAGCATCAAGCACTGCTGTTATGACCCCCGTTACTTCCTCTGTTATCGCCTCCTTCACCTCCGACGCCACCTCCGCCGTCGTGACCGGAATGCGGGTGGCGAACTCGGCACGATGTCGTGCCCTCTTTTACTCCAACTCAACGATGCGCTTCTGGGTTTCCTCCATTAACGTGAACGCACGATCTCAGCGGGCAGCTCAAGCAGAACCTCTCAACATGGTTGAACAGGCTCGATCGAAATCGAATTCTAGTAGAAGAAAAAATTGATTGTAATTTGGGGATTTTTGCGTGGAGGATTCAATTGGCTCTGATTACCAAATGTTAACACCACTCTTCTAGATTCACTCAACAAGATCAAGGATTCGATTACAAGCGGAGAATTTAGCTAGTTCCATGAACTACAAAGGAAGGAAAAGCGGATCACGAGAGGGAGAAGAAGGAAACCTAAGCAGAGGAGGCCAAAGCCGTCAATTCCAAGCCGAATTGTCCGATTTGCCTCTCCCGTGTGTTGGAAACGGTCTTGTATACGTCGTATACGTGTACTTGTCGTGTTGTAATTGTAACTCTGTAGGTTGGTCCTTTTTATATATACGAGATATTGTGGAGGATTTGTCCCATGAAATCCTAAACTTGACTTGGTATCAGAGCCTAACTCGCTCCTCTTTCCGCCACCACCGCCACGTCGCCCCACTCTCGTTGTCGCCGCCGCGCTACTCACCACCGCCACCGTCGCTCTATTTTCGACCATCGCTGCCGCCCTCTTGAAGATGGCTTCGTCTTCTGCCATCATCGCCTTCGCACCGATCGGTCCGATCGTCTCTGTCGGCATCGGCACCCTCCTCCTTGACCGCCATATCCGTGCGGCTCGGACGGGGGAACTTCATGTTGTGGAAGGGGATCGCCATCCCGATCCTCGCCGGTGCTAGCCTCCACGGCCATCTCGATGACACCACTGCAGCCCCAGCCGAAACCCTAATTCAGGGCACCGGTGATGTTGCGACCACCATCGCCAAAACCGAGTACCTCCATTGGTGGATCAGGATCAGAAGGTCAAGGGACTTCTTCTCTCCGCGATGGACGATGACATCGCGTGCCAGCTTGTCGGCTGCAAGACAACACAGGCCGTGTGGGCGTCCGTCACCGCCATGTTCGGCATAGAGCCGCACCAACGTCCGCCACATTAGGAAGCAACTCCAGTCGCTGCCCAAGGAGGATCTGTCTGCGGCAGAGTACATGCATAAGATGAAGGGCCTTGCCGATGTCATGGCGACTCCCGGCGCCCCCATCACCGACGACGAGCTCAACGACCACATCCTCACCGGGCTCGGATCAGCCTTCAACCCCATCGATGCCTCTCTCTCGGTGTTACCAAAGCCGAGATGACCTACTCTGCCTTCTACTCGCTGGTTCTCTCCTATGAGGCCTTGCGGGCTCAACAGAGCATGGCGAAGGGGTGGTCGTCGTCTGCGAATTCCGCGTCCCGTGGTGGCCGCGCGCCGTCCCAGGGGGTCTTCTCTGCTCCCTATGTGGGAGGGCGGTCTACCGTTGGCACTGGCCAGCCTGCGACCAACCGCCAAGGTGGTGACATGGTTATACCCTACGGGTACGTGACTTCAGTATACCTGGTCCAGCCCAAGGAAGGCCCACAGCAGACATACGCTGGCCTATGAAGATTTTCGGGTGGCCAAGGCCCATGACGTCTTCGGATCCTTGGAGAGCAAGACTAGCATAGATAGGAAATTCAAAGGGGTAAAACCCTAGAACCTGTAACCGACTAGGACTATGCCCGAGACCTGCCTAAGTCTATATAAAGGCTAGGAGGGCACGTCCTAGATCCCTCGACTCATACTTTCGCACACGCACCTCCACACCAGATCGAATCTGCGCACCCTGTAACCTTTGGTTCCGCCGTAATCAAGAGCAGACAAGCAGGAG
Source organism: Avena insularis (assembly GCA_023614405.1). NCBI lineage: Eukaryota > Viridiplantae > Streptophyta > Magnoliopsida > Poales > Poaceae > Avena > Avena insularis. The sequence continues at coordinate 274,674,131 of CM042687.1, read as the reverse complement.
TAGGGTTTTCCCTCCGGGGGCCTGAACCTAGGTAAATCGTGTCCCCAGTTGCTTATGCATTAACCTTTCCACGATCTCCAGCATCCCCATCTTCTCCAAAACCCAAAGTCCATAACAATGGGCATTGATGAGATTAAACCTCGTCAATTGGCGCCGTCTGTGGGAATCGGGGCTGCTGATTGTGCGATCGTGACGGTCCCGACCCGATCGATCTACAACTCTGCGGCGACGGAGAATCATCTCCTCTTCGGCGCTTTCGACTTCACCGCCCACTCACCGGCCACCATGAAGGACTTCGAGCCCGTAGGCGACGGACTCGAAATCTTGTTCGGGAGCTTCTGCTTCCAGGTGGGCAAGCGGCACCCTACGCCTTCTGGCGGGTGCCCCTACCATCAATCAGGCCCGCCTCGTGGGCTCCACACCCTGTGCTACGCACATCACCATCGATAGATGAGTCCTACGACAGCAACAGCTGCAACTCCGATCTGTGCGATCCACCTTCGGATGAAGGGACCTACGGCTCCGAATCCGAAAGTTGCGGCAGCAGCAGACCAATCTACGAGCGCTACCAATGCGCCGCAGTCATCCAGGAATAGCAAACGCCTAGCCCTCCGCCCAACACGAACCCCAACCCGTAGGACAGAAACGGCGAAAACGATCCATCCAGAAGAAGCCACCGGCTTCCATGTCCAGTTGAGTCAAGCAATTGACCCGAACAGCGACACGCTCCTTCTCTTCCCTCGGAGCAAGGTTCGCACCTGCGACAATTGCAACAAATAAGCGCAAGGCCAGCAGGCTCATCCGAAGAACCGAGCTACAGCTCGAACCAAAGAACAACTTACATTGAAGCTGCTCGGACAGCCGAACTAGTTCCGCCATCAAGTACTCCTCTCTGGCTGCACCACGATCCGCCTTGGACTTCCACATATCGGCACGACCGCGCAACTCAAGCAACTCCCTCTCAAGACTACGCACAAGATCCCGAAGAAAAGTGAGTTGCGAGGAATCATCCAAAGATGGTCGCAGCGGCATTGCGGATGAGGTGTCAACAGGTTCAGCACCCGAAGGAACCTAGAGAAGCAGAAAAAGAAAGGGACGCAAACATTCAGAAAACGGTAGAACACAACTCAGAAGCATTCATCAAACATATAAGGCCACTACGTGGCACAAGGATTGTGTTCTCCAAAAATATTTACAGCAAAAGCAGACTACAAACTATCCTACGTCTACAACACCTAAGACGCGGCAACCTGAGTCGCCTCGGAGCCAGACTGCCTAGCTTTGGCCTCGCCCTGCTGCCGCAGGGCATACTCAGACAGCAAATCAATGAGCTTGGGCCCATATAACGCAGTAGCAGCGAGTGCAGCAAAGGCTACCTCGGATCCATCTGCGGTCGTCGGCATCCGGAAGGTGATCTGGGCGATCCAGCTCGCTCCGGCCGCCAAGGCCATTGCCAGCCGACGGCGGCTGATGCCCATACGCTTTGCGCTTATGCGCGCGCAGCGCCCGGTGACAAAGCCTCCGCCAGAGCATCCACATCATCGAGGGCTACGCCCTTAGGGACAAGCTCCTTGTAGAAGCGGCCAAGGACCTCCTTCGCCTTGGCAAGGGAGTTGACGACGGTCTTTGCGGCGATCTTCGCCATACGGTAGCATCATCTAGAGCACTCCGTGCTCTAGAGCACCACATGATCAACTTCGATGCCTGCGACATCTGAGACAAAAATAAAAGAAGACATGAAGAAAAGCAGACGAAGAAGGCGAAACACGAAGAAACAAGCACAAATCTGACACTTACCGAAATAGCCTTGGCAGCAGCCATGAGCTTCGCCGCCACCTCTCTTTCACGAGCAGCCGCAACGGTGGCCAGCTGTTCCTCACGATCCGCGGCCTCCTATTGCAGACGCTCTTTTGCTTCGGCGGCCTTAGTCAGCTCTAGCTCGAGGCGTTCTTTCGCGCCAACGGCGGCCTCGGCCTTCTGCTCCGATTTGTTGGAGATATGCCCTAGAGGCAATAATAAATATAGTTATTATTATATCTTTGTGTTTATGATAAATGTTTGCATTCATGCTATAATAGTATTAACAAGGAAACATTAATACTTGTGTGATTTGTCAACTTAATTTGAAGTCCCTAGTAAAGCCTCTATATAATACTAGCTTGTTGGTTAATAGATGATTGTGGTTTCCCTATCATGAACATTGAGATGTTATTAACAACAAGATCATATCGTTAGGAGAATGATATGATGGACATACTCCTGTAGATAAGCGTAGCATAAAGATCAAGTCATTTTAATAGTTCAATTGCTATATGCTTTCTGATACATAGTAATCTAATTCCTTCGACCATGAGATCATGCATATCACCTTTACCGGATGGATGCTTTGATGACATCAAACACCACACCGTGGCGGGTGGCTATAAAGGTGGAATTGAGTGTTCGGAAAGTATTGGTTGAAACACATGGATCAAGAGTGGGATTTGTCCATCCATATGACGGATAGATATACTCTGGGCCCTCTCGGTGAAATGTCATCCAATTAGCTTGCAAGCATGTGACTAGCTCACAAGGGATCACATATCACGGAGCGAGAAAAGAGTACTTATCGATAACGAGGTTGAACTAGGTATGCGAGATACGCGATCATAACCTCGGATAAGTAACATATCGTGAGACAAAGGGAAATTGATATCGTATGTAAGTGGTTCATTCGATCGCAAAGTAATCATAGAAATATGTGGGAGCCATATGAATTTCCAGATTCCTCTATTGGTTATTGTTCGGAGAAGTGTCTCGATCATGTCCGCATAATTCACGAACCGTAGGGAGACACACTTAAGGATTCGACGTTGTTTGAGTAGTTATGGAATGATGAGAAAGAGACCGAATGTTGTTGAGTCCGGATGGGATCCGGGATATCACGAGGAGATCCAGAATGGTCCGGAGAATAAGATTCATATAAGGAAAGTCCCGTTTCGGAGTTGGGGAATGGTTCCGGTGTTTTCATCGGGAATGTTCTAGAATGTTCCGGAATGTCCGGCACTCCGGAGGGGAAGGGTACATGAATGTGTTGTATCAAAGTTGGTATGATTGCATCATGTACTAAGTGTCATCGCTGTTCCAAATAAAGTATTAATTCAAATCCTAGTTTGAAAGTCAAATAGCTAAATTGAAAAGTCAAACGGCTAAATTTGGAAAGTGGAAAAGAGGAGGAGAAGGGGAAACCGAGTTGGGGAGGGAGTCCCTCCTCCCCAAGCCGGCGCACCACCCAAGCTGAGTTGGGGAGGGACTCCACTCCCTCCCCCTTGGCCGCCGGCCCCTCCACCTATATAAGGAGGGGCAGGGCTCCCTCCTAGCACACACAAGTTCTCTCCTCCAAACCCTAGCTTGGCGCCACCACCTCCTGCAGCTACCGCCGCCTCCTAGGGTTGCCCTAGCCGCCGACTTGGGGTGCCCCAAACCCTAGCCGCTGGCTCTAGCACCTCCTCCTTGGTGTGTCTAAAACCTAGATCGCCGAGGAGCTCTCTCATACTCCACCATACTCGCTCCGGCTTAAGGCGAAGCCCTGCGAGATCTCCCCTCTACTTCCGGTACCACGTTGTCTTTCGGAATCACGAGAGAGTGCTACAACCTCCACTTGCTTTGGAACAAGGGAGAGGAAGGTCTTCGTCGAGTACGAGCGATGTGACCGGCATTGCTTTAACGCAGCGGGAAGGATCGTCTTCGCGATCTTGAGATCGGGAAAATCGACTACATCACCCACGAGAATCCGCTCTCGTTAAACACTTTGGAATCTTCGAGGGTGAGTTATTCCATCGACTCGTTGTTACAATCTAGTAGATAGATCTTGGCTTGTTTGTTTGTATGCGGTAGATTTTTTTTGTTTTCCATGCTACGAAACCCTACGGTGGTATCAGAGCCGTGTCTATATGTAGATCTATTGCATGAGTAGAACACAATGGTCATTGTGGGCGTTGATGCTTTTATTGTCGATTGCTTCTTGTGTACTTTGCATCTTGCGGAATGTTGGGATGAAGCGGCCCGGGCTAACCTTACATGACATCGTTCATGAGACTTGCTCCACGCTTGACATGCAACTTGTATTGCATAAGTGGCTTTGCGGGTGCCTATTTCTCCTAGCATAGTTAAGATCCAATTTACAACGGGTGATTAACAATACTAGTATCAATGTTGTGGTTCATGTTCGTAAGTTAGAACGACACTTATTGAAAGCCCCAAACCACGTAAAACATGCAAAGAAAGTAGAGGCGTCTAACTTTGTTTTGCAGGGGTGTGCTGTGATGTGATATGGCCATGATTGTGATTATATTTGATGTATGCAATGTTCCTTATTGTAAGTTGGCAACCGGCAGGAGCCATATGGTTGTCTTTAATTTATGTTAAGACCCGCATGTCTATTCAAAGTAGTTGTAATAGTTGAAGCCGGTGGACGACAACCATGGAGAAGCGTCATTGACCTTGATGCAATGCCGGTGATGATGGAGATCATGTTCGTGCTAGAAGATGGAGATCGGAAGCACAAAGAAGAAAGGCCATATCATATCACATATTATGAATTGCATGTGATGTTAATCCTTTATGCATCTTGTATTGCTTAGTAGACGGTAGCATTATAAGATGATCCCTCATGCACATGAATTTCAAGTCATAAAGTGTTCACCCTTAGTTAGCACCGTTGCTAAAGCTTGTTGTTTCGAAGCACCACGTGATGATCGGGTGTGTTAGATTCCGCAAGTGTATACAATGTGAGCAAGCCAGATTTGCTCATGCGGAAACTAAGGTTTGATCTTGACGAGCCTAGCATGTACAGACATGGTCTCGGAACACGGATCACCGAAAGGTAAAGCATGAATCATATAACAGATATGATGAACATGTTGATTGTTCGCCATTGAAACTATATCAACTCTCGTGATGATCGGTGTTGATGTGGTGGATTTGGTTCGTGTGATCACTAAAACAATGTGAGGGATATTGTTTTGAGTAGGAGTTCACCTAGATTAATTTTAATATTAATTTGAACCCAATTTGTCATAAACTTAGTCTAAACTATTGCAAATATGTTGTAGATCAATGGCAGCCCCTACCATCAATTTTAATGCGTTCCTAGAGAAAGAAAAGTTGAAAAACAATGGAAGCAACTTCGTGGATTGGTTCCGCAATTTGAGGATTGTCCTCACTGTTGGTAATTTGACCTATGTCTTTGGATGCACCGCTGGGTGACCCACCTGCAGCTGATGCTTCCGATGAAGTAAAGAATGTTTACCTCACTCGGAAGACTCAGTACTCCACAGTTCAGTGTGCTATCTTGTATGGTTTAGAATCGGAGCTTCAGAAAAGGTTTGAGAATTCAGACCCATATGATATTGTCGAGGATCTCAAATTGATCTTTGAGACTCATGCGGCAATTGAAAGCTATGAGGCTTCTGAAAAGTTCTTTAACTGCAAGATGGAAGAGGGCAGCTCCGTCAGCGAGCATGTGCTTAAGATGTCTGGGCACGCAAACAAACTTCAAAGCTTGGGTATTGTGATTCCCAATACTTTGGGGATTTACCGTGTCCTCCAATCACTGGCCAGCCTGCGACCAACCGCCAAGGTGGTGACATGGTTATACCCTACGGGTACGTGACTTCAGTATACCTGGTCCAGCCCAAGGAAGGCCCATAGCAGACATACGCTGGCCCATGAAGATTTTCGGGTGGCCAAGGCCCATGACGTCTTCGGATCCTTGGAGAGCAAGACTAGCATAGATAGGAAGTTCAAAGGGGTAAAACCCTAGAACCTGTAACCGACTAGGACTATGCCCGAGACCTGCCTAAGTCTATATAAAGGCCAGGAGGGCACGTCCTAGATCCCTCGACTCATACTTTCGCACACGCACCTCCACGCCAGATCGAATCTGCGCACCCTGTAACCTTCGGTTCCGCCGTAATCAAGAGCAGACAAGCAGGAGTAGGGTTTTCCCTCCGGGGGCCTGAACCTGGGTAAATCTCGTGTCCCCTGGTTGCTTGTCTGTTAACCGTTCCACGATCTCCAGCATCCCCATCTTCTCCAAAACCCAAAGTCCATAACAATGGGCATTGATGAGATTAAACCTCGTCAATTGGCGCCGTCTGTGGGAATCGGGGCTGCTGATTGTGCGATCGTGACGGTCCCGACCCGATCGATCTACAACTCTGCGGCGACGGAGAATCATCTCCTCTTCGGCGCTTTCGACTTCACCGCCCACTCACCGGCCACCATGAAGGACTTCGAGCCCGTAGGCGACGGACTCGAAATCTTGTTCGGGAGCTTCTGCTTCCAGGTGGGGCAAACTGGCACCCTCCGCCTTCCTGAGCGGGTGCCCCTACCATCAATCAGGCCCGCCTCGTGGGCTCCACACCCTGTGCTACGCACATCACCATCGACAGATGAGTCCTACGACAGCAACAGCTGCAACTCCAATCTGTGCGATCCACCTTCGGATGAAGGGACCTACGGCTCCGAATCCGAAAGCTGCGGCAGCAGCAGACCAATCTACGAACGCTACCAATGCGCCGCAGTCATCCAGGAATAGCAAACGCCTAGCCCGCCGCCCAACACGAACCCCAACCCGCAGGACAGAAACGGCGAAAACGATCCATCCAGAAGAAGCCACCGGCCTCCATGTCCTGTTGAGTCAAGCAATTGACCCGAACAGCGACACGCTCCTTCTCTTCCCTCGGAGCAAGGTTCGCACCTGCGACAATTGCAACAAATAAGCGCAAGGCCAGCAGGCTCATCCGAAGAACCGAGCTACAGCTCGAACCAAAGAACAACTTACATTGAAGCTACTCGGACAGCCGAACCAGTTCCGCCATCAAGTACTCCTCTCTGGCTGCACCACGATCCGCCTTGGACTTCCACACATCGGCATGACCGCGCAACCCAAGCAACTCCCTCTCAAGACTACGCACACGATCCCGAAGAAAAGTGAGTTGCGAGAAATCATCCAAAGATGGTCGCAGCGGCATTGCGGATGAGGTGTCAACAGGTTCAGCACCCGAAGGAACCTAGAGAAGCAGAAAAAGAAAGGGACACAAACATTCAGACAACGGTAGAACACAACTCAGAAGCATTCATCAAACATATAAGGCCACTACGTGGCACAAGGATTGTGTTCTCCAAAAATATTTACAGCAAAAGCAGACTACAAACTATCCTACGTCTACAACGCCTAAGACGCGGCAACCTGAGTCGCCTCGGAGCCAGACCGCCTAGCTTTGGCCTCGCCCTGCTGCCGCAGGGCATACTCAGGCAGCAAATCAATGAGCTTGGGCCCATATCGCTTGCAGCGAGCAGAGTAGGCAGCAAAGGCTACCTCGGATCCATCTGTAGTCGTCGGCATCCGGGAGGTGATATGGGGCAGATCCAGCTCCGCTCCAGCCGCCAAGGCCATTGCCAGCCCGACGGACGCGCTGATGCCCTTCGCTGCGCTTATCGCGCGCCGGCTGACAAAGCCTCCGCCAGAGCATCCACATCATCGAGGGCTACGCCCTTAGGGACAAGCTCCTTGTAGAAGCGGCCAAGGACCTCCTTCGCCTTGGCAAGGGAGTTGACGACGGTGCTGCAGCGATCTTCGACCGCCACAGTAGCATCATCTAGAGCACTCCCGTGCTCTAGAGCACCGCGGTCAAACTCGATGCCTGCGGCATCTGAGACAAAAATAAAAGAGAAGACATGAAGAAAAGCAGCACAGAAGAAGACAGGAAACACGAAGAAACAAGCACAAATACAGCACTTACCCGAAATAGCCTTGGCAGCAGCCATGAGCTTCGCCGCCACCTCTCTTTCACGAGCAGCCGCAACGGTGGCCAGCTGTTCCTCACGATCCGCGGCCTCCTATTGCAGACGCTCTTTTGCTTCGGCTGCCTTAGTCAGCTCTAGCTCGAGGCGTTCTTTCGCGCCAACGGCGGCCTCGGCCTTCTGCTCCGATTGACCAAGGCTCTTCTTGAGAGCATCGACCTCACGGAGAGAAGTATTATGCTCCTCTGCATTCAAAACAAGCAAGCGTCAGAAAACAGGACCAGAAATAAATAAGAAAGGCAAACAGGTACCTTGAAGCTGCCGAAGGTTAGCCTCCAGCACCAGACGCTCCTGCACCAGCCGCTTGGCCTCCTGCACAAAAGGCTGCAGAAAAAGAAATAGCAGTAAGAAAAAGGACTCGGGGGCTACGCCCAACACAAAGGAGTAAAAGCAAAATTCGCACACGAAGACATGCGGGGGCTCCCCCCGTAGCACGAAGCAACGGTACTCACATGCTCGGATGGCGACTCCGAAGACCCGCTGGCGAAATTCTGAGGCGCAACCACCTGCTCCTCCTGCACAGGGGGATCCGGAGCAGCGCCTCCCGAAGTCACCACCGTCTGAGGAGGAGGAGACGCAATCTTCGACTCCCCCATCATCTCCCGCGCACCATCGCTGGAGGAGTCATGGGAGGAATGCCTGCATATGAAGCAATCAGCACAAGTGCAACGTCAAGGAAAAAGGACAGTAATATAACAAGAAACTTACGAGCCGAACGAGCTCATGTCGAAGACAGGAGGAGTCCTTCGGGCTCTCTTCTCCTCTTTCTTCTCTTCCTTCTTCTCCTCCTTTTTCTCCTCCTTTTTCTCTTCCTTCTTCCGGCTTTGGCCATGCGGTCTGACGACTTGAGCAGGAATGGGAGAGGAAGAGCCCCCATGACCGTCACTATGACGGTCAAGGCCCAGAGGGTTTCTGGGAGTCGGAGGAGTCGAGGCATCCGAAGACTCGTTGGAGCTCCGAGATCGTTTGCGCATATGGTCCTCACTCGACTCGTCGGCATCCTCCACCGGAGATCGCGCCGACGGCATCTCGGACACGGACTCAACCACTTCATTATCCGGGGCATTCAGATACTTTTCGGGCAATGGCGGTACCATGCCCGGCACTTTGAAGCTCTGCAAAATCAGAAGGAACTTTGTTAGCAAACAAAGGAAATAAATACGCAGCCGACAAAAAGCACTACGTGCACAAATCTACACCTGTGGAACAGACAACGCCGAAGAAAACGGCGGAGTCAGCAACTTCCCAGGGATTTCCTCTCCGGCCTTGAACTTCAGCAGCGAGAGAAGGGCCCTGTCAAGATCCCCCTCGGAGATTTTCTTAGCCGAAACCCTCGTCGGATCACGGCGCCCAGAATAAAGAAACATCGGGTGCGCCCTCGCTTGGAGAGGCTACACCCGACGTTCGAGAAACGTCCGGATGACGTCCACACCGTTCACCTCCTTCTCCGGAATTAGTTGGAGATCCTCCACCCGACGGTAAAGGGCCTCTATCTCCGCCACCTCACCATCCAAGATTTGGTTTTTCCAAGACCTTTTCGGCTCAATCATTTGGGAGGGGTCAAAGGGAACAAGACCAAAATCTTGCCCGGGCACTACGGAGTCACGGATATAAAACCATCGCCCGCCAAGATCTTGGACAGATTCGGACATGGAAAAAGAAAAGAAAAGAAGATTGGGACTAAGAGAGATGATGCAACCCCCAATGGGATAAACACCATCCGAACCAGACTGCCTCTTCACGGAACAAAGCTTCCGGAAGAGGCCAAAGTGTGGCTCAATGCCAAGCCAGCACTCGCAAAAAGTGATGAAGCAAGCAATGTGGATAAGAGAGTTGGGAGACAGATGGTGACGCTGAATGCCATAGAAAAAGAGCAATCCACGGAGGAAGTTGTGGACTGGAAAAGAAAACCCACGCATAACGAAGGCGAGAAACATAACCCGATACCCAGCTGGGGGACGGGGGATTACCTCATTGCCGGGGAGTCTGACGACCTCCCTATCTTGCGGGATCAAACCCCGCTCACGAAGCTTGCGGAGATCGCTCTCCCGCGTCTCTGATCGCCGCCAGCCACCGTCGGTGACACGGGTAGCGGCGGCGCCTTTCTTTCCTCCGGCGGCGCTAGTACCAACGGCCGACGACGATTTCTTCGGTTTCCCCATTGCGCTACGGCGGCGCTGGCGGTGGAAGCGCAGAAGGGAAGATGGAAATGTGGAAGGAAATCCCAGCGCGCAGCAAGAATCGCTAGAGCACAAGGAGATAGTGAAAACAAGAACTGATGCGGTGAAAACAAACCGCGGATTTCCCCAATGATTATAACAACGAAGACGACGCACGGCAGCCGTCCATCCAGAAGACCTAACGCCAACGGCAGATCTGACCATACATGTGTCAGCATCACAACGAACCATCGTTACCACGCCGTCCACTACACGCGGAAATCGAGGAGACGCCGTAATTATCTCCACGACGCGCGTGACCGGTCAATTCAAAGTCAGCAAGTGGGACCCACGTCCGTCCAGTCAAGTCATCTCTGGCGTAGCAGACGCTTGAGGTCATTGATCGTCAACACTGATGTCATCAAAAGCCATACTAACACCAACTACAATTCTTCGGCTCCACAGCTAAAAGTATTCACTCGAATCTTTGATTCGACTAAATACTCGGGGGCTACTCCTATCAGGCTGGCGCGCACATAAGATGAATAAAGACAGAGTATTTCTTCGAGTCCTACGTCGAGTCTACGACTCCACTACGGACTCGGGGCTACTCCCATAGGGAGGATGGATTTAAGCATCCGAAAATTTTCGTGTCCTACGGACTTAACAACTGAACAATGCTTCAACTAAAGTCTCCGCTCGAGTCTACGACTCGAACAGATACTTGGGGGCTACTCCCATAGGGAGCGCTGGTCGCGCACCCTATGAAATCTTCGACTGCGATCCTTCGGATCAGCAAGCAAAAAACTTTTCGGCAACTCTGCCCCAACAAAATGCTGAGTGAGCAACGATCTCCTTAGCCATCCGAAACACCTCCGTGGTGATAAATATTCAGATGTTGTGTCTGTGACACAAAGATAAGACCTGCAGATATCATCTGATGGCCTGGCAACGCACACGACTGCGCTCTGCTAGTATAAATCCGTGCCAACAGGCGTGATGAAAAATCCCGACGGACGCGTTGGGTACATCAATTAAAACCACTGGAATTCCACTCCTGTAAGTCCTCCGCGGCCTGAGTCGAATTACGCCAGCATATGTTCCGGGTTCAAGTTAAGGGACTCGAACCTGATGAAGATCGTGTTGTTTCGTCCTAAGACAGTTAACTGACCCTGATCTGTCGGGTGAGTCAGGCACACGTATCAACAATCCCTACACACATATACTGTTAGACATAGTTGCACCCGAAGGATTGAAGAGTCCTCAGCCGAATCTATGATTCGACTGATCACTCGGGGCTACTGACATGGTTATACCCTACGGGTACGTGACTTCAGTATACCTGGTCCAGCCCAAGGAAGGTCCACAGCAGACATACGCTGGCCCATGAAGATTTTCGGGTGGCCAAGGCCCATGACGTCTTCGGATCCTTGGAGAGCAAGACTAGCATAGATAGGAAATTCAAAGGGGTAAAACCCTAGAACCTGTAACCGACTAGGACTATGCCCGAGACCTGCCTAAGTCTATATAAAGGCCAGGAGGGCATGTCCTAGATCCCTCGACTCATACTTTCGCACACGCACCTCCACGCTAGATCGAATCTGCGCACCCTATAACCTTTGGTTCCGCCGTAATCAAGAGCAGACAAGCAGGAGTAGGGTTTTCCCTCTGGGGGCCTGAACCTGGGTAAATCTCGTGTCCCCTGGTTGCTTGTCTGTTAACCGTTCCACGATCTCCAGCATCCCCATCTTCTCCAAAACCCAAAGTCCATAACAATGGGCATTGATGAGATTAAACCTCGTCAGGTGGCAATGGCGCTACTCAGGGAGGCGGCTACGATGGCCGCAATGGTGCCAATGGCCGCCAAGGCGGCAACGGCAATAACACCGGCAATGTTGGTGGCCGCAACGGAGGTGGTCGTAACGACGGCAGCAAGCACCCTAGGTGCCAGATATGTAAATACTGGGGACATGAGGCCTACGCCTGCCACCACCGCTTCAACCAGGACTTCAACAATCGCGCCTGCAACGGCCTCCACCAGCTCCTCCGACAAGCAGCCCTGGGTGATGGACTCCGGGGCAACAGATCACTTCACCAGCGAGATTGAACTTCTTCAAATTCACGAGCGCTATGGAGGGAATGACCAGGTCTAGGTGGCTAATGGTGCAGATTTGTCTATTATGCACATTGGTCATTCGTCTTTACCCGGTTCATCTCTCTAACTTAAAAATATCTTGCATGTCCCTCACATTAGCAAACACCTTCATTTCGTTTATTGTCTTGTGTGCGACAATGACGTGTTCGTTGAATTTCATCGTCATGCTTTCTTTGTAAAGGACAAGGCAACCCGACGCATCCTCCTTCATGATAGAAGCCATGGAGGAGCTTATCCCGTTCCCTATCACCGTGCATCATCCTCATCCACTCGCCATGCCTCTGCTAGTGTCAAGGTGTCGCCCTCCTAGTGGCATCAGCGTTTAGATCATCCAGCAAATAATGTCGTCAACTCTATTGTTAAGAGTCATGAGCTTTCTTGTACTAGTTCCGAAGAACCCCCATTAGTGTGTGATGCTTGTCAGCGTGCTAAGAGTCATCAACTATCTTATTCTATGTCCACTCATGTTTCTACTATGCCTCTTGAATTAATTCATTCGGATGTTTGGGGTCCCACCATTGCTTTTTCGGGAGGGTACAAGTATTATGTTAGTTTTGTTGATGACTACACACGTTTCTGCTGGATTTATTTTCTTAAACATAAGTCTGATGTTGAGCAGGTCTTTTACGCCTTTCAAGCTCATGTGGAGCGTCTTTTGAATCACAAGATTAAGGCAGTTCAGTCCGACTGGGGTGGCGAGTATCACAAACTACATCGCTACTTCTAGCGCACGGGTATCTCTCACCGTGTATCTTGCCCACATACCTCTCAGCAAAACGGGATCGCTGAGCGCAAACAGCGGCATTTGGTGGAGACCGGCCTTAATCTTCTTGTGCACTCCTCCCTTCCTCTTCGGTTCTGGGATGAGGCGTTTCTCATGGCCTGTTATCTCATCAATCGCATGCTTACGCCGGTTCTTAACAAGGAGACACCTTTGTTTCATCTTTTCCATGTTTAGCCCACTTATTCATCTCTTCGGATTTTTAGGTGCGCTTGTTGGCCTAGTTTTCGCAAATATAATGCCCGCAAGCTTGAGTTCTGCTCCAAGATGTGTGTCTTTCTTGGTTATAGTCCTATGTATAAAGGCTACAAGTGTCTAGATCGTGCCTCGGGAAGGATTTATATTTCTCACGATATTGTGTTTGATGAGAACGTTTTTCCCTTCTCTAGTCCCGGAATTTCTGTTGATATCGCTGATCTTGAGCATGCTCTATCTTTTCCTATGGATGAACCGGTTCTGGATGTACCTGTGCGTAAATATGACATATCCTATTTGTCTTTTAACCCGCCTTTGTCAGGCAATATTTATTTGATGTCGTCTCAGGTACCTTCAACGGCCCCTGGCGCTGCAACTACACACACTAGCGACGTGCATGGCTCGGGCGCGTCTTCCGATGAGCCAACGTCGCCCGCCTCTGCGCCCACGTCTCCTCGCGCTGGGCCTCCCGAGCCCGTGGGGACGTCGCCTTCACCTGGCTCCTCGTCGCCTTCACCTGGCTCCTCGTCGCCTGCTGCGTCGGCCCAGCCCAGCCCCTCCCGCCAGCCCGAGTCGCCCTTTGCTGGGGAGCTCTCGGAGCCCCTGGCCGCGACGCCCTTGGCTGAGCCGCCTCCTGGTTCGTCGAAGGCTCCGGCGCATGCCCCCGTACACGGCATGGTCACTCGTAATCGAGATCATACACGTCACCAGAAGACCTACCACAGTGGCATTGTCTGGTATAACCCCAGCCGCCATGCGTTCTTTGCCGCTCCCACCTCACATCGGGATGCTCTTTGGGAGCCTACGTGGCATGCGGTGATGGCTGAGGAGCTCGCTGCTCTTCGCGATACTCACACCTGGACTTTGGTGCCTCGCCCAGCTGGAGTTAATATTGTTGGCAGCAAATGGATCTTCAAGACCAAACACCGCCCCGATGGTTCGATTGACAAGCATAAAGCACGCTTGGTCACCCGTGGATTCACTCAGCAGCATGGTATAGATTATGGTGATACTTTCAGCCCAGTTATCAAGCCAGCCACTGTTCGTTTGGTGCTCTCTCTTGCAGTTTCCCGTGGATGGACTCTTCGTCAGGTGGATGTCAGTAATGTGTTTCTCCATGGATACTTGGATGAAGATGTCTATATGCAGCAGCCTCCTGGTTTTGAGGATGCCCGCTTCCCCTCGCATGTCTGCAAGCTGCAGCGGTCCCTCTATGGCCTTAAGCAGTCCCCGCGTGCCTGGTATGCTCGGCCGAGACAACTACTTCTTCAGCTTGGGTTTATTGCCTCCAATGCGGATACATCATTGTTCATCTTCTCTCGAGGTACTGCTCAGATTTACATGCTCGTCTATGTCGATGACATTGTCATTGCTGGATCTTCTCCTGCCATGGTGGATCTTCTGGTACAGTCGCTGACAGCTAGTTTTCCTATCAAGTATTTGGGCAAGCTAGAGTACTTTCTTGGATTGGAAGTGTCCTTCCATTCAGGGGGCATGGCATTGACTCAGCGAAAGTATGCACTTGATCTCCTTCATCGAGTCAATATGGAGAATTGCAAGCCCACTTCCACTCCGCTTGTCACGACAGAGCCACTATCTCGTGAGTCTGGTGCTCTTCTTAGTGCTGATGATTCTTTCCGATATCGCAGTGTGGTTGGAGCACTTCAGTACTTGACGCTCACTCGCCCAAATATTTCTTTTGTTGTGAACAAGGTGTGCTAGTTTCTCTCTCAGCCGACTGAGGATTATTGGGAAGCTGTTAAGCGTATTCTGAGATATGTCAAAGGTACGCTGGATACATGACTGCAGATTCGCAAGAATAATTCCACCGGTGTTAGCATATTCACGGATGCAGACTGGGCAGGTTATGTTGATGACAGACGATCCACTAGTAGTTTTTCTGTGTTTGTTGGACCGAACCTTGTCTCCTGGAGTTCGAAGAAGTAGCCTACTGTCTCGAGATCTAGCACCGAGGCTGAGTACAAGGCGCTGGCGAATGGCGCTGCCGAGGCCATGTGGATTGAGTCGGTTCTAAGGGAACTCGACGTATCACGGCAGCGAGCACCTATTTTATGGTGTGATAATTTGGGGGCTACTTATCTGACTGCTAATCCTGACTTTCACTCTCGTACCAAGCACATCGAGATCGATTTCCATTTTGTGCGGAAACGAGTTGCTGCAGGCGCGCTGGATGTCAGATTTATCTCGACTAATGACCAACTGGCTGATGTATTTACTAAACCAGCCACACGACAGATGTTAGAGCGTTTTTGGTCCAATCTGAATCTTGTATGTAGTAGTAGTTCAGATTGAGGGGGTGTGTTGGAAACATCTCTATATACGTGCACTTGTCATGTTGTAACTGTAACTCTGTAGGTTGGTCTCTTATATATATATATGAGATATTGTGGAGACTTTACCCCACAAAACCCTAAACTTGACTCCGTGTGTTTGTAGAAACTGATCCACGAAGTCCTGGAGCAGGCCAAGCCCAGGATGATGGCCCACGGTCCAGACGGAGAGTAGCAGTAGGCGAGGCCGCTAACATGTCCATGGCCTCAGCATATATTCATCATGACATGACTGTGTCCCTGTAAACATTCGTCGCGATATTAAGCTGAGCAATGTGTTGCTGATTCGCTGAACCAGGAGATGGTGCCACGCATCTCAGATTTTGACATTTCGAAGATTATGGATCAGTCTTCTGCTGCTCCACAGACGACTGGGATCGTTGGCTGGCACCATGGGATGTACTGCATGTATGGCACCAGGTGTGCATGATACAAACAATCGCCCAACTATTCCATTTTTTAGCATTCGCAGTCTGATGTAACTTGTGAAATGTCCACATCCTTTTGTAGCTCCAGAGCAGTTTTACATGGCTGCAGCCACATCTCACTGTTTTTTTTATCACATACTGACATCATTTGGTACGTCTAGGAGTTGGTATTTCAGGGTCTCTTGAAACCTCAGTCCCCATCATTCTTTGGGTCATACTACCACATGTAAAGTTCATAAGAATAAATCCCAACAGTTACTGTATACATGCCATCATACTTGCTGTTCTTTGTTGGGCCTGTATGCTAGGAAGAAATTAGCAACCGGCAGATACAGTAGATATTCCAATCCCAATAATCATCATTATTTAGGAGCTGTCGGTTTGGCCATCTTGATGAACTCGTCCCTGAGCTGCCTCCGCAGGATCTTCCCGGACACCGACTTGGGGATGGCGTCGACGAGGTGCAGCGTCCGGAGCCTCTTGTACGACGCCACGCGCGACGCCACGTACTCCATGATGTCCGACTCGCTCTCCTCCGCGCCCCTCCGACGCACCACGCACGACACCGGCACCTCGCCGGCCTCCTCGTCCGGCAGTCTGCATCATGCAGCAACACACGAGGCACGACATGCTGACGTGTTCATACTCTGTCTCCCAAAATCAGCAGAAAGAAGTGGGTGATCGGTCGTTGCTTACCCGAAGACGGCCGCATCTTCGACCGAAGGATGGGACAGGAGTATGGCCTCCAGCTCCGCAGGAGCAACCTGCAAGACCAACACATTCCACCTCTGCATAAGAAGACATCAACAAAAACAGAGACAGCGATCTCCACCGATCTGTACCTGAAACCCCTTGTACTTGATGAGCTCCTTGATCCGGTCGACGATGAAGACGTCGCCGTCGTCGTCGATGTACCCGACGTCGCCGGTGTGTAGCCAGCCCTTGGCGTCAATGGTGCGCTCCGTCTCCTCCTTCTTCCGGTAGTACCCCTGCATCACGCACTGGCTCCGCACGCACAGCTCCCCGGGCGTGTTCTTGGGCAGCGACCGCCCGGTCTCCGGGTCCACGAACTTCACCTCCAGGTTGGGCAGGATGAACCCCACCGAGTTCTTCTTCGCGATGTGGCCCTTCTCCGGGTCCTCCCCCGCGTGCGTCAGCGTGATGCAGCTGTGCTCCGTCAGCCCGTACGCCTCCTCCACCTGCACGCCGGGGAACTTCCTCTGGAACGCCGCCAGGAGGTCCGGCGCCAGAGGCGCCGCGGCGGTCATCACGGACTTGAGCGCCAGCCCGGACAGGTCGAACTCGTCGGCCACCGGGTTCTTCACCATCGCCAGCATCACCGGCGGCACCACGGGCGCGAACATCACGCGGTGCGCCACCAGCGCGCCCAGGAACGTGCGCAGGTCGAACCGGTCCATCACCACCACCGTGCCCTTGTGCCGCAGCGTCGCGCAGCAGATGCCCGTGATGCCGTAGATGTGGAAGAAGGGCATCAGCCCCAGCGTCACCACCTGGCCCAGCAGCTCCGGACCGACGGCGAACATGGACGAGCACAGGTTCGAGACCAGGTTCCGGTGGCTCAGCATCACGCCCTTGGACACCCCGGTCGTGCCGGACGAGTACGGCAGGGCGCACAGGTCAGACTGCTGCACCGGCTCCAGCGGGACCATCGGCGGGCCAGTGCGGTCCGCGGCGGCCAGGAGCTCGTCCCAGCCGATCGTGCCGGGCATGCGCTCGTGGTCGCCGATACCGATCACCGGCACGCCCACGTCCTTCACCTTGTCGTAGGCGACCTCGTTCGCGACCACGAGCCTGGCCTCGGAGTCCTCCACCTGCTTCCTGATCTCCGCGGCGAGGGAGCGCGGGTTCACGCCGGAGAAGATCGCCCCGGCGGCCATCACGCCGAGGGACACCACGGGGTACACGGCCAGGTTCGGGAGCGCCACCACCACGACGTGGCCCTTCCGGATGCCCACGGACCGCAGCGCCCTCGCGAACCGCGCGACGTCTCGCGCCACCTCGCCATAGGTGTAGGACCGGCCGCCGGGCGCGGCCTCCACGAGGGCCACCTTGTCAGCGTAGGCCTCGGCGCCCGCCAGCACGAACTCCGGCACCGTGATTCCATCCGGCACGGCAACCGACGGGAACCTGCTCCGGAAGATGTGCTCCTCCTCCTCCTCCTCCATGACGGCGATGGCCGCGTCACCCATGCTGCGCTGCTGGCTGTTGCTGGAAGCTTCCTGGGCGGCTGAGGTGGTGGTGGTGGTGAGCTGGAAGGCTGCGGCTTTGCTTGAATTTGTAGAGACGAGGGGTTTTGAGGGGGAGTAGCGAGAAGAAGAAGAAGAAGAAGGCGAGGGCATGTTCGTGGTCGTGACACAGTTCTTGTGTGTTGCCAAGATAAGTGGTGTGTAGGTGAGGTTTGGTTGAGTCATGGCCTTGTGGCAGCTTACAAAGAGTGTGTCCAGATCTTTATCGACGATGCTGAATGCATACGGAAACACACAATGCTGGTATTCTGGTGTTAACACTCTTGTCATGACTTACTACCTCTCCTTTTCTAACTTTTGGCTTTTAATTAAAGTTGTTACCAGTGAGAGTGCCATAGAATCTAAAAAATGAGCTTTTCATATTAGATTATACTACATGTAAGAAATAAGAGAAATGGTTTTGTTTGTAATGTGGTTAATATCTATGGTGATCCACATGACCACATGCTAAAGATAAATAAAAAATCTGGTAGAGCACGAACATGTTTTCTCTCATTTTTTTTTCGAAATGGGGTTGGTCCCCGGCCTCTACATGTTTTCTCTCATAGTACTTTACCTTTTATGGTAGGGGTGATTTCAATTGTATTCGCAAAGCTAGTGAGTGTAATAAGCCTATAGTTATCAATGATCCCTCGCGGGATTGGGCGTGGGTGGCACTATCGTGTCACTTTGTCGTGGGGCCTCGCTTTGGACGTCCACCGGACTGAGAGTTTTGTGGTGTGTGTTGGTGGTTTTGGCCTTTGGCCTGTCGGGGCGCAACCCTTGTCCGGCGTGGTAGTTTGGAGCGGTGGCTCCGGTCTTTCGCCTCCGCTTGTTGCGTCGAGGTGTGGTGTTGACCTGGTTGGTCGTCGACCCGTGTGGTACGCAGCCTCGGGGCTGGCGTGGTGTGTTGTGTTGTATGCGGTTTTTCGACCAGTTTTACTCATAAAACGGGCCAACTCTTTTCTACTATATCAATGAAAGGCAAAACTTTTGCCTAGTTTAAAAAAAAAAGTTATCAATGAGTGAACTAGAATTTCATTAAAAATTATGTACTACTCTAATAACCAAGAAAGTCCCCTTTTAAAGAAATTGGACAGGATCCTGGTTTCTGTATCTTGGTAATCAAATTTTCCTTTAATGTTTATTTATAATTTTAGCTAGAAATATTTCTGATCATTCTCCTGTGTTGCTGGATTTTTTGTGTAAAACAGTAAGCAGTGGTTAGGCCCTTTAAATTTGAACTAGAAGGACCTCGCGCGCTTTGCTGCGCCATCCTCTGTTGTTAATGTTTAATTTTTTATGTCGTTATCTGTTTTTAATTTTTATATCAACAGCTCCTCCTAACTATTCACCATTAAAAAAAGGTATGTGCACATTAATTTTTTTTATGGAACTCAAACTTCCATTAACTGGTGCGCACAGTCAGATCACACTAAAACGCGTAAGAACTCGGTGCACCGTCCGGCCAAATGGCCGGGGACTCATGCCCTAATTTCACACCATATGTCGGCAAAGCAACATTATTTCATGCAATTGACCGAAAAGCTTACAAAGTTTAAAACTAAGAAAAAACTTTATCTCAAGAAAGAGGTTAACATTTGGGGAAAGGTCACCGGCGTTGCTCATAATGGCTTGCATCATGTTCTGAGAGTAAGTTTCAATCTGAACCCTGTTCATCCTCTAGGATTGGGCCCTTGGATACCAGACAGGGATGACACAACCTCAGCTTATAGTGAGTCAGCTGCACACGGGATAGCACCATCCACACATTTAACTTATGCTCATCCCGACTCGCACAAGCCCAGGACTGACTGTGTCAGTGAGATCTTTTTCTTCTCCTTGGTACGAAATTGTTTGAATTCATCCACTGTATCTTCTGATTAGCAGGAGGAGAGTTTCTTCAGGATTGTGTCGCTCTCCAGCAACGATTTTATTTATATCCTTCCACCATCATAGAAGAGCAATGACATGAAGCTGTTTTTCTTTATCTATTCCAAGAATTTCATGGATCACAATCTTCGAATCTGTACAAAACATTAGCTTGGTTCGAACATCTTGCAGCTATAGGCTACGCCATCGAGAATAGATGACCCCCATCTTCACTTACCAGGCATCAAGATGGTCATGTTGGATCCGGTTCCATTCCTCAACGTTGCAAGATGAGATTGTGGGGTAAACTGTTATGAGCTATATATACGCCACAGAAATTGCTATTTTTTTTGTGGACACTGTGCACGTCAAATATCCTTCCACTTGAATCCTTCATGTTGATTTGATGTCTAGGGCTGTCCTAGCTGTACCTTGTCAAGTTGCCTCTGCAACCGATACATAAACTTGATACTGAATAGTCCTTTCTCATCGAAATGCCAGGCCCAATCATCCTCTGTATCTTCAAAGATGGCATCGACAAAATCATGATTGCATCTTGCTCAGTAAACATATCTCTAACCGGAGGTTCGCCCCAACTTCCAGTGATGGATTCATCAGTTCGATATCCATGTTTATTATGGTCTGGCCATGGTGTGCATGACTCCACAGTCGGGGGAATTCCCTTGAGTATACTCTCTTTATTACTTGCAGTAGGTCAATTCCCTTGAGTATACTACCACTGGTGGAAACGGGGCTATAGGTCCCGGTTGGTACGGGGCTTTAGTCCCGGTTGCACAACCGGGACGGGGCAATCGGGACTAAAGCCCTAACCTTTAGTCCCGGTTGCCCCACCAACCGGGACAAAAGGGTGCACACGTGGCAGCGGCAGAGGGCGAGGGGGGTGGAGCATTAGTCCCGGTTCGTAACACGAACCGGGACTAATAACCTTCTGCCGCGGCAGAGATTTGGCTCATTTCTCTGCCGCGGCAGAGAATTTATTTTGGCACACTTTGTTGCCGCGGCAGCATTTTCGCCACTTTTTGTGCCGCGGCAGAGAATTCATTTAGGTTATTTTATTGTTTATTTAGTGATTTGCACTTATCAATAAAGGAACCTTATATTACATCATGAATATCATGACAATATTACATTGAATACACGGATCGAGTTCATGCACTACATACAAAAGTTGCTATTCGATGCTACCGGCCAATTCCTTCAAAGTTGCTATTTTTACAATCCCTATTGTCTATACACAGCCGAATAGTATTCCCCTTTTGGGTCTAGGACTTCTGCATCCAAGAATCCCGCCAATTCCTCCTGAATTGCTCGTACGCGATCCTTTGGCAGAAGACCGTCCCGTAGACGTTCGATCTGATTTAAAAAAGGAGTCAGCCTATATGAATGAAACTAAACACAATTTGATTGTAATTTAAAACTATAGAAATTGTTTACGTACGTGGAGTTGCTCTAAATTTCTGCCCTTCTCATCGCACGTCTACCGGATGAACTCGCAAACATAGTATCCACATAGATTGTTACCTGGTCCCTGCGTCAGGTACTTTACGAGAACAGAGTTCAATCATAATAATAATCAAGCATGATAATAACTTGTATCAAAACTAAAATCAAAGAGATGCGCGGATATAGCTAGTGGTGCTTACATTTAGTGGTTAAAATATAAGCTCCTCTTTCTAAACACCCATAGCCTTGTTGGTGAACCGTTTCCAAGGGCTGCCCGGCGTAGAAAACGAATAAAATAAGTTATTAAGTACTTGATATCATAAAATTCACGAACGTTGCCGATATAGTGTCGTAATGATTAGAATTATCGCTGGAGAAGTATCTGCATGTCCTTCCACGTCTCAAGGGGTTTATGTTTCGAGTCCATGACTAGTACACGCCCTTTGTCAAGTTGAATGATTAACAGAATATAGTAGAAGCTGCAAATGCATAACTAATCAATTATATACTTAACATCGAGTAAGCGAAATAGAAAGTGTATACAAAACAATAACACTCACTCGAAGTTGTAAGGAAATACTATTTCCCTTTTGGTTTCTTGAAACCTTAACGCGTGTACTATATTATCCTCCGTATCCTGGGGGCTTATTTTGAGATTAGCTTCATGAACCCAATATGGGTCAATGAAGCCAATGTCATAGATTTGTCCTCTGCTGCATTCGAGAATCTTCATTCTGCATATTACAGTATGATTATATACATGCAATAAACAAAATAATATAGCTGGAGACTAAATTAATTACAGAATTAGTACTTACAGACAATAGGCACTGATGATCGGTTTGTCCAAGGCATCTTGATTGAATAATTGAAATAGTTCATCAAATTCAATGGATATCATGTCATCCTTTTCTTTCCCATGATGCTTTTTTGTAACCCTCAGCACTATCCAGTTAGCCCCGGCCCTTGTGGCATGCATGTACCAGTTATGCAATCTTCGCATTTTTGTTGGAAGATTGTTTACCTCCTCAGGTTTGACGAGAGGTTTGCCGTACTGGTATTTGTATGCTACTTTACTCACGGGGAAGAACTTTAACTGGAATAAGTACTGGGCAATACTCATACCTTGAGCAGCGGCAGCTTCTCCGTATTGTGCAACTACCTCTGGATCATACTGCTCTTCGGCCCCATATTTGCTCGACCCCACATTGGTTTGGGAAATCACCTTGAGAGGGGCGCAAGTCTGTTTTGCTTGTTCTCCGAGCTGGGCAACAGATTTCTCGCTTGCATCGATCGCTCTTGAGGCTTTTTGTGCCGCATGTGACTTGAGAATAGAACGCTCATAGTCTGATGACAGCTTTGGCTCGGGTTGATGAAGAGTCTTTAGCATTTTCAACACTTTGGCTTTTTCTTCTTTGGTGCTGGGGAACTCTGGCTCTTTCGGCCGCCTCAGCTTAGCTTAAAAACGATCGCTTTCGCATCAACGATCGCCGCAGCCTCCTCTTCAAGATACCATAAGCTCTCTTGGGAGGAACCTTTGGTACTTTTGGAAGAGGCTCTTGTTTATGTTTCGTGATCGCCACGACGACAAGATGCGAGACGCTTTACGCTTTTATCCCGAGGCGATGGCGATGGCTCCGCCGATGGCTGCACCGGAGATTGGTGAGGCGACGGGTGAGGTGAGGCGAAAGACGGCTGCCACGGGCGGCGACCTCGGCTGGAGACGGGTTTGGCGGCGAAGATGGCCTTGGCGTGTGATTTGAAGCACGATACATTCCTTCGCCATAGAATGGTGGCGTTTTTATGCCTCCCGATGCCACATCCCCTTCACCGCAGGTAGTGAAGATCCAAAACCTCAAAGGTGGGCATGATTTCATCCACGCCGACAACAGCGTAGCCCTCCGAACCGAACGACGTTGGTAAGTTGGTGTGGGTCCAATTGGTAAGGCATAGCCGACCGCCACCTTCATTGATATGTTCACAACTTTGACATGTAGCTCGCGATGTGTCATCTCTGATATCATCCTTTGGGTAGCCAACAGGAGCCATCGTCGGTGCATCATCGTCATCGCCATTGTCATCACCCGACCTCGGTGGAAGCCACATCGCTTTTCGATTATTCGATAGGCCGGTAGCATCGAATGCGGTGTCTTGCTTGAGATGGGCCAGTAGTACTTTGCTCTTTAAGTGCGTTAATTTCATCTTGTTGTTGCTTTAATCGTTCTTCAATTAAACGATTCGCTCTTTCCGACTATCTCGCTTCAACTTCCTCCCGCCCTTTCTCCTCCGACGGCTTCTATCGATATTTCTTCCTCTCTTCTGGAAACCCAGTCCTCCATGGTTGGGAGCCTCTTGTGCCTCGTGTTCGTCCATCATGTTCCTTATTTCCAAGGGCGAGTGTGAGCTCAGCATTCCTTCTATCGGGAATGAAGTCCCCATCTTTAACAGCCTTTACTGCTTTTCTGATCCTCTCGATTGGCAAGGGGTCTTCTTTATGTCGTATGTTATATATACACCTCCCTTCCGAGTCCAACGTGCCCCCATGCCCGTAAAACCAATTCCTTGCACATTCTACCCAATCGTCTGTCTCTGGGGTGATCTTTTTATCACGCAGTTCATTCTCAAGTTTCTCCCACTTAGGAATGCCAGCCCTGTAGCCACCTTGCCCCATAGTATGGTGATACTTCTTGTTAGCAGCATTCAGCTTATTCGCTTCGAACATTTTCTTAGCTTTTTCTGATGTCTTGTATTCCACAAACTCAGCCCAGAATGGTTTTATCTTCTCAAACTGAATATTCTTGAAATCGGGAGTCTTCTCTTTCACGACATAGTCAAGGTGCAATCTTTTCTTCCAGTTGGTGAAACACTAGGCCATCTTCTTCAAAGCCCACTCCCTGACCTTAGCCTTCATGGCTCTCCCATGTTGTAAGGCGTCCTCAACTGGATCCTCCGCATTTGGATCCAGCTCTATCTTCGGTAGTTTGAAATTAACGATGAGCCTCTTCCACAGTAAATATTTGGCGTGGTTAGGGACAAATAAACATGTTCCCTCTTCATCCGCATTAGCAGGCCTATTCCAATTTCTAATGGTGATCGGGATTAAGTCCCTAACGATTACTCCGCATTGTGCCACAAATTTGTTTGCGACAACTTTGGGAGCCGTCGGTTTGCCGTCTTCAGCGACATCTTCGATCCTGAACCTCTCATGGTCTTGCAACTTTTTGGTTGGGCCTCGTCTGCTCTTTTTAGTAGATTCCTTCGATCCAGAGGGCTAAAAGAAGAAAGATCGTCGTTACTATTTCTATATAGATAGCAGATGATTAATTAATGAATTGATTATATTACATGCACCTCGCCGGAGCGGTCGTCTTCTCGATTACACAAGGCATCGCCTTCTCCCTCGCGGAAGGCAACACCTTCAACCTCAAACAAGTCGTCTATTCCGGTAAAAAGAGGATCACCCTCACCGGAGTTCTTCAGAAACGTTGATACGTCTAAATTTTCTTCCCCACAGATCACACCTTGGATCAACTCTTCCTTTTCTTCGTCTCTGACGTGTGGGTCCATATTTTCTGCATAGGTGGAAAAACGAATAAGTCAAAGCAGCTAAAGGAAAAAGTTAGGTACGGTGTTGAGAGATATAAACCCTAATTCAGAGAAACCCTAATATATACATACAAAATAATAAAAATGAATAGAAACCCTAAATCCTAAACCTAGCTACAAAAAGGAAACCGTGTAGTAGATAGGCACATCGTCGAACCCACATGCACCTAAGGGGTATTAATGATTCCTTATCTAAGATAGGGCTTTTAAGTTGCTTGACAATGTGAATCGGTCCAGGGCTACCCACAAAGGATCGACCAGTGGGGTCGAAGACCAATAATACCAAACTAATTAATAAACCTAATAATACCTAACTAATAATAAACCCTAAGACATGCTCGACGATTTAATCGGGGTTCCGAGGGGTGAAAACCCTAACTCGGGGAAACTCCGGAACATATGAGAGGGGTGCATTTGTTCTTCTAATTATACTTGTCATTTAAGTTGTTGAACAATGCATGATTATAGGTTAAATAGATAGGTTTTATTTTTCTGAACAATTTGATATATTATTTGTATTTTTCTGACTTATAAATAAAAAGATATTGAATTTACAAGTTTATATTAATTTCTGAAATTATTAAGTCATTTAAAATTGAATTACTGTGTCAATATGACATCAGCAAAGGGTTGGGTTTTTTTTTACCCAGACAGAACCTAGCCACTGTCACTGAGTGCTGGGCCCTAGGCCACATCAGCAAGCCACCGTGGTGGTCAAAGGTCAGCGGGCCCGTGGGCCACGTCAGCGTGACGCCGGGGTGACGTCATCTCGGCGGCCACCGTCAGCTGCTCACCGGGGACGGCGCTGTGAGGCATGCGGGGAGACGGGGCTAGGCTTGATCGAAGCAGCACGTCGCGGTAGGCAATAAAGTGGCGGCGCCGCTCGAAGAAGCTCACCGGAGCTGGGCGCACGGCGGGCAGCGGCGGCGGTGCTTGCAGCGACACGACGCGTGGCGGCTACAACAAGAAAGCGGGAAAACGGAGGGCACTGGGAGGTGCAGAGGCTCACCGCGCGTTAGAGAGAGGCTGCATCGCTCCTTCTTGGTCACTGGAGCGTCGCCTCCGTCGAGCTCGAGCGGCGACGGCGTCGGGCTGGGGAAATGGTAGTCGCGCCTGACAGACGGAGGCGGCGGTGTCAAGCGATTAACGCTGCTCAGGCGCTGACGCGCGGCGGCGAGTTCGGGCAGCTGCCAAGGCCAGCGGTGCAGCAGCGTCGGTGAAGCAGAGAAGTGAGATGGGGAAGGAAAGAAGAAGAGGAGGGGCGTCAGTTATAACCAAGGACCTTTAGTCCTTGGTGGCTCTAAGGACTAAAGATTATCGTCGGTTGGAGCCACCAACCGACGTATACTCCAATATTTTCAGCAGACCAAGGGTTGGCGCTAGGGTCTTTAGTCGGTTGGTGGCTCCAAGCGACATATTTCTATTTTCAAATTTTCGGTATTTTCTCTGTTTACGCCTTAATTTTGATTTTGGGGTTTAAATTTGTATTGTTTTTTAAATGATAATTAATTTGGAATTTAGAAAAACTTTAAACATAAAAAGTGTTTGGATTTGAATAAATAATTCAAAACCATTTTCTGTTTTAAAAAATAATTAATATAACCATTTAAAATATGAACCATTTACAATTAAAAATGAATTAACTTATATTTTTTTAATATCAATTTGGAATTTAGAAAAACTTTAAACATAAAAAGTGTATGGATTTGAATAAATAATCCAAAACCATTTTATATTTTTAAAAAATAATTAATGTAACCTTTTAAAATAAATTAACTTATATTTTTTAATATTAATTTGGAATTTAGAAAAACTTTAAATATAAAAAGTGTTTGGATTTGAATAAATAATTCAAAACCATTTTCTGTTTTAAAAATAATTAATGTAACCATTTAAAATATGAACCATTTACAATTAAAAATTAATTAACTTATATTTTTTTAATATCAATTTGGAATTTAGAAAAACTTTAAACATAAAAAGTGTATGGATTTGAATAAATAATCCAAAACCATTTTATATTTTTAAAAAATAATTAATGTAACCTTTTAAAATGAATTAACTTATATTTTTTAATATTAATTTGGAATTTAGAAAAACTTTAAACATAAAAAGTGTTTGGATTTGAATAGATAATTCAAAACCATTTTCTATTTTAAAAAATAATTAATGTAACCATTTAAAATATGAACCATTTACAATTTAAAATGAATTAACTTATATTTTTTTAATATTAATTTGGAATTTAGAAAAACTTTGAAATGATCAATATACCATGATAGGCCATGAAATCTCGAACATGATAGGTAATTTTGTGAAGGTTTTTTTCGAAACATGATCAATATACCAAGTCTGGTATTTTTCCTTTCAACTATGTAACATAATATGATACCACGCGAAGGATTTTCATTGTTCGGATTTTTTTTGAATTTATTATGCCCGTTTTGAATTATCTGAATTTCTAACTATGGTCGAACCGGTGTGCATGAAGATAGGGGACGAGCATCGTTAGAACTTGCTTTGGATTCATGAAGAAACCACGTATTGCGAGTCTAAAATGATTTTTCAAAAATCACGGCGATAGATCATGTACCGTAGTACAAACCGGACCCACTTCCTACCGATTCGCAAACATTTGTCCTTTTACCCGGGATGGACGAAAAGGTTTGAGATGTCCCTGTTGGGAGATAGTCCATGTAAGGTGGTCTAGTATTTAGGAAAATGGGGTAGGAAAAATGATGGGATCATTAAAACGGCATTTTTGTGGTTACTTCACAAAATGACCTGTTTTTTGCGCTTGGAAAATGGAAAAGGGCTTTTCCGTACGACAAAAGGATGGTGTCACCAACCGGGACATTATGTCATGCGACACATGCATAATATGGGCACAACATTATGTCGATATTATGTCGTGCGGCGTGTACCTTGTCCCGGATGGTGTCACCAACCGAGACTAAAGATCAACTTAGTCAGGTTGGAGACACCAACCGACAAAACACGATCGCACTAATGATAGGGGTGAGTGTCGACATTATTTTCATGTGTGTCGACACTATGCCGAGCTGCTTGTACTATAAATAGGCATCCTTGCAGTCGATCCTCTAGCGCTTTGAGGCATCTCCAAGATGGTTTTCGAGCGAGGAGCCCATCCTCCGGCATCTCCGAGAACTGGTCATAGAGGCACTCCTAATATGTGAAATTAGTTAGCTCGAGGCGATTGATCTAGTTAGAGAAGTTACAAGCTGCAAGATGGTTTTCGGTCTTTGGGACACCATCATGTTAGCTTTCAGGAGATGCCGTGAGCCCAGGTCCTCCGGCATCTCCGAGAAACTGGTCATAGAGGCACTCCCTAATATGTGAAATTAGTTAACTCCGAGGCGTATTGATATAGTTAGAGAAGTTACAAGCTGCAAGATGGTTTTCGAGAGCAGGGACACCACTACGACCAGTTTCAGGGAGATGCCGCCGGATCCCAGTCCTCCGGCATCTCGAAGAAAGTGGTCATAGAGGCACTCCCTAATATGTGAGTGCGCGCGTTTGGAGATCAGATCTTAATGGTAAGTACGAATCGGGACAACTTCTTCATAGTACCGATCCAGCCACAAAACGGGACTAACACTCAAGACATTTATTAATATTAAAAACTGAAACTACAAAACCGGGACTAAAGGCCACAAACCGCGAAAGATTGAAGAGCGGACACGCAGGACTTTCCAATATGGCAGCTCCCAAAATATAGATTTCTTCTTCCACATGGGTGCGTGTCCTGTAGCGACGTCGTTCGGAACTGATTGACCGCCGGGACCCTTTCCAAAGATTACTTCTATGTCCTTGACCATACCAAATACATCATCACCAGTAGGGAGTTCAGGCTTCTTCTGGTGATCTGCCTCACCTTTGAAATGCTTGCCTTTCTTTCTTACGGGATGATTGGTCGGAAGAAATCGTCGATTCGCCAGGTACACAACCTTCTTGCATTTATGCAAATATGTACCTTCGGTCTTATCTAAACAGTGGGTGCATGCCTTATATCCCTTGTTTATGTCTCACGAAGGTTACTAAGAGTAGGCCAATCATTGATGGTTACGAATAACAACCTAAATGAGATCAAATGGCTCCTGTTTGTTCTCATCCCACGCACGTACACCTGGTTTGCCCCACAACCGTAAGAGTTTTTCAACTAATGGCCTAAGGTACACATCAATGTCGCGGTTGCTTGGCCTTGGATGAGCACCGCATCATAATGAACTTACGCTTCATGCACAACCAAGGAGGCAGGTTGTAGATACATAGAGTCACGGGCCAGGTGTTGTGACTGCAGCTCTGCTCCCAAAAGGATTCATGCCATCCGTACTTAGACCAAACCATAAGTTCCTTTGTCACACCGCAAAGTCCGGGAAGTCTCTCTCGATTTTTCTCCACTGTGACCCATCGCCAGGTGTCTCAACTTCCCGCCTTTCTTACGGTCTTCTTTGTGCCATCGCAACAACCTGGCATGCTCTTTGTTTCGAACATGCGTTTCAATCTTGGTATTATAGGAGCATACCACATAACCTTAGCAGAACCCTCTTCCGAGGGGCTCTCCCTCAACATCACCAGGGTCATCTCGTCGATCTTATACCGCAACGCATTGCATACCGGCATTTATCTAAATTCTCATACTCCTTACATGTAGAGGATGCAGTCATTAATGCATGCATGTATCTTTTGCACATCTAATCCCAGAGGACAGAGAGTCTTCTTTGCTTCGTAGGTACTCTCGGGAAGTTGTTATGTTTTGGAAACTTTGGCTTCATTATTTTCAGCATCTTTTCAAATGAGGAGTCAGTTAGACCACACTCGCCTTCCATCGCAACAATTCCAAAGGTGGTACCGAGCTTTGTGCTGCCATCTTCACAATTTGGGTACAACAATTTCTTGTGATCTTCTAACATGCCCTCTAACTTCAACTTCTCATTTTCATTTCACGCTACTTTGCATCAGAAATGACCCTACCAAGTTCATCACCGGCTCATCCGATGCACGTTCTTCACCTCTTTCCTCTCCATTGTCTTCCATTGCGTATCACCGTATTCAGGAAACATATGATGATAGTTGTTATCATCATCTTCTTCTTCACCATCTTCCATCATAACCCCTCTTTCCCCGTGCTTGGTCCAGCAATTATAGTTGGGCATGAAACCTTTCATAATCAGGTGGCAGTGAATGATTTTCGAGGAAGATTACTCCTTGTTGTTCCGACATTGAACACATGGACAACGTATAAATCCATTCTCTTTGTTTGCCGTAGCCACATCGATAAATTTATCCACGCCTTTGATATACCCGGCTACGCGCCGGTCACCGTACATCCATTCCCGACCGTTCATCTGCATCATATAAGTAAGTTTATCAAAAAACAGGACATCATAAATAGTGAAATAACCAATTCACACCGACACATGAATTGTATCAATGACCTAGAAAAGATAAGATTGCTAACCTCGATCGAGGGAAATAAAGAGGAGAAAGCTCAAATGCGTCTCGGACACCTTCTATATTTTTGTTCTATGAGAAATTCAACGGGATTATTCACTCAAATATTTCATCAAACACCTTCAATGCATGCATAGAAGAGAAAAAACTAGCACACCCCTCACACCTTCCACCATTCGAAAAAACAGAGTGGAGGCAGAGGGGGCTGGGGCGTTGCATTTATAGAGGGCAGGAGAATAAGTCCCGGTTGGAGCCAGCAACCGGGACTAAAAGTGCGTGTCACGCCACGTGCCTGTGGCCAAACCTTTAGTCCCGGTTGGTGGCTCCAACCGGGACGTATTCCCCCTTACCAACCGGGACGCATGCTCCCTGGCCCCGTGCCCGCTCCAACCGGGACGCGTGTCAGCATTAGTCCCGGTTGGTGGCGCAACCGGGACTAATGCTCTGAGGGTTCGCGAACGGATGGCCCTTTTTCCACTAGTGTACGCCACACGTTTATGATACCAAGCATGCTCTGAGCTTCAAACAACGAACAGTTAGAGTAGTACTTTGCCTTCATTACACATGCACATAGGTAGTCCGGGTTGATTAATAACCTATATCCTTGCTTCGCCAGCATTGCTAGGTTGAAAGCATAAAGATCTTTATATCCAAACCCTCCCTTGTCCTTCAACAAAGTCAATTTTCTAGCTAAGACGGTGAATCTTGTTCTCTATTTGTCCTGGCTAGCCCACCAAAATCTGCACACCATATGTATGTAACACTATCGATGAAGTTGATCCGTGATGCATAGTTTCTGGGTTTTACGATTACAGGATAGATGCAAACAAACATAGGTGAACAGAATTTTTGTGGTTTCTTGTAAGGCAGAGGGTCGAAGATCTAAACCAGTAGATGGTCTAAACAGCTAGAACGCCTTGCTTTGCCTTTTGCAAGCCAGCTCCTCATTGACCTCAAATTTGGCAGTCATGCAGTCATGCTTTACGTGCATCATTTACCATCAACATCACCGGCTAGTAAGAACCCTCAGCAAACACAGGGGATGACATGTAATTTGTTGCCCCAACTGAACAATCTTACACATTTTTGCATGGTATATACATGGGAAATATTCAAAATTCTTTGCACATGAAGATTCATATTATATAGTGCTGATCCGATTGCACGTTTTACCATGCCTGAATATCCAACAAAAGCAGATCACACTGACACCATTGAGTCAACACTTCATCTCTTTCATAGTACAAAATATAGCTTCTGCAAAAATTGTTACGATGCATTCATTAGAGTTTACTTGTATACACGAATTGCCCAATCTGACCTTGTTTATTTACACAAAAGTAAGTTCTACTTCTGACCTGCTTATGTCAGAGTATTTTTTTTGTGACTTCGTAATAAAGTTCACCTTAGTGCAATGCAGCCAAGACCAATATCAACAACTTGCAATTATATATATTGCAATGCCGCCAATGTCAGGTTAAATCCATCTTCCATTAAAGAAGAAAAAGGCGAAAGCACGGAGAAGTGTACTTTGAACATAAGTTGAGAAAACACTACGGTCTTGTTTTCAACTTCCAATCAGCCAAAAAAGCAACCATGGAAACAGAAAATATAAATAGTAAAGTCAATAGGTATGAGCTTTTATAGGTTGTGAACATGCATACATTTCACCAAATGCCATAAGCCTGCAATAACTAAGTACATCTAAATTCAGATGATATCTAAACACAGAAGAAAAGTATAAGCTTTGGTATCTTTTAAGGGAGCATACACTCGATCAAATGTCAGGATCCTACAATAACTAATTAGTTCAGAAAACTTCAGATGATATGTTGTGGTAAGAATAAGATTAAAATGCTAAGAGAGTGGGCTGGTGAGCGGAAGACAACAAAAGGATCTTTGTACCCTAGAGACGGGGCATAGGTATTTGAGGGTCTCGGGACCCTTGCCGTCCCACGACTTTCAGGTGCCTCTTCGTCTAATCTGGTGTGGGCAAACGTCTCCCAGCCTTCTACAATCTGCATCTAGGCATCAACGACTAGGGGTATCCGTCCCCACGAGTTGCAGGGCTCTATGTATTGAATTGATGCACTAGCCATCTAAACCAAAAGCCCGAACTGATGGAAAGGGCTAGGTGTGTATTATATTCTTAACACTCCCCCTCACGTCTAGGCTATTTTAGTCCTTAGCATGGGTTCGGTGCAGACCGCAGAATCTTTTTTTATAAACTGTGTGAGCAGGGTCTTGAACTTGAGATCTCTTGGCTCTGATACCATATTGAATTGATGCACTAGCCATCTAAAACCAAAAGACCGAACTGACGAAAAGGGCTAGGCGTGTATTATATTCTTAACACTTTGAAGCCATTGTAGGAGGGAAAATCGACGGACCTGATGGAGATGCTAGTGATGATGTCGAGCGCCGTTGAGGTGAGCGGAGGCACCTGAGGACAGGCAGTTCGGCGTTGGAGAGGATAACTTTCGGGAGGAGGGAGGGGGCTCGATCTGAGTTTTCCTTCTTCTGAGATGGGGATCGACCGAGTTAGTTCTCCTGGAGTAGCTCAAGTCGGTTTAGCTGGAGTCGGTATGCAGCTAGCGGTAAAATCTGTGGAGCATTGGTAGGCTATCAAAACCAGGGAGCTTAGAGCTCCTTAGAGATTGTGTCGGTTTCTTAGGGATGATCTGGTGCATGTAGTTAGCAAAGTTCGGCATGATTACTTCTCTGGTAAAAGGTTGATAGACAAATGGTAGAATGGACCTGGAAAACTTTGAAGGGCTGGAATTTAAACTATGTTTGGTTATGTAAGAAACATAAAAATAAGTTGTCTAAGGAGATGGATGAGATTGATATAGAAATTGAGTTGGTAGGTTTATCTACTGAAAAGTGTAAGATTACAAAAGAAAAAATTGAGATCCTTAATAAGATTTACTAGGAGGAAGAGATTGTGGTTAGAGAGAGCTAAGGAGAGAGAGTTGTTAGATGGAGATGCTTTAACTTCCTATTTCATGTCTAAGGCAGGACTCCCTCCGTTCACTAATGCAAGATGTTTTAGCTTTTTCTAAAACACATATATGTAGATGTGTTTAGTGTATATGTTCACTCATTTTGGATTCTATCTAGTCCACTTTGAAATATCTAAAAAGTCTTACGTCAGTGAATTTTGGATGGAGCAATAGAAAAATAAAGAATGAAATTGTTTCCTTACAACTAGAGGATGGGGATACAAATGGTGATGAGGATATCATGAATTATTCTACTCCTTTCGTCCTAAAATAGATGTCTTAGATTTATCAAATTTTGTATGGACACTATTTAGTATATAGATTCATCCAAATTTTGACAAATCTGAGACATCTATTTTGGGATGGAGGGAGTACTTTATTTTGTAAGAAGTTTTTTGGTTTTGTAGATAATGTTATTAATGTAATGTTAGACATCCCCATGCCTTGTGTGTTAGATGCCTATTATAAGGAACAACTAGGTAGGGCTTTTTCCATGGAGGAGATAAAATTTGTAGTTTTCGGATGAAAAAGAATAAGGCACAAGGTCCTGATGAAAAAGTGTTGGAGATATGCCCTAGAGGCAATAATAAATGTAGTTATTATTATATCTTTGTGTTTATGATAAATGTTTACATTCATGCTATAATAGTATTAACAAGGAAACATTAATACTTGTGTGATTTGTAAACTTAATTTGAAGTCCCTAGTAAAGCCTCTATATAATACTAGCTTGTTGGTTAATAGATGATTGTGGTTTCCCTATCATGAACATTGAGATGTTATTAACAGCAAGATCATATCATTAGGAGAATGATATGATGGACATACTCCTATAGATAAGCGTAGCATAAAGATCAAGTCATTTTAATAGTTCAATTGCTATATGCTTTCTGATACATAGTAATCTAATTCCTTCGACCATGAGATCATGCATATCACCTTTACCGGATGGATGCTTTGATGACATCAAACACCACACCGAATCGGGTGGCTATAAAGGTGGCATTGAGTGTTCGGAAAGTATTGGTTGAAACACATGGATCAAGAGTGGGATTTGTCCATCCATATGACGGATAGATATACTCTGGGCCCTCTCGGTGAAATGTCATCCAATTAGCTTGCAAGCATGTGACTGGCTCACAAGGGATCACATATCACGGGAACGAGAAAAGAGTACTTATCGGTAACGAGGTTGAACTAGGTATGCAGAGATACCCGGATCATAACCTCGGATAAGTAAACTATCGTGAGACAAAGGGAAATTGATATCGTATGTAAGTGGTTCATTCGATCACAAAGTAATCGTAGAAATATGTGGGAGCCATATGAATTTCCAGATTCATCTATTGGTTATTGTTCGGAGAAGTGTCTCGATCATGTCCGCATAATTCACGAACCGTAGGGAGACAAACTTAAGGATTCGACGTTGTTTGAGTAGTTATGGAATGATGAGAAGGAGACCGAATGTTGTTCGGAGTCTCAAATGGGATTCGGGATATCACGAGGAGATCCGGAATGGTCCGGAGAATAAGATTCATATAAGGAAAGTCCCGTTTCGGAGTTGGGAATGGTTCCGGTGTTTTCATCGGGAATGTTCTAGAATGTTCCGGAATGTCTGGCACTCCGGAGGGGAAGGGTACATGAATGTGTTGTATCAAGTTGGTATGATTGCATCATGTACTAAGTGTCATCGCTGTACCAAATAAAGGATTAATTCAAATCCTAGTTTGAAAAGTCAAATAGCTAGTTTGAAAAGTCAAACGGCTAAACTTGGAAAGAGGAAAAGAGGAGGAAGGGGGAAACCGAGTTGGGGAGGAGTTCCCTCCTCCAACCGGCGGCCCACCTCCAAGCCGAGTTGGGTAGGGACTCCTCTCCCTCCCCTTGGCCGGCCGGCCCCTCCACCTATATAAGGAGGGGTAGGGCTCCCTCCTAGAGACACACAAGATCCTCTCCTCCAAACCCTAGCCCCAAGCCGCCGCCGGCCCTAGGGCACTCGCCGCCGCCGCCTAGGTGAAACCCTAGCCGTCGGCACTAGCCCCTCCTCGGCGTGTCTAAACCCTAGATCGTTGAGGGACTCTCTCATACTCCACCATACTCGCTCCGGCTTAAGGCGAAGCCCTGCGAGATCTCCCCTCTACTTCCGGTACCACGCCGTTGTGCTGCCGGAATCGCGAGGAGAGTGCTACAACCTCCGCTGCCTGCTGGAACAAGGGAGAGGAAGGTCTTCGTCAACGTGACCGATCAAGGGAGCGCCGGAGAACTTGGCCAGGAAGGATCGTCTACGCGATCTTGAGATCGGAAAGAGTACGACTACATCACCCACGAGAATCCGCTCTCGTTAAACACTTTGGAATCTTCGAGGGTGAGTTATTCCATCGACTCGTTGCTACAATCTAGTAGATAGATCTTGGCTTGTTTGTTTGTATGCGGTAGAAATTTTTTGTTTTCCATGCTACGAAACCCTACAAAAAGAAGGTGATCAAATAAGAGGGATAGATCACATATGTATATGTCATGTACAAATAAATGCAACTTATATATACTTGGAGTCCAAAAAAGAAACATTACGGTCCAAATGTTTGCACACTGATAGTAAATCCTTGGTTGAACAAACTATCGTAAGAGAAGAAAATATAGCAATCTAAAGGTTTTCCAAACAACTTATGTCGCTTTAGCACCTCTTAAATTCATGAAAGATCAACTTCTGGTACATTACAAAGCCTCACACTTGTTCTATGTAACATCTCAAAAATGTTGAACAATGATTATCAAATTCCAATCACCAAATTTAGAGTTAACAAAAACTTTTGTTAATTAAATCCTATGAATGCATATGTGTATGTGATAATTGTGTGAATGCATGAATGGACTTGTGAGATTTATCTAAATAGCATGGAATGGTTTAAATATAAAAACAACATCATTTAAAACATTTCCAAGCAGAAACAAATCAAGATAAATCAAAAACAAAACAAATAAAGCAAATGGTCATTTTTGCCAATCTTGCTCACTAGGCCACTTTGAGTGTTTCTAGTCCAAGATTTCAAACAGAAACATTTCCATTTCTTTTCACCCCTTGCTAGACCAAGTAAAAGTGAATCAAAGCCCACCTTTCAAACTTGCAGAAACATTTGGCAACTTGATTCAAATGACAATTCAAAATTGAATCTTTATCATATATAAAGATCACCATTTCTCAAAACCCAACCAAACCAATTCCACTTGACCAATCCCACTAACCAGAGACTCCCTAGTATGTAACCAACACATCCACAAAGTTCGATTCAAAAATTCAAATTTGTATCTCTTTCGGCCATTTCATCAAACACCTTGCAATCACTAAACCAACAAACATCAAATACTATTAGGAGCAGTGATTTTGGCCTAACTTGTTCTCTCTCTGGTTCATAGCAATCTATTAGTAGATCATCTAGCCCATTTAACAAGCTTTAGCACCACTGTGAGCTTTCCATAGCCATCAATGGTGACCAGGCCGAGCTCAACTTACCACCTCTCAGTCGACAGCCAGCTAGGAGAAGCACCAAGCCTAGCAACCATGTCTGGGACACTCTCCACCGTCCACCGCCATCCCCTGTGCAAGCCTCGAGCGCAGCCAGCCCCTGGACCACACAGCCCGAGCATGCCAAGCCTCTCTGCGAGCGAGCCGAGAGCGCGCTAGAGCGCCAACCGCGACACACGCCCACAGACCGCGCGTCGCCCTCGCCGCGTGCAAGCAGGATCTCCACCATCCCAGGAACACCGCAGACATGCCCCTTCACCATCGCGCGGACCGTAGATGATGTGCGCCATTAAAACCACCGTCGGACCCGCCCAGAGAGCAGCGACATTCCGACCGTTTCGCACCACCCCATGCCGCGTGACCTTGCCGTTGAGCTTCGCCAGGGAGCACAACACCGCCCCTATCGTCGCCTATGCCATGAGACCACTGTGCCGACAACCACGACGAGCTCAGCCTGCGCCCGTCGGTCCCCCTCAGGCACTATAAATAGAGGCCACCCCAGCACGAATTCTTCACACCATCTCACCCCCTCTCTCTCAGAAGCACCCCACCTCACTCCCGGAGCAAGGCGAGTAGTGCATCGCCGGAGCTTGCCGCTGTTGGAGAGAAGGGCGCCGTTGATTGGAGCCGCCCCAGGAGGAGCTACCGGTACCAGGAGGATCGCCGTCGTCGACTTTGTTGTTTGCCCCCATCATCGACCATCGCCTGAGCCCCGGTGAGCCTCCCACGACCCCCACTGGCCGCGCTAGGGTTCTGTCTCGCCGGTGTTGCCCGACGTGGACGATGAACCACAGCTATAGGATTAGAGCTTGATCGTACGGTCCACATCCCCCATACCACTTCGCACCCCTCTGTCTCACTGACTGGTGGGGTCATTCACTTAAACCCACCCGCAAGTACGCTGTGCCCCGTGGTCCGGCCCAGTTAGCATCCGCGTGACCCAGTAATTCAAATTTAGATTTATTCTTTTAGTTTCAAACTCGGTTCTGTATCCAGATTCAAAAATCAACCTAGCTCGATTCACTGAGCCAACATGCATAAAACCAATTTTGTTAGAAAGGTACTGGAGTGCTTAATCCAAGCTCGTTGGATTCAAACCATTTAGATTTGTAGATCACCCATGGTAAAAATAAGAAGGCAGAAGCTTTTCTGCATTCAAACATTTTTCAAAATTCAACCATGAAAGCTTTTGAGTTGATTCCAACTCTCAAAAATCACATTTTACAAGACCTTTCAGAATATGTAAAAATATCTAGGTTTACTTACATAAATAATGGTCAAACAATAAAATAATGCCCCATAGGCATTTCTAGTCACTTTAATTAATTAAAATAAAAGGTTAAACCTTATTAAATTGTGACACCACGTTAAATCACATTCCCAAGTACTGAAATATGTGGTGATGACATGTGTCAACACGATCCCATGTTTTAGTTGGAGAATATTAAATCTTAAGTAGTTTTTCAATGAGTGGAAATTACTTTTCTAAAATAAAGAAAATAAAACTATTTGCCTTAATGATTGTAATGTTTGTGATGATAATAGATCATCTAGTGAAAACCCTGGTGTGATAAGTAAGAGTAGTTAAGTATTGTTTGGTGTTTGTGTACCTCGTATTTATTTATAGACGCTAGTACCGACCAAGGATACGAGGAGGAAGGAGGATACTACGAGGAAGAAGCTGAGGAGAACTTTAACCACTGCTCTGCACAAGGCAAGCTTATACTTGTAATTATGCAAGCTAACACTTGCAACCATGAAAGTTAGATAACATATGAAATGCATTAAACATGCTTGGTTAGATACATTTGATGATACCAAATCCTAGTTTTACTTGCAAGCTTAGTATTTTATTTCTTTATCAAAGATTTCTTTTAAAGTTTACCTAGTGATTTGTAGAGTTTAGAGAGATTGTTAAAGGTAGCATAAAGAGCATAAAACTTGACCTAAGTTAGATAAATCTTAATGTCATCCTGAGGCATGAGATTGAACTTAGATAAGATACACTTGATTACCATCCCTCATTAGTGTTTACCCCCATTGTAGTTGCTAGTGCTAAGCATAAAACTGGATCAACTTTAGATGGGAATACTTGGTGAAAATGGTTATGAAAACCTTAGAATGATGAGTCATTCTACTGAAATGTTTTGACATGTGTTCTTGAACACCAGATGATTTTTATGAAAATGTTAAGGCATGAGTCTTAGCCCTTTACAAAACTGATGGTTGTCTGAATGCGATACCATTCCAATTTTACCGTATAACCATAATACTCAAAATTTGGATAAGGCTTGACTGGAAATTTATATACCTTAGTATGGGTTCCCTTGCGGCCAAGGTTTGAGCTGAGGCTACCTTGTGAAGATTGTCCACCTGTGCAGTTCCCAAGATGACAGTTGGTCATGGTTGGGAGGCCAAACTCACAGGAGAGGTGCCTATACTAGGGCGTGTAATTGAAAGGTTAGGATTGATTATCCGCATACTGAGTATGGTGAATTCAGGATTGTTCCTGACGGATGTATCGAATGTTGTGGTGAAAGTGTACCACCTCTGCAGAGTGTCAAACTATTTGAATAGTCGCGTCCGCGGTTATGGACAGTTGGCGTGTCCATACTGTTCCGTCCTCAGATGTTTTCAAAATGACTTGTGAAATGATTCATGACTTTGACTTGACCACAACAGGGTTGTAATATGAAATTCAAGTTCTCACTTAGGTATTATAAAAATTTCAATTAGCCTTATTTGCTTCTGAACTCAGTAGAGATAAATCTGGCTTTTTGCAAAACAACCTAAAGCTTAGTATATCCTACTCAAAAACCACTTCACTTGTTAGTATTAGTTTGTGAGTACTTAAAGAGTACTCATGGCTTTGTCCTTGGCTATTTCCGTGACCAGACTATAAAGAGGATTATCAGAAAGATGGACAGCAGGAAGGTTACGACAACTAGGATCATCTTCCATTGTCAGCATTGCCTGTAACCATGAAGATGGAGTCTCGCCTACGCTATCGTTATTATTATGTTATTCCGCTGCTTGAATTGTATTAAGACTGGATCATGAAATCCTTATTTGTTATAAGACATTATGTATGGTTTGTAATGGATGATGTACTGTGATATCCAATCTGTTATGTCTCGCAAAAATGGTAATCCTGGGATTGCGATGTATGGCATAACAGGTATCCGAGATTAAAAATCTGGGTGTTGACATTCTAGTAATAGTAACTAACTGAACAAGAGGCGGGAATGGAGAGTGGAGCTATCCACCATCTGTAAACTCCAATCCTTCCAAAGCAATTTTATAATAAAAGGACACCAAAGATGGATCCATCTATGACAACATACCTTGCACCCAAACAACGATACCAATAATTACACAAACGAACGCACATGCCTAGTAAACAACATCCTCCGTCAAGGTAGTTGACGAACGATGAACTTGTGGTGAAGTCTTCCTTTGCCGTTACTTATGCCCACGATGGAGGCATGCCTCCGTGTTCGATCCTCAAGGAGATCGATGTGCTCCAACACCTTCCCATTACGATCTCATTGCTTGTCTGCGGTGGCGTCGGCCGCATCACCTCCACCAAATGATCCAACGCGTCCTCCATGCTTCCAACCGCCTCATAAAGATGGCATGGAGCGCCTAGGGCCGGTCCACGGATTTTTAGGGCCCTAGGGCAACACAACACCAAGGGGCCCTTGTTTAAATTGGAAGAGCTTCACATGGGTCAAGGGGGACAATGCCCCCTACTCCAGAAAACATCGTAAATTTATCTTTAATATTTATGCTAAAATTTTAGAGATTACTCAAAGTTTAAGCATGATTAGCTTTCTTGGGTCTCTCAACAATGTCTATATATCCAGCTCCATCACTTTCTCACACACGAAGGACTTAAAAAATATTATTGTTCTATAATAGAAATATTACTGTAATGTAATAGAAAATTAAATAATCCATATACTTTATAGATCCATGATCTTTCAAATCTCAGCGAATACATCCT
The DNA here is from genome assembly GCA_023614405.1 of Avena insularis. Lineage (NCBI taxonomy): Eukaryota > Viridiplantae > Streptophyta > Magnoliopsida > Poales > Poaceae > Avena > Avena insularis. Next base: position 274,633,023 of record CM042687.1, on the reverse strand, counting down.
AAAACTACTTGTTTCTATTGATCGAGCGAACTATATGTCATGATATTTATTTCTACCAATTTCTCCTTATATATATGCATGCGCAAATAAATGAGTAACATAGTTGATATAGTAGGCATTGAACTAATAAGAGGATGGAATAGTTTCTCAAACATGCACGATGGGAACAAGTAGAACAGTCGGGAATTGGAGGAGAGCTGCTTGTAGAATGGTATAGTTATTTGATTGCATAATTAGTTTCACAACGAATACTCACAACCTTGAAAAGTCACACGATAGCCAGTATTACTGCACATTTGGAGAGGCCAGAGAGAGATCATGGTATCGAGAAAAATATTTAGAAATGTTTTTTCTATAATGACTTATGTACATTGAATCACTTACAAGTTATAGGATGCCAATTGTACAGGAATTATGCATTGTTGTCAACAAGTAATTTACACGCATGGCAATTGTCAGATTCAATTATTAATACGTATGTCTTCACCACTATCATATCCCTATTGCAGGACATCAATCCTACTTGTGTATGACCACCAATCCTACTTTCTTACAACAGTACATTCGATCACTTACACGGCAGTCACTTGTTATTTTAGCATCATAGAACATCAGGAATCAGAAGAAGCAATGTGACGTAGCATTGGTCGACGAACTGGAGAGCCAGCGCAGTTCGATTGTGCAAAAAAAGAAAAAAAATGTTAACCAACGGATGCATTACTTTTTCGAGAATTGTAACTGCTGCATTACCCTAGTACCATATAGGATGCATCTTCCATCACACATGTGCTTTAAGATGGCTACCTAATGGATCCTTTTTTTTGTTTTCCTATTTCCTCTTGACATTTCAGAATTCATTTTCTCAAAGCTGACTCATGTCAGCCCTGGGCACTTGAGGAAATTGGATCAGCTGGCAGGTTCTATTTTTGCATTGGTAGCAGGCGTGTCTTGAAATTTGCTGTCCAAAAGTGCAGCTTTTATATGGTAACAACTGCATGGTACAGTGGGCTGTTTGGGCACACCAACCGTCCAGCGAGAGGGCCTGCAAGCAACCATTTCAAAATTTCGGCCTAAGATTGGGAAACAGATCAGTTGAGCACCAGGCTGTGGCGTCACATGGCCATACCCGACTACTGTATCGAATTGATCAAGCCTCACAGACGTGAATTTGAAAAACAGTCTATTTCAGGCATGTCATCGCTCCGTAACTGTTATTGCTACCTGACAGTAGGCCTTTTTGTACGCATCCTTTTTTTCCCCTTGCTCTTCAATAGCACTCAGGCCAAGTGCTAGCGCGTGGTTGGCTTTGCCACAACTCGAGCTGTGCACGTGTCATCCCAAGGAGCTATGCAAGTGCATACCTTGTACCTTGTAAAAAAAGAACTAAGCCTGTGCAAAATATAAAACCGCTCAAACCGTCCAAACCAGTCAAAAATTCCCTAGTTCAATCTTATTCACAAATCCAATCTAAACTTTAAAACTAGTGTAAAATTTTGAACTAACCCAAACCAGTCAAACCAGCTAAACCGTGTTTGCACAGGCTTAATTATACCAGCGCATTCGAGTTACCGGATATGACATCAGGCATTCACTAAGAGATAATACACAGAGTTAAAACTTAAGATGCCAGGATTTTGGTATTCTGGTGGCGTTGCTCCCTTTTCAATCAGGCACCCAAAAAGTTTCCATTAAGCACCTGACTTAGTTAATGAATATTATGAAATGTTGCTTAACTGAGTACATACAAAATAGTCACTGATATAAATCCATAGTATTTGAGTAGTATGACGTAAAATATGCAGTTCGGTACTAGAGGATTAATGGCCCATCACTCGGGAACTTAGAACCTGGAGTATAGTTATTAAATATCTCAAAGTAACCCACATTAAAATTGTAAAAATGATTCAAGTAGCATTTCTTAACTTGTCAAGCACCCTTGTAAAAATGCATCTAGCACCAATCAGACAATGATAAGTACCCAAAAATAGACTAATATGAAGAATAGTTCATTCGCAAATCGACATGCACGGTGTGTACAAATCCAAGGTCAAACTAAGTAATCAGCACCACACGCTTAACCCATTAAGCATCCTTGTAAAAAATACAACCTGCTCCTGGTAGATAATGTTAAATACCCAAAATTGGAGTCGCAAAATATACAGAAGTTGTGTTAGACTTCAGCACAAAAGACAAAGGCATGAAGAAAAGCAATCATTCATAAACTGAAGCAAGAATCTCAACCTAGAATTTTGGGCATCACAAACTTGCACTACAATCTTTGAAGGCGAAATTAAGATCTGAACCGAGGTGCATCACGGTTAGACTTGTAACTTGAGATGACATCACAGTTCAACTTGATAGTTTCCAAGCTAAGGGAAGCAGAAAGAGCTGCAGCCACAATATCAAGAAGAAGTAAACATTGCTTGATTCGTTGGTATAGAAGTATATGTTTCAGTGCCTTGCAAAATAATTTTACATGAAGAATTTTTCACAGTTCAAAGCAAGGACAAGTCAACCAGGATATCAAACCAATGCATTTTCGCCCTTGTGAGTGCTGAATAAGAGCATAAGACATATCTATGATGTTTCACTACTAAAATACAGAGTCAGAAAGAAGACCATCACAGATTTTAATTCCTGGATTGCTGACTTATTGTAAATTTTGTATTTTTTTCTTCCTCTTTTTGTATATACCTTTTGTCTTAGTTGGGTAGCTTGTACATAAGACTTCTTGGTTTTTTATTTTAATAAAGGGCTGTGAGGGCTCCCCTACGGTAAATATTCAAAATAAAAGAGCATAAGACATATGACGACCCCACATACCACAGGGCGTATCGATGTTGGACCATGTGTCTCCCTTCGTATCCACGGCAGACATACGAGGGCGCTGCCCGCCGCCGGCAGTGCAGAGATGCAGATAGTCGTTGAGAAAGACGGTGGTTGAGTGTCCCTTTTCCTTGTGAACCCATCTGCCGGTCTCAGACAAGTAGAGATCAACTCCGGTGATGTAGTCGCGTGTGTCCACCGGAAACATGAACACGTGGGAGTGGGGAGACGCGGCCGGATCGAAACCCAGACGCGCCGTGCCCACCTTGCCGCCGACCTGGCTGCTGCGGTCCGGCAACGCCACCACTCCTCCGTGAGAGGATTGCACATGACGTACCTGAAATCGTCGTCTCCGATGGTAGAGACGCCGTACCAGCGGCAGAGGACGAGGCTGTTGCAGTAGTCGAGGAGATCGAGGCGCCGGTGGTCTGGCGGGAAGGGTAGATGAAAGGGTGGCCGCTCTCGGAGACGCACTACAGGAAAGAACTAAGGCGCCGACGGTCGGCCGGCTACACCGACGGCCAAATGTTGGGGCCATCGGCGTAGCTGCTTTCCCTGGCCAGTCGACCAGCCCGGCCATTGGCGTAGGGACGGCCGTCGGCGTAGATGACGGTGCCGAGGGTAGCCCTCGGCGTAGCGTGGCCGTCGGCATAGTAGAGAGGGTTGTGCCGACGGTGGCCCTCGGTGTAGGTATAGCCCTCGGCGCAGCCCCAGTTCAGACACGGCGATGCAAACGGCATTAGGCAGCCAGGCTGTGCCGACGGCTAAGCCGTCGGCGTAGGCCTCCAGATTTTTTTTCCTTTTATCTCATTATTTTTTGAAAAATCATAACTAAATCATTCTAATTTTGAAAAATACAAATAATATATCAAAATTTGCTGAAAAATAAGATCTATCTATCTACACTCAAATATTACACATTTATAAACAAAAATTAAGTGAAATAAAAAACATTATATATAGTTTAAAACGGGCATTATAAATTCAAAAACGATCCAAACAATGCGAAACCTTCGCGTGGTGTCATATTATGTGACATAGTTCAAAGGAAAAATATCAAGTATGTTGATTATGTCTCAAAAAAACCTTCACAAAATGACCTATCTCGTTCGAGGTTTCTTGGATTTCAGGTTAAATGACCAATGTTATGGCTAGAATGAAGGCATATTTTGTGATAATATGTCCATATTATGCATAAGTGTGCATGGGATGGCGAACAATGTTTCAGGAGAAAGTTTTCCTTTTCGTCGCACCAAAAAGCCGTTTTTCATTTTCCGAGTGCAAAAAACGGACGGTTTTGTGAAGCAACCACCAAATGGCTAATTTAAAATGCTACCATCACATTTTTCAAAAATTCTAGACCACCTTAAATGGATAATGTCATAACAGGAAGTGGTTTAGATATGAACTACAGGTACATGATCGGATACTCATGATTTTTATAAAAAATCATTTTTAGGTTAAAAATATGTTGTTTCATCATAATTCCACTTCAAGTTTATCGAGTATTAGCCCCGAGCTAACAACCTTCATGCCCGCCCTTCGACAAAGTTTAACGATAATATAAAACGGGCATTGTAAATTCAAAACGATCCAAACAATGCGAAACCTTCACGTGGTCTCGTATGATGTGACATAGTTAGAAGAAAAAATATCAAATTTGGTATATTGATTATGTCTAAAAAAAACCTTCACAAACTGACCTATCTCGTTCGAGGTTTCTTGGCTTTCGGGTGAAATGACCAATGTTATGGCTAAAATGAAGACATAGTTTGTCATAATGTGTCCATATTATGCATAAGTATGCATCATGGGATGGCGAACAATGTTTTAGGAGGAAGTTTTCCTTTTCGTCGCACCAAAAAGCCGTTTTTCATTTTCCGAGTGCAAAAAACGGACGGTTTTATGAAGCAACCACCAAATGGCTAATTCAAAATGCTACCATCATATTTTTTAAAAAATACTAGACCACCTTACATAAATAATGTCATAACAGGGGGATCTCAAACCTTTCCGTCTATCCCTGGTGAGAAAGACAAATTCCTGCCGAATCGGTAGGAAGTGGGTCAGATATGAACTATAGGTACATGATCGGATGCTCATGATTTTTTACAAAAATTATTTTTAGGTCCAAAATATGTTGTTTCATCATAGATCCACTTCAAGTTTAGCGAGTCTTAGCCCCGAGCTAAGAATCTTCATGTGCGCCCTTCGATAAAGTTTAACGATAGTTTAAAACGGGCATTATAAATTCAAAAACGATCCAAACAATGCGAAACCTTCTCGTGGTATCATATTATGTGACATAGTTAGAAGAAAATATATCAAACTTGGTATATTGATTATGTCTCAAAAACCTTCACAAAACGACGTATCTCGTTCGAGGTTTCTTGGCTTTCGGGTCAAATAACCAATGTTATGGCTAGAATGAAGGCATAGTTTGTGATAATGTGTCCATATTGTGTATAAGTGTGCATCATGGGATGTCGGACAATGTTTCGGGAGGAAGTTTTCCTTTTCGTCGCACCAAAAAGCCGTTTTCCATTTTCCGAGTACAAAAAACGGACGGTTTGTGAAGCAACCACCAAATGGGTAATTCAAAATACTACCATCACATTTTTCAAAAATATTAAACCACCTTACATGGAAAATGTCATAACAGGGTATCTCAAACCTTTTCGTCTATCCCTGGTGAAAAAGACAAATTCCTGCCGAATCGATAGGAAGTGGGTCAGATATGAACTACAGGTACATGATCGGATGCTCATGATTTTTTACAAAAATCATTTTTAGGTGCAAAATATGTTGTTTCATCATAGATCCACTTCAAGTTTAGCGAGTCTTATCCCCGAGCTAAGAATCTTCATGCCCGCCCTTCGACAAAGTTTAACGATAGTTTAAAACGGGCATTATAAATTAAAAAAGATCCAAACAATGCGAAACCTTCACGCGGTGTCATATTATGTGACATAGTTAGAAGAAAAAATATCAAACTTGGTATATTGATTATGTCTCAAAAAACCTTCACAAAATGACCTATCTCGTTCGAGGTTTCTTGGCTTTTGGGTAAATTGACCAATGTTATGGCTAGAATGAAGACATAGTTTGTGATAATGTGTCCATATTGTGCATAAGTGTGCACTATGGGATGGCGAACAATGTTTCATGAGGAAGTTTTCCTTTTCGTCGCACCAAAAAGCTGTTTTCCATTTTCCGAGTGCAAAAAACAGACGGTTTTGTGAAGCAACCACCAAATGGCTAATTCAAAATGCTACCATCACATTTTTGAAAAATACTAGACCACCTTATATGGATAATTTCATAAAAGAGAGATCTCAAACTTTTTCGTCTATCCCTGGTGAAAAAGACAAATTCCTACCGAATCGGTAGGAAGTGGGTTAGATATGAACTACAGGTACATGATCGGATACTCATGATTTTTTATAAAAATCATTTTTAGGTTCAAAATATGTTGTTTCATCATAGATCTACTTTAAGTTTAGCGAGTCTTAGGACCGATCTAAGAATCTTCATGCCCGCCCTTCGACAAAGTTAAACGATAGTTTAAAACGGGCATTATAAATTCAAAAACGATCCAAACAATGCGAAAGTTTTGCGTGCTGTCATATTATGTAACATAGTTAGAAGAAAAAATATCAAACTTGGTATATTGATTATGTCTCAAAAAACCTTCACAAAATGACTTATCTCGTTCGAGGTTTCTTGGCTTTCGGGTCAAATGACCAATGTTATGACTAAAATGAAGGCATAGTTTATGATAATGTGTCCATATTGTGCATAAGTCTGACATCATGGGATAGCGAACGATGTTTCAGAAGGAAGTTTTCCTTTTCGTCGCACCAAAAAGTCGTTTTCCATTTTCCGAGTGCAAAAAACAGACGGTTTTATGAAGCAACCACCAAATGGCTAATTCAAAATGCTACCATCACATTTTAAAAAAATACTAGACCACCTTATATGGATAATGTCATAAAAGGGGGATCTTAAACTTTTTCGTCTATCCCTGGTGAAAAAGACAAATTCCTACCGAATCGGTAGAAAGTGGGTTAGATATGAACTACAGGTACATGATCGGATACTCATGATTTTTTATAAAAATCATTTTTAGGTTCAAAATATGTTGTTTCATCATAGATCCACTTCAAGTTTAGCGAGTCTTAGCCCCGATCTAAGAATCTTCATGCCCGCCCTTCGACAAAGTTAAACGATAGTTTAAAACGGGCATTATAAATTCAAAAATGATCCAAACAATGCGAAAGCTTCGCGTGCTGTCATATTATGTGACATAGTTAGAAGAAAAAATATCAAACTTGGTTTATTGATTATGTCTCAAAAAACCTTCACAAAATGACTTATCTCGTTCGAGGTTTCTTGGCTTTCGGGTCACATGACCAATGTTATGGCTAAAATGAAGGCATAGTTTGTGATAATGTGTTCATATTGTGCATAAGTGTGCATCATGGGATAGCGAACAATGTTTCAGAAGGAAGTTTTCCTTTTCGTCGCACCAAAAAACCGTTTTCCATTTTCCGAGTGCAAAAAACAGACGGTTTTATGAAGCAACCACCAAATGACTAATTTAAAATGCTACCATCACATTTTAAAAAAATACTAGACCATCTTACATGGATACTGTCATAACAGGGGGATCTCAAACTTTTTCGTCTATCCCTTGTAAAAAAGACAAATTCCTACCGAATCCGTAGGAAGTGGGTTAGATATGAACTACAGGTACATGATCGGATGATCATGATTTTTTATAAAAATTATTTTTAGGTTCAAAATATGTTGTTTCATCATAGATCCACTTCAAGTTTAGCGAGTCTTAGCCCCAAGCTAAGAATCTTCATGCCCACCCTTCGACAAGTTTAACGATAGTTTAAAACGGGCATTGTAAATTCAAAACGATCCAAACAACACAAAACCTTCGCGTGGTGTCATATGATGTGACATAGTTAGAAAGAAAATATCAAACTTGGTGTATTGATTATGTCTCAAAAAAACCTTTACAAAATGACCTATCTCGTTCGAGGTTTCTTGGCTTTTGTGTCAAATGACCAATGTTATGGCTAAAATGAATGCATAGTTTGTGATAATATGTCCATATTGTGCATAAGTATGCATCATGGAATGGCGAACAATGTTTCAGGAGGAAGTTTTCCTTTTCGTCGCACCAAAAAGCCGTTTTCCATTTTCTGAGTGCAAAAAACAGACAGTTTTGTGAATCAACCACCAAATGGCTAATTCAAAATGCTACCGTCACATTTTTCAAAAATACTAGATCCCTTACATGGATAATGTCATAACAGGGGGATCTCAAACCTTTCCGTCTATCCCTGGTAAAAAAGACAAATTTCCACTGAATCGGTAGGAAGTGGGTTAGATATGAACTATAGGTACATGATCGGATGCTCATGATTTTTTTACAAAAATCATATTTAGGTTCAAAAAATGTTGTTTCATCATATATCCACTTCAAGTTTAGGGATTCTTAGCCCCGAGCTAACAATGTTCATGCCTTCCCTTCGCCAAAGTTTAACGATAATTTAAAACTAGCATATAAATTCAAAAAGATCCAAAGAATGCGAATCATTCTCGTGGTGTCATATTATGTGACATAGTTAGAAGAAAAAATATCAAACTTGGTATATTGATTATGTATCAAAAACCTTCACAAAATGACCTATCTCGTTCGAGGTTTCTTGGCTTTCGGGTCAAATGACCAATGTTATGGCTAGAATGAAGGCATAGTTTGTGATAATATGTCTATATTGTGCATAAGTGTGCACCATGGGATGGCGAACAATGTTTTAGGAGGAAAGTTTCCTTTTCGTCGCACCAAAAATCCATTTTCCATTTTCCGAGTGCAAAAAACACATAGTTTTGTGAAGCAACCACCAAATGGCTAATTCAAAATGCTACCATCACATTTTTGAAAAATACTAGACCACCTTACATGGATAATGTCATAACAGGGGGATCTCAAACTTTTTCGTCTATCCCTAGTGAAAAAGACAAATTCCTACCGAATCGGTAGGAAGTGGGTTAGATATGAACCACAGGTACATGATCGGATGCTCATGATTTTTATAAAAATCATTTTCAGGTTCAAAATATGTTGTTTCATCATAGATCCACTTCACGTTTAGCGAGTCTTAGCCCCGAGCTAAGAATCTTCATGCCCGCCCTTCGATAAAGTTTAACGATAGTTTAAAACGTGCATTGTAAATTCAAAACGATCCACACAATGTGAAACCTTCGCGTGGTGTCATATGATGTGATATAGTTAGAAGGAAAAATATCAAACTTGGTATATTGATTATGTCTCAAAAAAACCTTCACAAAATAACCTATCTCGTTCGAGGTTTCTTGGCTTTCGGGTCAAATGACCAATGTTATGGCTAGAATGAAGGCATAGTTTGTGATAATGTGTCTATATTGTGCATAAGTGTGCATCATGGGATGGCGAACAATGTTTCAGGAGAAAGTTTTCCTTTTCGTTGCACCAAAAAGCCGCTTTCCATTTTCCGAGTATAAAAAATGGACGGTTTTGTGAAGCAACCACCAAATGGCTAATTCAAAATGCTACCGTCACATTTTTTGAAAAATACTAGACCACCTTACATACATAATGTTATAATAGGGGGATCTCAAACCTTTCCGTTGATCCCTGGTAAAAAAGACAAATTCCTGCCGAATCGGTAGGAAGTGGGTTAGATATGAACTACAGGTACATGATCGGATGCTCATGATTTTTTACAAATATCATTTTTAGGTTCAAAATATATTGTTTCTGTAGGGGTTCGTAGCATGGAAAACAAAAAAATTCTACCGCATGCAAACAAACAAGCCAAGATCTATCTACTAGATTGTAGCAACGAGTCGATAGAGGAACTCACCCTCGAAGATTCCAAAGCGGTTAACGAGAGCAGATTCTCGTGGGTGATGTAGTCGTACTCTTGCCGATCTCAAGATCGTGTAGACGATCCTTCCGGCGCTGCGTTAAGCAGGCCTTCATGATCGGTCACATGTTCGGTACTCGATGAAGACCTTCATCTCCCTTGTTCCAGCAGGCAGCGGAGCTTGTAGCACTCTCCTCGCGATTCCGGCCTGACGACGCGTGGTACCTAAGAGGGAGATCTCGAGGCTTCGCCTTAAGACGGAGCGAGTATGGTGGACTATGAGAGAAGCCTTGGTGATCTAGGGTTTAGAGGGCACCAAGGGGAGAAGCTAGCCGGCGGCTAGGGTTTGGGATCACCGCAACTCGGCGATTTGGTGGTGCCCTAGGCGGCGGCAGCAGGGGGTGGTGGCGCCGGCGGCTTAGGGCTAGGGTTTTGGTGGTGTTGGGTGTAGGGAAGAGGTGCAGCCCCTGCCCCTTCTTTTATAGGTGGGAGGGCGCCGGTTGGGAGGAGGGAGTCCTCCCCCAACTCGGCCTCCTTGGCCGGCGGGTGGAGGGAGGAGGACTTCCTCCCCAAGTAGGTCCTACACTCCCTCCACCAAGCAAAACTGCCGTTTGACTTTTCAAATTGGAGTTTGACTTTTCAAACTAGGATTTGATTTCTCCCTTTATTTTGCCCAGCCATGTTACCTAGTACATGATGCAACCATTCCATATCGTTATGACACATTAATATACCCTTCCCCTCCGGAGTGTCGGACCTTCCGGACCCTTCTAGAACATTCCCGGTGAAAACACCAGAATCATTCCCCAACTCCGAAACAGGACTTTCCTTATATGAATCTTATTCTCCGGACCATTCCAAATCTCCTCGTGATATCCCGGATCCCATCCGAGACTCCGAACAACATTCGATCTCTTACTCATCATTCCATAACTACTCAACAACATCGAATCCTTAAGTGTGTCTCCCTACGGTTCGTGAATTATGCGGACATGATCGAGACACTTCTCCGAACAATAACCAATAGAGGAATCTGGAAATTCATATGGCTCCCATATATTTCTACGATTACTTTGCAATCGAATGAACCACTTACATACGATACCAATTTACCTTTGTCTCATGATAGTTTACTTATCCGAGGTTTTGATCGTCGGTATCTCTGCATACCTAGTTCAACCTCGTTACTGATAAGTACTCTTTTCTCGTTCCCGTGGTATGTGATCCCTTGTGATCCAGTCACATTCTTGCAAGCTAATTGGATGACATTCCACCGAGAGGGCCCAGAGTATATCTATCCGTCATATGGATGGACAAATCCCACTCTTGATTCATGTGTCTCAACCCATACTTTCCGAACACTCAATGCCACCTTTATAGCCACCTAGTTACGGTGTGGTGTTTGATGTCATCAAAGCATCCTTCTTGTGATGGTGATGAGCATGATCTCATGGTCGAAGGAATTAGGTTACTATGTATTAGAAAGCTTATAGCAATTGAACTATTAAAATGACTTGATATTTATGCTACGCTTATCTATAGGAGTATGTCCATCATACCATTCTCCTAATAATATGATCTTGTTGTTAATAACATCTCAATGTTCATGATAGGGAAACCACAATCATCTATTAACCAACAAGCTAGTATTATGAAGAGGCTTTACTAGGGACTCTAATTTGGTTTACAAATCACACAAGTATTAATGTTTCCTGGTTAATACTGTTATAGCATGAATGTAAACATTTATCATAAACACAAAGATATAATAATAACTACATTTATTATTGCCTCTAGGGCATATCTCCAACAGTCTCCCACTTGCACTAGAGTCAACTAATCTAGATTACATGGTAATATATCGAACACCCATGGCAGTTTGGTGTTGGTCATGTTTTGCCCTCGGGAGAGGTTTAGTCAACGGATCCGCCACATTCAGATCTGTGTGTACTTTGCAAATCTTTATGTCACCATCTTGGACATGTTCTCGAATAGCGTGAAAACGTAGCTTGATGTGCTTCAGCTTCTTGTGTGACCTTGGTTCTTGCGCATTGGCTATGGCGCCCATGTTTTCACAGTATATAGACATTGGGTCCAACGCACTTGGAACCACACCGAGCTCTGTAATGAACTCCTTCATCCATATCGCTTCTTGTGAAGCCTCCTAAGGAGCTATTTATTTCGATTCAGTTGAAGATCTCGCCACAAAGCTTTGCTTTGCACTCCTCCAGCTAACTGTTGCACCATTCAAAGTAAATATGTATCCAGATTGAGATTTAGAATCATCCGGATCGGTGTTCCAACTAGCATCGGTGTAACCATTAACAACGAGTTGTTCATCACCTCCATAAGAAAGAAACATATCCTTAGTTCTTCTCAAGTACTTAAGGATGTTTTTGACCTCTGTCCAATGATCCACTCCTGGATCACTTTGATATCTGCTAGTCAAACTAACAACATATGCAATGTTGGGTCTAGTACATAGCATGGCATACATTAGAGATCCTATGGCTGAGGCATAGGGAGTCTTAATCATCCTTTCTCTATCTTCTGTCGTCGCTGGACTTTGAGTTTTACTCAAGGTCGTATTGGGCAACATGGGCAAGAACCCTTTCTTGCTATCTTCCATTCCAAACCTCTTTAGAACTTTGTCCAAATATGTACTTTGTGACAATGATATTAGGCGTCTCAATCTATCTCTATAAATCTTTATGCCTAATATGTAAGCTGCTTCGCCAAGATCTTTCATTGAAAAACTATTATTCAAATATTCCTTGACACTATTAAGAAGGTCTACATCATTCCCAATCAACAATATGTCATCTACATATAGTATTAAGAATGCTACAGAGCTCCCACTCACTTTCTTGTAAATTCAAACTTCTCCATAAGTTTGTATAAAACCAAAGCTTTTGATTACCTTATCAAAACATTGATTCCAACTTCGGGATGCTTGCTTCAATCCATATATGGACCGTTGAAGTTTGCACACCTTGTTAGCATCTTTAGGATCGACAAAACCTTTGGGTTGCATCATGTACAACTCTTCATCAATGTCTCCATTGAGGAATGCTGTTTTGACATCCATCTGCCATATTTCATAATCGTAATATGCAGCGATTGCTAACATAATCCTCACAGACTTTAGCTTCGCTACTGGTGAGAAAGTCTCATCGTAGTCAACTCCTTGAATTTGTCGAAACCCTTTTGTGACAAGTCGAGCTTTATAGACAGTAACATTACCATCAACATCTGTTTTCTTCTTGAAAATCCATTTATTCTCGACAGCCTTCCGGCCATCTGGTAAGTCCACCAAAGTCCATACTTGGTTTTTGTACATGGATCCAATCTCGGATTTCATGGCTTCTTGCCATTTATTGGAATCTGGGCTCATCATTGCTTCCTCATATGTCGCAGGGTCATCGGTGTTGTCCACCAACATGACACTCATAACGGGATCATACCAATCAGGAGTGGTACGAGTTCTCGTTGACCTGCGAGGCTCTGTAGCAACTTCAACCAAAGTTTCATGATCATCATCATTAGCTTCCTCTCTTATTGGTGTAGGCGCCACAGGAACTACTTCCGGTGCTGCGCTACTCGCAAGTTCGAGAGAAGGTTCAACAACCTCGTCGGGTTCTACTTTCCTTCCAGTCACTTTTTTTTAGAGAAATTCTTTCTCTAGAAAGGATCCATTCTTGGCAATGAAGATTTTGCCCTCGGATCTATGATAGAAGGTATACCCGATAGTTTCCTTCGGGTATCCTATGAAGATGCATTTTTCCGCTTTGGGTTCAAGCTTGTCCAACTATAACTTCTTTACATAGGCTTCGCAACCCCAAACTTTAAGGAACGACAATTTAGGTTTCTTCCCAAACCATAATTCATACGGTGTCGTTTCAATGGATTTAGATGGTGCCCTATTTAAAGTGAATGCGGTTGTTTCTAATGCATAACCCCAAAACGATAGCGGTAAATCTGTAAGTGACATCATAGAACGAACCAAATCTAAGAGAGTTCGATTACGACGTTCGGACACACCATTACGCTGTGGTGTTCCCGGAGGTGTCAATTGTGAAAGTATTCCGCATTTCTTTAAATGCTCGCCAAACTCGTAACTTAGATATTCACCTCCACGATCAGAACATAGAAATTTAATCTTCTTGTTACGTTGATTCTCTACCTCACTTTGAAATTCCTTAATGTAGCATCCCAATTGTCTAACAATTGCAATGCTACTAGCCTAGTCTATATAATGGCTACTTCAGATATATAATTGTTGCATCATAATTATATCATGCTCATGTCATCATGCCACCTTGCATTTGAGCATCATATAAAACCCTTTTTGTTTTGGATCTTCTCTCATATGCATTGTAAATTGTATTTGCCTCTTGATATTGTATTTGGTTATTGATATACTGTTTAAATGCCCAAGTTGAGTTGGGGGCATATCTTTTATTAACTCCACCACCTTTCTTGTCATCACCCCATAATTCCACCACCCTAGACATATATGAGCCATTGCTTTTCTTTTGCTATTTAAGTCTAGCTCATATGTGTTGGTGTGGATCCATTCTATGCCTACATGCTCCATATATGATGTATGTTGTTTTCACAATATTACTTATGTGGAGCCTCATGGCCACCTTTGAATGCCATGTGAGTAGAATCTTCTTTGTTCCTTCCATATGGTTGTTTTGGCTAATTGAGCTTGTTTAAATATAATTGTGGCCAAATAATCTTTTAGTGGGATATACACACTAGCATGGCCTATTATATTGTGCTTGATTCTACCATTCCCATATATCCATCAAGCTTGTATCTAGTGGGTTGGTTTTGTTCAAATAGTGATGTGCATGCATGTAATAGGTTCACACATGTACTATAATTGTTTTTACAACTAATAGTAGTGGCTATTCACCTTCATGCATGCCCCATGCAACATCACCATCCCCTCCTCCCTTACCCATTTAGGTGAGTTCATTTGAGCATTTTTTTTCATTTGTTTTTGTGTGGATTTAATCTCATGGGCATCTCCATGCTAACAAGTGGTTTTTCCCTCCCTCTCTTTTTCTTTTGTTTGTTTCTTTCCAAATTTGTAACACAAATAGTGGCTTGGTAAGAATCAAACTTTGCAAATCTTCTTTTATTAAAATAAAACCAACTAAAGAAACCTAGCTACACATGAATGCTCTAGGTAGAGATGCATGCTACACCCCATCTACCCCTCCTCCTAGAAAACCTAACCCGAGCCCATCTACCCTAAGCCCTCATCTCTCCTCTCTCTAAACCGAGCCACCACTCCATGATCTACCCCCTCCCTCCAGCCCGAGCCTCTCTCCAAAACCTAACCGAGCCTACCTAGCTAACCCGAACCACCAGCTCCATCACTTGCCCTCCCCTGGTCCCCCTCTTTCTCTCTTAGCAAAACAACAAGGGAGAGGAGGAGAGATCACCGAGACCTTTCTCTCTACCGTGCCTAAAACTGCCACCCTTCCACGTGCTCTCCCCTCCCCTTCTTATCCTCCCACCGACCCCAGGTCGAGACCCCTCTCCCAGGCTTCCTCCCCCTCCTCCTCTTTTGGCCAACCACCAAGGCAAGACCACACCCCCCCCCAAAACCCTAGACCTAGCTCGGTCTACCACCTACTTCGTCGACCGGTGAGTGGAAGCACGCCCGACCACACCAGGACCTCCCTCTGTCTCCTCTACCTCACCCTGCGCCGGCCACGCCTCGCCGGAGCCCTCTGCAGCTCCCCGGACGCGCCGCAGCCACGGGATCCGAAGCTCGCGGGACCTCTGCCTCCGCTCCGATCCGATCCACCTCCAGCTCCAGCGACCACACCGACGAGTTCCTGGTGAGCACCTCGATCCCCTAGACATCCCCTTCTCCTCCCTAGCTCGCCGCCGCCAGCCCATTGAAAGAGAAGCTCATCCACATTGCAGCGCCGCGATTTCGTCGAACAAAGAAAGAACCGCAGCATCCGCCGCCATGTTCCGCACCCTGCCCCGCGCGCTGTAGACCACCCCCGTGCTAGCTCTTTGAACGAAAGTTGTAGGCCGAAGTTCACTCGTCGTTTTTCGTTTTTGCGGCCTGGCGAGATCCGCCGTCGTTTGGTCGCCATCGTCGTCCAAACTCCGGCCGCTCCTTTGTGCTCTGCAGATCGGCACGCAGCAGCAGTCCGGCGACGTTGTCGTTTTTGCAGTCAGCCCCCTGGCCTTTTCCCGCCTCAACCCGCCGTCCTATGAACCCCACCTGTCAGCCTCGGTGCCCTTTTGCAAGGAAACCCCCTGGAAAATCATGGCCATCACGGACAGACCCTCCCCGCGCCTGGGATCGCCCACATGTCACGCCCAAGGGCGACGCTGCGTCTTGGTCTCATTGCACCGGCCCCACCTATCATGGGCGCGGTTAGAAAAGACCCCGGTGAGAAAAGCCCGGCAGCCCTCTGCGGACCCACCTGCTGCGGAGTCAGCGTAAGGCCCACCGTCAGCTTCAGAGGCTAGGTTTGTCTGAGTACAAAAAGTTTCTGTTCTTTTCTGTTTTGATTTAAACCTTTTTCAAATTAATTCAAATTCAAATTTTAATTCTGTTTTTAAATAACTTTTAAAATACAAATCCAAATAATACAAATAATATATGTTTTGAAATCAGAAAAATGTGAGGAATTCAAATATGCCCTTAAAAATATATTTTGAACACTTAAAATTTCAAGTTGATTAAAATTACAATAAAATGCCCTTTTGCCTTAATTAATTAATAACTTTTGTTTTATAACTCCAAATTTAACAAATAATATGTCTAAAATGATTAGCTCGACGAGACCTTTCTGTTTATGCATTCCATGTTCTGAATTGCAGCATGCATCATATAAATTTAAAGTATACAGCAACTAATTGGAGCATAAAATATGACCAAAACTCAATAAAATGTTTATTTCTTGTATTCCACACCTCACCCATGCCATGCTACTTTATTGCCATGCAAATTGTGCATCATTCATCATGGCATGATTGTTTGCTTGTCGCATTTTATTCATATGCTTGTGCACTTTATTTATGTTGGCCCTTGTTTGTTTGGTTCTTCTTGAATAGTATTTGAAAGGTGGATATATCAAGAAACCCAGGAGCACTACCTAGATCCTTCTCTCGCTTCAACTGAGCTGCCAGGCAAGCACTACCACATGCTTGCATACATATAGTACCTGTTGCCTCTATCTTATTCTTGCATCATTGAGTCGCGATTGCATTAATCTGAATCCCAAGTACTGCATAGCCTTTACTTTTAAACCCCACCGAAACTTGTTCCTCCATCCCATGAGCCATTACTACAGGAGTTGTTTGAGCCATGCGAGTCGTAGAACAGCATGTGTAGGGTATGTGAGTGTCTGATGGATAACGAGGTACCTAAACAACTTAACCTGAGTAGTAATGGGATAACTAATGAAAGTGGCACCGGTGAGCAATATCTGCTATTTGGTTTTTCATGCTCACTTGTGTCCCGTAGGACCCCGAGTACTTGATTCCTGTTCCTTGAATATTCGCGCTATCCACATCCGGGAGGCCTATGAACCCCCCTGAGCCAGAGCTTGATTCATTCTTATTTCTTGGGGCCACAATTAGTTTGGGGCTTTATTACTATCCTGTACTTATGCCATGCTTTACCGCTTAATTTAAGATTGTGCGAGGATGCACCTGTACTGTTTAGGTCCGTGACACGTTTTCGCTGTATCGACAAGCCCAGTCACATTTTCGGGTCCCAGTCGTTTATAGCCGTCCATACAAACCTTGAGTCCGTTGGGTAGCTTCGTTGCGGGTAGCTTAATGGGGTGGCCCCCTGAAATATTTCTGAATCCTGTGATCGCTTTGTCGTGAATGCCTCGTTGGGTTTTGATTTGGTTTTTCCGAGGTTGATCGAGTGTGTGTTGCTATTTGTGCACCCTCAGGTAAAACTTTCTGAAAGTCGTGTCCGCGATTATGGACGACTTGGAGCACAGTTTCTCGATCATAGACAACTATAACTAAAGTACCGCTTTTAATTTGACTAAGTACCTGACTAGTAAATAGTACAACACTCATGGAATGGATAATAAAACTGCCAACGGATGGGGGGGTTGTTCGTCCGCTTCCTCGGTGGTAAGCGAGGAGGAGGATGGATCTGTTAATATTACTGTTATAACTGTTGTTATTAATTCACGGACATCCGTCTATCTTTGGTTAGGCAGATGGTTAGCGAGTATCTATAGAATTGTTAGGGTTTATCTTTTGCTGCAATTGCGTCACCCCAGGTTGTGTCCCCTTTAGAGGCATAAAGACTTGCTGAGTACCCCTAGGGTCTCACACGATAAATTGTTTGATTCAGATGAACAGGTATACTCGCAAGATGGATACTGGGTGGAGAAGACGGACGATGTGGGCAACGATCATTCGGTGTAGAGATTCCGGAAACGGGGATCCGTGAGATCTGTGGGCGGGATGTGTTTATTTATGGGGCATCTTATGCCGATTTGCTTCTTATCCGTACTCGGATCTTGTTTTCCGCTTCCGCTTGATACTCTGATGTTTGATGTATGAGGAGATATCCTAAACTATTATATCTATCTAGGATATTTGGATCTTGCCGTATGGCGTTGCAATATTTCTATTTCTTTTAGATGGAATGACTCTGAGAACCATTGTATGGTGGCTTGCATACATACTCATTTGTGTATGTAGTTGATCCCTTCGCCTGCCGATTACGCCGCCCGTTCTTGTCCCGATGTTTGGAAATGGTTAGGACGGCCGAAAGGTCTACCTGTGAGTGGCATTTGGGCCCTACCGTACTATTTTAACCATTTTCGATCATCCAGGCTTGAAACTAGGAGCGTAATTCACCGAGGTAGTTACAATTGGTATCAGAGCCATCCCGCCCTTCAGGGTCTCAGCCAAATGGTCGTTGTCAGTCTAGCAAATATTTTGGTAGCTATGTATACTAGGGAAAAAAATAAAACGCGAGAGTAGGACTGCTTCCACTTTTCTTCTTACCAACCACCCACCCTTTTCTGGTAAGGAAGTGTAACGTTTTCAATCCTCTTCTTAAAATTCAAACTAGGATTCACGTGTTCTGGGTTTCCGTAGTACCATAGAAAGTGTGTGTGTGCGTAATTCCTTGTCTATCTGTTGCATCCAATTTGTATCACAATCTGCCTTTGGTTATCAACTGTTGGTACATTCCATACTGACAGGCTTTTGAAAACCGGCGCGATCTATCTGACTCCTTTTTAACCGGTGCCATCTTTTTAAGGGTGTCCTTCCTTCTAGCAACTCCACATTCTGTGAAATCATCAGTTGCTAATCTCTGCCTGAGAAGTGATTTTGCGCATCTATTGGTATTTTAATGCCAAAAATGCGGAAATTTTTTCTTTGATACATCTGTATTTCCACACTCCTTTCCGGTCGTGTGTGAAACATTATCTATCTCCCTTTTATCAACATGTCCATGCTAACTCATTCTTTTGTCACCGGCGCTTAATCCTGGAGTTTTATTTCATCTCCAAATCTCTTGGGCTAATTACATAACATGTGTCGATCCGATGCTGGTGATTGTAATTTGGTTCTCGGCATAGCTATATGACACTTATCCTGAGTGGAATATGGAAAATGCTATCAACTCTATCCTCCAAATGGTGACGGTTATCTCCTGTGATTATGAGTACAACGTGATCATATCTATGCATATTCAAGCATCTTTGGCAATCCGGAGTTTCCCAAAGCACTTCGGCGGTCTATCATCTGTCCATCATGCTGTACATCTTTTTGAACTCCATATCTGCAAAATTCTCTTTGAGACGAGGGAATTGCATCTTTTCGTCTCTGATAGCTTCGCTTAAGGTATGAGCTATCATCGGTTCTTATCCAAGATCTCTTTATCTTTGTAACCGGTGATCCAATCGACAATGTGAACCAGGTGACATCTCTTTTTCTTCCGAAGGACCAGATAATCTATTCTTCCAGTGCATCTTCTTCAACATGAACCCGTGCTCGTAACGTTGATCTTTCAAAGAGCGTTGAGCTCAGAAAGTGTTTCGAGCATTTGTTCGTTTCTCCCGCCTCTCGAACTTGATATTCTGGGAACATCTTGGTAACCATGGTGGTATATGTTGATAATATGCTTGCCTATTCGATATCAATGGAAGGACATGGAAGATCATCTGTGTCTCTTTCTCTCGAGCTTCGAGAACACTGCCTGTGTGCAAAGTTCTCAAAGCGTGTTTTCTGACTTTTCGAAGTCACCTATCTCGGCCACGTCCTTCTGCTTAATAGATAGCTTCAATTCAGGAATCAGCAAGTTCATTGTTAATTCCATCTTCCATCTTCAACCAAACCCGGAGTTTTTCCTTGTTGGCAAGTTATCATCGTCGTTTCGCTAAAGATTTTCCTCAAGACTGCTAAATCTCTCTCAATCTTTTCAAGAACAACATGCAGTTCTTTTCACCTCTATCTCGTTAAGTAATCTCTTGAAACCCTCTCGCTCTATCGTCTATGCTCAATCCACCGGAGGCCATGAAGACCTTCCAGATCTTGTATTCCTTCTGTTCAAGTTGGTGCTATCTTTTCTGTAGCTGTTGAATCTTGCAGTCTTCTCCGTAATCTTCCTTCATATCTTTCCGGTGGCTTGATACTTCAGACATGACGACAACATCATCATCTTTATCTATCTATGAATCCGGCGAATCGTTTGCATCTATCCTTGTTTTCTTACGGAGTTCCATGAGCTCTTTTTGTCAATACCTTCAGTCTGTTTCGGTAGTTGGGTTGCATGGTTTTCTTATTCATGTGCGGAGTAATGCTTTGAGTGCGGGATGGAGTAGCTACCATACCACTACTCTTATCATTCGCTCTTGTACATTGAATTGGTGAATTAATGTGATTTCACTCATTCCACGGAAGTTAGAAGTGGCCTTTATCCCTCGATACTTTTACTTCCGTCTTTGTTTTTCCGGAGTGCTCTCTCGAAGAAAGTAATCAATAATCTCTTGTTGGTGGTCTGTCTATTCTAGATGGAGCAAAATCTTCAAGTATCTAGTGGAAACAAACGCAAACTCCTTTTCTGTCCTCATCATTCTACCGATGCTCGACATCCCCAAACAAGATGAAAGGAAACTATCTCTCTTTGTTTCATCAATTCTTTTTCTGTGGTAAAGCCAATTATGGTTGATGCCATCAGCCGCAAATCTATTGCGTTAGCCTCAAGGCTAAAGAAAGCAATAAGTATCTCTACAATAAACTCCAGATCCTCCATATTCTTTGCTTCTCGGGATTCCACCATGATCTAGCGTCACATCCGTCTCTGGAAGTTATATCCGCGCACCTCAATTGCGTGATCCGTTGGGTCTTACCGGCGCAACAAGAATCTAATCCGACGATGTCTAACTAAATCTTTCTGTTCATATCAAGGGACTCTATTGTGTGAAGGCAATATTGTTTCCGAACTTCATTTCTCAAATCCGAGAGAAGATACGATGCTATTGTCATAGTAGTTCAAAACCTCTCCAATCTAGCTCTTTCCTTCCGGCGAGACAAAGATTTCATCATCTTTAGTATCGGTAAATCTTTAATCTTAACGGTGTCTTTCTTTATCCATGATACATCATCTTGTCCCTTCTTTCACAAGTGGTTCTATTCTTTTATCATGTGTCTTGAGAAAACCGAAGCTATGTCCATCCTATCCTTCTTGTCTCATGACAATCCTTCAACTCTTCTAACCTGTTGTTTCTCAAGCAAAACGCAAGACTCGCAACAAGTCTAGCAAGTTTTGCAAGGTGTAGTGGTCGCACCATTCCTTGGTTCATCAACTTGGGAACATGAGGGTCACCTTCGTTCGAACACCCGCCTCTCCTTGTGTTGTTTTCTTTTTCCTAGGAATCTCGGGGCGAGATTCTTGTTAGTGGGGGAGAGTTGTAGCATCCCAATTGTCTAACAATTGCAATGCTACTAGCCTAGTCTATATAATGGCTACTTCAGATATATAATTGTTGCATCATAATTATATCATGCTCATGTCATCATGCCACCTTGCATTTGAGCATCATATAAAACCCTTTTTGTTTTGGATCTTCTCTCATATGCATTGTAAATTGTATTTGCCTCTTGATATTGTATTTGGTTATTGATATACTGTTTAAATGCCCAAGTTGAGTTGGGGGCATATCTTTTATTAACTCCACCACCTTTCTTGTCATCACCCCATAATTCCACCACCCTAGACATATATGAGCCATTGCTTTTCTTTTGCTATTTAAGTCTAGCTCATATGTGTTGGTGTGGATCCATTCTATGCCTACATGCTCCATATATGATGTATGTTGTTTTCACAATATTACTTATGTGGAGCCTCATGGCCACCTTTGAATGCCATGTGAGTAGAATCTTCTTTGTTCCTTCCATATGGTTGTTTTGGCTAATTGAGCTTGTTTAAATATAATTGTGGCCAAATAATCTTTTAGTGGGATATACACACTAGCATGGCCTATTATATTGTGCTTGATTCTACCATTCCCATATATCCATCAAGCTTGTATCTAGTGGGTTGGTTTTGTTCAAATAGTGATGTGCATGCATGTAATAGGTTCACACATGTACTATAATTGTTTTTACAACTAATAGTAGTGGCTATTCACCTTCATGCATGCCCCATGCAACATCACCATCCCCTCCTCCCTTACCCATTTAGGTGAGTTCATTTGAGCATTTTTTTCATTTGTTTTTGTGTGGATTTAATCTCATGGGCATCTCCATGCTAACAAGTGGTTTTTCCCTCCCTCTCTTTTTCTTTTGTTTGTTTCTTTCCAAATTTGTAACACAAATAGTGGCTTGGTAAGAATCAAACTTTGCAAATCTTCTTTTATTAAAATAAAACCAACTAAAGAAACCTAGCTACACATGAATGCTCTAGGTAGAGATGCATGCTACACCCCATCTACCCCTCCTCCTAGCAAACCTAACCCGAGCCCATCTACCCTAAGCCCTCATCTCTCCTCTCTCTAAACCGAGCCACCACTCCATGATCTACCCCCTCCCTCCAGCCCGAGCCTCTCTCCAAAACCTAACCGAGCCTACCTAGCTAACCCGAACCACCAGCTCCATCACTTGCCCTCCCCTGGTCCCCCTCTTTCTCTCTTAGCAAAACAACAAGGGAGAGGAGGAGAGATCACCGAGACCTTTCTCTCTACCGTGCCTAAAGCTGCCACCCTTCCACGTGCTCTCCCCTCCCCTTCTTATCCTCCCACCAACCCCAGGTCGAGACCCCTCTCCCAGGCTTCCTCCCCCTCCTCCTCTTTTGGCCAACCACCAAGGCAAGACCACACCCCCCCAAAACCCTAGACCTAGCTCGGTCTACCACCTACTTCGTCGACCGGTGAGTGGCAGCACGCCCGACCACACCAGGACCTCCCTCTGTCTCCTCTACCTCACCCTGCGCCAGCCACGCCTCGCTGGAGCCCTCTCAGAGCTCCCGGACGCCGCCCACTTGATCCGCTCATGGGACCTCTGCCTCCGCTCCGATCCGATCCACCTCCAGCTCCAGCGACCACACCGACGAGTTCCTGGTGAGCACCTCGATCCCCTAGACATCCCCTTCTCCTCCCTAGCTCGCCGCAACGTCGCCGCGCTCCGCCGAGCAGCCTCACAAGCTGCAGCGCCAGACTGTCTGACAAGAAGCAATGACGCAGATCCACGCCATGTTCCACTGCCCTTGTGTACTGTAGACCACCCCCGTGCTAGCTCTTTGAACGAAAGTTGTAGGCCGAAGTTCACTCGTCGTTTTTCGTTTTTGCGGCCTGGCGAGATCCGCCGTCGTTTGGTCGCCATCGTCGTCCAAACTCCGGCCGCTCCTCTGTGCTCTGCAGATCGGCAAGAAGAGTCCGGCGACGTTATCGTTGCAAGAAGCCCTCGGCCTTTTTCCCGCCTCAACCCGTCGTCCTATGAACCCCACCTGTCAGCCTCGGTGCCCTTTTGCAAGGAAACCCCCTGGAAAATCATGGCCATCACGGACAGACCTCCCGCACAGGATCGCCACGTGTCACGCCCACTGGCAAGGCAGCGTCTCACTGCATTGGCCCCACTGTCATGGCGCGTAGAAAAGACCCGGTGAGAAAAGCCCAGCCCTCTGCGGACCCACCTGCCATGAGTCAGCGTAAGGCCCACCGTCAGCGTCAGAGGCTAGGTTTGTCTGAGTACAAAAAGTTTCTGTTCTTTTCTGTTTTGATTTAAACCTTTTTCAAATTAATTCAAATTCAAATTTTAATTCTGTTTTTAAATAACTTTTAAAATACAAATCCAAATAATACAAATAATATATGTTTTGAAATCAGAAAAATGTGAGGAATTCAAATATGCCCTTCAAAATATATTTTGAACACTTAAAATTTCAAGTTGATTAAAATTACAATAAAATGCCCTTTTGCCTTAATTAATTAATAACTTTTGTTTTATAACTCCAAATTTAACAAATAATATGTCTAAAATGATTAGCTCGACGAGACCTTTCTGTTTATGCATTCCATGTTCTGAATTGCAGCATGAATCATATAAATATAAAGTATACAGCAACTAATTGGAGCATAAAATATGACCAAAACTCAATAAAATGTTTATTTCTTGTATTCCACACCTCACCCATGCCATGCTACTTTATTGCCATGCAAATTGTGCATCATTCATCATGGCATGATTGTTTGCTTGTCGCATTTTATTCATATGCTTGTGCACTTTATTTATGTTGGCCCTTGTTTGTTTGGTTCTTCTTCGAATAGGCGCTGAGCAGGGGATATATCAAGAAACCCAGGAGCACTACCTAGATCCTTCTCTCGCTTCAACTGAGCTGCCAGGCAAGCACTACCACATGCTTGCATACATATAGTACCTGTTGCCTCTATCTTATTCTTGCATCATTGAGTCGCGATTGCATTAATCTGAATCCCAAGTACTGCATAGCCTTTACTTTTAAACCCCACCGAAACTTGTTCCTCCATCCCATGAGCCATTACTACAGGAGTTGTTTGAGCCATGCGAGTCGTAGAACAGCATGTGTAGGGTATGTGAGTGTCTGATGGATAACGAGGTACCTAAACAACTTAACCTGAGTAGTAATGGGATAACTAATGAAAGTGGCACCGTGAGCAATATCGCTATTTGGTTTTTCATGCTCACTTGTGTCCCGTAGGACCCCGAGTACTTGATTCCTGTTCCTTGAATATTCGCTATCCACATCCGGAGGCCTATGAACCCCCGAGCGAGCTTGATTCATTCTTATTTCTTGGGGCCACAATTAGTTTGGGGCTTTATTACTATCCTGTACTTATGCCATGCTTTACCGCTTAATTTAAGATTGTGCGAGGATGCACTGTCTTGTTAGGTCCGTGACACGTTTCGCTGTATCGACAAGCCTACCACATTTTCGGGTTCCCAAGTTTCTGACCGTCCACACAAACCTTGAGTCCGTTGGGTAGCTTGCTATGGTAGCTTAATGGGGTGGCCTCAAATATTTCTGAATCTGTGATCGCTTTGTCGTGAATGCCTCGTTGGGTTTTGATTTGGTTTTTCCGAGGTTGATCGAGTGTGTGTTGCTATTTGTGCACCCTGCAGGTAAAACTTTCAAAGCCGTGTCCGCGATTATGGACGACTTGGAGCACAGTTTCTCGATCATAGACAACTATAACTAAAGTACCGCTTTTAATTTGACTAAGTACCTGACTAGTAAATAGTACAACACTCATGGAATGGATAATAAAACTGCCAACGGATGGGGGGGGGGGTTGTTCGTCCGCTTCCTCGTTGGTAAGCGAGGAGGAGGATGGATCTGTTAATATTACTGTTATAACTGTTGTTATTAATTCACGGACATCCGTCTATCTTTGGTTAGGCGGATGGTTAGCGAGTATCTATAGAATTGTTAGGGTTTATCTTTTGCTGCAATTGCGTCACCCCAAGTTGTGTCCCCTTTAGAGGCATAAAGACTTGCTGAGTACCCCTAGGGTCTCACACGATAAATTGTTTGATTCAGATGAACAGGTATACTCGCAAGATGGATACTGGGTGGAGAAGACGGACGATGTGGGCAACGATCATTTGGTGTAGAGATTCCGGGAACGGGGATCCGTGAGATCTGTGGGCGGGATGTGTTTATTTATGGGGCATCTTATGCCGATTTGCTTCTTATCCGTACTCGGATCTTGTTTTCCGCTTCCGCTTGATACTCTGATGTTTGATGTATGAGGAGATATCCTAAACTATTATATCTATCTAGAATATTTGGATCTTGCCGTATGGCGTTGCAATATTTCTATTTCTTTTAGATGGAATGACTCTGAGAACCATTGTATTGTGGCTTGCATACATACTCATTTGTGTATGTAGTTGATCCCTTCGCCTGCCGATTACGCCGCCCGTTCTTGTCCTGATGTTTGGAAATGGTTAGGACGGCCGAAAGGTCTACCTGTGAGTGGCATTTGGGCCCCACCGTATTATTTTAACCATTTTCGATCATCCAGGCTTGAAACTAGGAGCGTAATTCACCGAGGTAGTTACACTTAAACTTCTCGAAAGTTTTGGACTTATGTTTCATGAAATAGATATACCCATATCTACTCAAGTCATCCGTGAAGGTAAGAACATAACGATAACCACCGCGCGATGCTACACTCATTGGTCCACACACATCGGTATGTATGATTTCCAATAAGTCTGTAGCTCGCTCCATCATACCAGAAAATGGAGTCTTAGTCATTTTACCCATCAGACATGCTTCGCATCTTTCAAGTGATTCAAGAAGTCCATCGGAGTAGAGTTTCTTCATACGCTTCACTTCGATATGACCAAGACGATGGTGCCACATCTAGGTCGAGTTATCGCTCAATTTCAAATGTTTAGCCTCAATGTTATTTATGTGTGTATTACTACAATCGAGATTCAATAAGAATAGACCATCTATCAAAGGTGCATGTGCATAAAACATATTACTCATATAAATCGAACAACCATTATTCTCGGACTTAAACAAGTAACCGTCTCGCAATAAACAAGATCTCGATATAATGTTCATGCTCAACGTCGGCACCAAATAATAATTATTTAAGTATAAAACTAATCCCGATGGTAGATGAAGAGGTAGCGCGCCGATCGCGATCACATCAACCTTTGATCCATTTCCAATGCGCATCGTCACTTTGTTCTTCGCTAGCTTCCGTTTATTCTGCAGCACCTGTTTCGAGTTACAAATATGAGCAACCAAACCAGTATCAAATACCCAGGCACTACTACGAGTACTAGTGAGATACACATCAATAACATGTATATCGGATATACCTTTCTTCTTGATGTTGCCGTTCTTCAAATCCGCCAAGTACTTTGGGAAATTCCGCTTCTAGTGACCTTCTCCCTTGCAGTAAAAGCACTCAGTATCAGGCTTAGGCCCAGCCTTGGTCTTCTTCGCCGGTGCGGCAACTTTCTTACCGCCCTTCTTGAAGTTTCCCTTTTGCTTAGACTTGCCTTTCTTGAATTTGGTGGTCTTATTGACCATCAACACTTGGTGCTCTTTCTTGATCTCCACTTCTACAGATTTCAACATGGAGAAGAGTTCTGGCAACGTCTTGTCCATGTTTTGCATATTGTAGTTCATCACAAAGTTCTTGTAACTTGGTGGTAGTGATTGGAGGACACGGTGAATCCCCAAAGAATTAGGAATCACTATACCCAAACAATGGAGTTTGTTTGCATGCCCAGACATCTTAAGCACATGCTCACTGACGGAGCCGCCCTCTTCCATCTTGCAGTTAAAGAACTTTTCAGAAGCCTCATAACTCTTAACTGCCGCGTGAGCCTCAAATATCATTTTGAGTTCACGGACAATATCATGTGGGTCATGGTTCTCAAACCTTTTCTGAAGCTCCGATTCCAAACCATACAAGATAGCACACTGAACTGTGGAGTACTGATTCTTCCGTGTGAGGTAAACATTCTTTACTTCATCGGTAGCGATGCTGCGGGTCACCAATGTGCATCCAGCACATAGGTCAAATTACCAGCATTGAGGACAATCCTCAAATTGCGGAACCAATCCGCGAAGTTGCTTCCATTGTTTTTCAACTTTTCTTTCTCTAGGAACGCATTAAAATTGATGGTAGGGGCCGCCATTAATCTACAACATATTTTCAATAGGTTTAGACTAAGTTTATGACAAATTGAGTTCTAATTAATAGTTAAATTAATCTAGGTGAACTCCCACTCAAAACAACATCCCTCACATTGTTTTAGTGATCACACGAACCAAATCCACCACATCAAAACCGATCCTCACGAGAGTTGATGTAGCTTCAATGGCGAACAATCAACATGTTCATCATATCTACTATATGACTCATGATTTACCTTTCGGTGATCCGTGTTCTGAGACCATGTCTCTACATGCTAGGCTCGTCAAGATCAAACCTTAGCTTCTGCATGAGCAAAACTGGCTTGCTCATGTTGTATACACTTGCAGAATCTAACACACCCGATCATCACGTGGTGCTTCGAAACAACAAGCTTTAGCAACGGTGCTAACTAAGGATGAACACTTTAAAACTTGAAATTTGTGTGCTTGAGGGATCATCTTATAATGCTACCGTCGTTAACTAAGCAATACAAGATGCATAAAGGATTAACATCACATGCAATTCATAATATGTGATATGATATGGCCTTTCTTCTTTGTGCTTCCGATCTCCATCTTCAAGCACGAACATGATCTCCATCATCACCGGCATTGCATCGAGGTCAATGACGTCGTTCCATGGTTGTCGTCCACCAGCTTCAACTATTACAACTACTTTGAATAGACACGCGGGTCTTAACAGAATTTAAAGACAACCATATGGCACCTTCCGGTTGCCAACTTACAATAAGGAACATTGCATACATCAAATATAATCACAGTCATGGCCATATCACATCATAGCGCACCCCTGCAAAACAAAGTTAGACGCCTCTAATTTTCTTTGCATATTTTACGTGGTTTGGGGCTTTCAATAAGTGTCGCTCTAACTTACGAACAAGAACCACAACGTTGATGCTTGAACTATCAAGTGCCCGTTGTAAATTGGATCTATACTATGATGGGAGAGACAGACACCCGCAAAGCCACTTATGCAATACAAGTTGCATGTTGAGCGTGGAGCAAGTCTCATGAACGATGTCATGTAAGGTTAGCCCGGGCCGCTTCATCCCATCATACCGCAAGATGCAAAGTACACAAGAAGCAATTGATAATAAAAGCACCACCGCCCACAATGACCATTGTGTTCTACTCGTGCAACAGATCTACATATAAACCTGGCTCTGATACCACTGTAGGGGTTCGTAGCATGGAAAACAAAAAAATTATAATGCATGCAAACAAACAAGCCAAGATCTATCTACTAGATTGTAGCAACGAGTCGATATAGGAACTCGCCCTCGAAGATTCCAAAGAGGTTAACGAGAGCAGATTCTCGTGGGTGATGTAGTCGTACTCTTGCCAATCTCAAGATCGTGTAGACGATCCTTCCGCGCTAACGTTGGCAGCGCTTCAGTAAGTCGGTCACATCGTTAAATTTCGATGAAGACCTTCCTCTCCCTTGTTCCAGCAGGCAGCGAAGGTTGTAGCACTCTCCTCACGATTCCGGCAGCACGACGGCATGGTACCGGAAGTAGAGGGGAGATCTCGCAGGGCTTCGCCTTAAGCCGGAGCGAGTATGGTGGACAATGAGAGAGGCCTTGGCGATCTAGGGTTTTGAGGGCACCAAGGGGATAAGCTAGCCGGCGGCTAGGGTTTGGGATCACCCCAACTCGGCGAGTTGGTGGTGCCCTAGGCGGCGGCAGCAGGGGGTGGTGGGCCGGCGGCTTAGGGCTAGGGTTTTGGTGGTGTTGGGTGTAGGGAAGAGGGGCAGCCACTGCCCCTTCTTTTATAGGTGGGAGGGCGCCGGTTGGGAGGAGGGATTCCTCCCCCAACTCGGCCTCCTTGGCCGGCGGGTGGAGGGAGGAGGACTTCCTCCCCAAGTAGGTTTCCTACTCTCCCTCCACCAAGCAAAAGTGCCGTTTGACTTTTCAAATTGGCGTTTGACTTTTCAAACTAGGATTTGATTTCTCCCTTTATTTTGCCCAGCCATGTTACCTAGTACATGATGCAACCATTCCATATCGTTATGACACATTCATATACCCTTCCCCTCCGGAGTGCCGGACCTTCCGGACCCTTCTAGAACATTCCCGATGAAAACACCGGAATCATTCCCCGACTCCGAAACAGGACTTTCCTTATATGAATCTTATTCTCCGGACCATTCCGGATCTCCTCGTGATATCCTGGATCCCATTCGAGACTCCGAACAACATTCGGTCTCCTACTCATCATTCCATAACTACTCAACAACATCGAATCCTTAAGTGTGTCTCCCTAAGGTTCATGAATTATGCGGACATGATCGAGACACTTCTCCGAACAATAACCAATAGAGGAATCTGGAAATTCATATGGCTCCCACATATTTCTACGATTACTTTGCGATCGAATGAACCACTTACATACGATACCAATTTCCCTTTATCTCACGATAGTTTACTTATCCGAGGTTTTGATCGTCGGTATCTCTGCATACCTAGTTCAACCTTGTTACTGATAAGTACTCTTTTCTCGTTCCTATGGTATGTGATCCCTTGTGAGCCAGTCACATGCTTGCAAGCTAATTGGATGACATTCCACCGAGAGGGCCCAGAGTATATCTATCTGTCATATGGATGGACAAATCCCACTCTTGATTCATGTGTCTCAACCCATACTTTCCGAACACTCAATGCCACCTTTATAGCCACCCAGTTACGGTGTGGTGTTTGATGTCATCAAAGCATCCTTCCGGTGATGGTGATAGGCATGATCTCATGGTCGAAATAATTAGGTTACTATGTATCAAAAAGCTTATAGTAATTGAACTATTAAAATGACTTGATCTTTATGCTACGCTTATCTATAGGAGTATGTCCATCATACCATTCTCCTAATGATATGATCTTGTTGTTAATAACATCTCAATGTTCATGATAGGGAAACCACAATCATCTATTAACCAACAAGCTAGTATTATGAAGAGGATTTACTAGGGACTCTAATTTGGTTTACAAATCACACAAGTATTAACGTTTCCTGGTTAATACTGTTATAGCATGAATGTAAACATTTATCATAAACACAAAGATATAATAATAACTATATTTATTATTGCCTCTAGGGCATATCTCCAACAGTTTCATCATAGATCCACTTCAAGTTTAGCGAGTCTTAGCCCCGAGCTAAGAATCTTCGTGCCCGCCCTTCGACAAAGTTTAACGATAGTTTAAAACAGGCATTATAATTTCAAAAACGATCCAAACAATGCGAAAGCTTCGCGTGCCGTCATATTATGTGACATAGTTATAAGAAAAATATCAAACTTGGTATATTGATTATGTCTCAAAAGACCTTCACATAATGACCTATCTCGTTCGAGGTTTCTTGGCTTTCGGGTCAAATGACCAATGTTATGGCTAGAATAAAGGCATAGTTACTGATAATGTGTCCATATTGTGCATAAGTGTGCACCATGGGATGGCGGGCAATTTTTTAGGAGGAAGTTTTCCTTTTGGTCGTACCAAAAAGCCGTTTTCCATTTTCCGTGTGCAAAAAATAGACAGTTTTGTGAAGCAACCACCAAATAGCTAATTCAAAATGCTACCATCATATTTTTCAAAAATACTAGACCACCTTGCATGGATAATGAAATAATAGGGGGATCTCAAAAAATTTCAACTATCGCTGGTGAAAAAGACAAATTCTTACCGAATCGGTAGGAAGTGGGTTAGATATGAACTACAGGTACACGATCGGATGCTCATGATATTTTATAAAAATCATTTTTAGGTTTAAAATATGTTGCTTCATCATAGATCCACTTCACGTTTAGCGAGTCTTAGCCCCGAGCTAAGAATCTTCATGCCCGCCCTTCGACAAAGTTTAACGATAGTTTAAAACGGGCATTGTAAATTCAAAACGATCCAAACAATGTGAAACCTTCGCGTGGTGTCATATGATGTGATATAGTTAGAAGGAAAATTATCAAACTTGTAATATTGATTAGGTCTCAAAAAAACCTTCACAAAATAACCTGTCTCGTTCGAGGTTTCTTGGCTCTCGGGTCAAATGACCAATGTTATGGCTAGAATAAAGGCATAGTTTGTGATAATGTGTCTATATTGTGCATAAGTCTGCATCATGGTATGTCGAACAATGTTTCAGGAGAAAGTTTTCCTTTTCGTCGCACCAAAAAGCCGCTTTCCATTTTCTTAGTATAAAAAATGGAAGGTTTTGTGAAGCAACCACCAAATGGATAATTCAAAATGCTACCATCACATTTTTCAAAAATACTAGACCACCTTACATGGATAATGTTATAAGAGGGGGATGTCAAACCTTTCCGTCGATCCCAGGTAAAAAGACAAATTCCTGCCGAATCGGTAGGAAGTGGGTCAGATATGAACTACAGGTACATGATCGGATGCTCACAATTTTTTACAAAAATCATTTTTATGTTCAAAATATGTTGTTTCATCATAGATCCACTTCAAGTTTAGCGAGTCTTAGCCCCGAGCTAAGAATCTTCATGCTCGCCCTTCGGCAAAGTTTAACGATAGTTTAAAACGGGCATTATAAATTCAAAATACGATCCAAACAATGCGAAAGCTTCGCGTGCTGTCATATTATGTGACATAGTTAGAACAAAAAACATCAAACTTGGTATATTGATTATGTCTCAAATAACCTTCATAAAATGACCTATCTCGTTCGAGGTTTCTTAGTTTTCGGGTCAAATGACCAATGTTATGGCTAAAATAAATGCATAGTTTGTGATAATGTGTCCATATTGTGTATAAGTGTGCACCATGAGATGGCGAACAATGTTTCAGGAGGAAGTTTTCCTTTTCGGCACACCAAAAAGCCGTTTTCCATTTTCCGAGTGCAAAAAACAGACGGTTTTGTGAAGCAACCACCAAATGGCTAATTCAAAATGCTACCATCACATTTTTCAAAAATACTAGACCACCTTACATGGATAATTCATAAGAGGGGGATCTCAAATCTTTCTGTCTTTCTCTGGTGAAAAAGACAAATTCCTGCCGAATCGGTAGAAAGTGGGTCAGATATGAACTACAGTTACATGATCGGATGCTCATAATTTTTTATAAAAATTATTTTTAGGTTCAAAATATGCTGTTTTATCAGAGATCCATTTCAAGTTTAGTGAGTCTTAGCCCCGAGCTAAGAATCTTCATGCCCTCCCTTCGACAAAGTTTAACAATAGTTTAAAACGGGCATTATAAATTCCAAATCGATCCAAACAATGTGAAACTTTCGCGTGGTGCCATATTATGTGACATAGTTAGAAGGAAAAATATCAAACTTGGTATATTGATTATGTCTCAAAAAACCCTTGAAAAAATGACCTATCTCGTTCGAGGTTTTTTGGCTTTCGGGTCAAACCAATGTTATGAATAGAATAAAGGCATAGTTTGTGATAATGTGTTCATATTGTGCATAAGTGCGCATCATGGGCTGGCAAACAATGTTTCAGGAGGAAGTTTTCCTTTTCGTCGCACCAAAAAGTCGTTTTCTATTTTCCGAGTGCAAAAAACGGATGATTTTGTGAAGCAACCACCAAATGGCTAATTTATAATGCTACCGTCAAATTTTTAAAAAATACTAGACCATCTTACATGGATAATGTCATAACAGAGGGATCTCAAATATTTCCGTCTATCCTTGGCAAAAAGACAAATTTCTTCTGATCGGTAGAAAGTGGCTCAGATGTAAACTACACGTACATGATCGGATGCTCATGATTTTTTACAAAAATCATTTTTATATTTAAAATATGTTGTTTCATCAGAGATCCACTTCAAGTTTAGCGAGTCTCAACCCCGAGCTAAGAATCTTTAATCGTGCCGTTTTAAACGGACAATTGAAATTATGATAAGAATCATGACATAGTTTGTGATAAGTTGATATTGATATCATATTTGGATTCCTCTAATTTTTTAATCAATTTAGACATATTATTTGCCGAATTCCGGTTTACGGATTTAAAGATATTAATTATTCCATATTAAATAAAAATACAAAATAAAATAAAATTGTTATATTTTTATTTGAATTCAATAATATTTTTACTTATTCATTGTTGTTTACTTAAATAATTGCTTGTAATTTCGAAAAATACAACCATGTGACATGATGATATAAGAGTTAATAGGATTGATATTAACAACAATGTGTAAATTGCTTTGCGAAAAGAGATTCTGAAGAAACGAGGAAGTTAAGCATGTTAGAGCTGGAGTAGTGGTTGGATGGGTGACCGACTGAGAAATTTGACTAAGACTGTAGTTTAATCGATTATTAACTATAAATAGTGTTAAAAATGATCAAAGCGAGAGATTAACGAGTCAAATAATTCAAAGATTTAAAAAAACTAAAAAAATTAAAAAAAATGAAAATTATTTTAGGCTATGCCGATGGCCTGGCTGGGCCGTTATTGGAGACGACCGTTGCCTGACACGCGGGACCTGCTGGAAGATGCTATGTCGAGGGGGAGAGGCTATGCCGACGAGGATGTACGCCGAGGGGCTACGCCAACGGCCACTATCGGCACAGCCTACGCCGACATCAATTGGGCGCTTTGTCGACGGCAGCCGGCGGTCGGCGCATCAAATCTTTCGTGCAGTAACGTTTACGAAGTGGAGAGCTGATCTCGGGAAGCGTCCCTTGTTATTGCTGGCGTAGAGGAAGCCGGCCAAGGACTGGGCGGTGGCCGCTGTGGTCGTCGATCAGGCCGAGCGAGTGCGTGGAGGCGCGCCTGAAGCGGCAGAACGATTTGGCGGGGACGCGAGAGAGGATCTCGAGGAGAAGTTCGTCCGTGCTCGCCGCAGGCCCAGTTCTAGCCTATGGCAAGGTAGTGCAACGGCCAAGGGCCAGGCCGGTGGGGGGGCCCAAAAACAATTATGTACACAGCAACTAGCAAGGCCTGGTGGTGCGGTTCCCTAAAAAAAAAGCAAGACATGGCCTGGTGTGGACGTACGGTGGTGCCATGCAGCCTTGGTAGCGAGGCCCCTGCCAAGAGATCGATCCGTTGATCGTGAATCCCAAGCATCGCGACGCTCGTCCGTCTCGCGAGTCGTGCCTGACTCTCTCGCCGCCAGTCTCGACGCTCGCCATCGCCGCATACGCCCAGCGTCCAGCGTCCAGGTCGCGGTATCTCTCGCCGCCTGTTTCATATGCTCTCCCTCTCCAATCTCCATCAACAATTTTGGACAGGCCCTGCGTCTCTGCCCTCTGTAAGTTTACGCTTTAAATTCCTTCTTAATCCCTTATCTAATTCTTCTAATTAATCCCTTAATTAGGGCTATAATTTTTCTGATTACAATTTGATATAAATTTCTTTACATTAATCTGTGATATGTATTATAGTGGAGAAGCAATTGTCGGGTGCTGCGAAAAATAAGAAAAGAAAGAGAGAGGATCGGCTTATTGAATTACAAATAGGTGTTTTAAATAAGTTTTTTCCAATAAAAAGTAGTGTTAATGTCAACAATAATAATCAAAGCCAAGAATTTGATCCCGGACCCGGAGAAGATGATGAGAATAATTCAAATCCAGATCTTGAGGCCAATGAACAATCTCCGGAAAACGGTAAATATGCTTTTAAATATTTTCCTATCATTTTTATTTTTTATTTAAATATTACAATGCTTTAGTGCTTAACAATTATTTATAGACTTCTCTACTATGAACGTGTGGTTATATGCTTTCAAATATTTTTCAAATAAAATTGCCATATATATCGTCTATATATCTAGGTATATATATATATATATCTAGGTATATATATATATTGTCATTAGGAACTTTTTGTCGACTTCGCCCAAGGCCCCAAAAAATATAGAGCCGGCCCTGGCTCGCCGCCATGTCGCTGCGGGGAGTGTTAGGTTGATCTCCCGTTCGGGCCCAACGTCTTAACAAACCTTGACTCGCTTCTGATCGGGGCGCCAACGTCCGCATGGGCCCCGTCGCAGCGCAATAAATAGAGGTGGGGGCCGGGGGCACGAACGCCAAGGTTCGTCGTGCCCACTCACCCCACCGAAAACCCCAAACCCTAGCCACCGATCGGCTTGCGCTGTAGCAGCGGGAATCACCCCCTCTCCGCCGCCACCACTCCGACGAGTCCGATGGCGAGCTCATCCTCGACGCCTAAGGCCGATGGTAAGCTACATCTCTCGTGTACTCCCTAGATCGACCACTAGAGGTCCTAGCAGATTCTATCAATGGTATCAGAGCCAACTAGGATGGTTGATCTAGTCGAGGCAGAACAAATCCAAAAGAAAGGAAAGAATCATGGGGGCTAGGTTTTTACAGAAGCGCCGCCGCGAGGCCGCGCCGTTCCTCTTGATCCCGACGCATCGGCAAGCCGAGGTCGGGAAGAAGAACTCGATCCCATCTGGGATAAAGAAAATACCAGCCCAAGCCCCAGATCCCCTCTCCCCGGATCCAAATCGATCTCAGATCGAAAGAACTAAGGAAGAAGAACCAACCGAAATTTTTCGGGAAGAAAGAATAAAAGGAAGCCCCAGATCTAGCTTATCCCTAGCCCAAATCCCACAAAGAAAACCGTGTTCTTCCCTTTTCAGAAGCAAGAAAAAAAAGGGGGGAGAATAGGGGTCGCCGGCCGTTGGCCGACATAGGGTGTCACCACCTGGGCGTTTACGGCGACGCACCGCCCGGGTGGATGCGCAGCGCAAAGGGGACGCCGCCGTCCGCCGCCGTCTCCTGCGCTACATTGCTGTTTTTGCGGGTGTGGGGGGCGGTGGATAGGCACAGAGTGGAGGGGCTAGCTGAGAGGAGGAGAGAGAGGGAGGGGCTCGCTGCGCCGGCGCGGCCGCCTCACCTCGCTCGGTCCGCCAGAGCTGCACTCAAGGCTGGGGAGAATGAAGGTTAGGGTTTTCGGAAGGGGCGCGCGTGGCCGTTTTGTCCACACGAGATGCGCGTTGGGCCGTTCGTTTTAGGTCAGACGAGATGAACGGTCGAGATGAAGCGACGTTGCCGGGCGTGGGGCAAGGCAGGCCGCGGGCGTGAGCCTAGCGGGCCCTGGGCCGCTGCCAGGCCGCAGGGAGAGTGCTGCCTTGCTACTGCTTGCGCATGCGCGGAAGATAAGGGAGCGGCGCGGCAGGCCGTGGGCCACTGATCTCTGCCCGCATGACAGGCCCAAAAGGGCATTTTTTAAGCACACTTTTCATGTTTTTTCTTTTTCAGAAGCTATTTTTACTGTTTTTAATAGTTTTATTTTTCAACTTTTTTCTATACCAATTTTTCCAACGAAATTTTGTGTAGAAAAATAGTAAAGTAACAGTAAAAACTATGTAAAGAAGTAAAGTTCATTATTTTTTATTCATGTTATTCCGCTGCAAGAATTGATTGCTTAAATGCAATAGAGTAAGATTTTAATTTTTGATAGTGCTTATTTTATTTGACAACCAACGTTGTTAGTAAAATTTTCACTATGAATAGTAAGTTTTATCCATGTTAGTTATATTTCTGCCTTGGTGATGTAGTATTAATATGGAGAAGTTTCATGTGTTGATTTGACCAACGTTGAATTAACTTGTTTTGATGATATTTTGTTTTCAGGCAATCCTATGAGCTTTATCTCGGCCATTGAGCCCCTCAACGGAGGGAACTACGGCTCATGGCGAGAGAAGGTAGAGATGAGGCTTGCTCTGCTTGACCTAGACTTGGCACTGATTGAAGCCTGTCCTAAAGAACTCCGACCCGTCGGCTTAAAAAGAAAATAAAGAGGACTTTAAGAAAAGGGTCAGTGACCATGCTCCGATAAGAATGAAGTACGACCTTGAGCGTGCAAAGTGGGACTCTTCCAATAGGAAGTGCCTAATGGTCATTAAGAGCTCCATCATGGAAGCTATAAGGGGAGCAATCCCAGAGTGCACCACAACCAGTGAATACCTGAAAAGGGTAGAGAGTCAGTTTACTGGGTCCTCCAAGGCCTATGCAAGCTCACTCATCAAGAAGCTTGTCACCACAAGATACACTGGTGGTGGTGTTAGGGACCACATCTTGCGAATGAGCAACATGTCTTCCAAGCTCAAGCCTATGGGCATGGAGCTCCCAGATGAGTTCATCATTCATCTTATCTTTGCCTCGCTGCCAAACCAGTTTGAAGCTTTTGCTGTGAACTACAATGCACAGCCAGAAACGTGGGGCATCGAGAAGATGATGGCCATGTGCGTCCAGGAGGAAGAGAGGCTGAAGGGGCAGTCCGGTGATTCCGTGAACTACCTGAGCCCAACCAAGAAGAGGAACTTTTAGGGTTCCAAGCCCCAAGGTAAACCTCAGGGGCATCCCTCTTCTTCTAGGCCACATGGAAAGGCTCCTGAACATCAGGCACAGGAAGTGGACAAGGACACCTGCAGGTGGTGCAAGCAGAAGGGCCATTACATGAGTGACTGTGTGGCTTTTCTGAAGTATATGTGCAAGAACGGTGAGGATTTAATTACTTTTGTTGATGAATCCTTATTTTTAAGTTATGCAAAATCTACTTGGTGGATTGACTCAAGGTCATCGCTCATGTTGCTAATTCATTACAGGGATTCCGTATGAGAAGGACCCTGCAAAGAGGAGAAAGAAGAATTAAAGTAGCAAACGGCGTTCAAGCTGAAGTCGAAGCCATTGGAGATCTTCCTTTAGAGTTGTCGAATGGCTTTGTACTTTTATTAGTAGATGTTCTTTATGTACCCTCTTTGCATCGAAACTTGATAAGTATGTCGCGCTTAGACGACTGTCGTTTTGCTTGCCATTTTGGCGATGGTCAATGTAAAATCAAATGGAATAATCAGATTGTTGGTCTTGCCTTCAGACAAGACAAGCTTTATTTATTATCACTCTGTGAGAATGTGAATGAAATAAGCATTGAGATTGAGAATGCCTCCTCATCCCTGAATGGAAAGAGTAAGAGGAAAAGAATTGATGAAGTCTCATCGAAATTATGACACTGTCGTTTAGGCCATATTTCGAGAGGGAGAATAGAACGCTTAGTAAAAGAATCAATTCTTCCACCTCTAGAATTTTCAAATTCAGAGCAATGCATCGATTGCATTAAAGGAAAGTTTGTAAAGAACATTAAGAAAGGCGCCAAAAGAAGCACAGGAGTACTAGAAATAATTTATACGGATATATGCGGTCCGTTTCCTGTGACATCTGTGGATGGCTATGACTCTTTCATAACATTCACGGATGACTACTCGCGTTATGGTTACATTTATCCTATTAAAGAACGTTCAGAAGCACTGGATAAATTCAAGATATTTAAGGCTGAAGTGGAAAATCAGCACAGTTTAAAGATTAAAATAGTAAGGTCCGACCGTGGAGGCGAATACTACGGCCGGCATACCCCATATGGCCAAGTTCCGGGACCTTTTGCGAGGTTTCTACAGGAACATGGTATAGTCGCCCAGTATTCAACACCGGGCGAGCCTCAGCAGAATGGAGTAGCTGAAAGAAGAAACCGTACCTTGATAGATATGGTGAGAAGTATGTTAAGTTACTCCACCTTACCGATTGGTTTGTGGATGGAGGCGTTAAAAACCGCCATTCACATACTTAATCGAGTCCCAAGTAAATCGGTGCCTAAAACACCATATGAGTTATGGACTAGTCGCGAACCTTCACTCAATTATTTGCGAGTGTGGGGTTGCCCAGCTGAGGCAAAGCTCTTCAACCCAAGCCTTGGGAAGTTGGATCCCAAGACAGTGACTTGCCATTTTATTGGCTATCCAGATAAGTCCAAAGGCTATTGTTTCTACTGTCCCGACAGATACACTAAGTTTGTAGAAACGAGACACGCTGTGTTTCTGGAGGATCAGATGATCAGGGGGAGCACGGTATCCCGAGAAATCAACCTTGAGGAGAAGCGGGTGCATGCACCCACCGATGATTCAGAACCATTTTTCTCGATACTGCTGCTGCACCGGCACATGACAATGTCGATGTGACACTGTTGGTTCTCCTGGTAACAATGAATGAAAATGAAGACCCTGCTACTACGTATGAGGGGGAGCCGCAACAGCCCCACACCGAGAATGTGCCAGAAGGTGAGACCCTTAGAAGGTCTCAAAGAACTAGAAAGCCAGCTATTCCTAATGATTTTGAGATCTATGTCAGTGAAGAAGTTCAAATGGAGGGTGATCCCACCACATTTGAAGAAGCCATTAAAAGTCCTCACTCATCGAAGTGGCTTGAATCCATGGAAGATGAGATGAGATCCATGAGTAGCAACAAAGTCTGGGATTTAGAAGAAGTTCCTAAAGGAGCCAAAACGGTAGGCTGTAAATGGGTCTACAAAACCAAATGTGACTCTAGAGGGAATATTGAAAGATATAAGGCACGACTTGTTGCTAAGGGCTTCACCCAAAGAGAAGGAATAGATTACAATGAGACATTTTCTCCAGTCTCAAGTAAGGATTCTTTTAGAATCATAATGGCTTTAGTGGCACACTACAATTTAGAATTGCATCAGATGGATGTAAAGACGGCATTCCTAAATGGAGACTTGGAAGAAAATGTCTACATGACACAACCCAAGGGTTTTGTTGTGGAAGGAAAAGAGCGTATGGGATGTCGTCTGAGAAAGTCCATTTATGGACTAAAACAGGCCTCCAGGCAATGGTACTTAAAGTTCCATGAAACAATAAGGAAGTTTAGGTTTGATGAGAATGAGGAGGACAACTGCGTATATGCAAAGTTCAAGAATGGGAAATTCATTTTCCTTATCCTGTATGTGGATGACATTCTACTCGCTAGTAGTGATGTTAGTCTACTACTGGAGACGAAGAAGTTCTTGTCCTCAAACTTTGATATTGAAGATCTTGGTGAAGCTTCATTCGTTCTAGGAATTGAAATTCACCGAGATAGACAAAAGGGGATTTTAGGGTTATCGCAGAAGGCATACTTGGAGAAGATTCTGAAGAAATATAGTATGCATGCGAGTAATCCTACGCCTGCTCCTATAGTCAAGGGCGATAGATTTGGGAACTTTCAGTGTCCCAGGAACCAATATGAGATCGATCAAATGAAAGCGGTTCCATATGCTTCTGCTGTCGGAAGCTTGATGTATGCTCAAGTGTGTACACGCCCTGACTTAGCTTTTGTTACCGGGGTACTTGGCAGATTTCAAAGTAATCCAGGAATAGACCACTGGAAAATGGTGAAGAAGGCATTGCGCTATGCAAAAGACACAAAAGGCCTCATGCTAACATATAGAAGAACTGATTCTCTTGAGATAGAAGGGTATTCAGATGTAGACTATGCGGGAGATGTAGATGAAAGAAAATCCACGTCAGGATATGTGTTTACTCTCGCAGGTGGAGCTATATCGTGGAAAAGCTCTAAGCAAACCATCACGGCATCGTCCACGATGGTAGCTGAGTATGTAGCATGTTATGAGGCCACGGGGCAGGCAAACTGGTTAAAGAAGTTTATACCCGGGTTGAGAGTGGTAGACAACATTCAAAGACCACTCAAGATGTACTGCGACAATGAGCTAGCAGTATTCTATGCTCACAACAATAAGTCAAGTGTTGCTGCCAAACACATTAACAAAGTTTTATGTTGTGAAAGAAAGAATCCAGGATCATACCATAAGTTTAGAGCATATAAGTACAAAAGAGATGCTCGCGGATCCGCTCACAAAAGGCTTACCACCCAGTGTGTTCAGAGAACACTTAGCCGGCATGGGTTTAAGGGAAAGCCTATGATACCTGGATATTAAGGGCCTAGTATAAGAATCTGTTTCAAAATAGAGAGGTGTATAGTGGCTGTTGAATCGATGGTGCGTAACTGACCATTATGACGAGACATGCTCTATATGTTGATCTGTGATGAAATAGGTACCAAAGTATAAGTTTAAAGTATAAGTTAAGTGAAAGATGAGATCAAGGGAGAGGATGTTAGGTTGATCTCCCGTTCGGGCCCAATGGCCCGAACAAACCTTGGACTCGCGCCCTGATCGGGGGCGCCCAACGTCGCAATCGTTGGTGGGCCCCCGTCGCGCAGCGCAATAAATAGAGGTGGGGGCCGGGGGCACGAACGCCAAGGTTCGTCGTGCCCACTCACCCCACCGAAAACCCCAAACCCTAGCCACCGATCGGCTTGCGCTGTAG
This sequence comes from Avena insularis, assembly GCA_023614405.1. NCBI lineage: Eukaryota > Viridiplantae > Streptophyta > Magnoliopsida > Poales > Poaceae > Avena > Avena insularis. The sequence continues at coordinate 274,590,970 of CM042687.1, read as the reverse complement.
CGGCGGGAATCACCCCCTCTCCGCCGCCACCACTCCGACGAGTCCGATGGCGAGCTCATCCTCGACGCCTAAGGCCGATGGTAAGCTACATCTCTCGTGTACTCCCTAGATCGACCACTAGAGGTCCTAGCAGATTCTATCAGGGAGAAGACGAAAGCCTGCACCAGCGCAGTGGATCAGCGCTGCTGCGGGGAGAAGGGTCGGTAAACCTGAACCAACGCAATGGATCAGCGAACAAGAGAGAGGAAAGGGGTTGCGACTTGCGACGGCTGATGGTAGATGGCGATGATGTTTGGCATACCTGGCCTGAGCCGAAGGGCGGCCTGACTGCCACGGATTGGACATGGCGGAAGAAGGAGGCGTCGAGCGAGACCTAAGCCTACGATACATCCAAACATACCCATTGCGTTTTCCCTTTCGTGCCTTAAACCCTCAGTTGGTCAACGGGGGCCCCTTCCTCGTCCGTGAATATATAGGATATGTGATAATAAGGGCAATAATTCTCAAAAAAAAAAAAAAACTGCCAAGGGCAATGGAGTCAGGTTAAAATATACCGTGTCCATCCACAGTTTTACAGTATCGATTACTTGTCCTTTTTTTGGCAAATAAATTGCAGTTGCAGGTTAACTGAAAACAATTTCTCTGCTTTGATCGTAGTGGTCCGAGAGGAACAAGGCGAACCATGTTGAATTGTTGAGTGGCGCTTGACCGCTGATGAGTTACAGCACCAGGTCCTATGAAACGGGGGTGAATGGGAAGAGTTTCTCGGTCCGAAATCAGATCATCTCCTCAACAGCAGCAAGTTCAGAGATGGGTACCACACCTCCGGCTGAGTTTCAGTACAGTTCGATTGTCTAAGCACAAACATGGGAAGTCTGCTCTATCCCATAAGATTGAATATTATTATTATTATTATTATTATGTCTAAGCACAAGTAGATGATGTTCTGCTAGCAACGTTTTCTATTTAAACTTGACAGGAAAGAGAAGTTATTACCGTATTAATTGAAGTATTTTTACCATCAGAAGTAAGATGCTTTATACTTTTACCAAACTGCAAACTGGAGATATGAAATTTTTGCAATCATGATTTTTTTTAACTAAAATGCTCATTGTACCTTCGGTCAAACAGGCAACAAAAGTTCAGTGTAAAATCGAATAAGTAATCAAAGAGAAATCAGTCCAAATTGCCTCCATAATCCATACATAACCACCATGCATGGCTCCTCCATACTTAAAAGTATGGAGACATTGGAGCACTCCAATTAGAAAAGCCGCGTGAACCAAATCCAAGCAAAGGTAAACATTAGAGCTGACATAAAGTCGGTCTCGTCTCGAGACGTCACATACGCAGGGATTCTAACTCTGAATACAAAGGCACATATGGCAGATATGGTGGCTGGCCATCTCCAAGCTCGCGGACCATGGTCGCCTTCCGACGATCCATATCATAGCACGTTAACATAGTATTCATATCGGACCCCGCAACGAAGAACATCAAGTTACCTTGAGGATGAATCCCAATCCAATCAAAGCCCCCCTCAAACGCCCCTCGGAACCCGTCCATGCCGAAAAGCTCGACTCTATGCTTCAGTATCCATTCTTTGTTGGCATGGTCCTCCAGAGCGTAAACCCCCAGCTGAGTTTCTTCTTCGTCATCAACTCCGTTGTTAATACAGGCGTAATGCAGGCGGCCCTGTGACTGCTGAATAAGACCAAGAAACACGTCACCGGCCCACTGACCACATGGCGTGTCAAAGTTGGACCATGTTTCTCCCTTCGTGTCCACGGCGGCTATACAAGCATGGCGCTCCTCGCCGCAGAGGGTGCGGAGATACAGATAGCCGTCGATAAAGACGGTTGCTAACGTCGGATTGGCGAGCCTGACATCTACTACGTCCCAACCCTTCTCCCTGTGAATCCATCCACCGGTCTCCGACGAGTACACGTCCACTCCGCTGATGAAGCCGTGCGCGTCGTCCAGCAGCATCACGAACACGTGGAAGTGGGGAGGCGCGGCCGGATCGAAACCCAAACGCGCCGTGCCCACCTTGCCGGCGGCGTGGTCGTGGTCCGGCAAGGCCACCCACTCCTCCGTGAGGGGATTGCACACGACGTACATGAACTCGTCGTCTCCGGTGGTGGAGACGTCGTACCAGCGGAAGAGGACGAGGCCGTTGCAGCAGTCGAGGAGATCGAGGCGCCGGCGATCGGGCAGGAACGGGAAGGAAGGGTAGATGAAAGGGCGGGTACTCCTGGAGACATTGACGAAGTGGAGAGCTGATCTTGGGTAGCGCTCCTCGCTTTGGCTGGTGTAGAAGAAGCCGGCCAGGGACTGGGAGTGCTTGATTCCCGCGGTGGCCGCGGTGGTGATCGATGATGAGGCCGAGCCAGCGCGTGGAAGAGGAAGGCCTGCACCACCGCAATGGATCAGCGCTGCGGGGAGAAGTGGAAGACCTGCACCAAGGCAATGGATCGTCAGCGGAGAAGGGAGAGGAAATTGAAGAGTTGCGGCGGCTGATGGATGGTGATGCTGATGGTGCCCGGCGTACGTACCTGGCCCGAACCGAAGGGCGGCCTTCCTCCCACGGATTGGACATGGAGGAAGAAGGAGGCGTCGAGCGAGACCTACGCCTACGCCGCCGCAACGTCCAAGCATGCCCATCGAGTTTTCCTTTTTTCGTGCCTAAACCCTGCGTGTCGGCCAACGGGCCCTTCTCGTCCGTGAATATATAGGATCTGATAATAAGGGCGATAATTCTCAAAACAAAATAACTCTTTGATGCCTCGACAGCAGCAAATTCAGAGATGGGTACCACGCCTCCGACTGAGTTTGACAATACAGTACTACTAATTTTGATGCCTCTTTTGTGAGCTTAGGGTTTATGCAGTACTAGGTTATATCTAATCCTCATTCATGTGATAATCCAACGCATGTGCTTGCGCACCTTGGTGCTAGGGAGATCTATGGTGACGGCATTGTGTGGCTAACTAACTGATCTCTTGATCGATCGATGTATCCGGGGAAGTGGCCGACGACGTTGACGTGACCAGAGTTTAACTGGAATGCATGGTGTCCTCGAAACATGCTTTCATCCAGCTATATTAATATAGCAATCGGTTGAGACCGCTGCTGGATCAGACAGCACAACGTCGAAAATAAAAAGCAAAGAAAAAGAAGAAGAAAAAGAAGAGAAAACAAAGCCGACAACAATGGCTTGACGAAAACGAGGGTGGCCCGCCACTGCTGTGCCCTCCGGAGAATTCCACCACGCTCCTAGCGCTCTGAAGCGTCACATACCAAGCATCCCCCAAGAGGGAAGCGGCGACCATGACGCTTCTGCCCGGACTAGTCCTATGGTTTCCCGATACGCTAAGGGCGGTACAGAAACACGCGGGAGGGAACTACCTCCACCGTCTGAGGGTGATAGCCGACCGGATGTAGCGGCAGGGGCAAACCGGGCCCTCTCTGGCCCGGCCGAGCCCAAATGGACTCGTGAAGCCCTGCGGCTACATTGTAGCTGCGGTGTCACCGTCGCTACCAACCCTAGCCCTAGTCCCTACTCCGTCCACCAGTGGATCCGCCACCACTGCAGATCCCCGCCACCATGTAGCAGCGCCATCGCCACCATGGTCACTCGGGCCAACCGGATCGCCACCGGTCTGAGGAGAGCCCAGAGCCCCGCAAAGCAGATCGGGAATTGTCCATCTCGGGATCACATGAGCGAAAGGAGGCCTCCAACGCGGAATCTCTGATACACCCAATTTGCATCACCATTCTATATCATAATTTACCTCTATTCATTGATATATATATGTCTTATTATGAAGTATTACTTATGGCTTTTCATCTGTTTATGCATATTGGATGATTCTTGGAGGATGAACTATCGGAGTCTGTATTCTGATGGAAAAGAAGGCGTTTCGGTGCAATTTCGCGAAGATCAGAAAAATACCAGAAAAATATGGGAAAATATTATTTTTCTAGAAGATTGAGAAAGCCAGAAGGAGGGGCGAAGAGGGGCCGCAGGGGGCCCACACCCCCTAGGCGCGGGTCCCCCTGGGTCGCGCCTAGGGTAGGTGTGGCCCACCTGCCCGGCTCCAGACTCCGCCCCTTCGCCTATATCTTCCCTACGGAACCCTATGGCTAGGGGGCGACCACAGATAGATTTCCGCCGCCTCTGGGGGCAAAAAACACCGAAAGAGAAAGATCTCTCCGACAGACAGATTTCTGCCGGGGGAATTCCTTCCCGGAGAGGGGAGACCGTCACCATCAACACCATCATCAAGCTAGGCTTCATCGGGATCATCATCATCATCCACACCATCATCTCCACCAACACCTTCATTATTACTCCATCATGTTGTAACAATTGTGTTGGATATTGCTTTAGTTCATTAGGGGAAACCTTCCCGGTGTTAATTACTATTGTAGTTGATGCTTGTGAGTGGAACCATTGGATTATTGTTTATGTTCAGATTGTTATCCATTACCATATCATCTTTGATCTTGATCCATATGATGTCTTGTGAGTAGTTCATTGTGTTTTTGAGGACATGGGAGAAGTCATGTTGTTAGTAGTGGATTTGTGTTGAGTTATTATTCAATGGTTTAGTATTTAAGTTGTGGTGCTATTCTTCTAGTGGTGTCATGTGAACATCGACTACATGATACTTCACCATTTATGGGCCTAGGGGAATGCATTGTGTATTTGGCTACTAATTATGGGGTTGCCGGAGCTAGTTTCAGGATTATGGAAACCAAGACATCCTTTTTGGATGGGGAGCCCTTACCTTGGAAGTCTGGTGATGACAAGGGACCACCACCATCGAAGGAGTAATTCATCACCAGGTTTGGCATCCCCTTGGCTTGTTCCAAGCTTGGGGGAGTGCCGCGGTATCACATCATTATCTTTTATCTTTTACCTTTTTAGTAGAGTCATATCTTTGGTAGAGAAGTTATCTTATAGGTTGGTTTGCATTGTAGAAGTATCTCTCCTTTAGTTGGTTATCTATGTATCCCTTGGTGTGAGTGCCTTTATGGAATATTAATGAGAAGTCTCATCTTTTACTTTTTGCACTTCTTATTTTAGTTTGTAATCTCTATTATATGATTGATCTTGTTGATCAGTATTGGTATCACGTTGGGAGCATCAAGTAGATCTAAATTGGTTTTGGCAAACCAAGCTCTGGTTGGTAGCAACACCTTTTGAGGTTTGAAAGGAAAAGAGAAAAGCACTTACATGTATTTTGTATCATTTATTTTATTTCTTGATTGGCTCATAAGTTTAGTATTCTTTATTTAAGATCTTTTGTGTCTTCAAGGAAGATTGCATGTTTGGCTTTATCACTTGTAGGTTTGCTTGTTTCCCTCAACTCTCTTGCTTGCTACCCAGCCTTACTAGCCAAAAGCCTGTTTTGAGAAGGAATACTTCTCATGCATCCAACCCCCCTTTGAACCAAAACCCGTGCCATATGTGTCCACCATATCTACCTATTAGCACTATTGCTATTCCAAGCAAATTCTCAAGCTTCATCTATCTTTCAAATTAAAAAATATTTTGTTATCTGAAAACCAGTTAGTAAAGCTCTCACGAACTTGATGGCACACCTTGTTTTCTTGACCCTAATAAACTTGAACCATTGTTTCATCGAAGTTGTATATGCTTGTATCTATACGTTGGGATTAGCAGAACCATGTTGTCACGGGGAACGCTTTCAACACTTATGGATACATATCCAGTTGATATCATGCTCTTTTGTTTGCGGATGTCGTCGGTGTGAAATAAAAGGGGAGCTTGTAAGTCCATGGAGTTATGTATGTGTGTTAGAGAAACGCCTGGGCCGCTAGCCTAAGCCATGCCTAATCATGGTGGAAACTTGTAGCATAACCATAGTGAGCAATCTGTGAAGCATCCTCAATAAAAACCTATGCAAATAGCAAATAAAAAGATCATTGAGATGCTCACTGTCTGCTTGCCTTGTCATTTTGATTATGGGATAGCTCTTGTATCAAGTGCAAGGGGTACCCCGTTGGCAGTTCTTATGATACACATGTACTTACAATGACAGGAACTTACCGGTAACTAAAGTTGAGTAGCATGAGGATCGGCCCTCGTACTCAAGGGACATGAGATTGCCAACTTATATTTCGTCAAGCATATACTCCATCTTTGTTCACTTTAACCTTAATCACCTCAAGATGCTTATGATAGGGGCAATGAGAGCTCAAAGATAGTAAGTACCATAATCTTTTGGAAGCTCTTTATGAACTTGAAATCCCGGCTTCCCTCTATGAAGGGATTTTCTTCTACTTCTAAGTTGAGTCAGTAGACCTACTTCCTCTCTATCTCCAACAAGCATTTGAGTTGTTGTGTTTCAAGCATTCATATGATGATTTATTCAATCATTTTCTTTATCTCCCTTGTTTGCACAAGACTCTTATCTATTGAGTATTACTTTGAAAGCTATCATTATGAAAAAACTTTTATGTCTGAGCAAAGAGTACTTTTGTTGTAAAACTTATACAGAGCTTTATTTGGAAACTATTTGCCAGCTGTTCTCTAACCAAGAACAAAGTTCGCCAATTCCAATTATGATTTATCTTTATGCATCTCTATTGTGACTCCTGTACTTGTTGAAAGCTAAGTAATATAATGGTGAGTTGCTTTCTTCTATGAGTTGTGTAATGGTAACAGTGATGCTTCTTGTCCGTATTATTTTATCGACACTTCACTCCATAAACCTGTGGACATGTTTACTGAGCTTAGTTTTCACTTGGGGAAAAGCGAAGGTCTAAGCTTGGGGGAGTTGATACGTCCAATTTGCATCGCCATTCTCTATCATAATTTGCCTCTATTCATTGATATATTTCATATTAAGAGGTGTTACTTATGTCTTTTCATCTATTTTTGCATGTTGGATGATTCTTGGAGGATGAACTCCTGGAGTCAGGATTCTTATGGAAAAAGAGGTGTCTTGATGCAATTTCGTGAAGATCAGAAAAATACCAGAAAACTATGGAAAATCCTATTTTCCCAGAAGACGAAGAATACCAGAAGGGGAGGCGGAGATGGGCCACAGGGGGACCACACACCCCAAGGCGCAGGCCATCCCTAGGCCGCGCCTATAGGGGGTGTGGCCCACCTGGCCCACCTCTGGCTCCGCCCTCTTGCCTATATCTTCTCCTCCGAACCCTAATACACGGGAGAGTGACCACAAAAATATTCTGCCGCCTCTGTGGGCGGAAAACACCGAGAGAGAAAGAGCTCTCTGGTAGACAGATTTCTACCAGGTAAATTCCTTCCCAGAAAGGGGAGATCGTCGCCATCAACACCATCATCAAGCTAGACTTCATCGGGATCATCATCATCCACACCATCATCTCCACCAGCACCATCATTACCACTCCATCCCGCTGTAACAATCGTGTTGAATACTTGCATAGTTCTTAGGGGAAACTTTCCCGGTGTTGATTACTATTGTAGTTGATGCTTATGAGTGGAACCATTGGATTATTGTTTATGTTCAAATTGTTATCCATTACCATATCATCTTTGATCTTGATCCATATGATGTCTCGTGAGTAGTTCATTTAGTTCTTGAGGACATGATAAAAGTCGTGTTGTTAGTAGTGGATTTGTGTTGAGATATTATTCAATGGTTTAGTATTTAAGTTGTGGTGCTATTCTTCTAGTGGTGTCATATGAATGTCGACTACATGATACTTCACCATTTATGGGCCTAAGGGAATGCATTGTGTATTTGGCTACTAATTGTGGGGTTCTTGAGTGATGTAAACCTGAACCCCCGTTAGGACACCATTGCACAAGGGAGTGTAGGATCTCAGAGTTTAAGGTTGTGGTTAGGTTTATACCTTAATTGCTTTCTTGTAGTTGCGGATGCTTGCAAGGGGTTTAATCACAAGTATGTATTTGTCCAAGTAAGGTTGGTACATTAGCACATGTTCACCCACACAACACTTACAAAACCAAAGAAGACTACTCAGCTATTTGAAGCGAAAGCACTTGACCCAATTCCCATGTGTCCTCGAGAACGTTTGGTCCTTATAAGTATTTCCACCGGCTTGTCCTTTGGTAAGAAAGGATTGGGCCATTTTCTGCAATCGTTTGCTGTCTTTATTACTTGCACTTTATCTCTTTGCTTTATCAGAAAACCACTAAAAATCTGTTTGCTAAGTATTTACAGAGACTTCCTGCTCCATACCACTAGTCAACATCTTCTGCTCCTTGTTGGGATCGACACTCCTATTTATCAAAAGTACTATGATACACCCCCTATACTTGTGGGTCATCACCTCCCTCCCGCTCTCCTCCTCTCCCTCCTCCTGCCGCCGGCGGGAGTGTCACATCCCAAATTTTAGATTTGGTCTTGCTTATCATTCATATCATTGCATCATGCTTTTCCCTGCAAAACCGTCGAGTGAAAAGGTTCGGCGAAACGCCATTTGCAAAACCCTATTTTATTTCGCTACGAGGTTCCTGCGGGAAGCTTTAGTAGGACTTGCGACAACCACCCTTATAGATTAGTGGTTTTGCTCAAACCTTGACGCTAGATTGTTCCCCTCGACCATACGAACCCGTAGGCGCAAGAATCGCTCGAATCGGAGATCGTACGGAGAAGTTGCGGCCGTTTTAGTGAATCGCCGGAAAACGGTCCGAATTTCTGGACCGATTTCCGAGTTCGTGTCCAGTTTCGCGCTGAATTGGAGTAGGACCCGCAAAGGGGCCCCACTTAAGGACCCACCTGGGGCCAGCCGCCGCCGCCCCTGCCCTCGATTCCCGCACCGCCCCGCGCGACTCCCGAGACGCCGCCGCCGCCCCCGGCCGTCGCCCTCCGCCGTCGCCGCCGCCTCCGCCTACACGCGCCGCCGCCGCGCGCCTCTTCTCTCTCTCTCTCTGCGCCGCCGCTTGCGAAGCGCGCCGCCATCGCCCTCGCCCGCCGCGCCGCCTCGCCTACGCACCGCCAGCAGCGTCACCGCCGCCACCGCGCCGCCATGCCACGCCGCTGCCGCTGCCTCGGTTCGCGTGCACGCATGCATGCATACACGTACACACTCGCGCGCCGTTTTGCGTCGCGCCGTTTTGTCCGTACCGCAGCGCGCGTCGCCATGGCGCCTTGCGCGTTGACGATCTTGAACCGTTCGTTGACCGCCTCCCTCCGTGCAGGAAAAACCCCGACGCCGGAACCGATCGTCGCCGCCGTCCGTTTCGCCGTTTGATTCCGGTAAGACAGCAACCACCGTCAGATCTCAGATCAGCGGCTTAGATCGTTCGTTGACCGGTCAGACTTAGGCGTTGACTAGTCAGACGCCCAGTCAGCGCCCAGTCAGCAGACGCTTTGACCAGTCAACAGACACAATTGACTGGTCAATTTCGTTAATCCTTCTAGTTGGCAGATTTCGGTAGAATCTTGTAAATTGCGTAGAGATTAAACCGCTTGGCCAAAAATTGCAAATAAAATATGTGTAGATTCAGTGAGTCGTGTAGAATCTCGCTGTACCTTTGGTTCAGGATTTTGCAGCAAGGTTTAGTACAGTTTAGTCAAACTAGTTAGTGGCCTTTTCGGAGTAATAAATTCGTAGAAAAAGATCCGTAGCTCCAAAAATCGCGTATAATATATCCCTGGATTCAGTGGAACGAGGGGAATCTCATCGTGAATTAAAAGGATAGGCTTACAGTAAAAACTTCTACAGAAACTGTCTAGTGGCTTTCTGCAGTGTTTTAATTACTCGGGGAGTTTTATAGTTCCTTTTCGAGTAATTCCAGTTGGTACTGTTTCTAATCAGCGATGCCTATGCGGTAGATTTTTCCCAAGATTTTACAAACAGTATACTATCAGTAGTGAATTATTTGAGTTCTAGCTCTAGTTTGGAGCATTACTTTTGTTTAATTGTTTTCTTAGCGCTAAAACTATTTTCCATGCATGCAATCGGTAGTATTATGGAATAGGTGTTGGAGATATGCCCTAGAGGCAATAATAAATGTAGTTATTATTATATCTTTGTGTTTATGATAAATGTTTACATTCATGCTATAATAGTATTAACAAGGAAACATTAATACTTGTGTGATTTGTAAACTTAATTTGAAGTCCCTAGTAAAGCCTCTATATCATACTAGCTTGTTGGTTAATAGATGATTGTGGTTTCCCTATCATGAACATTGAGATGTTATTAACAACAAGACCATATCGTTAGGAGAATGATATGGTGGACATACTCCTATAGATAAGCGTAGCATAAAGATCAAGTCATATTAATAGTTCAATTGCTATATGCTTTCTGATACATAGTAATCTAATTCCTTCGACCATGAGATCATGCATATCACCTTTACCGGATGGATGCTTTGATGACATCAAACACCACGCCGTAACTGGGTGGCTATAAAGGTGGCATTGAGTGTTCGGAAAGTATTGGTTGAAACACATGGATCAAGAGTGGGATTTGTCCATCCATATGACGGATAGATATACTCTGGGCCCTCTCGGTGAAATGTCATCCAATTAGCTTGCAAGCATGTGACTGGATCACAATGGGATCACATATCACGGGAACGAGAAAAGAGTACTTATCGGTAACGAGGTTGAACTAGGTATGCAGAGATACCGACGATCATAACCTCGGATAAGTAAACTATCGTGAGACAAAGGGAAATTGATATCGTATGTAAGTGGTTCATTCGATCGCAAAGTAATCGTAGAAATATGTGGGAGCCATATGAATTTCCAGATTCCTCTATTGGTTATTGTTCGGAGAAGTGTCTCGATCATGTCCGCATAATTCACGAACCGTAGGGAGACACACTTAAGGATTCGACGTTGTTTGAGTAGTTATGGAATGATGAGAAAGAGACCGAATGTTGTTCAGAGTCCCGGATGGGATCCGGGATATCACGAGGAGATCCGGAATGGTCCGGAGAATAAGATTCATATAAGGAAAGTCCCATTTCGGATTTGGGGAATGGTTCCGGTGTTTTCATCGGGAATGTTCTAGAATGTTCCGGAATGTCCGGCACTCCAAAAAGGGGAAGGGTACATGAATGTGTTATTATAAGTTGGAATGATTGCATCATGTACTAGGTGTCATTGCTGTCCAAAATAAAGGGTTTATTCAAATCCTAATTTGAAAGTCAAACGGCAAGTTTTGGAAAGAGGAGGAGGAGTGGGAAACCGAGTTGGGGAGGGATTCCCTCCTCCAACCGCCGGCCCACCTCCAAGCCGAGTTGGGGAGGGACTCCCCTCCCCTTGGCCGCGCCTCCTACCTATAAAGGGAGGGGCAGGGCTGCCCCTCCTAGTACACAAGTACCTCTCCTCTAAAACCCTAGATTGGCGCCACCACCTCCTGCTGCTGCCGCCACCTCCCAGGGTTGCCCTAGCCGCCGACTTAGGGTGCCCCAAACCCTAGCCGCCGGCTCTAGCACCTCCTCCTTGGTGTGTCTAAAACCTAGATCGCCGAGGAGCCCTCTCATACTCCACCATACTCGCTCCGGCTTAAGGCGAAGCCCTGCGAGATCTCCCCTCTACTTCCGTTACCACGCCCGTTGTCTTTGCGGAATCGCGAGAGTGCTACAACCTCCGCCTGCTGGAACAAGGAGAGGAAGGTCTTCGTCAGTACCCGAGAACGTGTGACTGCGGAAGCGCTGCCGGAACGCAGCGCCGGAAGGATCGTCTACGCGATCTTGAGATCGAGAAGAGTACGACTACATCACCCACGAGAATCCGCTCTCGTTAAACACTTTGGAATCTTCGAGGGTGAGTTATTCCATCGACTCGTTGCTACTATCTAGTAGATAGATCTTGGCTTGTTTGTTTGTATGCGGTAGAAATTTTTTGTTTTCCATGCTCTGAAACCCTACGATTGGTATCGTGTCTATATGTAGATCTGTTGCACGAGTAGAACACAATGGTCATTTTGGGCGTTGATGTTTTTATTGTCGATTGCTTCTTGTGTACTTTGCATCTTGCGGTATGTTGGGATGAAGCGGCCCGGGATAACCTTACATGACATCGTTCATGAGACTTTCTCCACGCTTGACATGCAACTTGTATTGCATAAGTGGCTTTGCGGGTGCCTATTTCTCCTAGCATAGTTAAGATCCAATTTACAACGAGTGATTAACAATACTAGTATCAATGTTGTGGTTCTTGTTCGTAAGTTAGAACGACACTTATTGAAAGCCCCAAACCACGTAAAATATGCAAAGAAAGTAGAGGCGTCTAACTTTGTTTTGCAGGGGTGTGCAGTGATGTGATATGGCCATGATTGTGATTATATTTGATGTATGCAATGTTCCTTATTGTAAGTTGGCAACCGGCAGGAGCCATATGGTTGTCTTTAATTTATGTTAAGACCCGCGTGTCTATTCAAAGTAGTTGTAATAGTTGAAGCCGGTGGACGACAACCATGAAGTAGCGTCATTGACCTTGATGCAATGCCGGTGATGATGGAGATCATGTTCGTGCTAGAAGATGGAGATCGGAAGCACAAAGAAGAAAGGCCATATCATATCACATATTATGAATTGCATGTGATGTTAATCCTTTATGCATCTTGTATTGCTTAGTAGACGACGGTAGCATTATAAGATGATCCCTCATACACATGAATTTCAAGTCATAAAGTGTTCACCCTTAGTTAGCACCGTTGTTAAAGCTTGTTGTTTCGAAGCACCACGTGATGATCGGGTGTGTTAGATTCCGCAAGTGTATACAACGTGAGCAAGCCAGATTTGCTCATGCGGAAACTAAGGTTTGATCTTGTGAGCCTAGCATGTACGTACATGGTCTCGAACACGGATCACCGAAAGGTAAAGCATGAATCATATAGTATATATGATGATCATGTCGATTGTTCGCCATTGAAACTATATCAACTCTCGTGATGATCGGTGTTGATGTGGTGGATTTGGTTCGTGTGATCACTAAAACAATGTGAGGGATATTTTTTTGAGTGGGAGTTCACCTAGATTAATTTTAATATTAATTTGAACTCAATTTGTCATAAACTTAGTCTAAACTATTGCAAATATGTTGTAGATCAATGGCAGCCCCTACCATCAATTTTAATGCGTTCCTAGAGAAAGAAAAGTTGAAAAACAATGGAAGCAACTTCGGATTGGTTCCAATTTGAGGATTGTCCTCACAATGGTAATTTGACCTATGTCTGGATGCATTTGGGTGACCCACTGCGGTGATGCTTCGATGAAGTAAAGAATGTTTACCTCACTCGGAAGACTCGGTACTCCAAGATTCAGTGTGCTATCTTGTATGGTTTAGAATCAGACTTGAAAAGGTTTGAGAATTTAGACCCATATGATATTGTCGAGGATCTCAAATTGATCTTTGAGACTCATGCGCAATTGAAAGCTATGAGGCTTCGAAAAGTTCTTTAAGCGCAAGATGGAAGAGGGCAGACTCAGGTCGTGAGCATGTGCTTAAGATGTGCAGACGCAAACAAACTTCAAAGCTTGGGTATTGTGATTCCCAATACTTTGGGGATTTACCGTGTCCTCCAATCACTACCACCAAGTTACAAGAACTTTGTGATGAACTACAACATGCAAAACATGAATAAGACGTTGTCAGAACTCTTTGCCATGTTGAAGTCTGCAGAAGTGGAGATCAAGAAAGAGCACCAAGTGTTGTTGGTCAATAAGACCACCAAATTCAAGAAAGGCAAGTCTAAGCAGAAGGGACACTTCAAGAAGGGTGGTAAGAAAGTTACCATGCCGACGAAGAAGACCAAGGCTGGACCTAAGCCTGATACTGAGTGCTTTTACTGCAAGGGAGAAGGTCACTGGAAGCGGAATTGCCCAAAGTACTTGGCAGATTTGAAGAACGGCAACATCAAGAAGAAAGGTATATCTGATATACATGTTATTGATGTGTATCTCACTAGTACTCGTAGTAGTGCCTGGGTATTTGATACTGGTTTGGTTGCTCATATTTGTAACTCGAAATAGGTGCTGCAGAATAAACGGAAGCTAGCGAAGAACGAGGCGACGATGCGCGTTGGAAACGGATCAAAGGTTGATGTGATCGCGGTCGGCACGCTACCCCTTCATCTACCATCGGGATTAGTTTTATACTTAAATAATTGTTATTTGGTGCCTGCGTTAAGCATGAACATTATATCGGGATCTTGTTTATTGCAAGACGGTTACTTGTTTAAATCCGAGAATAATGGTTGTTCGATTTATATGAGTAATATGTTTTATGCACATGCACCTTTGATAGATGGTCTATTCTTTTTGAATCTCGATAGTGGAAATACACATATTAATAACATTGAGGCTAAACGTTTGAAATCGAGCGATAACTCGACCTATATGTGGCACTGTCGTCTTGGTCACATTAGAGTGAAGCGTATGAAGAAACTCCATTCCGATGGACTTCTTGAATCACTTGATTTCGAATCACTTGAAAGATGCGAAGCATGTCTGATGGGTAAAATGACTAAGACTCCATTTTCTGGTATGATGGAGCGAGCTGCGGACTTGTTGGAAATCATACATACCGATGTGTGTGGTCCAATGAGTGTAGCATCGCGCGGTGGTTATCGTTATGTTCTTACCTTCACGGATGACTTGAGTAGATATGGGTATATCTATTTCATGAAACATAAGTCCGAAACTTTCGAGAAGTTTAAGGAATTTCAAAGTGAGGTAGAGAATCAACGTAACAAGAAGATTAAATTTCTATGTTTTGATCGTGGAGGTGAATATCTAAGTTACGAGTTTGGCGAGCATTTGAAGAAATCACGCGAATACTTTCGTAGTTGACACCGGGAACACCACAGCGTAATGGTGTGTCGAGCCGTAATCGAACTCTCTTAGATATGGTTCGTTCTATGATGTCACTTACAGATTTACCGCTATCATTTTGGGGTTATGCATTAGAAACAGCCGCATTCACTTTAAATAGGGCACCGTCTAAATCCGTTGAAACGACACCATATGAATTATGGTTTGGGAAGAAACCTAGATTGTCGTTCCTTAAAGTTTGGGGGTGCGAAGCCTATGTAAAGAAGTTACAGCCGGACAAGCTTGAACCCAAAGCGGAAAAATGCGTCTTCATAGGATACCGGTAAACTATTGGGTATACCTTCTATCATAGATCCGAAGGCAAAATCTTCGTTGCCAAGAATGGATCCTTTCTAGAGAAGGAATTTCTCTCGAAAGAAGTGACTGGAAGGAAAGTAGAACTCGACGAAGTTGTTAAACCTTCTCTCGAAATTGCGAGTAGCACAGCACCGGAAGAAGTTCCTGTGGTGCCTGAACCAATAAGAGAGGAAGCTAATGATGATGATCATGAAACTTCGGTTGAAGTTCCTACAGAGCCTCGCAGGTCAACGAGAACTCGTACCACTCCAGATTGGTATGATCCCGTTATGAGTGTCATGTTGGTGGACAACACCGATGACCCCGAGACATATGAGGAAGCAATGATGAGCCCAGATTCCAATAAATGGCAAGAAGCCATGAAATCCGAGATTGGATCCATGTACGAAAACCAAGTATGGACTTTGGTGGACTTACCGGATGGCCGGAAGGCTGTCGAGAACAAATGGATCTTCAAGAAGAAAACAGATGTTGATGGTAATATTCGTCTATAAAGCTCGACTTGTCGCAAAAGGGTTTCGACAAATTCAAGGAGTTGACTACGATGAGACTTTCTCACCAATGCAAGCTAAAAGTCTGTGAGGATTATGTTAGCAATCGCTGCATATTATGATTATGAGATATGGCAGATGGATGTCAAAACAACATTCCTCAATGGAGACATTGATGAAGAGTTGTATATGATGCAACCCAAAGGTTTTGTCGATCCTAAAGATGCTAACAAGGTATGCAAACTTCAACGGTCTATCTATGGATTGAAGCAAGCATCCGAAGTTGGAATCAACGTTTTGATAAGTTGATCAAAAGTTTTGGTTTTATACAAACTTATGGAGAAGCTTGTATTTACAAGAAAGTGAGTGGGAGCTCAGTAGCATTCTTAATACTATATGTAGATGACATATTGTTGATTGGGAATGATGTAGACCTTCTTAATAGTGTCAAGGAATATTTGAATAATAGTTTTTCAATGAAGGATCTTGGCGAAGCAGCTTACATATTAGGCATAAAGATTTATAGAGATAGATCGAAGCGCCAAATATCATTGTCACAGAGTACATATTTGGACAAAGTTCTAAAGAGGTTTGGAATGGAAGATAGCAAAAAGGGTTCTTGCCCATGTTGCCCAATACGACCTTGAGTAAAACTCAAAGTCCGACATCTGAGAAGATAGAGAAAGGATGAGTAAGACTCCTATGCCTCAGCCATAGGATCTCTAATGTATGCCATGCTATGTACTAGACCCGACATTGCATATGCCGTTAGTTTAACTAGCGGATATCAAAGTGATCAAGGAGTGGATCATTGGACAGATCAAAACATCCTTAAGTACTTGAGAAGAACTAAGGATATGGTTCTTTCTTATGGAGGTGATGAACAACTCGTTGTTAATGGTTACACCGATGCTAGTTGGAACACCGATCCGGATGATTCTAAATCACAATCTGGATACGTATTTATTTTGAATGGTGCAGCAGTTAGCTGGAGGAGTGCAAAGCAAAGCGTTGTGGCGAGATCTTCAACTGAATCGGAATACATGGCTGCTTCGGAGGCTTCACAAGAAGCGATATGGATGAAAGAGTTCATTACAGAGCTGGGTGTGGTTCCTAGTGCGCTGGACCCAATGTCTATCTACTGTGATAACATGGGTGCCATAGCCAATGCGCAAGAACCAAGGTCACACAAGAAGCTGAAGCATATCAAGCTACGTTTTCAGGCTATTCGAGAACATATCCAAGATGGGGATATAAAGATTTGCAAAGTACACACAGATCTGAATGTGGCGGATCTGTTGACTAAACCTCTCCCGAGGGCAAAACATGACCAGCACCAAACTGCCATGGGTGTTCGGTATATTACCATGTAATCTAGATTAGATGACTCTAGTGCAAGTGGGAGACTGTTGGAGATATGCCCTAGAGGCAATAATAAATGTAGTTATTATTATATCTTTGTGTTTATGATAAATGTTTACATTCATGCTATAATAGTATTAACAAGGAAACATTAATACTTGTGTGATTTGTAAACTTAATTTGAAGTCCCTAGTAAAGCCTCTATATAATACTAGCTTGTTGGTTAATAGATGATTGTGGTTTCCCTATCATGAACATTGAGATGTTATTAACAACAAGATCATATCGTTAGGAGAATGATATGGTGGACATACTCCTATAGATAAGCGTAGCATAAAGATCAAGTCATATTAATAGTTCAATTGCTATATGCTTTCTGATACATAGTAATCTAATTCCTTCGACCATGAGATCATGCATATCACCTTTACCGGATGGATGCTTTGATGACATCAAACACCACGCCGTAACTGGGTGGCTATAAAGGTGGCATTGAGTGTTCGGAAAGTATTGGTTGAAACACATGGATCAAGAGTGGGATTTGTCCATCCATATGACGGATAGATATACTCTGGGCCCTCTCGGTGAAATGTCATCCAATTAGCTTGCAAGCATGTGACTGGCTCACAAGGGATCACATATCACGGGAACGAGAAAAGAGTACTTATCGGTAACGAGGTTGAACTAGGTATGCAGAGATACCGACGATCATAACCTCGGATAAGTAAACTATCGTGAGACAAAGGGAAATTGATATTGTATGTAAGTGGTTCATTCGATCGCAAAGTAATCGTAGAAATATGTGGGAGCCATATGAATTTCCAGATTCCTCTATTGGTTATTGTTCGGAGAAGTGTCTCGATCATGTCCGCATAATTCACGAACCGTAGGGAGACACACTTAAGGATTCGACGTTGTTTGAGTAGTTATGGAATGATGAGAAAGAGACCGAATGTTGTTCGGAGTCCCGGATGGGATCCGGGATATCACGAGGAGACCCGGAATGGTCCGGAGAATAAGATTCATATAAGGAAAGTCCCATTTCGGATTTGGGGAATGGTTCCGGTGTTTTCATCGGGAATGTTCTAGAATGTTCCGGAATGTCCGGCACTCCGAAAAGGGGAAGGGTACATGAATGTGTCATTGTAAGTTGGAATGATTGCATCATGTACTAGGTGTCATTGCTGTCCAAAATAAAGGGTTTATTCAAATCCTAATTTGAAAGTCAAACGGCAAGTTTTGGAAAGAGGAGGAGGAGTGGGAAACCGAGTTGGGGAGGGATTCCCTCCTCCAACCGCCGGCCCACCTCCAAGCCGAGTTGGGGAGGGACTCCCCTCCCCTTGGTCGCGCCTCCCACCTATAAAGGGAGGCAGGCTGCCCTCCTAGTACACAAGTACCTCTCCTCTAAAACCCTAGATTGGCGCCACCACCTCCTGCTGCTGCCGCCACCTCCCAGGGTTGCCCTAGCCGCCGACTTAGGGTGCCCCAAACCCTAGCCGCCGGCTCTAGCACCTCCTCCTTGGTGTGTCTAAAACATAGATCGCCGAGGAGCCCTCTCATACTCCACCATACTCGCTCCGGCTTAAGGCGAAGCCCTGCGAGATCTCCCCTCTACTTCTGGTACCACGCCGTTGTGCTGCCGGAATCGCGAGGAGAGTGCTACAACCTCCATTTTCTTTGGAACAAGGAGAGGAAGGTCTTCGTCAGTACCGAACGATGTGACCAGGTGGAGGCGCTGCCTAGCGGGAAGGATCGTCTACGCGATCTTGAGATCGGGAAGAGTACGACTACATCACCCACGAGAATCCGCTCTCGTTAAACACTTTGGAATCTTCGAGGGTGAGTTATTCCATCGACTCGTTGCTACTATCTAGTAGATAGATCTTGGCTTGTTTGTTTGTATGCGGTAGAAATTTTTTGTTTTCCATGCTACGAAACCCTACAATAGGATGTTGTGGTGCAGCTGTAGAACCAATTCACTTGTCGTTCTTGCATTCATGCATCATATTTGTTGCATGTGTTGTGGATTGTTTGTTTATGAATGCAATTGCATCGTGTAGATTGTGACGAGTGCAATGCTTGCTCGTGTGTGGATTGTTCTTCCGACCGCTACAACCAAGGCAAGTAGATGCTACTTTGTTCATGATATCGTCCTACTATTTTCAATGCATTGTCGTGTATTTTGTAGATGCATGTGTAGGATGATACTATCGCTATGCTATGACCTATTATGTGGTAGGGCTTTCCTTGTAGATGAACCACCGTTGGTAGATGTGCTTAGCCATGCTATGTTGAACGAGGGCTGGGTTACATCATTGATACTTGTTTTCTCAAAGAATTGGTTTGTGAAAACTAAAAACAACTTAATCAATGAACCCCCTGGGTGTGATGGTATTGATAAATTTTGGTGGTTTCATTGCGGAAAGGCACCCAGGTATCAAGAGAGAATGATTGGCTTCTTTATTGTGTAGCTTACGTGTACAACCATGTGCCAATAATGGAATGGGCGGTTGGTTGGACTTAGTAGGTTGTGGTGACCCGAACCCGCGTATCCAGAGATGTAGAATTTTGGTAGGTTGGACCGGTGCGCGTCAGGATTGGGGAGCTACTTCCCGAACAGTCTCAACTTGGACTTCTCCCTATCACCACTCAAAATGAGAGTGATGGTACGAGCTGGGCTGGCCAAGTCACATGGGTAAAGTGTACTAACCTCTGCAGAGTGTTTAATCTAATCGATTAGCCGTGTCCCCGGTTATGGACATCTGAGTTGCTTGATATTGATTCCATGACATGTTTCTCGCTCATTCTAATTTCATAATTGTTTTAATATTATTGGGTTAACTTAATTGGGATCTTTTTAAAAAAAATCAAAAACTGTTTATGAAAGTAGGACAAATGTATTTGCAAATGCAAGCCAGACACAGCTCCACTTGCCAAATATGCATGTAGATGTTAGTACTATTGTCTCCTTTACTAGCTCTACTTGCCATACATTCCATGTATTGACCCTTCGGGGCTGCTACGTTTCATGTTGCAGGTTATTTCGATTCTGAGTAATCGATATAGGCCACGGTACTCCACTCGGCACTTGTTCACTTGTGGGCAATTTGAAGAATGGAGGATTTACTTTGCTTATGTTGCTACCTAAATAATTTGAGCTATCTTTGGGCTAAGCTTTTATTGTAATAATGGTACTCTGGATCTTCATTATCTATGATACACGGATATTTTGCTATGTTATTCATCTTACTCTATTGTGGGCCAATGAACCGATCCAGGGATTGGCATGTCACATAGAGGCCACGGTCTTTTCAGAACCGGGGTGTTACAGGATGGTATCAGAGCCCGTGTGTCGACTGTAGGATCATGACCTAGAATTGGATTAGGAAGCCATAGATTTATTAAAGCCTATATTAACTCTGTCTTTCATCTTATGCCTTTCACCCTCCTAAATTCTTACCATATGCTATTCTCACACTTTCCTCTTTTACTTGATAGATGGGAGAAGTCAGGACTGAGTATGCCACCCTGGAGTCACCAAGGCCATTTGCAAGGCAGTTAGCTCAGCTCTTGCAGTCCTTGGGATTGCCACTGCCCATGTTCAAGGGAAGAAGGCTGTACACCTATGGATATGGAGAGGATGCATGGGAGATCACTACCTTCATATTCAGAGATGCTGCCTTGCCAAACCCCGTGCACTTGATCTACACCAAGACATCTGGCTGGGGACTTGGAATTAACAGCCATACATGAAGCCTGTCTGCTTGATGCCATCAAGTCCGACACCTACTACCAGCAGATTCACCCTACCGTGACTATGGAAGGCGTGATGAAGATGGGAACATTGTGGTTACCCCGGGCGACAGGAACAACATGCCGCCCCGTCGGAGGCACATAGAGGACATGGAAAGGGAGAATGGAGCTCTGGCAGAGAAGGTGAGGATGATAAAGGAGATTGCAGATTTTACTAGCAATGGTATGGTGGTCCAAGGACAGGAGATTGACACTTTGCATGAAGCTGTGGGAGTTCTGGAGAATGCCCTGATAGCCAGAGATGCAACCATAGCACATCTTCATGGTACGGTGCAGGAGAACACCCAGAACATGCAACAATTGCAAGGGACCGTCCAGGAAAGGGATCAAACTATTGAAGCTATGACATCCCAGATTGCCGCTCTCCAAGCACAACTGAATCCACCCTCTGATGATGACAATGGAGATGATGGCAACAATGGGGATGATGATGACAGTGGGGACGATGATGATGATGAGGACGAGGATGATGATGATGATGGAGACGATGATGGTGGAGGAGATGAAGCTGTTGCAATTGCAGCTGAGAATGAAGAAGAAGAGGAGGATCCAGAGGAGGTGGAGTTTGAGGTTTCAAGTGATGATTCAGGAGAGGTGTACACTCCGCCGCCATGGTTGTACCGCGAGCCGAAGCGCCAACGCATGACAGCAAGGACCTACTGCAACCTCTTCAAGAAGTAGATAGAAGTCCACCAATTAGTCCTCGTTAGGTAAATTCGTTAGGATTAGTCTCGATCGTTGTGAAGCTTAGTTCGTGTTAGTTTAAGAGTGATTAGTTGCTTATTTGTGTACTTCAGTATCCCAGGAATTATTTGTGCGAATTTTAATGAAAGAGTTATGGCAATTTGGTTACTATCGTGTTATTTTCGCTGCAGTTTTTCTGCTGATACAGCAGTACTGTGCAATTTTTCATATTTTTCTGATAACTCGGAAAAATCTGAAAACAATTGGGCTGATGCGAAACTCTCTGTGCTATATGCACAAAAATCAGCTAAATTTTCTGACGAGTTTAAGTCAGGCGGAAAAATTCGCGAACGCTGCTGGACTGTTCTGGCAGATTGCTGTTTTGGTTGTTTAGTTGATCAACTGTTTAGTTAACCATTGCCAACTCTTGTAAAACTATTTCAGTAGGTATATACTGCTAGGATAACACCTGGGATGTTGCTGGACCGCTTGTTTGTTGATGTGTTGCTTGCTTGTGATTGTCTGCTATTGTTTGTTGTTGTTTGACCATATGCATGGGTAGGATCCTATTACGTAGTTGATTCTTTCTAAACTTACATGTCTGAACCGCAGATGCCTCCCGCCGCCAACCCACTGAGTTGGAGCAGCTCATGGCAGCTCAGGCACAGCTGACCAAGTGATGACTCAGTTCATGGCGAATCAGAACAACAACAATGGAAACAATCAGCCTCGGGAGATGCTCTCACCAGATTTACGAGGCTAAGGCCAGCTAAGTTCTCTCTTGCAACGGAACCAATGGTTGCTCTCGACTGGTTGCGTTCCGTCAACAAGGATCTAGTAACTGTTGGATGCACTGATGCTGAGAAGGTGAGGTTTGCCGCTCACCTCTTTGGAGGAACCAGCTTCTTGGTGGGACACTTTTCAGATCACCCACCCGCTGGACACTGTGACTTGGGCAATGTTTGAGGAAGGTTTCAGGACCAACCACGTCTCTTCAGGAGTTCTGAGCCTGAAGAGGAAGGAGTTCCGCAATTTGCGCCAAACCAATCGCTCCGTGGCTGAGTACATTGAGGAGTTCAACAATCTGTCCCGTTATGCACCTGAGGATGTTGACACTGATGCAAAAAGGAGGGAGAGATTCCTGGATGGCCTCAGTGATGAGCTTTCAGTGCAGCTACTGGTGGTTTATTGCCCCACTTTCCAGGAGCTTATGGACAAGGCCAGGATCTTGGAAGGGAAGCACAAACAGGTGGAAAGCCGCAAGAGAAAGAGCAACAATCATCACTGGATCACACCACAAGTCTCGCACTTCATATGATGGATACTCCAAGCATGGAGGGAGTGACCATGGGAGCCATGACCGCCACCACCATGGAGGCGATGGGCATCGTCATGACAACCATAGGAGCAGTCACCACAGCCACAAGGGAGGACACTCTCACCACTCTAGAGGACACGGTGGACATGACTGCAACCGTGATCGTGGCTTTGTGAAGAAGGATCTGAGTGAGGTGACGTGCTTCAAGTGTAAGCAAAAGGGACACTATGCTGACAACTTTCCGGAGAGGAAAGGACTGAAGCCAACCAACAATGAGAAGGCCACAGTGAACCACATGAATGTGGAGGAGATTCAGATGAGCGACCTTGTGATTGGTAAGTTCCCAATCAACACTTACCCTGCACTTATACTTTTCGATACTGGTGCATCGCATTCATTCATATCAAGGGCATTTGTGGATAAGTATAAGTTACCTACTGAGTCTATGAAGAGGTCTTTTAGAGTGAGTTCACCAGGAGGAGATATGATAGCTAGTGCGGGATGCCGCGATTTAACTGAGGATTGGAACACACAACTTCATTGCACATTTGGTAGTGTTGGATTCACATGGATTAGACGTTATTCTGGGTATGGATTGGATGTCTATGCATGGGGGACACATAGATTGTGCACAGCGAGCTGTTTCACTCAAAACCCCGGATGGTAAGAGGATTAGATTCAAGTCAGCTGCACGACCAGGAAGGTGTAAGTTGAATTCTCTTAAGGGGGTTAGCATAGATACTGTGCCAGTGATTAGGGATTACCCTGACGTGTTTCCGGAAGAGCTGCCAGGAATGCCACCTGACAGAGTAGTAGAGTTTCTTATCGACCTGATGCCGGGAACAGGACCTATAGCAAAGAAGCCATATAAGATGGATGTGGATGAGCTGAAGGAATTGAATATGAGACAAAGGAGATGGTTGGAGCTTATCAAGGACTATGGTATGAATCTGCAATACCACCCAGGAAAGGCCAATGTAGTAGCTGATGCTCTGAGCCGGAAGGTTTATGCCAATGGATTGACAATTGGTGAATTGCCTGAGGATTTGTGCAAGCAATTCAAGGACCTTAGACTGGAGGTAGTATCTGAAGGATACCTAGCTACAATGGAAGTCCAACCGACGCTACAGTACAGGATCATAAAGGCTCAGATAGGAGACAAGGAAATAGATGAGATAAAGGAAAAGATGAAGGAGAATCGGGAAAAGGATATTCGCGAGGATGAGCATGGTACCTTGTGGTATGGAGACCGTTTGTGTGTGCCCAGCGACCCGGAGATAAGGGAGTTGATTCTGCAGGAGGCTCATAACTCGCCATACTCCATACATCCGGGCAACACAAAGATGTATATGGATTTGAAGAGCAGATTTTGGTGGAACAACATGAAGGGAGATATCGCCAAGCATATTGCCCTATGTGATGTATGTAGCCGAGTGAAGGCAGAACACCAGAAGCCAGCAGGACTGCTACAGCCATTGCCCGTGCCGGATTGGAAGTGGGATAGAGTGGGAATGGACTTTATCATAGGATTGCCCAGGACCCGGTCAGGATATGACTCTATTTGGGTAGTGGTCGACCATTTGACCAAGGTAGCCCACTTTATACCGGTGAAGACAACCTACACAAGTGCAAAGTTGGCCAAGATTTATATGGACAGAATTGTGTGCCTACATGGAGTTCCCAAGAGTATCGTATCTGATAGAGGCACCCAATTTACCTCACACTTCTGGCGCCAGTTACACGAGTTACTTGGCACTAGATTGGAGTTTAGCACAGCGTTTCACCCACAGACTGATGGACAGACCGAGAGGGTGAATCAGATTTTGGAGGACATGCTGAGAGCTTGCGCCTTGGCTCATGGCTCTAGTTGGGATGAGAATTTGCCGTATGCTGAGTTTTCCTACAACAACAGCTATCAAACCAGCATCAAGACGTCACCGTTCGATGTGCTGTATGGGAAACAGTGCCGAACACCACTGCTATGGGATGGAGTAGGAGAACGCCAGTTGTTTGGACCTGATTTGATCAAGGACGCTGAGGAGAAGGTCGCCTTGATTAGGGACAGGCTGAAGGTGGCACAATCAAGGCAGAAGAGCTACGCCGATGCCAAGCACAATGAAGTGGTGTATGAGATAGGTGATAGAGCATACCTCAGAGTATCGCCACTTCGTGGAATCAAGAGATTTGGTATTAAGGGTAAGCTGGCACCTCGATTTATTGGACCGTATCGAGTCCTAGCCCGCAAAGGAGAAGTTGCTTATCAGTTGGAGTTGCGGAAGCTCATCGCTGTTCACAACGTGTTCCACGTGTCCCAGCTGAAGAAGTGCCATCCGGAGATGGTGGATACACCATTGAGAGACACCGTACCACTAGAGGAGGTTCAGCTGGAGAATGACTTGACCTATGAGGAGAAACCGGTCAAGATTCTGGAGACAGCAGAAAGGATTACCCGTACCAAGACAATCAAGTTTTGCAAGGTGCAGTGGAGCCACCACACCGAAGAGGAAGCCACTTGGGAGCGTGAGGATAACATCCGAGAGGACTACCCACACCTATTTGCTAGCCGCGCCGAATCTCGAGGACGAGATTCATCTTAAGGGGGTTAGTCTTGTCACATCCCAAATTTTAGATTTGGTCTTGCTTATCATTCATATCATTGCATCATGCTTTTCCCTGCAAAACCGTCGAGTGAAAAGGCTCGGCGAAACGCCATTTGCAAAACCCTATTTTATTTCGCTACGAGGTTCCTATGGCAAGCTTTAGTAGGACTTGCGACAACCACCCTTTTAGATTAGTGGTTTCGCTCAAACCTTGACGCTAGATTGTTCCCCTCGACCATACGAACCCGTAGGCGCAAGAATCGCTCGAATCGGAGCTCGTACGGAGAAGTTGCGGCCGTTTTAGTGAATCGCCGGAAAACGGTCCGAATTTCTGGACCGATTTCCGAGTTCGTGTCCAGTTTCGTGCCGAATTGGAGTAGGACCCGCAAAGGGGCCCCACTTAAGGACCCACCTGGGGCCAGCCGCCGCCGCCCCTGCCCTCGATTCCTGCACCGCCCCGCGCGACTCCCGAGACACCGCCGCCGCCGCCGCCTCTCCTCGCTCCGCGCGCCAGCGCCGCCCCCGGCCGTCGCCCTCCGCCGTCGCCGCCGCCGCCCGGTAAGGCCGCCGTCGCGCGCCTCTTCTCTCTCTCTCTCTCTCTCTGCGCCGCCGCCGGCGCCCGCCTCCGCCTCGCCGCACCCGCCCGCGACGTCGCCGCCGGCCACCGCACCGCCGCCTACCCGCGACCGCCGCCCGCCTCCGCCCGCGACGCCGCCTGCCACCGCGCCGCCGCCGCCGCGCCAGCCGCCGCCTCGCCGCCGCTGCCGCTGCCTCGCTTCGCGTGCATGCATGCATGCATACACGTACACACTCACGCGCCGTTTTGCGTCGCGCCGTTTTGTCCGTACCGCGTCGCACGCGCGCCGTCTTGCGCGCCGCGTTGACGATCTTGGACCGTTCGTTGACCGCCTCCCTCCGTGCAGGAAAAACCCCGACGCCGGAACCGATCGCCGCCGCCGTCCGGAACTCGCCGCCGTCCGTTTCGCCGTTTGATTCCGGTAAGACAGCAGCCACCGTCAGATCTCAGATCAGCGGCTTAGATCGTTCGTTGACCGGTCAGGCTTAGGCGTTGACTAGTCAGACGCCCAGTCAGCGCCCAGTCAGCAGACGCTTTGACCAGTCAACAGACACAATTGACTGGTCAATTTCGTTAATCCTTCTAGTTGGCAGATTTCGGTAGAATCTTGTAAATTGCATAGAGATTAAACCGCTTGGCCAAAAATTGCAAATAAAATATGAGTAGATTCAGTGAGTCGTGTAGAATCTCGCTGTACCTTTGGTTCAGGCTTTTGCAGCAAGGTTTAGTACAGTTTAATCAAACTAGTTAGTGGCCTTTTCGGAGTAATAAATTCGTAGAAAAATATCTGTAGCTCCAAAAATTGCGTATGATATGTCCCTGGATTCAGTGGAACGAGGGGAATATCATCGTGAATTAAAAGGATAGGCTTACAGTAAAAACTTCTGCAGAAACTGTCTAGTGGCTTTCTGTAGTGTTTTAATTACTCGGGGAGTTTTATAATTCCTTTTCGAGTAATTCTAGTTGGTACTGTTTCTAATCAGCGATGCCTATGCGGTAGATTTTTCCCAAGATTTTACAAATAGTATACTATCGGTAGTGAATTATTTGAGTTCTAGCTCTAGTTTGGAGCATTACTTTTGTTTAATAGTTTTCCTAGCGCTAAAACTATTTTCCATGCATGCAATCGGTAGTATTATGGAATAGGATGTTGTGGTGCAGCTGTAGCACCAATTCACTTGTCGTTCTTGTATTCATGCATCATATTTGTTGCATGTGTTGTGGATTGTTTGTTTATGAATGCAATTGCATCGTGTAGATTGTGACGAGTGCAACGCTTGCTCGTGTGTGGATTGTTATTCCGACCGCTACAACCAAGGCAAGTAGATGCTACTTTGTTCATGATATCGTCCTACTATTTTCAATGCATTGTCGTGTATTTTGTAGATGCATGTGTAGGATGATACTATCGCTATGCTATGACCTATTATGTGGTAGGGCTTTCCTTGTAGATGAACCACCGTTGGTAGATGTGCTTAGCCATGCTATGTTGAACGAGGGCTGGGTTACATCATTGATACTTGTTTTCTCAAAGAATTGGTTTGTGAAAACTAAAAACAACTTAATCAATGAACCCCCTGGGTGTGATGGTATTGATAAATTTTGGTGGTTTCATTGCGGAAAGGCACCCAGGTATCAAGAGAGAATGATTGGCTTCTTTATTGTGTAGCTTACGTGTACAACCATGTGCCAATAATGGAATGGGCGGTTGGTTGGACTTAGTAGGTTGTGGTGACCCGAACCCGCGTATCCAGAGATGTAGAATTTTGGTAGGTTGGACGGTGCGCGTCAGATTGGGAGCTACTTCGAACAGTCTCAACTTGGACTTCTCCCTATCACCACTCAAAATGAGAGTGATGGTACGAGCTGGGCTGGCCAAGTCACATGGGTAAAGTGTACTAACCTCTGCAGAGTGTTTAATCTAATCGATTAGCCGTGTCCCCGGTTATGGACATCTGAGTTGCTTGATATTGATTCCATGACATGTTTCTCGCTCATTCTAATTTCATAATTGTTTTAATATTATTGGGTTAACTTAATTGGGATCTTTTTTAAAAAAATCAAAAACTGTTTATGAAAGTAGGACAAATGTATTTGCAAATGCAAGCCAGACACAGCTCCACTTGCCAAATATGAAAGTAGATGTTAGTACTATTGTCTCCTTTACTAGCTCTACTTGCCATACATTCCATGTATTGACCCTTGAGGCTACATTCGTTTCATGTTGCAGGTTATTTCGATTCTGAGTAATCGATATAGGCCACGGTACTCCACTCGGCACTTGTTCACTTGTGGGCAATTTGAAGAATGGAGGATTTACTTTGCTTATGTTGCTACCTAAATAATTTGAGCTATCTTTGGGCTAAGCTTTTATTGTAATAATGGTACTCTGGATCTTCATTATCTATGATACACGGATATTTTGCTATGTTATTCATCTTACTCTATTGTGGGCCAATGAACCGATCCAGGGATTGGCATGTCACATAGAGGCCACGGTCTTTTCAGAACCGGGGTGTTGAGGATGGTATCGAGCCGTGTGTCGACTGTAGGATCATGACCTAGAATTGGATTAGGAAGCCATAGATTTATTAAAGCCTATATTAACTCTGTCTTTCATCTTATGCCTTTCACCCTCCTAAATTCTTACCATATGCTATTCTCACACTTTCCTCTTTTACTTGATAGATGGGAGAAGTCAGGACTGAGTATGCCACCCTGGAGTCACCAAGGCCATTTGCAAGGCAGTTAGCTCAGCTCTTGCAGTCCTTGGGATTGCCACTGCCCATGTTTAAGGGAAGAAGGCTGTACACCTATGGATATGGAGAGGATGCATGGGAGATCACTACCTTCATATTCAGAGATGCTGCCTTGCCAAACCCCGTGCACTTGATCTACACCAAGACATACTGCAACTGGGGACTTGGAATTAACTTGGCCATACATGAAGCCTGTCTACTTGATGCCATCAAGTCCGGCACCTACTACCCGCAGATTCACCCTACCGTGACTATGGAAGGCGTGATGAAGATGGGAACATTGTGGTTACCCAGGCGGCAGAACAACATGCCGCCCGTCGGAGGCACATAGAGGACATGGAAAGGGAGAATGGAGCTCGCGAGAAGGTGAGGATGATAAAGGAGATTGCAGATTTTACTAGCAATGGTATGGTGGTCCAAGGACAGGAGATTGACACTTTGCATGAAGCTGTGGAGTTCGGAGAATGCCACGATAGCGGAGATGCAACCATAGCACATCTTCATGGTACGGTGCAGGAGAACACCCAGAACATGCAACAATTGCAAGGGACCGTCCAGGAAAGGGATCAAACTATTGAAGCTATGACATCCCAGATTGCCGCTCTCCAAGCACAACTGAATCCACCCTCTGATGATGACAATGGAGATGATGGCAACAATGGGGATGATGATGACAGTGGGGACGATGATGATGATGAGGACGAGGATGATGATGATGATGGAGACGATGATGGTGGAGGAGATGAAGCTGTTGCAATTGCAGCTGAGAATGAAGAAGAAGAGGAGGATCCAGAGGAGGTGGAGTTTGAGGTTTCAAGTGATGATTCAGGAGAGGTGTACACTCCGCCGCCATGGTTGTACATGAATAAGCGCCAACGATGACAAGGACCTATCGCAACCTCTTCAAGAAGTAGATAGAAGTCCACCAATTAGTCCTCGTTAGGTAAATTCGTTAGGATTAGTCTCGATCGTTGTGAAGCTTAGTTCGTGTTAGTTTAAGAGTGATTAGTTGCTTATTTGTGTACTTCAGTATCCCAGGAATTATTTGTGCGAATTTTAATGAAAGAGTTATGGCAATTTGGTTACTATCTGTGTTATTTTCGCTGCAGTTTTTCTGCTGATACAGCAGTACTGTGCAATTTTTCATATTTTTCTGATAACTCGGAAAAATCTGAAAACAATTGGGCTGATGCGAAACTCTCTGTGCTATATGCACAAAAATCAGCTAAATTTTCTGACGAGTTTAAGTCAGGCGGAAAAATTCGCGAACGCTGCTGGACTGTTCTGGCAGATTGCTGTTTTGGTTGTTTAGTTGATCAACTGTTTAGTTAACCATTGCCAACTCTTGTAAAACTATTTCAGTAGGTATATACTGCTAGGATAACACCTGGGATGTTGCTGGACCGCTTGTTTGTTGATGTGTTGCTTGCTTGTGATTGTCTGCTATTGTTTGTTGTTGTTTGACCATATGCATGGGTAGGATCCTATTACCGTAGTTGATTCTTTCTAAACTTACCTGTGCTGAACCGCAGATGCCTCCCCGCCGCCAACCCACTGAGTTGGAGCAGCTCATGGCAGCTCAGGCACAGCTGACCCAAGTGATGACTCAGTTCATGGCGAATCAGAACAACAACAATGGAAACAATCAGCCTCAGGGAGATGCTCTCACCAGATTTCTGAGGCTAAGGCCAGCTAAGTTCTCTACTGCAACGGAACCAATGGTTGCTCTCGACTGGTTGCGTTCCGTCAACAAGGATCTAGTAACTGTTGGATGCACTGATGCTGAGAAGGTGAGGTTTGCCGCTCACCTACTGGAGGAACCAGCCGCTTCTTGGTGGGACACTTTTCAGATCACCCACCCGCTGGACACTGTGACTTGGGCAATGTTTGAGGAAGGTTTCAGGACCAACCACGTCTCTTCAGGAGTTCTGAGCCTGAAGAGGAAGGAGTTCCGCAATTTGCGCCAAACCAATCGCTCCGTGGCTGAGTACATTGAGGAGTTCAACAATCTGTCCCGTTATGCACCTGAGGATGTTGACACTGATGCAAAAAGGAGGGAGAGATTCCTGGATGGCCTCAGTGATGAGCTTTCAGTGCAGCTACTGGTGGTTTATTGCCCCACTTTCCAGGAGCTTATGGACAAGGCCAGGATCTTGGAAGGGAAGCACAAACAGGTGGAAAGCCGCAAGAGAAAGAGCAACAATCATCACTCTGGATCACACCACAAGTCTCGCACTTCATATGATGGATACTCCAAGCATGGAGGGAGTGACCATGGGAGCCATGACCGCCACCACCATGGAGGCGATGGGCATCGTCATGACAACCATAGGAGCAGTCACCACAGCCACAAGGGAGGACACTCTCACCACTCTAGAGGACACGGTGGACATGACTGCAACCGTGATCGTGGCTTTGTGAAGAAGGATCTGAGTGAGGTGACGTGCTTCAAGTGTAAGCAAAAGGGACACTATGCTGACAACTTTCCGGAGAGGAAAGGACTGAAGCCAACCAACAATGAGAAGGCCACAGTGAACCACATGAATGTGGAGGAGATTCCAGATGAGCCTGACCTTGTGATTGGTAAGTTCCCAATCAACACTTACCCTGCACTTATACTTTTCGATACTGGTGCATCGCATTCATTCATATCAAGGGCATTTGTGGATAAGTATAAGTTACCTACTGAGTCTATGAAGAGGTCTTTTAGAGTGAGTTCACCAGGAGGAGATATGATAGCTAGTGCGGGATGCCGCGATTTAACTGAGGATTGGAACACACAACTTCATTGCACATTTGGTAGTGTTGGATTCACATGGATTAGACGTTATTCTGGGTATGGATTGGATGTCTATGCATGGGGGACACATAGATTGTGCACAGCGAGCTGTTTCACTCAAAACCCCGGATGGTAAGAGGATTAGATTCAAGTCAGCTGCACGACCAGGAAGGTGTAAGTTGAATTCTCTTAAGGGGTTAGCATAGATCTTGTGCCGTTGATTAGGGATTACCAGACGTGTTTCCGGAAGAGCTGCCAGGAATGCCACCTGACAGAGTAGTAGAGTTTCTTATCGACCTGATGCCGGGAACAGGACCTATAGCAAAGAAGCCATATAAGATGGATGTGGATGAGCTGAAGGAATTGAATATGAGACAAAGGAGATGGTTGGAGCTTATCAAGGACTATGGTATGAATCTGCAATACCACCCAGGAAAGGCCAATGTAGTAGCTGATGCTCTGAGCCGGAAGGTTTATGCCAATGGATTGACAATTGGTGAATTGCCTGAGGATTTGTGCAAGCAATTCAAGGACCTTAGACTGGTGGTAGTATCAGAAGGATACCTAGCTACAATGGAAGTCAACCGACGCCCTTCTGACAGGATCATAAAGGCTCAGATAGGAGACAAGGAAATAGATGAGATAAAGGAAAAGATGAAGGAGAATCGGGAAAAGGATATTCGCGAGGATGAGCATGGTACCTTGTGGTATGGAGACCGTTTGTGTGTGCCCTGACCGGAGAGATAAGGGAGTTGATTCTGCAGAGGCTCATAACTCGCCATACTCCATACATCCGGCAACACAAAGATGTATATGGATTTGAAGCAGATTTTGGTGGAACAACATGAAGGAGATATCGCCAAGCATATTGCCCTATGTGATGTATGTAGCAGTGAAGCGAGTACACGAAGCCAGCAGGACTGCTACAGCCATTGCCCGTGCCGGATTGGAAGTGGGATAGAGTGGGAATGGACTTTATCATAGGATTGCCCAGGACCCGGTCAGGATATGACTCTATTTGGGTAGTGGTCGACCATTTGACCAAGGTAGCCCACTTTATACCGGTGAAGACAACCTACACAAGTGCAAAGTTGGCCAAGATTTATATGGACAGAATTGTGTGCCTACATGGAGTTCCCAAGAGTATCGTATCTGATAGAGGCACCCAATTTACCTCACACTTCTGGCGCCAGTTACACGAGTTACTTGGCACTAGATTGGAGTTTAGCACAGCGTTTCACCCACAGACTGATGGACAGACCGAGAGGGTGAATCAGATTTTGGAGGACATGCTGAGAGCTTGCGCCTTGGCTCATGGCTCTAGTTGGGATGAGAATTTGCCGTATGCTGAGTTTTCCTACAACAACAGCTATCAAACCAGCATCAAGACGTCACCGTTCGATGTGCTGTATGGGAAACAGTGCCGAACACCACTGCTATGGGATGGAGTAGGAGAACGCCAGTTGTTTGGACCTGATTTGATCAAGGACGCTGAGGAGAAGGTCGCCTTGATTAGGGACAGGCTGAAGGTGGCACAATCAAGGCAGAAGAGCTACGCCGATGCCAAGCACAATGAAGTGGTGTATGAGATAGGTGATAGAGCATACCTCAGAGTATCGCCACTTCGTGGAATCAAGAGATTTGGTATTAAGGGTAAGCTGGCACCTCGATTTATTGGACCGTATCGAGTCCTAGCCCGCAAAGGAGAAGTTGCTTATCAGTTGGAGTTGCCAGAAGCTCTGTCCGCTGTTCACAACGTGTTCCACGTGTCCCAGCTGAAGAAGTGCCATCCGGAGATGGTGGATACACCATTGAGAGACACCGTACCACTAGAGGAGGTTCAGCTGGAGAATGACTTGACCTATGAGGAGAAACCGGTCAAGATTACGAGACAGCGAGAAAGGATTACCCGTACCAAGACAATCAAGTTTTGCAAGGTGCGAGTGGAGCCACCACGCAAGAGGAAGCCACTTGGGAGCGTGAGGATAACATCCGAGAGGACTACCCACACCTATTTGCTAGCCGCGCCGAATCTCGAGGACGAGATTCATCTTAAGGGGGTTAGTCTTGTCACATCCCAAATTTTAGATTTGGTCTTGCTTATCATTCATATCATTGCATCATGCTTTTCCCTGCAAAACCGTCGAGTGAAAAGGCTCGGCGAAACGCCATTTGCAAAACCCTATTTTATTTCGCTACGAGGTTCCTATGGCAAGCTTTAGTAGGACTTGCGACAACCACCCTTTTAGATTAGTGGTTTCGCTCAAACCTTGACGCTAGATTGTTCCCCTCGACCATACGAACCCGTAGGCGCAAGAATCGCTCGAATCGGAGCTCGTACGGAGAAGTTGCGGCCGTTTTAGTGAATCGCCGGAAAAGCGGTCGAATTTCTGGACCGATTTCGAGTTAGATCGATTTAGTTCGTGCGAATTGGAGTAGGACCCGCAAAGGGGCCCCACTTAAGGACCCCCGCCTCGCGCCGCGCCATACCCTCGATTC